>CM020462.1:3014601-4214601 GCA_009819605.1 Sterna hirundo
GTAACGTGCGATTGAGATATCTCATAAATCTATATTCTACAGCGAGAGTGGCAAAACTTGAAAATCAGTGTTGGTAACAGGCTGTTTTCTCAATACCTGTCATTTCAAATGCCTGTACTGTCAAGTGAAGTTGTTTACTAGGATATTAATATAAACTATCAAGCAATGGATAGGAAATTAAGAATAATATTCTCCTTATGACATCACTATTACCTTATAATCTTTAATGGGTTTGGAGCACATGGTACAATGCATGCAAATCTTACAAAACTATGATCGACATTCACAAATAGACCATTGAGAAGTCTAGATAAATCTGAAACTGTGCATGATTAGGCAAACTGTAGTCTCAGTTTTGAACCTAAATGTGCTGTACGTATTCTGTTGAACCCTCTCAGCTGGAGGCTTCAACAGGAAACATCTACGAACAGGAGGTGCTGGACCTCGCTGGCCTTAGGTAGTTATCAATAGCTAATAAATGCCAAGGACCTGCTCCTGCTGGTTGATGGAAAAGGTAATCAAGGGTTAATGAGTGCCAAGAATCACATCAAAGTAGTCCATTGCTTGCTAGATTACTGAAGGTTAAAAATGGAAAATTTAACTCTACCACTGAAAATGTTGAAGTATTTCCAAGATCACCATCCTTCACAACTCTCTGCTGCTTCCACAATGCGTTATCCAAGAAGACCGGTATGCTTGTCACAGGTTCTTCAAAATTGAGACGTTTTATATGGAAATGGGGATAATTATGCAAATATGGAACTTCTCTGCTCCATGTTTGTAAAAAGTGTGCACCTTGTCTGAACCTTTAACTTGACACAAAGATTACATTCTGACAGCTTTTACTTGCCATAGGTACACAGCTTAATAAGAAAACACATGTGATGGCCAGAAGTGTAATGAGGAAGCTATGCCCATGGTATTTTTTTCTGTAGGCTTATGTTTTTAAATAGACAGTAATTTTTAAAAGGTCATTCAGACAATTCATGGTCGCATAAAACAACAGAATCTATCCTATGGTGTTTAAGAACCCATCAGGTTTGGGGTAACAGCGCTGAGACAAAGAACAGAGAATAAAGAATTCTTTGAAATACAATTTGATTAGATTAAAGAGTTCATATTGTCTAAAAGTAGGTTTTCAAAGAAAACTGTTGTGATCCCTATATTATAGAAGGAAAGCCAACATACAGAGAAATAATGAAAACTGGAAAGTCAGCAGTATACAGAATTATTCTTGAGTCCCAAATCATAATTTTAAACACTTCAGTGTCTTTTCTGTGGTTCGAAAGCAGGAAAATATGTTTGTCTCTCCATTATACTCTCTGAAAACTCTAAAATCACAATCTTTATGGAAGCAAATTCAGGTTCACAAGTTGCTCGTTAAGACTTAAAGTAATTCAGATCACGTGCCATGCACTGGAACGCACAGCTTGCTCACAGTGAATTCTACGGCGAGTTTCCCAAAACAGGATGACAACTGCATATTTGGAAGTATTTTTAGTAAGCAACACTATATTTACTGTAATACTTTATTTACATAAAAATACCATCTTTACCTACCTCATGTCTGTACCGTACATAACAATAGAAGTTCTCCTCTCACACAGAATATATTCTTTGAAGCAATGGTTTATAAGCATCTGTAGTATTTAAAAAAACCCAGAATTCTCTCGTTGTGGTATACGTCTGTCTTGACCAACACAGAGAGTTTGACTTTTAGTGGCATCAATGCTTTCTACATATATTTATTTTCCATTGATTCTTGACAAGAATAATAAAATTTGAATTATATACAATGACTCCAAATCCAAGCTCCTTCCTCCGTCTTCCCACAGAAATATCTATTTCTTTGCAGATACACCCAGCCAAGGTATCAAAAATAAATTATGTGGCTGACAATGTGCATATGGATTATAATATGTTTTTCCTAGTTCTGTATAGTCTTTGATTAAATTAATTGCAGCTTATCAGTGCATAGAAAAAATAAAAGTGATGGAAACTTGTACGTTTTGTGTTACAAAATTGTACTTACAAGTGGATAAGCATTGCCACTGAACTTTTCCATTTTAGTCCAAGGACTGTTTGAAGGCATTCTGCATTTCTCTGTCAGATCATGTTTGACTTTATGCCATTTATATATCTGAATGCAAAATGTTATCCTAAAGTCATCTAAGAGGTAATGGGTGTTTCCAGCTTTTACACTAAAGCGAGGAGATGCAAGAGCTCTAACAATCCTAGTCATTGACATTTACAACTATGGGTTTTGTTTTTAATACAGGGCAGTGAGCAATGTACTTAAGGCATCAGAAAATGGTTTATAGCATACACTAAAGGTGAATCACTTTTTTACCAGATTTATTAGCTAGAGGAGCTGCAATCTCAAGAGGAAATTTAGCCAGTTTTAACCCAAGTAGTGCTGCCTCTTATAGTTATTTCCTTTGAAATTCTCAGCAGAACTCAGGCATCTAAAATGTCCTATTCAGGGATGCTGCTTTTTTTCCCCAGCTGGTTTCTGCCACCTTGGGTAATGGCAGAGTACTCATTAACAAACTAATTGATTTTTATTAATTATCTGTGGTGTAATCTTTTTTCACTGATTTTTCCCCTAGTATCTAAGCTTATTAACTGCAAATACACAGTCAGTATATAATTAGTCCTGAAGTAAAAGTGGACTCAATGACACTCATTGATTTTAAAATCAAATATGTGTCTATATATATATACATATATGAATATATACAAAAAGGTATATTTTAAAGTATTATTTCCAAAATAAAAAGAAATTACCAAGAACCTATGACAAAATTTCAAGACTGAAAAGAAGAAACAGGATAATTTAAGAATCCTCCCTCATAAACTGACCTATTAATGTGTAATTCCCACTGCCACATTTAACGCACGAATTTTAAATAAAACAATGCTCAATAGTACAGAGTAATAAACGCAAACAATATTCTAATGAAATATTGCTGCTGGTATTATTGTTGCTTTTCAGGACTTCCTTCTGAATATATGTAATATGTAGTTTATTAATTAGATATTAAATGCTTTTAAAATACTGCATCTGGATATTTGCACTGCTTTCTTACATGTAAATGGTCAACACCTTCTGCACAAATCAGGATAGATATTTTTGAATACCTATCTGACCTTTACGAAATTAATTTCACTAAGCCCAGCCCAGTTTTATTAATTCTCATAAAAGGAAAAAGTCATTCATCTAGGCTAGCTTTCGTATAATGCCTAATAAAAGACAGTGACAGAGGCCAAGTGACAATTCCACATTTCAGCTGGTTCCTCTTGGCTACGCGGCCATCAGCCTTAACCTGTGGAAAAACACCACAGAAATCATAAAACCTCTGGTTGTTGGATGCTCCCCTCCTTCATCCACAAAAAAGTCACTCATTAGGAAGAGGATTTAATGCTTGGCTCATCTCTTCATTGTGAACCAGGCAGGAGTTTAGGAAGTTATTCATACTAAAAATCCATAGTAAAAAGAAAATAATATAAAAAAAAAAGGGTGATCATCAACCCTTTCAATGTCTTACGAGGTCTCACACACACTTCAACAAACGGAACAGTTCCCTGTAATTTTTTCAAGCAACTTATTCTGACTCCTGTTACGTTTGCATACACCCCGATGAGTTTATGCTATATTTGAACACTTTGGGTATTTGTCTAGATCTCTCAAAACTGCTATAATCTCTTAATATTAGTTTGTTGTAACTAGTAAGCTTTCATATTTGACTTTCAAAAAATACAGGGTTTGGTATCAGACATCACATAGCCCTGTTTTTATTTTACTCATGTACAAAGGTCTGATAGAACATGGATGGAAATCTGATTTCAGTTTATACACACGTTCACATATACGTACCCCAAAAGCAGGTTTGTACAAGCATACACACCAACAAACACTATTAAATTAAGCCGCAAAAAAGAACACAGTGGGAGAAGCATTAAAGTGATTTAAATATTTGACTGATTATTCACATAAAATTCTCCCAAAGTCCTAAAATCACTGCACACTAATTATTTCACATTTTCTAGTTATTGCTGGCTGGCAAATCACTAAGATTACTATGGCGGGGTAGGGGGAGGGGAAAGAGCGAGCTAAAAATCACCTTGGTAAAAATGCTTACTATTCTAAGTTAAAAATAGCAATAACAACATTTTATGACATGTGTGCACAAAGAAACCGGATTCATCTATACGGACAGACTTGCTGCAGCATGAGTTACGAAAAGTTCTGACCCGTGAGCTGATGGCGTGTGAGATTTAACCCATCAGTGGTGGCCTGACAGATTTTCAGCATTTAATCCCTAATTAATTGTTAACAGTCTTCTGAAAACCACGGATTCCCCCAGCGTTTTCAGTGAAACATCTTTTTCTTATGAACGTATTGTGCCTCTGCAGAGAAGCGGTTAATATTGCAAATAAAATAAAAATTAAAGGCTTTGTCATGAACTTCAGAAGAAACACTCTGAACAACAAAAGTTGGGGTTTGGTAAGGTCATTGAGATGGAGGAGGAAAATCAAGTTAAGGAGAAGCTTCTAATAGCACAGCAACTCCTGTTCATCCAGGTAACAGGTCCATGGTACCTAGGTATTGGGAAAAAAACAGTGCAATTCTTGAGGTGACGTCTAAGTTTATGATGCCCAGATGGAATTACCAGAAAGGCCAGTTTTTCTAGACTAGACTAGTGACGATGCCTGGGTCATTTTCTGTGTGGATGGTAGGTCAAGGCTGTCCCTCTTCTGCGCCTCCACAAATGTGCCCAAAATCAGCCCACCATACAACACAGGTGTTGCATTAAAAAAATAAATACTTTATTTTACTCTTTTAGTGTCATTGTCTATGTAATCAAACTCCAGGCAACAAGTCAAACAGCTCCATAGTCACTACCATAATTTCTAGCCCATATTCCAGAATCTCCCATTTAAAAATTTGAGGAGAAGTTTCAGCTAAGACTTGTCACTGTACCATTTGAGGATGTTCAAGCTTCATGCAATGACTGGGATTTCTGAAAACGAATTCTGCTAAAGTAAGTTATTCTGACTGGAGTGCATCTGGAAGATTAAATATTCAATATATCAATAGAAAGTTGTAAATGTCGGTTCTCCCCTCCCCATATTAAAATCTTTTAAAATATGCTTACTAAAGCATAACTAAATAACTAAAATAGTTATTACAAGAGAAGAAATGCACTCTGTGAATTAGCCTTGAGCGAAAGTTGTTGCAATGCTTCTAAATACCCATTTTTGTCAGTCAGCACTTATGTTGTTTTAATCTCTTAATTCACCCCACAAATCATGCCAGTTCCACTGCAGCAACTTTTAAAGAAGACTAAAAACATCACCTACAAAAATCTGTAACGTGCTACGCCAAATTGTCTGTGTACTGTTAGACAGGTAAAACAGATAAATAGCCATATAACTGGAGAAATGCATGCAAATATCAACATAGGAAACCCAGATGCATCTAGAGGTAAGGTATCATACACATTGTATAGCACCTGCTTTTCCAGTATTTTCACTCAGCTGTTTTTTACTGCCAGAGGCAAATTCTCTGTATCTTGAATATTCAGCAGAAATCTCCCCCCTTAACAGCTGAAATGGAGAAAAGCACCTTACTCCTGCTACACGTATGGAGGTCTTGGTTATTGAAAAACTTTTACCCCTATGTGCTTCTACATAAAGGGCTCTACGTGTCCTTTGTGCTCCTCTGGCTATGGAAGGGGAACTCTTTATTCCAGCCACATTGACTGCCCCAAGGGGTACAACAGGATTTAAAATGACGCCATGGAAAAGCATGAACTCGACATTTAAACAGCCATAGCAAGTTGAAGAAAATTACCATCTTCAGCATTATTAGGTAAGATCTTCCAGCCTGGTGCTCCAGGTTGACGCACGTGCTGGGTATTGGAAATCAATCTGACAGCCATCTCTGTTTTGACCTGAGAGGATCTAAGCAAAGTGAGGTCCAAGAGATATTTACGGAATACTGGGAGAATTATACTGAAAACTAAAGGGAACGCTAAAGATGTCAAAGGAGGTAGCCCAGGCAAACAGCTCATACCTATATCTTCTTCTATAGCATGAACATGGGCACAAGTTTAATAATGAGATGACCCTGACCTGCCACTTTCTTTCGCAAATGACTATTGCCTTAATTATTTGCATCTGTGAGCTCAAATGAAAATACTTAAGGATATATCAATATGCTCATAAATCATCTGCAGGCAATAAGTAGTCCAACATAGATAATTAGAGAATTTACGGAAGGCTTACTCCCTCTGTTTATCTGCTTATGACATTTGCGGTACAGCCCTAACAGCAGGATAATTACTAGATTTATTCATCAAACAAAATCACGCCTTCTGGGAATGCACAGTGACTCTGGTTTTAGGACTAATAAAGACATTTTTCACCAAAACTCAAGTACTAATTTGCTCAATAACTAGCTGCAATAAGCTTTTATGGAAGCACTCAAAGAAAAGGCTTGGCACCAGAGGGCAGATAATTAAAGGTGCAGTATCCCCATACAAAAGGCTCTGAACAATTCCCTGACCATATTAAAATTTAATTGTTGAATGTTAATTGAAAAAAAAATAAGTCACTACTGTTCTCTGTGTTTCAGTAATTA
The DNA here is from genome assembly GCA_009819605.1 of Sterna hirundo. Taxonomy (NCBI): domain Eukaryota; kingdom Metazoa; phylum Chordata; class Aves; order Charadriiformes; family Laridae; genus Sterna; species Sterna hirundo. The sequence goes on from CM020462.1 coordinate 3,021,248, forward strand.
TTCTTCTCATATCAAAATATGTATCTATATGTGTATAACAAAAGAAAAACTCTCAGATTCTTAAAAATTGGTTTTTTATTGGTTTCCAGTAACACCAAGAAAACACAAAGAAAACAAAATTCTTAGCTCTTCAATTCAATTTTTAGTGAAATTAGTAATAATATTTTAAATATTTGTGGAAGAATATGGATGCAGACTGCTGCACTGTATGAGCACCCAAATAAACAGCTACTCTTACTGCACTACAGGTAAAAAATTTCTAACACTAAATAAAAAAAAGATAAGCACAAACCTCATACTATTTGGTCAAGGCAACACAGACTGCATAATTCTTAGAGCTGCAAAAGTCTGAGGAAGTTTTGTAATCTAAATCTTAGCACAGCCTTTCCCCCAACTTCTTGTTCACAATTTCTTCATTTAAACCCCTTTTCTGAATTTTTAGTGTCCAAGTTAGAAATCCAGAAGTTCCTTGAAGCATGGGAGTTAACAATAACTCCTTTTTCTCATCTCCCAAGGAATGATGCGGGCAACTTCTCCAGCACTGGCCAGGCGATGGACATGCACGTTCTGCATGCATGCTGCTCTCAAAATTTTGCTATTCGGGACAGGATGGGTGTTCCCTGAGATGCTAAGATTTTACCGTGCCAGAATGCAGCACAGCCCTAGGCCGACTATCTGCTGCAGAGAAATGATGAACTACACAAAATGCAGACTTTTAAACTCGTATTTAATTGTTTAATGTCATGGCTCTTGGTAGAGCATTGTTGCTTGAAAAATAAATTGGGTAATTCAATTAAATGGCTACAGAAGATACATCATATCAGATGTAGAAAGGCACTAACCCCAGCTTGAACTTGACGTCCCACATCGCTTCACTTATTTGACAAATGGATTCTTGAAAATAATTGAAACACATGGCTGCCAGCATAGGTCAATAATACTTTTTTGCCATTCAGCCTCTTAACAGCTTCCATTTTTTCTTGCACTGTGCCATTCAGGGCAAAGATTGCATTTGCCTGGTAAATCATGCAAGCGTTATTACTAAAATGGGACTAAATGCAATGAAAATGGACTACATAAAAGTAATGGCACTTAAGTAAAAGGAAGACCATCTACTAGGGCAAACACTAAATGTCAGAGTTAAATACTATATGACATTGCCTCCATTATAAACTTGTATTATAGATGTAAGAAGGCAAACTCACTAACTATACACATGCTACCATTTGTGTAGCTAAGCTAACCGGTGTTTACAAGAGAGAAAGACCAGTGAGAGAAGGCTCACATATCAATCTGGTTGGGATATTTCAAGTATTGTATTTGGTTAGCACTAAGCAGACAGCACACAAAAGTATAGTATGTTGTAGACGCAGAACAGATGCTATTTTATTATCATTTGTTTTTTAGCATTTATTTATAGCTTGTTGTAGTGGCAGAGAACACCACAGCTGTCTGGAGGGAGAAGTTTCATTAGTGGTTAGGAAAATCTTTGGAATCACAGACGACAGAAGTATTAGTCAAAAACATAAATGCTCCAGAAAAGAAAACTGCATTTATTGGGGATGAGGAAGTTAGATAAGGCCTGGAGCATCAAGAGGTGTAGCTGACGTCATATGCTTTTGCACACATCAAGAGACTCCACCCGCTACAAGTGATTATTAGATAGTAGATGATTAATAAGTGAAAAATCTGTCATCCATTGGCTAACTTGTGAGTCTTAAACAAGAGGCAGGCGTCCAGTGTTGACTGCACACCACCAGTGGGACTGAGCAGCACACGGATGATAAGTGAAAAGCGGGCTCACGCACGGGCCAGGTGCTCCATGTGGCAGTGCCAGAGCCCACAGCGGATGGACAAGCCAGCAGTGGCCTGGTCACTCATCTACAGACCCTGTCAGCAGCCCCACACAGTCACATCCTCTGTGCATCTCTCCAAACTGGCACCCCGCCCCACCACTGCTTCCGTTGGGAAACCCACGCTACCTTGTGTAAAGTAATCTGGACTTCAGTTACAACTTTTTCCTAGAGTAACTCACACTGAATGGGTTAGAGAAGGGATACACCAACAACAAATTTTAGAGAACTGTAGCAGACACAATCAGCGTTTCACCTTAGTGTGTCTTTGATACTGCCCAACCTCTCAGTTGCTCACAAGTCTGGCTCAGGTTCGGTGAATCACTCTAGCAAAACCACTGGTGCCGTTGGGGTGGTCGCTAGAGGTTTGTCTAACTTAGGAATTACGAATATATTTAAAAAAACCCAAACAAACATCCAAGAGCAAACAAACAAACAAACAAACCCAGAAAACATCCTCTGTGTACCAGACTTCGTCTTCCATACTCACGCTTTGAACAAATCTTTCATTTCCCCATAGCTATGAGCCTACAGTCTTTCCTTCAAATCCCACTTACGAGAAATTAAGTTTTAGCAGCCTTTTACCACTAAGCCTCTCACTCAGACTTTGGACTTAATACCAAGATTTTAATATACTAATTCAATTATGTAGTGTTATGGGTAATATTCTTAACTTAGATCTAGTGGAAAAAAAATTAAAACCATCTTTCTCATCTGCCTTCCTTCCACCAAGACTGCAGTTTTTTATACGTCTTACCTACTTTATCATCACTTGGGCATTCCATAACTAGTAAAGTCACACTTCTACATCTAAAAATATTGTTCCAGCTGCTGAAAAGTTTCAGTGGAACTTCAAAGTACACTTTAAAATTATATAGCACTGTTGCTAATACAGTAAAACTAGTTTAACATACCTGTGTTCACAGTCTGTGAAAATACAAGGAAATCACGAGAGTATCAATAAATGGCAAGCAGAATATTACAACAAATTTTAACTGACCAAAAGTTATTTTAATTTTTTTTTTCAAAATACAATTAAAATGTTGTCATCCTAACAAAATCTAAATTTAAATTTATGAACATCTTGAATTCTTACATTAGTATATTGGCTTTATGTTTCATGCAGTGCTTAGGACACCAGCTTTTTCATTTTACATAGCATTTACTAATAACACACTAAATAATAATTTCCTCGGTGTTTCCAAGAGCAGTCTTGAATCCTCCAAAACTAAGCTTTGTCAGCAGCTTTCCCAGCTTGGAGGTCCCTGTTCAGTTGTCTACTTCTACACTGTTTTAGCTCACAAGTCTCAGGATGTATTTGCCCAGCTGAGGTTTGGAAGATAAACAATATATTTCTTTCCTTCATCAGAACAAATCGAATTACCCTTGCCTTGAAGAAAGCACATTTTAATAAACATGTATCTTCCTGAGCTCCTCTCCCACTTATTCAACATGTGCCATCACCGCTCTGAGATAAATCTAAATCAACAGAAGACGCAAAATAGTGCAAAACCAGTGTAAACTGTTTCATGCTGTGCCTGCCTTCCATTAACCTAGTCTCCTGTTTTTTATCTTTTAAATTATTACCTAGTTCTTAGATACTAAGAGATCTGTCCTGCAAATTAGTGTCAGGATGAGTAGAAAGCTCTGGTCAGAGCTTCCAAAAAGTTGGAAAGGACAAACATGTAGAAATGCATGAAGGTGTATGGGAAACTGTTTCTTAGAGTGCAACTTATTATTAGTACTTAGAGCCACCCATACGACCCTTCAGTAATGTGCAGAATTCAGAAAGTCGGATGAAATGGATGAAGAGGAAAATGACGAATCGCTGATCATAACCATACTCCTACTGTGTAATCTGATAAAATACAAGGACCTTTGTATATTAATGAGCCTAGCTGATTTCCACTGCAGTTCCCCTTGGATAGTTAAGAAACAATTAACATAAACCATTATTTGAGAAGAAACAGCAAAACAATATTTTTCTTCAGAAACATTATAAATAATTAACACTTAATTCTTATGTTTTCTAAAATAAAATAAAACCAGACTTTTGTACTTTTACTATTCAAAATAAACTTGTAAAGTCTAATTCTGCTGTAGCTGCGTACTTTTAGACTATCTGCCAAATATCTGGAGGGGGTGGCACATGGATGGGGTTATATATTATTGTTTGCGGGTTTACACGGGGAGTTTTGATGGTTAGTGTTAGCAGCCCCTGAGCTCAATTTCAGCATGGTATTTCAAAACTCTCAAGGCTTACTTTTCCCAATTAAGGATTATGGAAACAGGCCTGGTGAGCCTAGAGGGTTTTGAATTGTGCTTGTCGAACATTAAGCAAACACGGGTATCTCCAGGCTCACAAAGCTCTGATAAAACTATGTGTATATAATTAGATCAATCAACAGGAAACATTATGTGATGAATGTCAGAGGTAGTTTCGTAACAAACAGCATATAGAAAGCATCATCTGCTCACTAACGCTTCAATCATCTCAGCTACCACTAATATTAAAAAACTATGTCTTTGCAGGGCAAAATACAATCCGCATCACAATAATATATTTTCACATAGCTTTCTGCCAAATGATCTCCATGAACATTCTCATCTGCAAACCAAATATCCTCAGCATGCCACCAGTCAATTAGGTGTGTATTTATCCTTAAGTTTTTAATTTATGTCACTTGGGATACAAGTCAATTTTCCTAATTAGAATATATCCATCAAGATTAGAAAGTAGGCTTGGGCAAATTTATATTGGATCAGTTTAGAAAAAGACAAATTTGCATAAAGTGCATTGTACGCTAATACAATATTTAGGTTGACTGTTCAAGGGTCAGAATTCAAAGTTTTCCACACTGGCGTGTCCTTCTTAGACATACAAATTAGAAACAGACCCTTAGCATGAGCCTGGGGCTCATTACTGACTATTTCATTGCATCAAAGTATTCATGAAGCAACAAATCTAAGATTATTAAGAGTACGGACATGCTCACAGTGGAGCAGACGTTTGAACTAACTGCTGAGATTTGCTCCATTGTCAGTCACAGGCATTTAGATATGTGCATATAGAAACAAAGGTATGTTGTAAACTTTAGTTCTTAGGAAAATATTGAAAGTACCTCTGGAGGAATTAAGGATGAGGGGGCATTTGTACCAGTATTTCAAGTTAAATCTGTGTCAATGGGTAGACTATAAGGCACCTCGGGAGGCTGTTCACAGAGTCTAAGTTAGGCTGATATTTTGAAAATCACCTTAAGGGCTGCTCTCTCCATTAACACTAGGAGATCAGTCAGCTAATTTAGCTAACTAAACTACACGCTAAAGTTAAATATTAATAACCCCCAAGGAATGTATACAATGTTATCTGAAAAACAACGTCTGACACTCTGTTAGAGTCAAAGCTGTGCTGCCAGGAAGCAGATTGTCAAAAAATCCAACTCAGCTTCTGAAATCCAGTGAAGACGTACCGGAGCCGGATGGACCGCATACTTCAGGTGAAGGGAAAGGAAACCTCCACCATGAACCTGCCTTAGGGACGTCTTCTGTTCAGAGGGGTTATTTTGCCAAGGCGCAGACGAGAAGGTGTAATGCTAAATGTCATTCCCTCTCCTCTCCTTCACCTCTGCCAAAAAAAAGCCCAAATTCACCATGGAATATATTCTTGCAGAACCTCTGACTGTGCCGTTTCCTGGATGAATCTTCTAGCTGGACCAAAACAGAAACCTTGCCATTTATATCATATGAGGAGTCATCCCCTAACTGGGACTGCTCTCTTCCTTTTTTGTCTCTAATAATTTTTTGCTTCTGGTTTCAAGTTTTGGATATCTATATGCATCTCTCGACTCAAGTGAGCCCAATTCTAGCCCGAGTTGCAGCTAACGTAATTGCACCTTCCTGCCCCGCTCCTACCTGCTGAACTGCACCATCGAGCACATTCAGAAACACCTTCCCCTAAGAAAGACATGCCTCTTGGAGTATTTTTTTTTTTCCTTATCTGTTGTTTTCAAAGGTGAGTCCATAAAATGTTTTTAAACTCTGTGCCTGCTGACACAACCTTAGACCTGTTTTTATAGACAAAGAAAACTCACTGGTAGATTGGAAAAATAAAGTGCGCTTACCTGTAAAGATAAAACCCTAGGTTGTGGAAGCAGCAGCTGAACCAGAGTAATGAAGTAAGACATCATTTTCAGAAAAAGCTCAATTTATTTTTCAGCTGATGGGATGAGGACAGAGTAGAAGTTGTAGAGTCGTTGGTACCAGAAGTAAACTCAAAATAAAAACCCATCGCTGTCGAAGGTACTGTTACGATACTTAGCTAGAGATGGCTTACTACAGTAGAAACACTTGACCATATGGCTCACAAGTTTTAAATAACATGTTTAAAATCAGTGCTGCCATTTGCAACAGAATCAAAAGTAATAATCTGAAAATGACAAAAGCCCTCATAGCCATTTTCTATGAGTTAATCTTTCTTTTATTGGGATGAAGTAAAGATACATCCAAACTAAGATAAACAATAACTTTAAAACTTCAGGATAGTTAGAAGTGTTGTTTATCGCACTTAAAGACGTCTCTGGATGAGGAGATTTGTAGAAGAACAATTTTCGTTCCCATAAGAAGCAAGTCCTTGAGTGTGTTGAGAGACACGTATGAAAGAAACTTCATCACATTTGTTTCCATTGGGCAGATGCAGCTGGATTCCTCCATAGGAGTCTGATTCTCCTCCTTTTTATATATATGTGTGTGTACATATACATATACGTATACGTATACATATGTGTGTGTGTGTACGTGTGTACATATACACACATATATATTTGTAAATGTATATGTACACACACATATATTTGCCATTGGAAAGTCTTTATCTCCCTCACAGTATCTGAGATCATCAGCTTACAATCTTAAAATTTGTATCTTAAAATACAAAGTAAATTTGTGTTCCTGATACTTGAGCTTGGTAAGGTGCATTCTGGTGGTTATCGCTGCTGTTTTGGAAGTGGTTTTTTAAAAAAGTTCAGTAGAGCAGGCAGCGCCTAAGGAGATACCCATATTCTGGAAGAGTTAAAGGTGTTTGAACTTCAGAATTCCATCTCATTCCTGTAATTTACTGAAAAAACTTTGTATTACACTCTTCCTCTGTTGCTGCAAAACTGAATGAATAATTGGGTCGTCAGAGAGTGGGAGCATTCCAATGTTAATTATATCTTATTGACTGATTTGACTGGAGGCATTTTGACATTGTTTCAGTTACGCCAGAAATCTTTTAAATAGGAGACTCTCTCAATTCACCTTACAAGGGCACAAAGCTTCACCCAACTGTGCTGGTCATTAGCTGAGAGGTTCAACCATAGCTTTTGACTTCTACCACAACCAGTGCTCAAACAGAGCTGATTACTGCTTGGGCGTTTCCTAAAGCTTTAAATATTAAAGAACGGCCATTGCTGTTTTCACTGAATTTGCCCAGATCCATGCACATCCTTTCTACACCCCTCTGCCGACCTCTGGACGGTTAAACCAACATGCACAGGGCACTCTAAGACTCCCCAGTGTCCATTTTGAAGAGGAAAGGACAGATAGCCGCAGCCGAATTTTAAACCACTGGTCATGAAAGTGATTTTCTGCTGAAGGCAGTGATTCCAGAATTATTATCACAATGATATCGGCCCCTGCTGTGGGATTGGCGAATGCAAATCTAGCCTAGGCAGTGTAATGTCTGTTACGGTGCGATCCTAATGAAAGGTAAAGTCTCCTAGTCCGGAAACAGCAGGACATAGCCCTAGCAATATAACAATAGGGATGGGTTGTCTACATTTAATATTTTGAAGAAATTTAATTTAAATGCTTGATTGGGGCATAAAACAGGGTCTATAGACATGTGGGACCAATCCTAGTCAAATATGAAAAAAAACAGTGAGCCAGATTAGCACTTAGTTATATTTTAGAAACTGGAATTTACTATTTCAACACTGAAAACCTCCTAATTCACAACAAGTTTATGGAAACTTTAGTTTAGACCCATAAAGAGCACAAAACTTTTCATAGTCTAATCTCTAGGCTGAAAACAAAACAAAACAAAACAAAACAAAACAAAACAAAAAAAAACCCAAACAAACAACAACAGCAATAACAAACAATAAAACCCCCCACCCTTAATGTTTCCTTTTTCTGGTCTACTTGTAGCAAAGATTTCCTCTGCATCATAGCATGAGAGAAGAATCATGCACATCCCTCCAAAAATGGTATACAGCTGGCCCAAGTGGAAGCACCAAAAACAGAAAATAGATTTATGACTCTCTTTTAGTAAAGATTTTTGCTCAGTCCTGAAACAAAATCTGGAAAATTCCTGTTTCCAAGGAAGGATTTCAGGCTGTTGATCTGAAGATGATAGGGATGTCAAGAAAGACTACTGGATTTGAAGCATACCCCAGCATTCCATATTTCCTATTCGGTAGCTAAAGGTCTCTGTTTGCCAATGCCCGTGTTAGTAAGGAACTTCATTCTGGCCTCAAAGGCCTTTAGCTTTCTTCTGAGAAACCTTGGAGAGGTGGGGATGGTGGAGGAGGTCCAGCAATCCAATCCAAGCTTTATGTGCTGAGAGGGAAAGAGAGATCAGGTTGTTCACACATTTTGTTCTTCTTTCAAGGGTAAAACTTTGAGGGTAAGCAACACCATTCCCAGTGTGTTCAGGGTCAGGGTCGGAATGTTAAGCCACAGACTGACTCCCGAGTTCTCCTTTTTGCACCCAGATAACAACAGGCAGCTAACCAGTGGGGGTTTGATTTGGTATCAGCCGAGACGCATAAGCTCAGCTTGCACAAACCTTTGGGGGCATCAGAACCTGAAGAACCCTCAGCTACGGCGCACCCACACAGGACTCCCCATCCCATGGGAAACTCAGGAAAACCACAGTAGACTAAGTTGTCTGAGGCCAGATACAGCAATCAGCTAGCAGTTACTTCAACAATTCCCTGTTGCCAAGTGTGCTCCACCATTAAGCTCATTTCCTGACCTATTTTTCCCTTTTGGGGAATGTACAAGAACTATCATTCTAAAAATACCATCAACATCTAATCAATCCTGTTAATTCTGTTGAATTCGTATATACGGTTTATAAAGAGTTAAACAAACCAATTGGAGCCTAGTAAACGTCTTCATCATCAACTACAGCTGATGGAGCTGTGTGTGATCAGAATCACGAGATTAACAGGAAATTCAAGCTCAGATTTAAATTGCAAGCCAACGAGTATGAGCGTCTCAGCGCTAAAGATGACAAAACTTGCAAACCTTGCTTGACCCCTCAGTAATGCAACAAAAATCTATGCAAATACAGATGAAATGGTGATAAACGATACATTGGGCTGCTGTGTTTTTTTCATGAAAGCTTTACTACAGTGTGCTTAAGCAAGTTGCTGGTTTATTTTGCAAACGGCAACAGGAATTTTCAGGGGCTCCAGAGCTAATCAGCAACTGTCACTATGAAAGCATTGTTTATGAGCAAGGCATGCGTGCAAAGCAGCTGAAAACCCGCACCAGTCAGACAACAAAAAAAAATTTGCAGCAATGTAATAGAAAAAATATATATAAATTCAAAAACATTTTATAGATGACACGAATGTGGATGATCATTCAGTGACCTGTAAAGATTCTCTTGGCAGATAAAGGCGGCATACCTTACTGTCTAGCCGTTCTCAAGAAAAAAAATTCCATGACCGCATCTCTAATACAAGAAAAATTAATAAAGCTATTACTGAAATTAGTCTTTGGATAGTAATGTGGCCAAGGAATAGACTGCTGCAAGCAAAAAAAGAGCAATTTCATTAGACCACAGGGATTCTACACGTTGACATCTTCAGTCGGTCAAAACACCTAATACGGCTGCTGTGAACATTTTAAACCCCTTTTTAGTCACTGTAAGACACTGTGATTTCGCTGGCAACAACTTCCAAGTTACCAGGAGGGGAAACCGGGATTGCAACATAATGCCTGGAAAAACAGGCTCAGCTGATTACGTGGTGTTACACTGATCATAGGTTAGAGCCCGCGCTGGAAAACATTGCGTGAAACAGTTTGTATTTCCCTTTAAATCCTCCACGAACTATACAAATGTGATGCGGTGCTAAGTGCCCCCTTGACCTGTGTCAGCCACATCTCGAGCACTTACATCCCGCATCAAGTGCATTGTCAAATCACGCCCTCCGAAACAGCTACTCCACTTCGCCGAAACGCTTCAGAGCAGCAGCGACGGATCCAAAGAAAGCGCAAGGTATGACACGCTCTAACACGTTGTTTGGCACCAACATGGCATTATATTGGATACGCTGATTGAACTGGAAGAGTTGTCACTCAAGCCGCAAAGCAGTCTGTAATGTTAACCAACGCAAGGTTGAGTGGATGTAAGTGCTCTGTAAGGGAAGAGGTAGAAGCCTCTCCTGCTGTGCAGTAACGTACCCCATGTTTTTCCTTTCACTTCGAACTCTGGCCATTCCCACTATTTCCTGAGTGCGCAGGGCACTGATTTTCTGAACGATGAAAATCCTGCACGTTTGCGGAACACGGGCAGTATTGATCAGAAAAGTACAGGAACTTAGGAGAGGTAATGGCGTGGACACTGTTTCAGGATGAAGGCAAATAATAGTAATTTTGAGAACCAGCACTATTCTGTAGTAAATGTTTAACCAATTTGTAACTTTCCCACTGAAAGTATAATTGCAACATGCCACTCCTAGCTTATGCTATTGGCTCTGGAAATCTGTAAAGTTTGTAGGAGCCCAGGTGTATTCCAATACTGAGCAATGTTGGTTTTTTAAACGCTATGAAATGTGCAAATCTTTTTTTTTTTTTAATACAACTATGCAGATGTATTTAATTTGAAATATATTACGGCAAGTAGTACAGCGCCTGGAATGCATAATTCTCAGTACGTGGAACTCATCTTCAGACATGGTGTCTCAAGCCCCAGTTAGCCAAGGACCCGGTGAACTGAAACAGCCAGGCTGAGGCAAGTCTGTTCCTAACTAAGACTTTGAATTCCAGGGTTATTCTGGTAATTCATGAGGTGGCAGGCTTCCCTCTGCATTGCTGCAGGAACAGATGCTTTGCCATCATGCTTAATAGCCTGCTGAAACGCTGGGTTTGAGGTAAGATGTGAAGTTGACGTATTGGGTTCTTTAGCATTAACCCTAGTCCTGAGGTAAATTTCCAAATCCAATTACGGCTGTATTTACCCATTCCTCCTGAAATTTTACATGACAATTTTACTTTATGTCCTACAGAGGTTGGGTTTTTTATAATAATAAAACTCCCTGTGCTTCAAACAATATATACTTACGTCTCAGTTACTCTGTCCGCGCACTTGAAGCCAAAGAGGAAGGGAAAGCACAAAGATAGACCTTTATATGAAGACCAGATAGACCCTGAGAAACAAGAGGATTTTCGAGCAATTTCATGAATTTTTCCTCTTGAAATCTTCCTCTCTGCGTCCATTACTAACCAACACAGTACTCTGTTGTTGAAGGAAGCTTCCGAAACAGATGTTACTTTCTGAGCACTATTTCTACTTTCTTCACATCTTTGTATATCTGCAGAGCAACATAAGCAGCTTTTTAAAATAAAAAAGCTAAATTTAACATTTTCTTCACACGGGCAACAGTGCCACATTGGAGTGTTAACTGCTCTTAAATGCTTCTGTAGCACATTTCCTGCCAGACTCCTGGATGAGGTAGTGCGGTATGCAGCAACCGAACATCAAATATGTCAGATCTATCGGCTGCCTTGGATAACCATGAACAAGTCACGGTCGTGACCCACCTACATGACAAGGTGAAAATAGTACCCCTTTTTTTTCCCTACTGATCATTCGTAAAAGACAGTATCACTAAGAATTCTGCAAAATTAATTTCTAAGGTTAAAAAAAAAATATTGTTTTAAGAGTCTAATAGTGGAAGCAGAAAATACTAGAGTCAGTAGGAAACCTTGTATTTTTTCAAGCCCAGAACTTCGTGAGAGTAAAAATAAGTCATTGCGTAGTATGTATGAAGTTAGTCACACACATCACAGAAAAGAATGTGATGCTTCTTTCTTTATTTTGAAAGTAGAAAGGATCCTCTGCTGCTTAGAAAGTGGCAGGATGGTTGGAGCATTCAGGAAAGAGCTGGGAGTAGCAATTTTTTCCCACTCCTCTGACGCAAAGGGAAGCGTTCCAGGTAAGGTGGTTGTGATCTTATCAGAGATCAAAACCATTTCACTCTTTTATTAAGAAAAAAGCCAGCTGATGCGTCCGTGCAGTCAAGAGTTCCTTAATCAAGAACAGTAAATGTACTAATATCAGCAAATGACCTGACTGTACTTCAAACATCTAGCAGTTAGAGGGCTTAAATATGCCAATATATAGATTTTAAAAAGTCCTTTAAGTGTTGAACTCGTTTTCTTATTCTGCAATGACCTTAGTTAGCTTATTACATAATTATTGGGTTATGGTCATGGATATTGATTTTGCAAATGGAATTTTGATTGTATTAGATACTGTATCACCTGCTTAAAGTAAGAACCAGAGTATAATGGCCAATATTAGAAGCATTACAAAGAAAACCTTTGACTGGATTCTTCTGTAGGTTATAAACCATTATAAAGCTGAGTTTTTACAGTTGCAAGATTCAAGCACTGCAATTATATTTGTAAGAGAGTACCACATACCTACAGGGATGAACTATAGTTTTTATACATTAAGAGGAAAATATGGAAATAAACTAATTCTTTTGCAATGATTACAGTTCTTCCAAATAAGTTTCCTGCTCTGAAAAGTGAGCAAACAAGTAATTAGAAAATTTTCAGTGTTAACTTATTTTATAGATGCCATGAATACTCTCACAGTTTTTCACATTCCACAAAAAAGTTTTGGCCACACAATTTTGAATTTATGCTGGAGGAAAAAGTGAAAACAAAGCCAAATAGGTCAACTGACCATACAACTTTCCAAGACACCTGAAATGGATTAAGAAATTTTATTGATACAGCTTCATAAGAATTCCTTTTTACCTTAACTGGTAAAGGAAACTAAATTTTGATAGCTCAGGTGACTAGTGAGAATATACAAAATAATGTTACTTTCCTTAAAAAAATAACCTTATCAGTGTTGATCACTAAATGGCACTTCATAACTAACACAGTACAGTATTAATGAACTGCAGCTAACAGCCAGAGTTAAGATGTCAACTGCAATAGAAAAGACAGAAAGCCTTTTCTCCTTCATCTTGCAGATTTGCTTGCCAGCTATGAAAAATTTAGACCAGGAGTCTTTTTGAATTCTCTCAAATGATTCTTGACACTAACGATCACGAGCAAGGAGTGAAGGAATATATTCATATTTTTTTGGTCGGACAATGCATTTCAGATGCAGTTCTTGCAAGTTTGAACTGCCACTTTGCCATGAAGCAGCTGATTTACTCTACTAAACTAAACAATCCTCAGGACTGGTAGAAACTATAAAGCTAATTAAATCTACAGGCTATTCTCCAGACCTGGGGGCTAATTCTCAAGTGCAAGTCATGACTTGAATCCCAGCTATCTGTGAATTATCCACTCCCTGTATGATCCCAAATAACAGACACTAGTATGCAACTAAATAGTTGGCTGAAGTGCCCTTCAGGTAACAGCTTCACAAGAAAGCTAAAAGAAAGCTGGTAGTAGGCTTTTCAGTATATTACCTTTAAATTTCAATTTTCTTCTTAATTTGAGACAACTCTAATCCGCAAATTCTCTCTCCAAGATTATGAGAGGGAACAAACTTGTAGACAACACGTTTATAAGTATTAATACTACAGTGACGTGTCAAGGAGAAACTGGGTCCGCTCACAAAGTTTAAAATAATTTAGAAAAATAACGATTCTTCTGACTTTAAGACATCAGTTCAGCCAGTTAAATAGAAATCACTTTTTCTTTTTTTTTTCCAATGGAAAGCACAGAACGCTGAAAGTAGTTCAAACTCTCTTCATAGGTGGCAATAATTCTGGAACATCTAGCATTAACAGGCCTATAATAAAAAAAAAAAACCACAAACCAAGCATGTTTTGACCCTAATCAGGTACTGAAAACGTTTTGCAAGAGTAACAGAGGGATTTTTAAGTACTGTACAGAATTTTTACAAATGAAGCTCTGGTTTCCTATTGGTTTCTTTCCCCGTATTAATCCTTCACCATTCGTCCGTCCTGTAGGGCATCCTTTTCAAACCAGTTTGGAGCTGAGCATGTATGGGATGGTTAGTTGGTCGATGCTGAATCAAAAGTCTAGCAGCAGAGCTTTGCCTGTCGTTCATTAGCTACGAAACACTTGTAACTAGACTCCAAAGGGGTTTGGTCGAGCAATCCACGACTCACTGGTTTATTCTCACAGTTCTTCCAATATAATTATACCAATCAAAATGCCATAGAGGTTACTTACACTTTTTCTTTGTGGTTTATAAAAAAGTTGTTGGACATCTTGGAATTCACTGCCATAAAAATATGAGATTCCGTAATTACTGGGTATGTGATATGACTTACAAGCAGTACACAACTGCACATAATCTTCAGCATTCAGAGTGACTCAGTTTCAATTCTTGTAATCACAGTTTAAACCATTAATTTAGGGTTGGTTTTTTTTTTTTTTTTTTAATATTATAAATGCCTCTGACATCTCTTCTAAGGAAAGAGGCTTCCTGAAAGACCATGTGAAGGGAACTGAGTAGATACTAAGAAGGGCAGACGCGAGTTATCATTGCAAGGACCATGGGCTGGGGACAGGGAATCCCTGAAAACTGAATGTAAAGTTTCTTATACATGGAAAACTTTCCAGATCACAAGTAACCTACAATTTTTGTTTTGTTATTGTATATAACCAACTAATTTGCTCACATAATGTTACTAGACAACAGTTAAGGACAGAAAGGAATATTCTTTTTTAACGGATCTATATTTGCCTATATTCAAAATCACTTTATATTGACATTGTGGATTATGAATGAAAATAGATATTGAATCTTCACAATCAATTAATGTCTAGGAAGTGTTTAACAAGAAGAACATATTAAGAAAATTTAATTAGATAACGGTTGCCTAACATATTGTGGCATTCATTTATAATGTGATGAAAATATTCTTACAACCATCCATATTGTCTAGTATCTTAGATGCTGTGCCACTGCATTT
Source organism: Sterna hirundo (assembly GCA_009819605.1). NCBI lineage: Eukaryota > Metazoa > Chordata > Aves > Charadriiformes > Laridae > Sterna > Sterna hirundo. The sequence continues at coordinate 3,036,288 of CM020462.1, forward strand.
GCATTCCTGTAACAAAAGACTTCATTTTCTTGAAACATGTTATGGCCTGGCCTCATTAATTCAGGAAAAAGAAAATACAATTAAAGAAATCTTCAGGGGTTCTAAAGTCATCTGAATTTTGTGCTAGTTAATGACATGCAGTATTATTAGCTTAACTTAATCCTGTTACTTTACTGTGTTATATATAAACTATTCACATTTTAATCCAAGTGTTTTACTGTAATTGCACAGTGAGAAATTCAGATGTAGAGTCAGAAGGACATTCTTGTTTTGATGGCTACATCATGAAAAAATTAACAGCACCTTCTGGTCGCATCGATGCAGTCACTGAGACTAACTTCAAAACAATTCTACTTTAATATTTTCTCTAAATATCCATCATATCTTCTCTTTTATGAGATGAAGTCAGTAGACAAAACAACAACCTTTCTCCCTAGCCAAGGAAGACAGAAGAAGCAAAGCAATAACTTATGTCACAGATAATTAATTGCTACATAAAGCCAATAAACATGTATTATACTTGTGAATCCACTTCACTCTTCTTGCTTAAATCCTTCTTTAAAATTTTCATATGCAGTAATGTCTAAAAAGAAGCTCCTGTTAACAGGTTACTAGTGTCCTGAGACCATTTCCTTTCACATCTAATACGCTTGGCAGTTTCTATCATTTCTTTCATTAGTGGGATTGCAAGCTTGTAGGGATTTTCCTTTTATTTCCTGGTAGACACTGTACAAAAGAACAGAAATTCATGACTGGCTCTTGAAACGAACTTTGTTATCTTCACACAAATAAAACGAAAACATTAGCATTGTTAATGATTTATAACTGGTATATTTACAACTTCTAGCAACCACCTAAAAATACTATATATATTATTGCTATCTGAATTTAGTTGCTTGAGATCAAACTAATGCTGTTTAATGTTTTTCTACCTGTCACCAAACTGGTGTGGCACATTCTTAATGACTTCTCTAGGAGATTTGCTTGTGCGCAAAAACCTGGCCAGCAGTTAAGGCATCTAGTTTTAAACAATTATGAAGAAACACAATGTTTGGTTTAATATGTTAGAGAATATTCACTTTTCACATTGAAAATTACAAGTTATTGACAAGGCAAAATAACCAGATGCCAATGTCTTGCTAATGGAATATAGTAAAACATCCTTTAATATGCATTGTTGGGTATTTTCTAGAAGATTATAAACAACAATGGTGTAATTTGATATTAATATGGATGAATTAATCCAAAAACTGCATTGTCATATTAATGATTTAAGGAGTTGTTTGTTGAGCCTGATCAATGTATTGATTTAAACATGTAGGAATGTTCCTGTTACTCAGGCAGCTTCCTTTTGTTATATCAAGAATAGTAATTTTAATGGAGAAAAGCACAATAGAAGATGATTGATTGTCTGCTTTTGTCATGGAGATGAATTATTGCAGAACGCGAACATAAAAAAATGAAAGCATTGTTCTATAAACTGTCCCTTGATTCTTTGCTCATTTTGGTGTATTGTTTGCAGACTGTGGCATAGGCTAATACAAAATAGCATAGCAAATAAGGCATTTTGCTGAAGTAAAATTACTTTCCTCACCAATGAAGCCAGGCTTTCAAAAATCATTGTACTGGCCCGCATGCTACATATAAAATGTGCAATTTAATCTATGCCAAAAGCAGAGTAACACAAAGTTCGCATAGCTATTACCATTATATTAAATTAGTAATGAGAGAACATAATGAAAGATGAAAAACTTTATTTAAGCCATAATGGAAAAGCTGCTCACAAGCAACACAAATTAAAAAGTAATACATTTAATTTTAGACAGCTGGTAGAAATAATTATATTTTTAGTTAATTGTCAGTAATTTGTGAATGAAGCCAATTTTTTCTGTGTGTGGGTTTGTTTGTGGTTTTGTTTTTTTTTTCCTCAAGTCAAATCAAACTGTGGTCTTAGAACTGTCATAAAAATCACAGAAACAAAAAAGTATGGAAAAATTACTGTTGTGTGGTCTAACAGTGAGCAACCCCTACGCAATAGATTCAAACAGTGCTCTATAACAAGCCACGACTATTCTAAGTGTAGAGGTTTTTTTAAATACTTGAATTTCTAATGAAACAATACACCTTTTAAAAAAAGTTTCAGAATTAGTCTTATTTTGAATGCCTTCTGGGTTCAAATGGAGACTCCTTTTTAAAGGTCCCTGTAGGATACCATTGGATTTCAGTTAATTATTAACTTATTTTACTGAGGTTCATTTAGAAACGATATTACAGAGGCTGTGAAAAAAAAAATTCAAATAAATCTAGCAGTCCACGTTTTATATCTTTGTCTGATTCACTGCTACTGCATTCGCTTGGAGACAGAACACTTCATTCTAGATACAGCTATCACCTGGTGTTTGCTAAATTGCTGTGAAATTCTTGCAACAGCTGTTTGTTCCTGGGGAAACATTCACTTCATATTGCTGCAATAAACTGATCATTGCCAATTAAATGCCCATTAATTGTGTAAGCAAGGATTACTGCCAGATGTTTACATTAGAAAGAAAAATATCCTTTGCTATTTATTTTCCACTTATAACCGTACACTTTCATGTAGATAATTATATGAAAGTGTTTTATTTTTTAAATATTCTAGAAATTTGGGTTTAAAAATTAATAAAATACCCAGTCTCCCTGGAATTTGTTTAGAAGAATACTAATACATATTCTTAGCACACATAATTAACGCAGAATGCTTTATTTAAAACTGACAAGTGTATACTCTATACAGTTTTCTACTAAATTTAATTCTAATACTTATCGATAGATTTAAATTTTCCAAAACAATTAATTTACTTCTACTGGAAAATAGCGTTTTCGAGAAACGTACAAGCACATCTCCTCACCATCTCCCACCAACATGCAAAATCTGTACAATCTCAGAGATTAGGAAAGAAAACTCTGATAAATATATCTATCAGGAATGGCTTGTAAGGGTTTCCCTTATGATCTGAACTATTAAAGGAGTTTTAAACAGGCATACCAGTGAGCTGTAGGACCATGTTCCTAGGATGAAAGCTTGAGAAAGCGAGGATGCAATTCCAAATACACCATTTTGTTAACCACTGCTCACTAATCATAGGATCATGGAATGGTTTGGGTTGGAAGGGACCTTAAAGCCCACCCAGTCCCACCCCTGCCCTGGGCAGGGACACCTCCCACCAGCCCAGGTTGCTCCAAGCCCCGTCCAACCTGGCCTTGAACCCCTCCAGGGATGGGGCAGCCACAGCTTCTCTGGGCAACCTGGGCCAGGGGCTCATCCCCTTCACAGCAAACAATTTCTGCCTGAGATCTAACCTAAATCTAACGTCTTCCAATTTAAACTGTTTCTCCTTGTCCCACCACTACAGGCCCCCCTTGCAAGAAGTCTCTCTCTGTCTTTCTTATAAACCCTCTTTATATACTAAAAGGCCACAAGAAGGTCTCCGCGGAGCCTTCTCTTCTCCAGGCTGAACCCCCCCAGCTCTCTCAGCCTGTCCCCACAGCAGAGGGGCTCCAGCCCTCCCAGCATCTCCGGGGCCTCCTCTGGCCCTGCTCCAACAGCTCCGTGTCCTTCTGCTGTTGGTGCCCCAGCGCTGGAGGCAGCACTGCAGGGGGGTCTCACAGAGCGGAGCAGAGGGGCAGAATCCCATCCCTCGCCCTGCTGCCCACGCTGCTGGGGATGCAGCTCAGGATACGGTTGGCTTTCTGGGCTGTGGGCTGGCATTGCTGGCTCACGTCCAGCTTTTCACCCACCAGTACCCCAAGTCCTTCTCCTCAGGGCGGCTCTCCATCCCTTCATCCCCCAGCCTGTGTTGACACTGGGAGTTGCCCCAACCCATGTGCAGGACCCTGCACTTGGCCTTGTTGAGCCTCATGAGGTTCACACAGGGCCACTTCTTGAGCCTGTCCAAGTCCCTCTGGATGGCGTCCCTTCCCTCCAGCGTGTGTCAACCACACCACTCCTCTTAGTGTCATCTCCAAATACTTCTGTAGGACAAGTTATTACCTGCACTTTTAGTCACACACATACCAGAGTAACCATCAAAAATGTATTGAATAAATGCGTTTTATAACACATAGTCATCATATCGTAAATTAATCTTCTGCATTCCCATCAACAAGGCCAGTGAACAAAAATTCAAAACTAGCAAATAAAATAGCCAAGTTGCTGACCTAGTTAAAAGACTCCCCCAAAATTTATAGCCAGTTACCACTATCAGAATTAGACTAAAGTAGTTGTACTCAATAAAATGTACATAGCAGCGCCCGAATATAGAGGTAGTCCACCAACTCAAACAATTTCTCTCAAAATGAAATTTCACAAAAATACTGAGCACGAAGTGGATCCACCACTTCTGACTGATTGCTAAATTCCCCCCATCCAACTACTGAGTGCATCCTTTCGTAACATCTGCAGTCTCAGGGCCAGATTCAAAATAGAGTATAGCCCAAAACTACATGCACAGTTTTTATAGAAGCAATTTGCAGAATAAGACAGCAAAGAGCAGTATTTTCATTAAGGTATGTCTGAAAAGTACTGTGAGAACTGGGAAAGCCTTTAGGACTCCATAGGTGAGGTGGATTTATCCCATCCCCTCAGGCGAAAAACCACATCCTGTCTTCACCAACTAAAACACGAAATAACTGTGATGTCATCGATGAAGGTTAAAACACAGTGATTCAAAAACGTACTGACAGGTCTCACCATAATTGTAAACAGACAATGAGATGATTTTCTGCTGAAATACTTCTGGAGTCAGTTCTTACCGCAACTTTATATAAATAAGATTGAATTGAACAATACTGTATAACCCTAAATTTGAAAAATACACAGAGTCTACGTGAATATATGTATTTACAGGAAAACGTATCAACCAGAATTACAAGATAAGAAATGTTTGGGTAGAAAAGCACTCTCAGTGTGTTGCTTTTTTCTTCTTCGTTTTTTTTTTTTGATCCTGAAAAGGAGCAATTCCGAAAAAGCATTGGAGTTACCAGTATCTTTGTCAGCTGAATAAGAGCTCCCAGTGTGATGCCATCCTTGTTTATACTACTTATAAAAAGTGCAACATAAGGTAGGAAGAAAGATTGCATTAGTTTTGAATCAGGTGTTGTTATGGCTTAATCATTTCCTGCACTCACAATTCAAGAGAGATGTGAAAGACCTTGGGTAGTGTTGGGAGAAGAAGCATGGGGGCGATTTAGGACCTGAAAAACATACCTGATAAAACATTATGCCCAAAAAAGTTTTTGGTCACTAATTAAAGCTAATGCCAACAAGATTTGGCCAAGATATTTTCAACTTCCTTTTATGAAAAAATAATCATCTATTAGGTAAGACATTTCCTCATGAATTATTGTGTATTCCAAGTTTCTTACCTCATTTCCACTCTTAAATAAATATATTAACAACCTGCTTCAGAAGGAAAACAAATCCTGAAATCTGAAATATTCTTCATAACGCAGAATTACAATTTTATTGCTACTTTTGAATTAGAGTGACCTGATCACATTCAGTAAGTCAATACAGAATCATGGACAGACTGACATTTCCTAATCAAGGGTTATTTAAGTTAATCATAAAGTTTTAAAATTGCTCAATGGTCAGACTTTAACACTATATGAACTCAGGACAAAAATAGAGTGCAAACTTTCTGCAGGGATGAACTGACCAACTGGAACAATTTTACAAGGGTTTTTTATGGGTTTTTCTATTGTTTAAAATTTAAAAGCCATACATTGTAAATTTTTTTTCCTTCCTCACCCCAGGTTGTTTGGGTTTTTGAGTTTTTTTTGAGCAGGAATTAATTCAGGAAGTTCCTATACATTGAGTTGCATAGAAGCTTAGAATAAATTATCACCATTATCACTTTTGGGACCTTTTTCCTAACAGGACATGTCTTCTTTTCCTGATGCAGAGTTAGATTGTTTTTCCCTAGTGGCTAATAAATAAGATAGCAATATAAAGGATATAAACAAAGAAAAGCAGCACAAACATGTCGTAAAGACAAAGCATCCCCAGTCCCTCTTGCCAACCAGCCACAGACACGCCCAGGAATCGCTCTGCTGGTACCCTTCTTACCCAGGACAAAGCAAGGGCTAGCAACAAAATTGGTTCACATTTACTGTTTATATTTACTGTGAAATAGCTTGAACACAAATAAATTATGTCTACCACGCAAATGCAATCTAATGAAAACACTCCTACTGTCTTGAAGTTTAGGGTTTTTTTTTCAATGCACCAGTGTAGTAACCTATGCCCAAATAAACTCTAAAATACATCTGTCAAATAGCCTAACAGGCGCGAAAGCACGTAAGAGCAGAGAGAGTCAGGGGACATGTGCGAATGTGTGCGTACGTATGTATTTACGTACACATATATACTCATCTATACTTCCCGTGTACGCACACGTTAAATGAGTGCTCAAGATACCAAAGACAGACAAAAACTGACTAGATGGAATATTGTTTATTTCAGCATATTGAACCACACACCCCCTTTGGAAGGTGATCACAGGACACACTCTGAGCTGGGGAAGATATAAAGCAGCAGCATCTGGCTCCTTAAATATCTCCACAGGCATTTGCAATGGCATCTTTGAAGTCGTCTGTGCACCTGTCACATGCTTAGTCTCCTTATTGACTGCCCCAGCTGAGCACCATTTTGATTCTTTCAGACGTTGAATAATCTGAGAATAAATCTCAGGAAAATCCCTCATAATATCATACACCTGCTCTTCAAAAATTAATAAGGGGACAGGACACTGTTTCATTCCCACATCTGATTTTATTTTTTTTTTAACTGATTCTAAGCTTTTCATTTAAAAACTACTTCAGTGTGATGATGCTCTGTACAATTTTTTCTGGATTCCATGTAATATTGGTCAAGAGATAAAAATAACTACCAATCCCTTATCTCAACTGCAAGAGTCATAGGAGTTATTCTTGCCACTGGTGCAAACCATAAAATTCAGTATTGTAGGTGCCCTAATGGGTAAACTGTTGCAGAACAAGATTATTTTTCTTCTGTTTTCCCTTGATATTTTATTAAAAATCTCTTCTGAAAACTAATTCTGATTTAAAAAGCTAGATATAAAATACAGGATAGGGAACAGTGATAATATGTTGGTATAAAAGACGGGTATTTTAGGCTATCTAATTTCACAGTTATGATCTAAAAACATCCCACAATTCATTTTCATCTCATACATTCTTCCTTTCAGGTGTGTGAGAAGTGACAAATTAGGTAGCACAAGGATGGTGATGTTGGAATTCCATTTTCCACCTACAGGAGTCTGAATATTCAGGGCTTAGAATTAGCCCACAACTTAGTTAAGATATTGACTAATTTGGCCAGTTTTTCCAAAGCAGTAGGATACAGCCAGAGGTGCTTTGTCATAGCAGAATGTCAGAGTCTGAGCAATTGGGACTGAAATATCTTGATGTAGAAGATTAAGCAAATTTTAAGTGGAAAATCAAAGAAAAAATGGTTGTCCCATAAAAATTCTTCAAACTCACTTCAACCCAAGTTCCATTTGAGTAGAAAATGGTTTTTGACAGAAGTAATCTCAAAAAAACAGGTGGGAAAGAGAAAGATCTGTTGAGAAAATTAAAGAGGCTATTGAAAAAAAAAACATCTTCTGTACTGGGTTAAAAAGAGTTAACGATCTAGAGAGAGGAGAAGAAAATAATCACGTTTCAATGCTATAATCAGGTTTAGCACCCTGTATTTAAGAAAAATGGAGCTATCTGGACCTTCCTAAAAATAATCTAATTTGTAAGAATGCAGGAACAATCTGCTAAACAGGTGGTTTAACCCCTCTCCTACCTAGATATGTAGGACTGTATTTATTTGTTAGGAAATCTGTCCTGTCAAAACAATGGATTGGAAATACAAAGTAATTATCCTGCTATTAAATACTTGCCTCTTTTTAGTTTATTGTAAAAAATACTTTTTTTTTTTAATTTCTGCTCTAAAAAGACAACTATGTATCTGTAAAATATACTGAAATTTCAAAATACACAGAATGCAATGAAAATAATTCACAATGATTTTCATCTCTCTTTCAGCTTTACTCTGGCTTCTTTACAAGAAAAGGTATCATGTCCTTTCTAATTTGATTCGCTTCAGCAATACTTAGCAAAACTTAACAAATAAAGTTTACAGATTTCTGCATTTATTTCATGGGATTGAAATTATTTTCATCCTATGAAGAAGGTTAATAAAGTTTTAATGTTAAATGTAACTCCTACCACCACCTAAGGCCCCCACATGTACTAGCCAGAAATAGTCAGAAGTGGAGAAACTTGGCCATGGTGTATGAACATAACACAAAACAAAGTTTTTTGGGAAAGCTTCCTCAGGGTCTAGAACCAGACCAGAAACTCATGCATGGTTCTTTGCCTGAGCTAATATAATCCAGTTCTTAGGTGGACAAGACAGTTGTAACTGAATTCAACAAAAACAAGTCTGCGCTGATTTCGGGACTTGAAGAACAGGTCTACCTTGCACTGTGCCGAGGATACCATAACTATCACATCAGCATATGCTCTCTGAAAGCTTGTGAGTTACACAGCAATTGCAGCTTCTTTTCTGGCAACTGTTAGCCTTCCTGGGTGTGCTTACCCTGCCCTATTACACACACAACGCTCTATGTGTTTGCATGTTTAAGGCAAATCTAAAGGGGTTTCCAAATACATTAAAATCTATGAAAATTTGTCCATGGTAAAGACATTCAAGAAAGTCATATCACTGCCTTATACTAAATGTAATTGAACTGTCAATACTCAGGATAGGCAAAATTTCTTAATGTAAAGGCATTCCCCTCTTTCCTCCCACCGTCTCCCTCCTACTGATGGCTCTGCAGGTGCGTCTTCTACGTTCATGTTTATCCCCCACCTGCACCATGGAGATATGGACGGGAGGTCACACTTTAGGATAACTCAGACTAGAGGGAACACCAGTGGATCCAAGTCCAACTTCTTGCTTAAAGCAGAATCACCTGTAAGATGAGAACTTTATCCAGTCAGGACCTGTTCTCAGGTCCAAGGAGGGAGACCGCACAGCCTCTCCGGACAATCTGTTCCCATGACTGATTGCCCTCACAGTGGAGTTGTCTCTTATCCTCCTGCCATGCACCACTGTGAAGCCTCACTTGTTATCTTTTTTAGCCTCACTCGTTATCTTTTTTATAACTTTCTTGTAGTTATGGAGAGGCTGCAGTTAGGTTTCCCCAAAGCCATGCCCCTGACCATCCTGGTGTCTCTTTGGTCAACATCTTGTTCATATGGTGGGCCCCAAACTGGTCACGGTATGTAGACGTGGTCTAACAAGTGCACAGTGAAGGGAAATAATCCCTGCCCTTGACCGACTGGTTGTGCTCCCTTTGACATAGCCCAAGGCGGTGTTAGCTTCCTCTGCAGTCAGGGCACACTGCTGGATGTCTGTCCTGGTTTGAGGTGCCAGAGCACCAACTTTCTGTTTATTAACTTTACTTCTTAACTAAACCTCTTCTAACTCTCTGAAATTAACAGCATATTGTGCAGAAAACTGTTAGTTCTCAGTGATAAGACCTATGTTTATAGTTAATCCCAAGGAACGGTAAGCAGAGAGGCTCTTGCTTATATTTATTGCTGTAACAATCAAGGCCAACTAACTTCCTTATTTTCCCCGTTGGAGGGTCGGAAGCAGAAAAGGGTCCCACCTGCAGGGAGGAGCGGACAGGACAGGTGACCCGAAACCGACTAACAGGGTATTCCATCCCATCTGCCCCGTGCTCAGTATAAAAGCTGAGGGATCAAAGGGTCAGTTCTCATTCTTCAATGCCTGGCATCTGAGGAGGACACTGTCTGTTCGTCTGCCTTTGATCCCGATCCATGTGTTCCTGACTCCAGCTCTGGAATCCAGTTTCCACCTGTCACTGAGTTCAGTCTGGGACTTCCCCAGTGCCTGCTGGTGGCGTCATCCTGGGAACTTGATACCATTTTGTATATCTTGTATTAATTTCGTTATTTTCTTTTTCGTTAAAGTAGTTTAGTTCCTTCTAAACTCATAAACCTCTTTATGTCTCCTCTCCATGGAGCAAGAGGTGGGGCAGAGCATCTGTCATTGGCCGATCCGGTCTAAACCATGACAATGTCTAACAAGAACCCCAGAACCCTTCCATCAGAGTTGCTCCCCAGATAATCAGTCTCCAGTCTGTAAATTTGCAGATACTAGTAATGCAGTTTATATTGACATCTAAAATATCGTATTAAATGGTATAAAATAGTCTTCATCGGTATTGGACAGAAGGTGAAGGCTATTCACATCAGCCTCTGGAGTTTTCCTTCACTTGTAGAAAGAGGGAAACTTTTTCATCAGTGTTACAGGATAAAAGACATTTACTCTTTTTACTTACTTTGATCCCTTTTCTTTGTGGCTGAAAAACATAAACCCTAATTCTTGTACAGTCTTCTCAAAGTTTACTCCTTTTAGAAGAGCAAGGAAAAGCACACATACTGTCACAAATGGGACAGAGAAGGTCTATGTGGTCCCATCATCTCAAAGGCTCCAATTATTACATATCTCTGCTGTTCTAGGGTGAAGAATATTTCTGAATTTCTGAACATCTAAAGCTCTCTTTTGACCAGGTCAACTCTTTCAAAGCAAAAACATCCAACTGATCTCACTATCACACCAATGAGCAATCCCAGAATAACCGAGCTTTGTGTGATCTTCTGCCATATACTTTGAAACACCGGCAAAATGGCAAATTATTTAAGGTGTCTGATTCTATACAGGCTAATAAGAATACTTATGCTTTGATGAATTTACTGTTTATCTCAGATATATAATAAAAAATAAAAGCTAAACATATACGACACATTTACCTTCAGCTTTAATTAAACACAAAGTAACAATACAAGTGCACTGGTACTGCTTTTCTTTTTTAACCTTGTTAGTTTGAAAATCATTTAACGGTTCTGTTTAATCACCATTAACGTCCCACCTTGAACACGCTGCATCTCGCACTGCACAGAAAAGCAAAGCCTCATATAGACAGCTGTACTCTATGATGCTACTTTGTATGTCAATAAAACTGACAGAACAAAGGAAGACAGAGAACGTGTAATCCATTTGCCTTACAGGACCTCTACAGAGAAGACACAGCACCTGTTATTGAATCTTATTCAAATAACAACGAAGCCTTTAATAACTAGTGTCATGCTCAGCACAAACGATAAATGTAGACTACACCTACCATGGGAAGCAAACTCCAGTGCAAATACTCATGATGAGCACTCGGCTGACCTGATAGATCCAGGAGCTACAGCACAGCCTTATACCCGCCAAGTGGCATAGTTTGACCACAGCCCATGCCCGAGGTGAGGAATGTTCTCCAGAGGTCACAGCTTGCCACGCGAAGCTCGTTGCATCACCTGCCATTGCCCTTGAAGAACTTGCACGTGTGTGAATGAGGACACTTGGTCCTAAACCAAACCTATCGTTGACATGCATTAATATTTCAGATGTAATATTTCCCTTAGCCACCTCCTCCTCTTGGCCTTTATCTTGTCTGTTCAGACTAAAAGGTCATAATATCTAGGCAGAGAGCGTCTTTATTCCTTATGGTAATGATGGGTATAATTGTAATACCTTTAGTAAAAGTAACTCATTCAGCTACTCAAGCGACATTTCCTAGCCGACATCCTGCATTATTTCTGTGTCAAAATACATCATTTTTCTCTATTGAAAGCTGATCATCTTTGTACATGGGAATGATAGAACAATGCTGGCAAGAAAAAAAATGCATATAGCCTTACTTTCCTGGTAAGAAACTAAACAACGTTTTCAGGGCAAGTTCATCCATCACACACACACGTGCTCGATTCAGAAACAGAAGTCTCCTATGAAGGACCACCATGGAAGTCGAGGAGGGACACAGCCCATTCCTCAAATGCCTCTGAGATTTTTTTAAGGGAAATACTGTTCACAGAGGAGTTTCAAGAGATTCCCCTGCCAGGGAGGTTCTACTCAAGCATATACACACCTTTTGATGTATACATCCTTACAAAGCAAGCAGTTGTGAAAAGGTCCTTTCCACTCTCCGCAGTTATCTGCTTTAAACCTTTGAAAGGGAAATTTGCCCATTGATTAAGGCACTACAAAATCACCAAGTGGGTGATGGTGGAAGGGACTTCAGGCGATCATCCAGTCCAAACACTGTGCTGGAAGCAGGTTACCCAGGGCTGTATCCGTTCAGGTTTTGAATATCTCTGAGGATAGGGACTCCTAAATCTTTTTGGGCAACCTTTCCAAGCTTTTGACCCCTTTCCCAGTACGAAAGTGTTTTCTTATGTTTAAATGGAATTTCTTGTATGTTAACTGTGTGCAACAATGGAGTCAGTGGCTCCATTTCTAACTGTGCCAGACTTTCTCTGTAAATCACTTTATGAGTCAGGCTCCTTGTGAAAGACGAATAATAGTATCTACTCTCTCAGACTTCTGTGACAAGATACTTCTATTAAAGATTTTAAAACACTCAAGATGCTCTGAAAATATGGTTTAAAAGAAGACTTTTTATGAGACAAAAAAAAAAAAAGGTATGACATCCTTTGCCTTCAGGAAGTGGAGTTTCAAAGATGGTCAGAACAGAGGTTCGTAACACCTTTATCAAAACAAAAACTGTTTTCCAGTAGATATTTAACTTGCTTATTCAGAGTACTAATGCAAACAACATTGTCAGAAAAGGAAAAAGACTGAGCAGGTTATTTTGTTGCTTCATTCACTAGAAAAAAATACTTAAAAAGGCAAAGATTTTTCAAGTTACGTAAAAGGTGGAAATAAGATATAAGTTTATTGTGGTATCTAATATCTTATTATTAGTGTCTAAATTCTATTTCTGAAATTCGTATTCTAATAATTTACATTTTTTGGAATCATATGCACAAGGCAATATGTCCTTATATGTAAATTGTGTACATGTACATTGGAGATGCTTCAGCTCTCTTAACAGGAAAAGACAACCTGCTCTCCTCTTTCCCCCTCACCTCTTCCAATGACCACTCTGTCCTGACTTTGAAATATCTTTGTAATGGCATCAAGGCTATGCTGAAAGTGACTACGTTTAATGATCCAAGAACAGCCAAAGCTGGTGATTCCCACTTCCTGGCCATTCCCTAGCTTGTGGCTGTAGTCAGGATGGCATTAAGTCTCTATAACAGCAAATAAATCAAGAAATATAATCCTGAAACACTCTTCATTCCTTCCTCTCATTGTGTAGCAACAGCAAAATAAAAGCATTGGTTGTTGGCGCTGCTTTTTCCCATTTTGGCCAGCTCAGGCCAAAGTGTTCCGAGATTCCTCTGAGGTGACACATCAAGGTAGAAGGCAAATCAACCAACATCATACAGAGGAAAAAATGTGGCCAGTGCTACACTCAGGCTTGTTTAAATCTCCAATTTAAATGTCGGGTCAGTTAAGACGACATGGGGACACAAGTCTAGAACAAAGTTGAAACACGTACTTCTGGATCATTATCAAGCCTTGCATTCTGGCTTTCCAGTAATTTCAACTTGTCAGTCGCACATACTTGCAGAGGAGACAGCTTTTGCTTGTGGGAATGGAAGAAACTAACTCATTGAGGGATACAGGCAACACTAAAAAGATGTCTTGTATATGAAAGATAACATGATACAAACTACAGATTACTACAATCATATGAAATTTTCTATTTTGGGCTGCAGATTTTCATGCACAAAATAAGATTTTAATTAAATGTCAGTGCTTCATCCAAACTAGATTTATATACCTCAAGTGACAAAGCTTCTGTGAATAGTTTCAAGGTGAAACGATGCCAGTTTTATTGATGAAATGGTGAAATTTTGCTATCAGACAGATGGAAAGGCAGCTTCTCAGAGAAAAAGCTAAAAATATGAGGTGAAACCACAAAATGATTAGATATTTTTACAAATGGTAAAAATGTGATTGTTCTTGCTTGCTTAGCTTCAGTTTCACAAACAAAAAAAGTTCACTTTCTGCTTAAACAGTTCTATCACCTGGGAATTGTGTCAGTATCTGCATTTCCAGAATAGCCACCATATTGTTTCCATCATAAACCATAAACCTGAGTCTGCTGCCTTTTCTTCAAGTGGGGATATTTTATTCTGAGCACTCCTATCAAAATCAATGGCCAAGTAAAGTATTTCTCAAAGCAGAAAAAATAAAATTTACAGGATTTGACATTTGCCAGATGTTATCATTGCACATAAGAAGCTAGATGGACAGACAATAATTTCTAAAGTTATGGAGGCACCTTAGAGGGTTTTTTTGTAATCTTATTAAAAATCAAATTCACAACATCAATAGATCCTTCCTGTGCTATGTAATTACATTACAGGCATTTAATTGAAACTAAATAGAAATGAAACTTTGCCTAGCATAGACATGTTCTGGTGGTAGAAACTCAGCAGGAGGGTGCTAGCTTATTAAAGATGTTCTTCATCTCTGTAGCACTTCGGGAAATAAATATGTTTTCTTTTGAAGTACTCTTTGTCATTTGAAAACACTCTAGCGACAAAACTAAGATTTTTTCAGTTAAATGTATTAATAAAGAAGTTGCATTTTACAAATTTGACCCATCGAATTAAAAAGCTGAAAGTGAAGGTTTATCATTGGAGAGTTTCAGGTGAAAAAACCAACACGCAGGTACACAATTCAGTTGTTAGCTAGTGAAGCAACTGGTTTTACTCACATTAATATGAAACACACTGACTGCAAAGATAAACTCCCTACTTTAGTGGATAATTTGATAAATCGCTCGGGGGAAGCAATTTTAAAAATTCTGAACTGTCTTGACCACCCCACTGCTCAATACCCTTCCAGAGGGGATAGTAAGTGGTTCTTGCAAGCAGGACTGTGTAGGGGTGCGTTTCCAGTAACAAATGTACGATAACAACTTCTGATGAGCAAAACAAAATTACTCTGTTTTTGAAAACGTAACTACCCCAGCAGATCCCTGTTGCGCCCTGCAGTCCAAGTTAGAAGGGATCCCGGCTTTATGCTGCTCTTATTCCTCCAATTATCTGTATATCAACAAAGAGCTTGAGTTAAGGAATTACCTAATGTTATTTCCTTATGCCGTGCTAACATTTAGCAGGAGACATTGCTAGCCAAAAAAAAAGGAACCTTCTTAACCGTCAGTCAGTTGATAGTTACTTAAAGTGCTTTTTCTCAGGGAAATTGCAGTCGTATTCTCATGCGTTACATGGAACTACAGAAAGACTGACGTGGGCTCTCCTGAGAGGTGCCAGGAAGGGGTTAAATATGGGGCTAAATTTCAGAGCAAAGTACCACAAAGTTGCTGATGTAGGAAGTCTCTCCTGAGGAGGCAACATATAGACTGCCCCATTTACTTGCCAATTAATCCAAGGAGATACATTGACATTAGTTCCAGAAGGAGATGCTTGCCTGCCCACTTGCCTAGAGGTAAAAGCTAGGTTCGCAGCGACCAAACAGCAGGACAGATGAAACAAATGGGGGAAGAAACTAGGAAAAAGAATTTAAGGATTTTTTTCCCCCATTGTTGTTTTCTTCAGAAAGAGATCTAAATGTCAAGCAGCTATCCTGTCTGATACAATGCAAAGAAGCTTCATTTATCACAAAAACACCTTCCAAGTTTTTAGCTTCTCTTACAGGAGGAGGGATGAAGCCACTGCCTAAAAACATAGATTTGTCCTAACAAAGGAATGGTGAGTCATTACATGCACCTTGCAGAAAAAAAAAAAAAAAAAAAAAACAAAACACAAAAACCCCAAACAAACAAACAAAAAAATACGTTTCCTGCATGCAAGATAAATGCTGACACATATAAATTATATTTATGCCCTCTTGCTTGCTTAAACTTCATAAGAAACGCTTTGATAAGGTAAAATGAATCGTATAGTATTCAAAGCAGCCCACATTTTCATATCCTGCTTGAAATGCTTCCAAGCACGTGAAACAGGTAAAAATCGGATACCTGCGGTGCACGTGGCCTGTCCCCAGCAGCAGGGGTAGGTTTTGTGAGTTGCTGCTCTTCCTCCGCGCAGCTCAGTGTAGAAGGGGTCCATTGGGGGCCGTTGAGAAGTCACAGCCGATGGACCTCTCTGATGTCCAAGGGAACAACACAGAACATAACAGCCTCAATGCAAACATGTCTCATTACTTAAAAAAAAAGGACACTTTGCCTTTCTTTCTATTTCTATTGTATGGATATTTTAATTTTTGGTAGCTCTCTAATTTGTAGGAAAGGCCCCGATTACTTTCAGTTATTCCACAAGCTTCCTTAAGTTTTTTTAAACGCGCCAGGGTCTGAGGCCCTTTACTTGTATTCAGACAAAATTCATGTTCCAAGACAATGGAACGTTTTCCTGAATGAGAATAGGATCAGCAAACACACTGCAGCTGAACTACTTTTTCTTGGTGGAATTCACTGTTGACTCAATAAAATTCTTTCACTCTTTCTATCTAGCAGAAAAGCTTTGTTATTCGGTTATTGAGTTATTTTTCTCCTTAATGACCATGTTGCATTAGCATTTTTGTTTATTATTTTGTGTATTGTCATTATATACAGGGTACACAGCTAAATGAAGAAGAATAATACACACTGCCATTTTCAAAGCCCTGTAGAGTCATTGAAACTTTTTATTGAACCAATGGTTACCACACACAGTCATTAAAATGATTCAATTTCTCCTGGCCTCCCAAAGCTGCAACACTTCTAGGAGACAAGTCAGTTTTGTGTTTTCTATAAACAACGGAGAGCAATTGCTCCAAGGCAGGAATGGGTGCCTCCTACCTCTGCGGATGGTCCCAGGGTCCCATTCATGCTCGCATGAAGTAATGGTGAAAGAAACTGAATTTCTTTCTTTTACAAAAGCTGCCAGAGCTGCCAGGGGAGCAAGGGCAAGTCCTGGAACCCCAGAGAACTGAAGAACAGGCTGAAAGTATGAAAAACACCACTGCACTGGGGTGGGAGCAACCTAATAAAGCAAAAGATGTTAACTTAATATTGTTACCCCAAAAAAAGCACGACACTTCAGCTGAAGAAAACATAAAACATCAACACTTCCAATAAAGTCTACCCTAAAAATGCTTCAAATAAAGCAATGTGCCAATAGAATGACGCCTGTTAGCCTATGTGCGAAGTCAATGATATCACGGATGATTGTTTTCAAAGTAAAAACCCCACTTTTGTATCTGGAGAATCACAGTCATCTTTTCGAATGGTGTCATCTGTTTCAAAGTTTATATCTCTACTGTACATCACAGGGAAATAGTGAACATTCAGCAGTTCTTATATTTTTCCTTTCTTCACATATTTTTATGTATATGAAGAGTTACTGCAAAGAAAAACATCTTTGCTTTTATTGCTATTGCTGCACGCCATCCACTAGCAAACAAGTTTCACTTCACAACTGTACATTTCTATTTTAGAAGCATTACTGCATCCTGCCTTCCAAATTACACAATAACCATGCTAAACAGCTTAGCTTTATTTTTCTAAGAATAGGATAATTTGTAAATGTGACAAACAGTAATCATCTTACATTTAAGATGAGTCAAACAGACATTCTCCTTCAGCTGAACTTTCTGATGACAACCTTTGAAATTGACAGATTAAAAGTGATTCGTAGCTGTCAGAACTGTATAGCTTGCTGAACAAAATATGCATAAAAACTTTACAGATGACTGTCTGTGGGCTTACATGGCAGGTTATCTTCCTATACCCTCTGCCAGTTAAATTAATAGTGCCATAATCTATCTTCTCTGTCAGGTGTAAATGACTTTAGCACATCAATAACTAGTTTACAATGATGTCCCTCCAATGTTTAAGATTGTATATTGATTTCACAGTTTGCAGAGAATAGCAATGTACAATCCCCATATTTTGTTGTAGGATGGAATTTCAAATAAATGAATCATTTACAGTCTTAGGAAAAAGTAATAAAAATGGAAGGCGTTGGCAGCTATCAAGGTATCCAATAACAAATTCTTTTAAGACAGCAACTTTTACCAATAATGATCCTATGTTAGTTTTCAGCTGTATGAAGTCATGGTGCCAGTCACAATCTTTACAGCAGTATCAGTTTATTATTTTGCATCTTAAACGATCTCTATACAATGGCAGTCAATGAAAGGGAATTGACGCCCAAGAACAACAAAAAAAAAGAGATTCCAAAAAAATTTTGATTAAGACCATAACAATTCAGAATGAAGGTTTTTGACATTATTTTATATATATATATATGTTTATATGTATTCATATGTATATATTTCATATATATATATTTGTATGTGTGTGTATATATGTGTTTTTATGTTGGGCAACAGGGAGAAATGAATGCAATAGTGGTTTTAGCTGACAGAGTGCCTCACAAACAGTTCTGTCCATGCCTTCGCTTTGTTTCTAAAGGAGCATGGGTTATCCAAATTAAATCCAAAGTCAGAAGCCACCCTGAAAGCCATATCAAAAGCATCTAGTTCTAGCTGCTTGAATGTTCCTTCAAAACGTATTGAACACTCATTTGATTTCTAGTGAGACAGAATAACTAAACTATGAGCAAAGCCCCAACACAAAATAAATTTAGAAAAGTGATTTTCCCTCTCATTTTATGAGTTCATTTGAGACATAAATTTAATATGAATGTCACCATAAAACAAGCTAACTTAACAAAACGACCGCCTCAGGAATCCCACTGTTCTTGCTGTACCTTAACAAGCTAACAAAAGCTTGTGATTAGAAACTAGAATTGCATCGCATCCCATGCGGAATTTTCATGTGCCTCAAGATCAGTTGGCATCTTTCTAGCAACCTAATGAAACCGTGTTTCCCTAATCCACCCCCTTATTAGTCTGGCTCGAATCTCTGTCATGAGAAGCCATGAATTACTGCAGGAAGAGTTGCAATACTCTCACAAGATTGATCATTTTATCTGGAGTAGGAAAAAAAGCTTGCACATGTGCACACACACTTACACACAGTGCTTACTGTAACCACCAACTAAAATTCCTGTGAACGTAAAATGTGGACTACTAAACTCATATTAAAATGCATATCTAAGAGTAGAGCAGAGCATTTGTGAAGTTCCTTTTGCAGCTACTCTCAGTTTACAAAACGACTTTTCAACCAATCATTCGACCAATTAACATTTTTTCAGTTAGAAGTTAGTTTCTGTCTCCAGGAAAATCCTTTGGCCAATCCTGTTGTTATAGAAAACCTGCCTGGGTACACGTATGTTTGTCAGAAATTTCTATAAGCTTCATGATTCAACTTCCAAGGAAAAGCAGAAAAGACATCCAGCTCAAAAAAAAAAACCAACCCCATTAAATTTGTTATTAATGTGTTCACATTAAACTATGAAAATTAAGGTTCACATACCACTAGACCAACCAAAATTTGAAAAATGTGTCCCTTCTCAAGGTAACAGAGTAAGTGCATATACTGGACATGTGCTGTGTTATCCATCTCTGTTCCGAAATAAAGATCTGACCTGCTCCTTTCTCTCTCTGGCAAAGGGAAGGTACCACACAGAGTTCGCTGAGTTCCCTCCCACTGATGCACCGCAGAAACTCGGTACTTGGTTCTCGACGCGCCTTGGACAGCAGGGAGAAGGCTAGCAGCACAGCAGACAAAACCCTCCTGAAGACAAACCAGGACTGTTCTGCGTTTATGTATCACACCGTTTCCATCCTGGTTTGTTCAATTAGGTACAATTGCACAGGGTATAGAATTCATCCATTTCTCTGCATGCCTGTAAGATGCGCACGTGGGGCTATGCCTGGTTTTATAATTGATCTGTCATTCGTGATGTATGTCTGATTTGCATGACCCAAGATCATTAGTGAAATGAAGCTATGTTTTCTTGTTGGATGTTGAGTGTATACACTGCTGGAGAAAGAAAGGGTCAATATTCCTTTTAGCTTGAACAGGTGACTAAGCAAAGTGTTAAGCAGGACCCAGCTTTGAGAGCAACATGACTGGCAACCCGTTCATTGCATGCTATTAGCACTCTTATACTCAAAAAGTTCTACTAAACACTTCCATAAACTAAAGCCCACAAAGTTGACTACATAGGTCATATCATTTTTTTACAATTCGTTTTACCCTATTGTGTATACTGCTCTTCTGATAAGTTTTATTGTTGGAAAACAGAGAAAAGGAATAAGGGATGCCATCATTGCTTATGAAGTTCAGCTATTTGCAGATCTCGACTAGTAAAGGTTTCAGTACATGACCCATGCTGGCCTGTTGGTTTGTATGTATCAAATGAAGGTATGAATTAAACAGTAAATCTGGTGCACACTGGTATGCAGTAATTGGGTGAAAGAAAAAAGGTAAACGCAACGAAACAGAAACAGAGGAACACCACTATGAACTCAGGATTTCAGTATCATTACAAATGACAGCAGAAGACCGTAATCACTTGGGAAAAAGAAGATTCAGCTCCATCTTATGGAGGAAATACCCAACAGAAGGCTGAAAAATCCTCACTGAGCTCTACAAAGTATTACCTTCCCGTTTCTGGGGTCAGACTGGCTTCATAAGGTGGCCAGTTAGAAAAGTCCTGGGTGCAGTTAAGAGTTATTTTTACTGAAAATATTATTTTCCAGTTACATTTTCTGTTCAGTCAATGTAAGTAACTCCAAATATTGACTGCAACATCTCGATCATTCAGGTCTTCTCACTGCTGCTTGAAACCGTGTCTTCTATCCATCCCACTTCCGTATTCAGATACAAAGTTCACAGGAACTTGTACATTTTCCCTTAAAGGTTTTTAATGGCGTCTATTTTTAAGGATAGGTAATGCCTATATATATGAGCATTACTTTAAAATCACCATTAAAAAGTTCCAGATGAGGGTTAGTTAATTGGACATCCAGTAGTTTGCATGATAAAATACAAAGCAATCAACTCAAATAATTTAACACTGCCCTCTAGAGGTGATATTTCTTTCACTAACACCTGTTTCGGAAAATTAAACCTTATTAAAGAGGTTATTAAAATTACTCAATTAAACTTACCTTATTAAAGTTAAACCTTGCCCAAGTTAGATATACATTCAGACACAAGCTTTAAGTTAAAAACCCCCAAACAAGCACCAACTAGGTTTTGAAATGTAAAATGGGACTTGGAAAAATATTACAAGTTACTTCTGTAGGTAATCCTTTTTGATCAATAAACAATATAAAAAATAACACTTGAATAAATAAATTTTATTTCTACAGCTGTATTAAGAGAACAGTTTCTAAAACTATATTTCCACCTTGAACACAGAAGACCCAGAGCTTCAGCTACCCCAGGAAAGGGGAGAAAAAAAGAGACTGTGCACCATAGTGACCTGACAGTATAATGAAAGAGGGTGGAGGTGGGAGGTGAGACAGGAAGAAATCAAATTGTGTGACGGTATCCTCAGGAATACTGAATGTTTCTTTTTGAAGCTTAAAAATAAGGCCTTTGCTTTGTCTTGAAAAATATAGCTTAATTTCTCTTCTTCTTTTTGCTAAGGGTAAAGGAACTATTATTCAGAAATAAAATGCAATGCCTTTTTTCTACAATAGGAGAAGCCAACCATGTTTGTATTGAAAATGTTGATTGCTATCGATATAACGTCATAAATTACTAAATTACTAAGGAATTATATCCAGTCATTTAAAGAAAAGAAACTGCTAGCTGAAATAAATTGCTGCATAATTACATGAAAAATAAATTACTTCCACTCATTTCTCCATCTTGCTGTTTGTGCTCCATGCTTCTTTTCCACAACCAGAGAGTCTGAATTTTCATTTTGTCAGCAAATCTCCATAGACTGAAAATTAATTGTGGAAGCAGATATCTGAAAGCAAACTTTATCAAAGATAAACTTTTTTGTTTGCATTATTCTACATATGCTACCAGTTCCCTCAACTGAAAACCTGAAAATGGGCTGTGTACACATATTCTTCTAGCATTAAAATAAACAATATGGAGGAATAGATAAAAAACATACACTTGGAAAAAAAAACCCTGAGATTGTTAAAGTATGATCGTATCAACTTTTCAACATCAAAATGTGCCCACTTTTAAGTTCCACAGGCTCTACCCTATGATCACCTTGCTCCAGATATTGATCCAAACTGCTAGATTTTGTCTAGTTTCTTTGGGAGCAAAAGACCCAACATTGGCAGAGTCTGTGTCAGAAGCAAAGTCTACTTAAAACTATTTCCAGGACAACTTGTGATTTTTGAAATGACAGCATCTGGTGAGCTTCACTGGAAAATTTGCCAAAGCATTTACCCAAAATGATTTTACTTTCAAGGAGACCTGCTACATTTCTTCTTCAGCTTCCTGCTCCTCACATGGATGAAGACTTTCCGTCTTTCTCAGTGGTGGAATTAGGTCATGAGGAAATTTCTTTCCTCCTGTCCCTCTACCACTTTCTTTTCCTTCTGAGACGCAGGGACGTCATTCACTCACAGAAGAATGTTTTGAATGGGTCCTATTTTTCACCCAATAATGCAACGTTTTCTTCTTCCCCATACTGCAGTTGCAACTCCGTTTGTACATTATAGCTTGTAATGGCAAAGGAGCTGAGCACAACAAGTTAAGCTGACAAAAGGTGTGAGGCCTTAGATGAATTTCACACAGCTCTAATTAAACGTACGAAGTTACTTGGCTGTTAAAAGTAAAACCTGTGTGTTAGAACCTGTTGCTCTTCTCCTCCGTGCCAGAGCAAAGGATGCTGGTGCATGACAAAAAGACTTGTACTCTCTCAGGATCTCTCATAACTTCTCAAACAATAAAGTGGGAAATGTTTTCTACTAAAGTTTCAAATTAAAAAAGCACCATAGTGTAGCAAGCATCATAAGAGAAGGGTTTGGCTCTGCAGAACCATAATACTTGGTAAGGGAAGAGTGAAAGCCATAAGGGATTTGCTTTGCGCCTTAAGCCACATCCTCCAGTACAGCTTTACCAATGCACCAGAGTGCCCGTTGTGGATGTGGATCCAACAAAACTGACTGTTTTTCTTTCAAAAATCGGAACCGGCTATTGCTCTGGCCTCGTGAAAGTCAAATCAGCTGCAGAAAAGGAAAAAGATTGCGTGAAAGGTATCTAAAACTTAAGTTGAAAATTTAATAGACAAACTGTCTGTGTTTGTAATCATCTCATATAGCTGGTCAGCTTCTGATGTTTTAGTTTAGCCTAAATTGACGAATCATACTTGCTTCAAGTACTCAAATCCATTCACTGGTTCATATTACTAAACTAATTGACAAGGGTCATCAGTGTGTCTGCATTAACGTAAAGCCTGATACTCAAGGGAAGAAATGTAGGTGTTTTTTATGAATCCCACTGTTTTTACGGATACTGGAGAGTGTACCATTTTAAGGGTGCAGAATTGGCAACACCAGTATAAGTGAGACATATAGAACAAGATTTTTCAGTTCTATATAATACTTCTTGAATTTGTTTTGACACACCAAGGTGTATTTTTATTTTCAGAAGAAAAAAATGATTGTTAGTTGAATCTAACATTCCACTTGTGAAATTTCTTCAAGTGGAATATTTTAATCACCTTAAAATATGGGGCAATAGTGACACCAAGAAGGAATTACAGATGGCAGTCATAAACCAAAAAGTGTGATGAACATGTTTGAATAGGCACTTTAAAAAGGCCCTTTATTTTGAATTAAAATTATTTGAACTTGGCTATATTAATGGATAGGTTTCAGGTGCACTGCAAGTAACTTTGTTGGCAACTAAATGTTTCATTAATTGAAAAATAAGAATCCGTATTTCCTTCTTTCTCAGTCCATCGGAACCTCACTGCAACATGAACGTAATCAGCCTTGCGGTGAAAATGGTGTTTGCTTCAACACACAGCCGTACCAGGACTCCGGTATCAGAATAGGCTTGGTCAATCAGACAACCGATCTCCCAGCTCCTGATAAGCACAAGGAGCCTTTTCTGGTAGATTTTCAAATATGCAGAAGCAACAAAAAGTGTTTTATGGGTCTACGATAAGCTGAACTTGAATTTGCCTATCATCGAGTGAAAAATACAGGACTCAGCCACTCAAGCATGACATTAAAAAACTGACTTTTCGTTAATACTGATGTAGAATTTCTCAAATAAGATTGATCATCAGGTGTTTAATGTACCTATTTGTTTTGGTGTTTGGCCCTAAATGTTTCATTTCCTATCAAGGGCGACGGGAAAAACGACCCAGGTACCTGCAGTGAAAGAAATAGATATATCAGTTTGGTTTTATTCTTTTCTCATAACCTGGACAGTCTTTATCAACTCTCAGGGGACAAGATATCTCTCAAGGTTGTGTTCCTGACTGAGAAACCTTTAAACAGAGTAAAAAATAACAAACAAAAGCTTCAACTGAGTACATTGTTAATGGTATATTGTGGAGACTTAACAATTCTCCATCTGCTAAGTGGGTCCAGGCTGACCAAGGTTTCAGCATCATAAAAACCCACTTGCAAGGGTAGGACCTTAAATGTCAAAACTTTTTCTAAGGGTCTTATGAATATATATGAATGTATCTAACTCGAAATATGTCATTTGTTTAAAAAAAAAAAAAAAAACAAACTGAACTCAAAATGGAAAAAACAACAGCTGAGCCCCACATTAAAAAAATATATTTATATTGTCTGTATGAACTGCAATAAAAGAAAGATTTTTACTTGCATCACCATCAGAAGTTGGAATTAAATAAATCTTCAAATTATTGCTGTACATACCAGCTGTTATTATGCACCTTTTCTCCTTATTGGTTAGACCAGGACCAGAAGCAACAATGCTAAAATAAGAAGATAAATTATTTTCAACCTGGATGAAAAAAACATGAAGCTCTGGAAATCTGTCAAGGAAAGATCCATTCTCATAAAAATTCTAGCTCAGTTTTTCTACCAGGAGATCTGACTATAACTCATCATTCCCCATGTTTATTTTATTTGGGTTTGAATGGAGAGATCAATTAGAACTTTTTCTTTTCTCATTTCTGTTCAATATGAATGGCAATATTAGCGCAATCCTGTTTGTATAACAAGGTAAAGACTCAGTAATTAAAATAAATAAAATAAATTTTAAAAAGGCACCACAAAACACCGTTATATAGCCTGTGAAAGAGACTCGGTGCAGGAATAAACACAAAAGGTAAGAGAATTGCTGATGTATTGAATTGACCTATTGCATTTACAGGTCAAGTTTTCAGAACTAGCCTCTAAAACTGCATGTATTTGCTGTTTATGCACATAATCAGGTACTTGTGCATTCAGATCAGGCTGTCAGATGCAGGCAGCTTGCAGCTGGACAAAAAGTTCACAGCATGCTCTTGTTTAGGGATAGGCTTGAAAATATGGAGCAGAATAACTGCGGGACGGGGGGAGGGAAGGGAAGCAGCAGAGTGTGGTTTTTTGTTCGCATGACCTCGCTGTTGGTAAATATTTCTTAAATTGGATCGATGTAGCCTCGTAGCTTCATTAAAGGCAGCGGCAATTATCATCTCCACAGAGAAGTAACCGAAACGAAAAAACGCTGAGAAACTTTCCTGTTGCCAACGTTGGCAGAAGCAGCAGGACCGTACCTTAACGCTTAAAAAAATCTGTCCCCTTCTTTATCTACACTTCTCCACCCTATACATGGCAGACTAAGCAGGGCTGCAGGTCCTGCCGCTTTCTAACTTCAACGGTTAGACCCTCTGAAGGTACAGCTGTGCCAGGACACTTCCACGCTTTCCCGAAAACAGCATAAAGTGCGGGACTTTGCCTGGTATTTCAGCATGATCAGCCTTCCCTCGCTCCTGGGACCGCCAGGATTGCTTGCAGGCGTCTGGGGACCTGCCCATCGCTCCGCATCAACCGCTGGAGTTCAGCGAGCCCGGAGACCTGCTGCAAACATCTCCAAATACACACCTGCATTTACGGCAAATTGGAAAAACAGACAGTGTATCAGCCTGATGCTGAATTTTCATGAAATTGAGAAATATACCATTGATGGAGAAAGGAAAACGCTTTTCTCCTAAGGACCGAAGCCCAGATCTGTCAGTTCTTGATGGGGGAGGCATGATGTGTTCTCCCTTTTTTGCCTTGCATCATGATGCCTTTTGTTCTCTTCACCCGCCCCCTAAGACACTTCTGTACTTATTGTTCCCTTTCTGTTGATGTCCTAATAAACAGGTATTTTGAAGCACAACATATCCGAAAGTTTTGCAGAAAACACTTCTAATCTTGAGAGAGCAATGCAAAAACTAACACGTCCAGAAGGCATAGCCCAGGCCCTCCAAAAAATATTATGTTTTCAGGAGGCCCATTCGGGACCTACTAAAATTACATTTAATCCTAGTTAGGAAAAGGAAATTATTAGGAATTTTTAATAATAAGGAAAGGAAATTATTAGAATCAGGTGCTAAGCATGAATAGCCCTTCTCCCAGAGGGTGTCAACGCCTCTGTACAGTATGACTCGTCCTTGTGGATTTAGGGAATGGGATACCAGTAAAAATCAACATGAGTGTCATCTTTACCACTGTAAGCTCTCCCTAATAGATCAATATAGCGATTTTTCTCCTCTTCAGTGTCTACCTGTCACTGCTCTTCAATCTGTCTTTCACATGGAAAGTAGAACTGTCTGTTAAGGTTTCCTTTTAAGAAGCTAAATCACTTGTTATTTTCGAGCCATTATGACTGCAAAGTACTGTTGAAAACTCACACGAATGACACGCTTGTAGGTGGGCAGCTGATGTAGAAGTTCATCCTAAGTGGAAGTACCAACATGTTGGATTTTTCTTCTCCCCGCTTAAAGAGGGGGTCAATTTAAACACGTGCCATCTCATGCATTTTCTGTGCAGGTCTCATGACAACTTGCATTATTATAAATGACTGCAGCAAGAGCTTTCGGCATCATATTCAGGAGTTTGATCCGTAAATTCTCAGCAAGAAGTCCATAGGGCACCATGGAAGCAGCCATCTCTGCTTGACACGCGAGAGGAATGGAAGGGAGCGGTGGCGAGGAGAGGCAGCACCAAGTCAGAATGTCTCACGTTCCTTCAAAGAAGTGTCTTAGCTTTATTTATCAGCTGTATCAAAATCCGTGTTGCAAATTGAGGATCTAGAGAAGAGATTTATATTAACAAATGCTTCATTTATTCCTCAACCAAGCTTTCTTCTTCTAACTACTATGAAAGACTAGCAAAACCAATTTGCTAGACGCAATTTGAAGTAAAATAGCTGGGGAATGTTTTCTCAAATTAAATTAGTGACGGCAGTCTCAGAGAGACATAGGTAATGAAAACATTTCATGAGTGCGCACGTGGCCAAAAAAAAAGCATGTGCTCCAAGCCTAACGTGCTTTCCGTTGCTCTTTTGTCACATCAGATGTTTTCATACAAAAACATAGACTGTCCATGTATTCACCACATCTGGTGTCCCAGTTTGGGTTTTTAGTGAAAACATACAAGAATGTGACACACTTTGATTGATTAGCTAACGCGAGTGACAGCTTCCTCCGGAGTGCCTAGACCTGGTAGCGCGCACCAGCGCAGGGGAAACTGAGACGTAGGTGTCAGCCGAGAGCAGCGGCGGCTCTCGCTAATTTTCATCAGGAGATCCCACCTTCCCATCCTGTTCGCATAGGCACTTAGAGCTGAGCTCGGGGTTATTCCAGAAAATTGTCAGAGCCTGACTTTTATTAAAGCTCGCTTTGGCTGACAAAACGCTGACACTTTCAGAGAAAACGCCGGTAATGTTATACAGTGTGAAAATGTTAACCGCTAGGCAATGCTTAATCTTTAAAAAATATATACTGTTTGGAAACTAAAGTAATCTTCATAATATCAGCAAAAAATAGCATTTTAAGTAGGTAGAGGGAAAAAACACATTGAGTAAGACCTTTGGTGCACGGTCCCGATACGCACCCCCTCTTTCTGCAGAGATTATCCAGTTTAACAAAGCAGACCTGGAATAGCTGGGCACAACAGCAACATCTGAGATATGTATGTACACAATTTATACATAAAAACATGAAGTATTTTTATAGGTCTGTCCATTCTAAAATAGGTCTGGTTTCATGGAAAAGTTATGTACATTTTTCTAAGCAAAAAACAAGGCCAATTTCTTCTCATATTTTCCTAAGTGTTGCTAGAAGATATTGGCAGCATGTTCTCCCTTTCTGGCAGGACTGAGGGTGAAGAATGAAGGTTCACTCCTCGAGAGTGTGAAAGAGATGCTCACATTTTCTGTTAAAAATGAGACCCTTAAAATGAAATTAGAGATGGGCAGAAAAGGTTTTGAAAGATTTTCCTCTTTAAAAGGAAAATAATTCGTAGTTTGCAGTGCGTTGAAAGAGTCAGAGGAACCAGTCTGTCCAAAATATCCAGCAGCCCCCTGGGTACCGGCTTCCCAGAAAAAACTTCACCTGCTCTGCCCAGTTCAGGAGGAACTTCAATAACTTTCAGAGGTAAGTACTGGACCATTCCCCATACTCATTCTTCTGGCACGCACACAGAATGTGAGAAAAAATCTCTCTAAAATTCCAGAAGATCAAATACAGTCAAGTACTGTTATTTTTTTGAAGGTCCACATTTTCTAATGAAAAATTACATCTGGAGTCTGAGCTGTCTGGAACGGCTTTTCTTTCTCACTGTTCTCATCCTCTTCTCATACCCAGTTGTCCACTCTTGAGCACGGCCACTTGACCACCGGTTCTTGACCAGTTGGAACTGCTTTGGCCCCTGCCAGATACAGCTCCCCAAGGTGATGCCGGTGCAGAGGACCCAAATAAATTTGCATGAGGCCATGCAGCTCGAACAGTTTCCCAGCAACGATATCAGCCGCTCTCTGGCCTCCGCTGCAGAAGATTAAATTTACTGAGAGTGTTTTAGCCATAAGGACTGGATTCATTCCTGTCTCAAAGCATAATACAATTGCAATAAAGGAAATTAGGAGATTGATTCCTAATTGATTAAATTAATCTACCTGCTGCAGCCCTAACACTGATAAATTAAATCAGCTTAGTTTACCAAAGTTGGGCTTAATCTCTATAAAACCATAGACTGGTAGATAATTACTAGCGCTCTCCAACAATACTCCATACCTGGGAGGGCAAGGAAGAGGTGGACAGATTTTTCCTCACTAAGGGTACTCTCAGCTGGGTAGCTGCAGTTCATCTGTGAAGCCAAGCATCATTCAACGAGCATCATACAGATGCTTCACAAGCGTGGGTCAAAAATAGACATCATGGGACGTACACAAATTCAAAACATCTCATAGCCCTTGCACTCGTACTATTCAGACTGTGGCTGCATCTCATTTTCACAATTTTTTTTTTTTTTTAAAGCAGGAGAAACATGCCCAAATCTAAGCTAAATACTTTAAAATTCACTGAGTGTTTGAAATCCAGACATACATTCATTTCCACACTTTACAGATGTTCCCTCTCTATGTTACAGTCATGCAACAGGCCTGGCTGTTGGATGCTTTCGGTGCTCGCGTTCACATTTTGCACTTGAGCCCAAATTTCAGTCTTCTGTGCATATACTTCGCTGCCTCTCGAATTTTCCTGCAAATGACATATCCCAAGCAGCTGGCTATGTAATGCATGAACCAAGCACACACCAACTCATCAGCTGGAAACAGCCAGATCTCCTTCTGTTCCTCCTTTGCACTAGTTGGTCACAGGCTGACTAAGGCTCCAACGTAACGTAGCCATGGAAAAAGCCGAACGTAATGCTAAAATGTATTCCTGTTAGACCTTAGGGAATATTAATATCACCGCTCCAAATCCTGGTGGCTTTCATCTGGAATATTGTATGCAATTCTGGTCATGCATTTCAAGAGAGATTAATCCAAAGTGGAACATATGCGGAGAACAACCAGTAGGACGATCAGAAAAAGAGAGAACCTATTTTACAAGAGGCTGCAATTATGTGGTTTGTTAAGCTTAATTAAAAACAAACAAAAAATGTTGAGTGAGGGGAGAGAGCAAGAAAAGGTTTGTACATATATCAGAAGAGAAGAGTCGAGGGAGAGAAAACATAAGGAAAAATTACTTATCCTGCACAAGAATACAAGAATACAAATGGGATTAATTGGCCATAAATAAATTCAAGCTGAAAGCAAGCTTCCCAGCCATCACTGCAGCATGTTTAGGAACAACCTTCAGATTACAACAGCAATACAAACCTTCAATAAAACTTGACAAAAAAGCTGTTTCAAAGACCAGGCTCCATGAGCCATTTTGCAAGTACGTTTAGCCAGTCCCTGATGAAGGACATGACCCGACCTGAAGATATGCAGAAAGGTCCCTTCTTATTCATATGTTTATCACTTGGAGCCCACGCTTAAAGGTATCATTTTAACAGCCAGGATCATTCCCTGCCAGGTCCCAAATATGAATCAAAATTGTCCTATTGGATTTTTCATGTTGTATACAGAAAAAAAGATGGCCCTAGATGAACATAGGCAAGTGAATAGAAATGCATTTTTTAGACTCTGAATATACGTGTGGCAGCAAAAGAAAACAACACATATATAAATTCTTGCAGTAAGATTGGCTTGCTTTTTCCTTGCAAACCGGTGTTTTGTTTGGGTTTCTTTTTTTCCCAAGTCTTCAGCTAACAGAAAAATCGCAAAGAGATTACTTTGTGATCACCTCTGAAAGTGTGGAGTAATTCAAAATTCATTTAGACAATTTGTTAGCTGTTGTAGTTCAGATGTAATGAAGACATAAGATCTCACACCCTACCTTGCACACTACGCATGCAGAATTATGCAAATTAACGACATATCAGTCTAAGTCAAAATTTCACCATTAAAGATTTTTTTTCCCATGTGCCTTTTAATAGCTTTTTTTCTAGTGTACATGTTCTTATTCGTTCTATTGATCTACCTCTGAAGATTTGATGTCTTGCATAGTTATGATTTTCTGATTTTATTCTTTCAGCATCTCTTTTGGGAACTTTTTACTGTTTAGTTCAATAACTCAGAACCAAAAAAAAAGCACTAAATCCTTTACCTATTGAGGTTTTTCCCCTCCGAATGCAAAGCTGATACTGATGCGATGGTTCAAGAGTAGGATACCCTGCACAAAGTCTTTGCTGTGAATGTCGCAGCCGCCAATGTCAATAGGGGTTATATATGTTCATAAATCAAAGCCCCTTTAAGGCCTTCACTTGGACACAGTCCCTTAAAATTGATTGCACTTAACGTGATGTTTAGGTTACAAGTGTCATTATCAATGAGCTTACAGGTTAAATGCCTCATTCTTCAAATCACTATAGTAAAACCTATAGAAATGAGAGGACTTCAGGGTGTTTTGAAGCAGAAAGGTTATTTCAGTAGAGCAACAACTAGACGCAGAAGAAAATGCTGACAAAGTTTTCCTTTTTGAAACAAAATATATTCCGTTCCAATATCAAATTATAAAGCAAGTTTCTGTATGCAGCTTGAAGGTATAATTCCCATCCATAGCATCTCTGCTGCTTAAGATCCTGAAAAAAACACTGTTATCTACAGTTTTAGGGGACACCTTACCTGTCCTGTCAGTATGCAGGACAGCTGATCCCATCGCTTATGCCTTAGTCCAGACAAATGAGGATAAATACTTTCCAACCTTCCTCAACCGATTGCATTAAATACAGGCTGAGTTCAGAAAAATAATTTTAAAAAATGTAAAGCACGGCTGATTGTACAAAGATTTCACTGTTTCCTTACTTCATAACAGAAGCTGCCCCGGTGTGTGGACTTGCTCAGGTCAAGTGTAGAGCATCCATCTGTTGTGATTTGTGCTGCTCTCACGAGCGAGCCTTTGCACACTTCTTGGGTAGCTGCATATTTAGGAAAAAGGCCCTAAGTTTGGCAGAATGGGAGGAAAAAAAAAGAAACAAACCAAGACAATAAGCAGATACCCATCAGTGGAACAAGGCAACAGTAGAAAATCAGGTGAAAACCTACAACTGTGAAGACAAATAGCCTTTCCCCAACAATGAATAACACACTCAGGGGAACGGCAGGATTTTATTTTTATTTTTAAACGGGAAAGATTAACACCACAACGCTCAATTCCTGTAGCGCACAGGGTATCTTTGAAGGTGTTTGCTCAGACACCTGACATGGGACAGCTGTTTGTCGTGGCACCGGCCATAGCGAATACACACACACACCCCCCCCTTCCCAGGGCTTTCTGCTTCTCTGCCTGCGCACGTGAGCCCCGTCACCCCACGGCCACCTCACATGCCGCCCAGAATTTGCCATTCTGCGGCAGTTTCCTGGATATGCCTTGCACCATTCTCTCAGAGGACATTTACAGAAACCCTTACGCAGGAAGAGTCATGGGTGGCAAAACTAGGCAGGTTTGGGTTTGGTTTTTTTGGGGTCGGGCTGGCTTGGAATTTCTTCTTAAGTAGGGAAGCTTGAAGGTACATCCTAAAGACAGAGGACTGTAAATGCAGTCTCATCTTCTCTGTAAGTGGCCATCACTACTGCTTTCCACCTTTGTAACCCCTTTTTGCCTTGTTGCTTTCCTTTTCTTGTTCCAGTCCCTCTCCTCAGTTTGCTCCTTATTCCGTCTGCCTGGACCTTCTCCAGGACAGCTTTCATCATACTTCTCTGCTTCATCCTTTTGCCAGGGCTGCAGGTTTTTTATAGCAGCGGTTGCTAAAACATCTTGTTGGGTTACAGCTGGCAGGGGTAACGGGGTCCCCTCCTAAACCCTCTTCTATCCCCCCACACAAGAACGCAGAGCCGATCTCAAAAGTGGGGTCAACGATAGGAAATCATGGATTTCACCCCACAAATGTGCTTAAACATGTGTTTAAGTGTAAGCACAAACAGCCTCCCTTGTTCATCTCGAAGTATTTTTTTTTTTCGCTGTAGAGGATTAAATAGAGATTGACTCTGAGATTTTATGAAGTTCTGATCTAATAGCAGATGAACTCATGGTTATCAGAGGAAGGAGCTCATAAGGCAGGGAGCACCTTCCCTTCTGCACCCTACAGAGCAGGTGCAGAGCACAGCTGTCTCGAGAGGGTCCACCATGCCCTACTGAATGACATTCCCAGCTGTGCTTAAAATCATGCGAATTTCTAACATTTTGTCAAATGGTGGCATAGAAGACTTTCTTCCCTCAGGCCACACCTATGCTGCTGTTAAAAATTACCCTGATTTTCCCCAATTTGTGTAGCATCAGGGTCCTGCATTTCTGCCCAAGAGGTCCCGTGCAGGAGGAAGACCGGAGAGCGCAGGTACCAGGCTCTGAACACGTGCGACCCCATGGACCTCCTGTTGGCTTTCTGCTTCCAGCCAGACGCAGCTTGTTGGCAGCCGAAGAGGAACCGAGACCCTCAGCCGTACCTCGGTACGCTACTCACCACCAAAAATGCTCGTTTTGCTGAATTAAAATCAGCTAAGGAATCCTACACTTAAAATTAATTACCCATACCGAAGTCGCCTGCCACTGAATCAAGCCAGCTTCGCAAATTTTTTGGAAATGAGGTGTCACTTCTTTTGGTGGCAGTTTTCTAGAGATGTAAATGCATTGTAATAAAGCTGTGGGTTATTTATAGAAAAAAACGTCCTTTGGTTTGCAACCTGTGCATTTGCGCCTGTGTCTGCCCTGTCCCACTTTCTGAAGAGCTAGAATGGAGCTCTGAATGCCAGAGCACACGCTTCCCTCTGCAGAACGGCTTGCCAGCAATTAAGCACCCTTATAAACACCATGTAAGAAGTTTCTTAACCTATGATTTATGTCAGGGCAGTAAAGAGAAGAAATGGAATAAGGTGGTACCTTCAAGGGAAGATACAGGAAGAAAACACTGTCGGTGGTGGCAGGGCAGGGCAGCACAAGCCAGCTTTCCATTTAGAAAATATTATTAAAGAGTTATATTCAGAAGTATGGAATGATGTAAAATATTTAGAGGACCATGTACAATATAACGAGTGTCCAGTGCGTCTGGTGGTTGATCAGTTTTCCCATGACTAACTGAAAGGAAAGCAAAAAGGAGGAAAAGCCGATAGGCTCTTCTCAGGAACTGAGTCAGAGTTTTTCACTGATTTTCCATAGTTCATGGCTCAGTCAGTCCAAAAAAGAAAGGGAAAAAAAAAAAAAAAAAAAAAAAAAAAAAAGCAGTATCATGCAATTTCAAGCACCTGGCTGATTTGAATGAATCCAGCTAAGAAAATCAAAACATGTACTGCGAAAAGCAGTGGTGACATTTTTGCTGACATCCTGATCTCTCTCTCTAAGCATTTATACCTTGATCATTACTGATAGCCTGGATGATTTTCTGTGCTAACTTCAACATTTTCACACAAATGGCAAATTTAAATAGACAATGCATTTTCACTGGAGCTATACAACCACAAAAAGCAAATTGTGAGACTTTCCAATTTTACTGGAAATAGGCTGCCTTCTGGGAACAAGATATAGTCAAAGCATGATACTTGCATTTTTTTGCGAGATATAGAATGACCAAAGGCAGTGGATAGTTTAATGTAACAGATATTGTACAGCTCTGCTTGTTTTCACATTTAGACCATACTGTGGCAGAGCTTTTACAGTTTTAACACTAATGACACTTTAACCATTATAATATGCATGTTATATAAATTAAAATTATACCTACGTTATGGCATAAAGGATGCTGAGAAAATACACAGGTTTAACACTCCAGGGGTGAAATAGGTTGTATTCTCTTATATCTGATACTCACATAAGCAATGGCCATTACGTGTTTATAGTATAACTTCATCATCAGTTAAATAAACCTTTCCCTAACATTACCATTAAAATTTCTAAGGACCTATGGAAACATGTAATGGGTGCTGTTTTTAAAACGTTTGTGCAACAGTGTACTTAGAAATGAACTGCTTTTTAGCAAATGAGTGTCAGTGAGCCTGTCAAAATCCTCTTAGTTCTTTTATGGTTACTTGTATTTAATTTTCTACCTGCTACAATAAAAAGATTTAAATGATATGGCAAATAGTTAGTGATTTCTCTACAGGGTTTATCACACTGCTTTGTTAGCATAGCATACATTTTATCAAGCAGCTGAGGTTATTCTCCATTCTTTCAATAAAAAAAATAAAAAAATAAAAAAAAAGTAACCAAAATAACTTTCATTCCAAATTCCTGGCTGCCCCAAATGCTAAAAGCCAATGATGTGTAGGAATTAAAAAAAAAAAAAAAAAAAAAAAAAAAACACAAACTAAAATAAAATAAAAAAAAAAAATCCCTCATAACTCCTTGCCTGATAAATGATAGGGAAAGTTTGACAGATCAGAACGATACGAAGCAGCCTAAAACATTTGGCACAATGTGTGTCTGGCATACAGAGACTGCCTGTCAAATGCCTATGACTCCATACAGCAGCTAGGGACCCTATGGAGCAGCAGATGGACCATTAAGGTAGTATTAATGTAGATGCCATCAGTTTTCAGTTCTGACTGGGACATACTCTTTAGAACTATGAGCAGCTGCTGCCATTTATTGTGACAGCTTCCTGCTAACTTTTGCCAACTGGCACAATCTGACTCTTTGTACCTGAGCTATTAAATGTGTGACTTCCACCGTTTTATTCCTCCAGAGAACTCTTTTAATAATCCTCTGAAGAAGGAGCGAGGCATTTATCACCAAAGTGAATACACATACCATACAGTTCTATTGTCCTTCCGCACTGCTGTAGATTTTACATCGGGAGTAAACATAAGCGAGCTTCCCATGCCTTACACAGTCCCCGAAACAGGCAAAACTGGTGAGTTCTTAGACCGTATTTAAATGCTCTGCATTTCAACTACTGTTTTAGATCGCTGGCTTAACTTGAAATCTCTGCTCTTTAATGAGCAGTTCAGGAAAAGAAAAAAAAAAAAAAAAAAAAAGAAAGGAAAAAAAGGCATATTTCATTAATAGACAAAAGGGAAAGCACTTTCTTTTTTAACTACAATTCTTTGCGTCAATGAGCATAGGTCAATATTACAATTATAAAGGGATTTTTGAACACCCGCTGGTCTACTTAATATCTAAACATTCCTTTTGTGGCAAGCAAAGCTGTCCATTCTTGTAATGTCTTTACTGCATAGCAGGAACAATGCATTATAAATGATAAGTGATCATGTATTTGTTATCACCTGCACTATAATTTTAGCAAAATATGCAACAATACTACTG
Organism: Sterna hirundo; assembly: GCA_009819605.1. Classification (NCBI taxonomy): domain Eukaryota; kingdom Metazoa; phylum Chordata; class Aves; order Charadriiformes; family Laridae; genus Sterna; species Sterna hirundo. The sequence continues at coordinate 3,072,483 of CM020462.1, forward strand.
GCAGGAAAAAAAAAAAAAAACCCACCCTGTTGTACATGTCTTTGATCCAGCTAGACTTCTAGGGATACATTACATCATTTGATTGTGCCAAACAAGAAAGCTAACAGTACAGCACAGCATAAGGTTTGACATACAATAAGAACTGCAGCTAGTCATTATAAAAAATGGCTGGCAGACATTCATTATGCTGAGCTAACATCTTTTCTGCTTCAAATCTCCCTGCAATCTGACTAATAATGTATGCACGGACTTCTACTGCAGATCTCCATTGCTTGATGCTACACTACCCATGTATACATGTATAATCGCCCTAAAAAAAAAATCTAAATGAGCCAAAAAAAAAAAAAAAAACTTTTAAAAATAGGCTGTGCTGATATGTGCAATGAGGAGCATGCACACTATTGAAGCTACCCAGTATGGAAGTGTTGAGCCTGCACATATCGGGAAAATTATAAATTAAACATAACTGGCCATTAATAGAAATCAGTTACACTTTGTATGAGCAGAAAACATTTGAAGTAATAATAGTAGATCCAATAGAAACTTCCAGGGAAAATAAGTCCTGCATATTGGAATGATTTTACTTCAAATATAAATTAACTTTTACGTAAGCGTGCAGTATGCACCACACATTTCTAGTTTTTTCTATATTAAATTTCTTTTTGGCTGTATTTTATTACACCATTACACATCCTTTAAGTGAAGGTTACCTTAAATTGTCGGTCTTTTGATCTGTGTCACAATTTAAGCAATTTTCCAGAATACGCAGAATAATAACTATCCTAGGAAGTCAGGAGTATGTAGAGTAATGCATATAGAATAACACCAGTCCTAGGAAGTCAGGGGAAATTAAGAAAATCTCAACATTTAGTAGGATTATGCATTTACACCCCGATTTTAACATTATATTCAAGAGTAAATAGCAGCATATGCTTAAATCTCAGAAGATATAATGACCCTAACAATGATGAACTAGTTCAAGGAAGACCGTTATCATATATTCAGCTTCAAAAGCCTGCTCAAGTCCCACTGAAATGAGTATGCCTATTAAAAAAAAAAAAAAAAAAAAAAAGAAAACCCAAAGCACATGATTAAATGTTGTGAAAACCTGGGGTGGGAGGCAGTGGGTAGGGAAAGAGAAGTGGAGGCAGCGGAGAGAGGGAGTTAAAAGTCTACGGGAACTTACACGCACTGAGTGCATAGACATCATAGGTACTTATTTTACCCAGTTAAGAACAAGATAAATGGAATGGTACATAACATTCTGCTAAAGTTTAGTAAATGTCCATTCAATCTTCAGGCACCTAATGTAGCAGATAACTCACACGTATAGCAAACTGCCTATCCAGTATCAGAGTAGTATTTCCCCACTTTATTAATTGTACTTACAACAGACCTTCATAGACAATATTATTCATAATCCACTCATTCTCACATGTGCCGAGGAAAAATCCATTATTTTTTTTTTCTGTAGAGTGCACAAATAAACAATATATATATTTACATAAACTAATCCATAAACAGAGAATGTTCTTCAAGAACCTGGACTGGAGAACTACCCATTTGAGGCTATGAACATATGTACATGGAGACAGAGGAAGACTCGCTCAGTCAATGTGGCTTCCAAAGCCTTCCAAAGCGCGTATGAAAGTGATTCTTCCAGCAATATTGTAACATGGGTTACATAGAATCGTAGAACGAACTAGGTTGGAAAATATCTATAAGATTATCAAGTCCTGAGCTCATCCGTTTTAAACTCGTTGTATGTACCCTTCAGCGCAATGCATTATTGTTTACAAACATTCTAGAGGTTATATAGATATTACTTTTCTACTTGATTACTGCAGTTTTTGTATACTATACTATACAGTACTCTAAACTAGGCACAAGGATAAAAGTGACACCATATAAGAACTCAATTCTGGTTTTGAATCCAAGTATTAAATTACTTCCACGTTATAGACTTGGCTCAAGTTATGGAACACTTTGTTGCCAGGAGAAGTATATGCAACCCGATTTCAGAACTAAGAAATAAGGAACCGCCTAGTAGAGTTTTACGTTGTTGGAATTTCTAGACGTTTCTTCCGCAAAGATGAAAGTGTTTGAGTCAAGTTTTGACTTCAGCTATTTCTTCCTGAGCAGTCACACCAAACGAATGCTACAATAATTACGTAGGTTTTAAGATGAAGGATAACATTTTATTCTATGAACTTAGACAACAGCTTACCACGTCTCTCACAAATTGGAGGAGGGGAGGAGTGGAGGAATTGCTGTTAACTTAGGAAATATTGATTCTCGAAACTTTCGCTGATTTTAGATTGATCTGAAAAAATAGCTGAAAACAACATGTTCCACCCAAAATCCAAACTTGGCCTTAAATTTCTGATGTATTAAAATACTTAATGCTTGTTTCCTTAGTGATCATTTGCATAATTATTCCATGGAGCATGCTACTATAAAAGACAATGCATACCAGCAGAACCTTTGGAAACATTTTGAAAGAAAGGGGATATGTATATATATCAAAGAATTTTCCTCATTTTACCCCTTTTCCTTATAATTTTTTGTTTTCTTTTTTCACTCCAAACATAGATGTCAATTTGACTGTTTTTTTTAAGATTGCCTATCTTGTAGCCTTTAAAATACGATGGGATTATAGTCTCAATTCCAAAAGGAAGAAGTTCACAGTATAAAATTACCATCACAAGTGGCCCGAACTGACGCCCGTATCAGAAATTCCCAGCACAGAAGGCAAGCACTGAGCTGCCAGTGGGACAAAACGACCTTCTGGCCTGTCTAGCTCAAAGGTTGAGACATATCGGCACAGCAGCATGAGAAAGCTCTATATTTGTTAAGCGCATAAGAACAGGTCAGACTGAAGAGGTCCATCCAGACCAGTATCCATCCTCGCACAGTGGCCAAAAGCAAGTGCCTGAGGAAAGAGGGAAAGCAGACGATATTCCCTTCTGCAAACCATCATGGCAGTTTCAGCATGGGGAATGTCTGAGACAGAGTTGTCACTGTGCTTAACAGCCCTCAATGAAAATTTCTTTTACAAATTTCCGTGATTGCTTTTTAACAAATTTTCATTTCCACACCATGCTTTGGGGAAAAAAAAAAAAAAAAAGAGTCTCACTATATGTTGTACTGAAAACATGTTCCGCCTTTAGTTTTGGTTTGTTTTTTTAAATGTTGGCTGTTAATTTCATTCACGTACTCCTAAGTAGTGTATTTATACAAAATATGATAGATGAGTTTCTATTTACGATGGCATTCATGGCTCTATCATTCCTTGACCATCTTTTCCTCTTTAAACCTGTTTGCAGTGGGTCTCCATCCTCTGTACTGCCCAGTCTTGTCTGATGTACAAACTCTAAACCTACCAACTGGGAACTGATCTAGGTGAAAATGAACCCAGAAAATGAGTGAATAAAAATAAATGGCAAATTACTATTTTGCAGATGCATGGTCCCTGGTCCAGCTGACCACACAACCAGGTAAATGTCAGTGCCAACACAAATGCAGCAAAGGGACCTCATGGTTAGCTGGGTAAGGGGCAGGACAACCTCTAAACAACAGCCCGCCTCTACAGAAAGTCGTGTTGATCAGCCCAGGGTAAAGTGCAGCTGTTGCATACTGCCAGCGTGCTGCAAGATTTTCTTTAGAGTATATTTCTCCTTGACTTGGAGCCTTGTTGGCTGGAGGAGCAAGACATGGCTTCGGTTCTCAGCCGGGCAAAGCACTCCTCTTCCCAATGGAGGATGAAGGTCTCCACCAGCACACATGATCCCCTCTGCGCTGCCACACATAGATGATCAGAATATAAACTTGGAAATGCAAACAAGAAGCGATGCGCTTGGCTCTCGTTCCACCCTCTAGAAACAAAAGAATGTCGCGCCTTTTATTTCCACCCTCCCCAACCCCCCAAATTGAGTTCAAAGACTTACAGGTGCTTTAAAAAAAATACCTGCTTTTCATCAATGTGCATATTTTACCAGTTTCAAAAGCATATTAATATCCTTTGTGACTTCAGTTAAAGTAAACAGAAATAATTGGAAAGGTGACAGATAAATTATTAGAAGACAGTATTTAAGATTTGCAATACAAACTAAGCACAAAAGAAGGTAGAAATTCTTCACAGATAAATAATTTAAAAGAAAGTAACACTTTTACCTCAGCAGGGATGGCTTATTTAGGATAAGATTTTATATATATATATTTTAAGAACACCGTGTCTTCATTTTGTCCTAAGCCACACATGCAACTATTTATTATCACCTGAATTTAAATGGAAAAAATTACAGAGGTTAATATGTGAAATAGGGCTGGCTCTAACCATTATTAATGTGATATTTTTCTGTAAACCATACATTATACCGGGCTGATACTTATCTCTGTATTAATCACTGTACACTAGATCAGATAAATGCAATTACTCTAAGGTAACTGTTTCAAACAATACCCAAATAAGAACTACAAAATTAATTAAGATCTTAAGAGTCTTTTGAGCACTTAAAGTGTATTTTTCTCCTTAGAAATCCTTTACCACTTCCAAAGGCAAAGGACTATCCTCCTCTTGTTGAGTACCAAACCCCCTTTATAAATCTTTTCTTCTACAATTAAGTTGATGCACCTAAAGGAAATCTATGGAAAGGCGTAGCAAACACATGCAACAGACCTTTAATAAATAGAAGAAATTAAGACGGAGAATGTTGATACCTATATATTGATACCTATATATAAATGAGTATTCAACTGGAAAATGTTTGATTAAGACAATTTACAAAAATAAGCTTCCTGCTTATTTTTTTACCTGAAGTTATGTCCCTTCCCTCAAGCAGGAACCATATTTTGCAAAGGACGTATCTCTTGACATATATGATAACGACAGATGGCACAGAAACACCTGGAACAAATAAATAAAATGCATTCCTCCGCTCGAGGTAAAGCATCCTATCTCACAATATGAAAGCCTGCGACACGAATTTGGACACCCTAATGTCACATATTACATATATTATCTCTGCGCTGGCTCTGCTCATCGGTTGTGCGTGTTGTCAGAGGCTGTGCTCCAGAAACAAAGACAGCGGGAACGTGCGGAACTGCGCGACGCCTCGGTGGAGGAAGAGGCACGTCGCCTACCTGCAGCTTCAGCTGTGGAAAGCCACCAAGCTGTGCCATGTCACCGCTACCTTCTGCAACACCTCAGTTCAAAGAAAGGTGCGTGACGTGCCTGCCTCTCACTTCAAAGACACGTATGCCGCACGGCAAAAACTGCTGCAAGCCCTTCTCATGTTTTGGATCAGCATTTTATACTTGGGGTTTTTTTTGTTTGTTTTTTTTTTTTTTTTTTATTCCTTCTCCCACATGGTGCTAATAAATGGAGGAAAATCATTTCCATTTTACACACCCTGAAAGCATCAGATTTCAAAAGATAGTGTCAGACCTGTCACCTTGCGTGTAGATGCGTTTTTGACTATTCACACTGAGCTTGGCTTTTGCATTTCAGAGTGTTGAGCTGGCACTTTTGAGAACACGCTTTCTTTAAGCAGCATCGAACATAGGGATGCAGGATTGTGCACCATGGTCTGATACACAGACTTTTATTTTGCGGAAAGACTTTGTGGGGTTATCCAAAAATCTGGAAGGCAACGGAGCAAGCTTCCTGCCAGTAAAATTAGTGATGCTGCTCTAAAGGCGATAAAACAAAACAGATTTACATGAGTTTTGAGTGTCTCATACCTTCCTTTGCATTATGCATTTACTGCAAACCTGTAATCAGTCTGTATTTACGGGATGGTCTAGACTTCCATGTCTGAAGTATCTTATTTCCGAAAGAAAAACCTCCTCGTGGACATTTTTACATCTGAGATGAATATATAAGGTCTCCGTTTGGACAATATTTTCATCTTGGAAGATACTCAAGTACCTTAAGTTAATATTTTAGGAAACAGCTTAAGCGCCACCTGTCTGAGATACACACAAATGAGCTAGAAAATGGGACTGTATTCTAAAGGACATTGTATACATTTGTAAATTTTAATATTTCTTCTTATTATCGCTTGTATCAGTTAAACCTCTGAACCGCTGAATAAAGTCTAAGAACATCTTAGTTTACCATGAACACTGGAATTCTCTCTGAATCTGAGAAATCATATGTTTCCCAACAGAATGCTCTTTTAAGACAAGTTTTACGCACTGCGTAAAGAAAAAAGGTCACACAGCACTTCAAATGCTGGCTCTGACAACTTTCCTGGACAATGCGTAGCTCCTGGAATGGCTTTCACAAGGAGGACTTTCCAGGAAACAAAGCTTTCCAGGTTTCAAAACTATATTGCCTTGAAAAAGAGAGGCGGGTTTGTGCAGAGAAACTAAACGATGCAAATGGTCACACAAACAAGTTGCTGTGGGGTAACTTCAGGCTGGAATTTCACCAGGATAACTGCCTGTATGCAAGTTTTTTACCCCGTCATAAATACCATTTCTTTTACCATGTAGGTTTATGAGCAGGTATCGTGGCTCAGCTGGTGAGCTACAGTGCTACACTGTTCCATGTTCTTACACCCTTTTCCATATTCCTAAAGTTTATTATCTTAATAAGACAGCTTCTGAAATTAACTCCATTTGGTCTTTTTCCTTCATGATTTTGTTTAATTTCACATTTTTTTTAATAGAATTTCTAAACTTTTCTAACAATGTGTTTAATTTCAAAAGATTGTTTTGCATAGTGTCTTTTTTTGCTATGCTGTGTTAATTGGGCAGTACTTGCAACATGACTTACGTCATACACGAGTCGTCACCTAAGAGTGAAAGAATTGAGCAAGTCCACTTAGTACCATTCTCTTACCCAAGTGAAAAGCTCTGTCAAGGGGGAAAAGATCTAGTCAACACTCAGACAGAAGTTGTACTACTTAACCCATTTACCATGAACTAGATTCTTGATTTCTTACGCAGAGGATGACGATCAACTAGAAACCCAGAACATTTCATAATGACGAGTGATGTAATTTCTGTGTGCCATTACATACCTTTCCTCTGCAACAGGAAACTGTAAATACAGATATCCGTATTTATTTTTAATAGAAAACAAAGAAACAATGTTTAGACCTCCTGGGAGCTGAGCTACCTAGATCTTTTGAGGATGTGTTTTATTTTTCATGGGCCAAATCCAACTTTCACAGACGTCTATAAACAGAGACTCTCACTGAACTCGGTGGGGTTCATTACGCTGTTGATATTTACGTAATTCAGTTTGTACAAGCTGGTAAATTTCAATGGCTTTAGGCTAGTTATTTTTACATATACAGCTTTAATAAAATCAACTAACTGAACAACTGCATTCTTATTGCTCCAGACCTCTCATTAAGTCATATTCCTTCTGCCATCTCTAATTCAGCAATAGCTCTTGCAAGATTCCTGCAATACCTGAAATTTCTGTTGCCTTCGCAATAGTTTGTACATTTCTTTCTGCCTAACGGAAAACTTTCTTGAAAGGACCTGTTTCTTTGCTGTTTTCAATTAAAACTGAGCCGAACTCTCTTGCAATGAAAGATCTAGTTCTGTATCTAACATGATATCCTTTGGCTCTCAAAAACAGGAAGAATTCTTAGTACTAAATTTTTAGTTCTAGTCTTAACGCAAAAAAAATATTCTCTCAGCAACAGTATCACATCAAGTTTATTACCATTATCATGAATCAAAATGAATCCATTTTCCAAAATGCACACTCTTAAGCCATACTAATTCTAAAATGGTGCAAATCCAAGAAGATCAAAAGTTGAACTTCCCTTTTTCACTAACACATATAACATATGGGTCAAAAACATCGGTAAAGTGGATTGAAGAGTTGTCACTATATACTTACAGAATATATAGATGTAGAAATTACTCATACAAACACAGTAACATAAAGGCAAGTGCGCAAACTAGCAACCCTCCAGAGAGCTAGAAAGCACACTTAGGGAAGTACGAGCACAGAGAATTCAAACATAATTTCACCCTGCCATCATTCATAGAAAGGCTAAAACGTAGGCATGGAATCAGACAAGACTTCTTTATGTGAAATTTTTCCTTGAGGGCTTGTTAGATGCAATCATCTGAAAACTGACCGGTGTCCTCCAGGGAGAAACAAAATGCTGGGGAAGCTACCCGTAATCGCACATATTTCTCCCAAGACCTTCTGGGGCACAAACAAGAAACAGCAATAAGAAAAAGTCTGATCTTCCCACACTTTGAATTTTAGGTAACTTGTAGGTTTCCATAAAAAAGGCTGAAAATCTCAAATTCTGTTTCTATCTGCCAAACATTTAGAACTAAGGTTAACATACTTTATTTTTTAAAATGTTACGTAGAATAATTGTGGAATTACTAAAACGAGGTGTTTTAGAGATTAAAAGCACGATTACGTAATTAAACATGACCATTTCAAGTTACCAGCTTTTACTTGTATAAATGTCTGTTGTTTATAACCACAAAATACATCTGAAGAGGTTGTCAAAGATGACCTTTATGTATCTCAGTGCACTGCAACCAACCTCATATCAACAAGGTCATTTTTTCAGTATTTCTGCAGCACCGAGTGCTTGGGGTCAGATTCTCCAACTCATTAATTTAACAAAAAGTCAATCTTCAATAAAAACTTTGCATCTTTAGAAAGACTACTTTCTCCAAAAGCAATAAACTCATATCTAGCCTCTTAATTATATTCTGTAAGTCAATATGGGCAGCCGTGTGAAGTCTTAAGTGTATTGAAGTTATTCTCCATGTTCCTGGGATAATCCAGAAAGATGGTACTTTGATTCTTTGCCCGCACAAACCCTGAAGAAGCTGGATAATGTCATTGTCAGGCCACTCTTAATCATCTCTGAAGGATCTAGGCGACTGGGGGTGGTTTCTTCCTGAGAAAGGAAAAAAGAGTTAACCTTATCTTCCAATAGGGTAAGAAAGGCAATCAAGGGAACTAAAAGCTGGTCAGTCTCGTCTTGATGCCTGTGAAGGTGAGGGACCCAGCCGTCTTGTAGGTCATTTCCAAACATATTAAGGATGTGAAGGTGATTGAGGGTAGTCAACACGGATTTATCAAGGGGAAATCATGATTTACTTGCCTGAGAGATTTCTCCAAGGAAACGACTTGCTTGGTGGATGTATGGAGATGAGAGGATGTTGCCTATCTTGACTTCAGCAAGGCTATCAACTTGTCCGTTATAGCATCTTCATAGGCAAACTGATGAAGTATAGACTAGGTAAATGGGCAGTGAGGTGGACTGACAGCTGGTTGAATTGATGAGCTTAAAACGTTGCGATCAGCAGCACGAAGTAGAGCTTGTGAATTTTAACAAAGGAAAATGTGAAGTCCTGCATGTGAGGAAGAATAACACAGAGCACTCATACAGGCTGGGCACTGACCAGCTGGAAAGCAGCTTGGCGGAAAAGGAGCTGAGGGTCAGTATGGACAATAAATTGACCACGAGCCAGCAGTAAGCCTTCACAGCAAGGGCCAATAGCCTCCTGTGTTCCGTTAGGCAAAGAGTTACCAACAGGTTGAGGGAGGTGATCCTTCCCCTCTGCTCAGCACTGGTGAGACACACCTGGAACACTCCGTCCAGTTCTGGGCTTCCCAGTACTTAGAAAGACATGGGATATACTGGAGAAAATTCAGAAAAGAGTCACAAAGGTGATTGAGTCACTGAAGCACCTTTCATATGAGGAGAGACTGAGAGATCTGGAACTGTTCAGCCTAGGAAAAAGAAGGCTCAGGTGGATCTTACCAGTGTTCACAAATACCTGGTGGAGTAGAGAAGACATGGACAGAGTCTCCTCAGTGATGTTCAGTGACAGGAAAAGAGGGAACAGATATAAGCTGAAACATAATAAATTCCATTGAACATAAGAAAAACCTTTTTCTGCTGAAAGGGCAGCCAAACAAGCCCCAGAGAGCTTATGGAATCTACAGCCTTGGAGGTAATCAAAACCTGACTGGACAAGGTCCTGGGCAACCTGCTGTAGTTGACTCTACTTTGAGCAGGAGGGCTGAACTCCGGGGTCTCCAGGGGTCCTCGCCAGCCTCAACCATTCTGTGGTTCATAGAATCATACAACTTCTAGGGTTGGAAGGGACCTTAAAGATCATCTAGTTCCAACCCCCCTGCCCTGGGCAGGGACACCTCCCACTAGATTCATACCTGTTAGGCAACAGGTAGTTTTGCTAGATTAGTAGATGTGCAAGAAGAATCAAGAAATAAGATGAAGGTATGTATCCAGGCAAAACATTGTGGAATAGAAATCGTATATCAGTAAGTATGCTTTTTGAGTATATTCTGCAAAAGCATGAAAACTTCAAAAATGTCAAGTTTAAGTGGGAAGGTGTTGCCATTTGCACACAAAGTCTGACATGAAATACAAAATATGTTGTTCCCTGTCCTAGTTATGTACACAGGTGGATTCAGCTTTTTTGTACAAGATCAATTATTTTGTATGAGTTTGGGGGGGGGGGGTGTGTGTTGTTGTTTTGTTTTTTGTTGTTTGTTTTGTTGTTGTGGTGGTGTTTTTTTTTTTAAAGTAAGTACCATCCCATAGGAATCTGATTGGAGCTTGGTGTTTTATAGCAGCTGAAATAAACAGACACTGCACTCTGTTAAGAGCTGTCGCTTCAGAAGGGCACGGATAACCTTGGCTTTTGTTCCTGCTTGGTTTGGGTTCAGGTTTGTGAGACACGTTACCCACTGGGAATCCTTTCGTTCTCCACAACTGGCAGGTATTCATACATCCAGAATTTAATAGAAAACAACAGAGACAAAGCGAGAACATACAAGTGACACTATGTTCATGGGCTGAACAACATATTTATAAATTTTATTGTCAACAGAACAGAAAACATCATCTCAACAGTGGAGAGCCTTTTTCTTTGCATGGAGCCTATGCATTTTGCCTTCATAAACTGCTATACAGAATATGACAGAAATTATTAGGCACTGCAGCTAATTAGTCCAACATTTCCTTCCAAGCTTAGTTTTACTAATACAGCTGAAACATTTAAATCCACCAAAAGAAATGGGCAATGTCTTTTCATACCATATTTCCCACAACGCTTAGCTTCCCGCTGCAAATCATTAAACAACCAACAGATGCATTTTGTTTTCTGCTTGCACATGTGCAAGCAATTCTTCTTGAAGGGCAAAAGTAACATTAGTTTGTGCTCCTATTATAGTTCATCATAATGTCATCACTGGAGCTCCTGCCTCAAATTAAATGTTGATTTTTAAAATTAATTTATTTATTTTTTTATTCTCACTGGGCATCTCTAACTACACTTGCCAGCACCACAGTAAGTGGCATTCATCAAAAGATTTTTGGGAAGGTGGTTTAAAGTTCACAGTGCAAACAAGACAGTGACAGATTGTTCATAGAAAGTAACAACATAAGCCCTACAGACGATAAGGTGAAGACCTTACGATTATTATCTTCCAGGAAACCACACGAGCCGGTCTTTGCTCTGGAGCTGAAGCAAACAGCAAGAAAGTTTTCTTTTCCCCTCCTCCCTCTCTTTTGTTTCAGTGGTGAAACGCAAAGCAAATATACTTCAGTGTCATGATTTTTTGTTGGCACCTTTCCATAGCCAATTCCATTCATGCAGAAAAGGGATGAAATTCCATCATTCGAGCATGACATCTCAAAATTCAAACTTAATGAGAGCTTTGGCAGCTTCTGTCGAAGGCAGACAGTGATTAACAAAACACTTCAGAGTACAAGGCACAGCAGTGCTCAAAGAAAACAGTGATGATCTCCACTTAATTGTAGAAAAGCCCAAAGCATCTGCCAGCAGAGGAGAGCTCGAGCCATAAGGAGCTATTGCTCAGATAGGCTGTCATCTCCAGAGATCAACAACCATATGCTCAGCTCAAGCGCAAACTCCAAAGAAGTTAATTTTCTGACAAAATACAGGGATAAATATGACATTCAAACAAGTGTGCTCACTCATCCTGAACACACGTTCATCTGCACGTATCAGATTTATGCATCATTTAAACAGAAGCAAATATAATTTGTTTGGAACACAAACATTACTGTATGAGCACAGGTATAATTAATCTTTGTCCGCTCCACAGGTTCTTGTGTTCCACCGGTTAATGCTTACAGTAAACTTTTGATGAATGAATACGATCACCTGTTGCACACTGCCTCAATACGTAAAATATCCACCGTCGTCTCTTCTACTGCCTTGGACGCACACAGTTATCGCCACTTTAGCTGCAGCAATAGACTTTTATCCTAGTTTTGTAACAGGGTAAGTAAGGTTCATTTCTAAATGCCAAGGACAGGGACTTTGGATAAACCCAAACAGCAAGCAAGCTTATTTTAAGAAAATTATCATCGAGGCATGCAGAGCTAGGAAAAGCTTAATTAGACTACAAATGTATTAACTCTTTTGTATTTATTTAGTGCCTCATAGTCAAGGAACGGAAATACGTTATTAAAATGTATACGCCTGGCAGCAAGAAATTAACAGAAGGGAGAAGGTCAATCTAAAAGGGGAATGTACTAGAAAAACACATGTGTTTGAATAGAAGTTGAAAGTACTTTCAGTTTGTTAAGAAACTTTTTAATCCTTTTTCTTTTTTTTTTTTTTCAATTACCTCAAATGCCCTTCTTTCATGTCAAGTATAGAATATTGTGATTTTGTTCAAAAATAACGTCCCCAAACACCCAAGGAGCGTTCTGTGAAGTGACTGAGATAGGATCTTCAGACAGGTCTAGCTAAAGCAATTCACACAACTAACTCTCTTAAATGTCAGCGCGTCACATGCACCGCATCCGCACGGGTCCAAATTATCCAAATTCTGTCCCGTGATGATGCGAAAACATATTTCAGACTTCCAAATCTCAGTCCCCGTGCCCGGCTTTGGGCTTCTTTAGACGTCCTGAAGCAGCAACGCCCATCGTGAGGAGGCGTCTGAGGGAAAGGGAGGCGAGTCAGTCATTTGAGATGCTATTTGCCCAAGCTTCATCACTCAGTTTAAGTATATTTCTAATAAGGATGTGCAGAAAGTCTGAGATGGTAATTCAGTAAGTAGCTGAATTGTCAAACAGATGTTTGTTTCCTTAATCGTGAGACAGCCTGAAGAAACCAGGATATTGTAGATATCTAAAACTATTAACGAAAACAAGGCCTGTGCCCAGCAGCATAGCTACGTGATGCTTCATTGAAAGATTTGTGTCAGATGTAGAATCGCGATGCTGTAAATAGCAGCAATGCAAAAGAAAATTATAATCAACATGTGTCCTTAAATGAGTGGAAGAATTGGCTGCCACCATTAACTTTCTCGTTTCAGCTTCCTTTTCTATTTTTCTTTTTTTTCTAATTTTTTTTTTTTTTTTTTTGGTATTGATTCTCAAGCATAATTCTTGGTAAGCTGCTAAAGCACAGCATTATCGTAAAGCATATGGAAGTATCTGCAGGCAGAAAAGGATCCCTCATGCTGCAGCAGGGTGTGTTGGAGCAGGGATTCACACGGCACAAATGAAGAGGGACGCACAAACTCCACACCCCACCCAGGAGCTCAGGAAATGTGGACAGTTCAAAAAAGTCCTGGTTTGGCAGCGGTGGGCACTGGTTTAACTGGTGCAAAGGTTTAACAACAGGCTTTCGTAAACTGCGATTCAAGAACATGCTTCATCCCCTTTCTTCCAGCAGCGACTGCAAAGCCATCAAGATTCCTCGGGAATTCCCTGGGCGGTCCTACTTCCCACTGATAGGAAAATAAAATTATGTCTCCGTTATTGAGAAAATCGTGGGCTGTATCTTTTATTTTGACTGAAAATAGCAGGTAACATGAGCTTTGTTGCATCTTCAGCTGCAGAACAGCCGGGGCTGAATAGCATCCGTATTTTCTACATTTTTGGGGCGGGCTACCTTGTGGAGTAACACCAGCGGAGGAAGGGGTACTTAGCAGAGTTACTTCGTATAAACAGCTCAGCTGAGAGCCGAACAAAGGGCTCTGTTGTGCTATCTCACAGCACAGCCAATAACGTACAAAATGAAAAAACCTCTGCCAAGTGCACGGAGAACGCAGACGATGTCGTGCCATTGCTCTCACTAGACTGCTTGTTATGGGCAGAGCAGCTTACGAGAAGCAGAGCCAAAAAAAATCAGCCACACCCCTGAGCACAATAGCAAACAAACTCTTTTCAATAAAATTCCTTCAGAAAAAAAAAAAAATAAATAAAAAGAAGCAATTTTTAGAATGCAGATATTGCTGCGTTGCCATCACCTAGAGATTCTTCCAGTAGACCATGGGATAAGAGAAATTTAATTTATCCACTTTTTAAATTAGACTGTATGGTAGTTTTATAAACAAAATAATCTCTAAAATGTGTTACATTATATTCCAAAGAAGATAAGTTTTTGAATTACAGAATAGCTAGCAAAGTGTCAAAGAACTGGTACTGAACAATAAGAATTGATGTGACTTGCAAAATAAATGGAGAAACAGTTATGTAGGACCCGATACAACAAGCAACTTAAACATACACTTTATTTTTAGTGTGTAGATATTCTAATTAAAGTGAATAGGATTTAACACATGCTTAAAATGAAATATATGCAAATTTTTTCCTGAATCAGAACCTTCTTTCAGATTCTGTCACTCATATTTCCAGCAAAGTTAACAAAATAAGCAATTAGCACCTCACGCTGCAAATAGTTCTCGTCTTTCGACTGGCACAAGGTGTCAGAGTCTGGCCCCTTAGGTAGCAAATATAAAGAGCACATATGTGCACGCAACACCAACAAAACAGCAGCGTGTAAGTATTAAAAGCAATTGTACAAGTAACCTCAAGTCTGCGTGTGCGGTTACCCAGCCTATCTTTGTAAACAATTCATGAAAAGTCAAGCGTCATGCACGTTGCAGATAATAGGATTGCAACGGAATTTGGCTGCGCATCCAGACTCTCTTTATTTCGGAGTGGAAGAACGCTCATCTTTTTCTAGCAGCTCCATGCACCATTTGGAAGAGATACATACGCTTACGCGGCATTTGTTCATTGGGCATTCCCTAAATTCCACATATAGAACCTTTTTCAGCATATAATCTTTGAAAGCTTCTAGTCAAAGAGGATTGCTACTACAAGGTAGCAATGTAGGTAAATAGAAATTGCACATGAATAATTTGTGTTACTCCCATCTTGCTGCCTGATTTGAATAGTCTAGAAAAAACAGTCGTTTGCTTGTTTTATCTCTGTGTAACGGATTTCACTTATTTATTCACCTAAAAATGTTGCTGAACCTAAGCAGATTCTACCAATTTGTATCATTTTAAGCATTTTATTGCTTGTAGGAAATGTATTCTTAAATGACATATGCAGTGAATTAAAAACTTGCTTACTTTACAAAAAAGCATAATCCACTAAATACCACTGTAACGGCAGCATGGGCCTAAGGTATGTTTCCTACCGGACATCAGAAAACATGTCATAAATGTTGTAAGGTAACATCCTCCTTATTGATAATGATGATCTTTTTTGTGCACCTCAGTTGATTAAAGAATGTTCCTTAATCACTTCATTTCACACAGCAAAGCACCTTTGTTCAACAGAACAAAGTCTCCCCTAATGAAAGACTAAATCAATACACAAAAAGCAAGAGAAATTTCTGTGAGAGCTTGTGAATATCAGAGTTAATGTTGCAGTAATGTTTTTTTGGGTTTTTTTTGCAATACTAAATGCATTTTCACACATTTTTCTGAAGCACTAGACAGAGAGATACATGATGGAACAACAAGCATTAAGAAGTCCTGCCATGGAAACCACCATTGCTGTGACTGCTGTGTTGGCTATGTTAACAGAACCCTTGTATTTTATGATGAATTTTATGCCAAGACATCCTGTAGTACCTTCCCTTTGAATTTTTCGGTCCTCATTCTCAAAATGAACTTAAAGCACAAACCAAGGATACAACTTAATTTTTCTTTAACTGAAATGGAACTGCAGTTGTCCTTGCTGTTGGCAGCAACATTAGAGATAGCTAAAATTTTAAACCACCCTAAAATCTGTTCAGCTGTTGAAACAAACCTGTTCCAGACTCTTCATTAAATTGTATGAGTACGAGCTCACAGTACTACCGTGGTCCCTGACTATGTGACTGCAAAAACAAGTGTTGGTTTTCTGCAGTGCTGGAGAAACACGTTCTGCCAGATCTGCCTGGTCATCAGAAAACAAGCGGGCATGTGGAGGAAGGGACGGGACACTGCTGCCCAAATGATTCCCAGGAATTACAAGGTTTCCGCAGAAAACAAGGGCATTGGATGAGTTTGGGGTTGTTTTTACACACAGTGAATAGCGGGTTTGACTTTATGCAGCCACAGAGCTATCAGCTTCGCCATATCAAGCAACTGACTCACCCGATGTAGACAATCAGGTGCAAGGGAAAAGGCAAAAAACATCTGTATAGGAGAACAACCACACCACCTATGGATGCTGTTGTATTGGTATACAGCACGACTTGGAATAAATGTGGGCTGGGGAGCCGGTGTGTGACGGACGGGGGAGGACAAAGAGAAAGAAAGAGGGGGGAAAAAAAAGGCAAACGTGACTGAAAAGGACTTGCTATAGCTGTCACATATATGCTTTGAGCAAACACAACTCCCATTGAAGCACTGTGTTTGGTTTAACCAGTCCTGTAAGAATACATAACCTGCCTTGAGTTACCAATTACGTTACTTCACCGCAGAAACTGTCCTCGACACTTACTGGCAGGAACTGTCAGCATTGTTCAGCTACAGGTTATTTACCTGAAAATATTTAGGACATAAGTAAAAATACGTACAAGGCTGGTTATTTTGTTTTGGGTTTGTTTTTGTTTTCTTTTTTTAGGAAAAGAATCTAATTAAGATAGCCAAATCCAATGAGTTGCTTAGCGGAATGTCCACGTAACTCTCCAGACGATAACTATTTCTTTCCATTAAACTGAACCCTCTGCTATCACCATATTCAGATTTGAACCACTGAGAAATTTTAAACCCATACTTTAAGCCAAGTTCTTCGCAGGAAAGCAAGAGAATACCATTCACCTTTGAAATTTCTTAGCAGTTTAGACATGTGACTTAACAACTACTACCACAAAAATACCACACAGTGAACCACTTTTTAAGAACATCCATTTAGGAGCATAAATTGGCTCAGTAAAAAGTTTCCAGTGTGGCCAAACGGGTACTTTAGCAATCATTGAACTCACTTG
Organism: Sterna hirundo; assembly: GCA_009819605.1. Lineage (NCBI taxonomy): Eukaryota > Metazoa > Chordata > Aves > Charadriiformes > Laridae > Sterna > Sterna hirundo. Next base: position 3,089,712 of record CM020462.1, read on the forward strand.
CACAAGACGACAACTCGGGGGTCTGCCTAGGATGCGAAGATGTTGTAAACCACCTACTAGCGTGACCGGGGTCTTAGCACTACACTGTGACCTGAAAACATCTGTATGGGCAACACTGGATGGGTGTTAAAGCAATGGCGTGCAGGTAGGAACGAAGTAGCAAGTTAAAAGTAATTCCACGGATCGCTTTCAAGGAGTTGCCCTCCCAGGTAGAGAGGGGTGGAAGTGTTGAGTAACGTTGAGCCCCATCCAAGAGCACAGTCCTGGCATGGAAGATCTTGAAATTTTGTTGATATTGCACAGTGTATCTACATACCTATATCTCAGCACTGGAGACAACTCCTCCCCGTGAAGTATAGGAAGACTGCTCTGCCCTACACCAGCTCTATCTGATCCTTAATGATCGGGGTAGCTGGTACACAGAGACCTGTTCCCAAACCCTTGCGTAAAGGCACTTTCTCTCCCATCCTCCCCTCAGAAGACTCCCTCGCTCGCCAGCTATGGGGCACACAGAAGGGCTTTGCAAGCAGGAATCCTGTCTTTCCAAACTGTTCTCTTTTATTCTGTGACTCGAGTTCCCTCACGCAGGAGCACCTTGGCGCTAGAGCGTAAAAATGAAGAAGGTGAGCTTACTTTCTTCACCACTTTTGTATAACGACTCATCGAGAAGGCATATTCTTTGAATGCCTTTCAAATTAATGCCCTAAAAATGATTTAGTTCATTTCTTTAAGTCTAAGAAATGAGTTTAGTGCCTGTCTAGTCTTGTATATGGATGCACCAGAGTTTCTGCTTAGGCTCCCTGGGAATTTGCTGGGACAAAACTCCATTCCTTCCATGGTAGGGTGATTGCTGAGGAAAGGTAAAGGCAATGTAAGTTAGAGACAAAAGTGTCTAAAGCCACATTTAGAGCCCAGTTCACTAGTTGTCCCTTCCTGTGGATTAAGCCCACCATTTTCTAAGGGATGCTAAAAGAAATTTAAAATGAAAGTGACAAATTTCAGTCAAACCATAAAAGGAAATGAATTACTAATCTGTAAATAATATCAAGACAATTGGAAAAGTTTCCAGGTGAATGTCCTTCAAACGCTTTTTTATATGCCCTAAACTGTCTTTAAAAAACTTAAAAGATATTATTTCAGCTGGTTGACGGAACAGGATCATGCAAACCAAACTTGGTGTAGAAATGTGTTACATTTATGATATGGTAGAATTGTGGTCTTAATCCAAAGATCCTGCTAAGAAAAAACGAAACCACAGAATTCCTCAAACTAAAAACAAAGAAAACAAAAAAAGCATTTAGTATTTCTCACTAAGCAGCCTTCTGTGTATTATAACAAGGAAGAAAAACTAGTTTTCTAGTCATGTGTAAAATAGTAAGAGATGTCAATAATGTGCCGGTACACCTAATCAATCACATTTTCAAATTATATGTTGAATATTAAAAAAAAAAAAAAAAAAATATTCAAATTTTTTATCCATCTTTGGAGGTATTTTCAGGGATATGATCCTGTCAGTAACCTCACATAACAGCTGTAGAAAATTAGGGCCAGGAGGCATGAAGTGAACCCAAGCTTGCAACTGGACAGGAAAATATTTAAGATCTTAAAAATTCATAATATGAATTAAAAAAAAAAATAGGAAAAAAAACATTAGTTATGTCAAATAAGAATACTGGTATTGATAATTTTGAACAATTTGGATTGCTATTCATTATTTTTACTACAGTCTCAAACATTTATGCTATAATTAGCACAAATTTTAAGACCTTATTTGAACAAGGAAAAAATTTGGAAAAATTATTCTTTGTTTTGGAACTGTCAAAATATTGCTTTTCGTCAATGGTGAATATTTACAAATAAGGAAAATTTCAAAAATTAGTGCTGGAATTACAGTGAAGGAGACTGGAAAACAGCAAGTATCTACCTTTTCAACAGATGTCAAGACTATGACGACTAATTTTCAAAAACCTCGAACACAAATTTTGAGCAAAAGCAAATGTCATTTGCAACTGCACATCTTTGAAAATGAAATTCCGCTGAATCAGCAGCTAATTCATAAAAACTGAGGTGCAGCTTACATGCTTTACTTTTGCACAGTTAATCAAATTAAGTTTTCCACTTCATCCTCAATGCTTAGTGTTAAGAATTGTTTATAAAATTATTTACAATTTCTCTATTAATACATCTGTATTAATACAAAGTATTCCCTCAGGCAGGAGCAACGAAAAATTGGCAAGATGTTTTCCTTCCTTCCTTCCTTTCTTCCTTTCTCTCTCGCTCCCCACTTCTCTCCTTTTCTTTCTCTCTTTCTCTGTGTGTGGGCATATGTGCGTGTGTGTAGCAACAGCTTCTTAATTCTTACTTGATCTCTAGGGAAATTATCATAAGATTTTAAAAATCCAGATAGGCTGGTCAGATAAGCGAATATGTTTACCATACAACACTACACCTTTAGAAAAGAAACTGTATGCTCTTTTTTTGGAAGTACTCCTTCTTATGGAGGACAGGCATCAAATGATTTTGGAAAAAGAGGAACGGCATGGGATTCCTGGAAAAACATCTAGAGATAAATTACTGTAGCAATATGAATTTGATTCAGAACGGCAAACACATTTTTTTTTTTTATTTTTTTTTTTTTTTTTTTCCTCAGCTACACCACAAATTTGGAGCGGGTAGAGCACAGCTCAACATCCGCCAAACATATCCTTACCAGCATCCTTACACACGCCTGACGGAGGAAGAGGAAGGGGAGGAGGGGACCCCTATTTTAGCACAGGGGATTTCTCCTAAACAAACGTGAGAGGTAATTACCTTTCAGTCCTTTTCCTCTACCACCTGTTTCATGGTGTATCATGGATATAGAGCTCCATAACGCCCCGGCACTGCAGTTTCTCCAACAGTCCCATGACAATTTTGTACACCCTTATTAAAAACCTTATATAAAGCATGACCGCATAACTGACTCTGGCTATCAGCCCTCAAGCACTCTCTATTTCATGGAATTTTCATCTACATGAAATACTCTGGTTTCATTGACTCTAATAGTATATTAATAACGAAATATTCAAAGCAATATTTATATTGTAATAAAGCAGAAGTTCTACAGCTGAGAGACATAAAATTTACAGGTACTGTTGCTACTGTGGATTTTTTTTTTTTTTTTTGCCTTTGTTTAAGAGGGAGAAGTAATTAATCCATTTCTAAATAACTCTAGCAACCACTTACAAAATCACAAATATTTTCGTCTTATGTTTGTGGTAATGTCAGAGGAGGTTCCATCACAGTTGTTAGAAAACATCGTCCAAAGCTTGAAATGGGACCTAATATTAAAAAAAAAAGAAATCCAAAAAACTAAAAGGGCATAATTTGCTGAAAAATAATTGGTTTATCAACTATCTTAACCCCAACTACATGTAAAATATGTGGACCAAGCTATAAAAGCTGTACATTCACATAGACCATTAGCTGTTGTGAGAGACTATTCTTCTTGCATAGCAGCCACATAATACAAATTACTGGATTTCTATTTCACAGCTACATGATCACTCGCCTTACCCTAAAAATCCCCATCTCAACACCTGATCAGCCATCAGAGCAAATTTCATAACCGATAAGACTTAATTTTCAAGAAGGGATAATATACTTATCCAAAATACTATCAAATAAAAATAACCAGTTGCTGAGATTGAAAGCAAATCCCTGTGACAAAGCCATAGTACTTTAGCCCATACTAAAAAATGGCTTGGTGGAGCTGAAAAGATTTGGTACTCAGACTGATTCAGCTCTCACTTTTCCTTTAGACATTCTTTGTTTCATAGGTTGGGGCATTTGTGATAATCATTGTGGTTTTATCTGCCTGGGATTCTTGAAAAAGAGCTGTATTTTTGCCTGTTTATCTTGTTACAAAATAAAAAATAAAAGCGCAAGTATTTTGGACAAACTTTGTATAAACACAACAAAGCGCAGGACAGTGCCCTTTCTGTTCCACAAATAAAATGAATCCTTTCAGCAATTCTTCTACTTTTTTTTTTTTTTTTTTTCTTGTTGGAAATCTCTGATGTGTGAAAAGTTACCCTAAGGTATAAGAGGCAAGGATCCAAAGACTCTTCAGGTCAGTACAGCACTTTGTCACAAGAAAATATCATTACTGACATTTTAAAAAGATCAGGTATAATAGTCTGACAATAGTAAGTAGGTATTACCTTTGTTTCAGCTTCCGTTTAAATACTACCTCCTTTAACCCAGTGTGAAATATATTTCTGACACAGAACATCCTGATTCACGGGTACCAATACAGAATTTCACGACCTCCCGTGTTCTGTCTATAGGGTTCTGTTCCTACGCATCTGCCATGTGCATCTCTTCACCGGGTCAGGACTGCTGTATGTAAGCTTCTTGTCCTGTTTGCATCATGAGTGATGAAAAGAGAAATGGAAGCGGAGGACAACAAAATGGTCAAGGACCTGTTTCTTAGTTGTGTTGCATGTTATTGTACCGCTCCTATTGCACCACTGGCAGGGAGAGGGGAGGAGGGGATAAAAGTGTTCGTCTGCCATGGAAATAAAAGGAGGCTTTCCACAAAAAGAAGACACGATTCTGTAATCGCTTCAGGTGTACGATTCTGACGGAAATAAAAAAAATATTAAAAAAAACTCGAAACCAAAAACCGCAAGGAGATGTATTGCTAAAGGCACCTGAGGGATTGAACATGAGTATTCTTCTTTCTTAAACATTATCTAGAGGCCCTCAAAACAGTTGGTTTGTCCTTCTCTGCGGGTGCTGTCATTAAAGTCGGGGGTCCCCCAATTACGAGAACGTTCCGGTGTCAGAGAGAGGGCAACTGCAGAAACCCGGCCGACACCTGCAGGGAAAGGCGTGGGTTAGATTCCTTTGGGATATCTGAATGGGTGAACTGGACACTAATTTGCCTCAAGGCCCACGGATGCATATGAGATTCACCGACATTATACTCTGAGTTCAGCGGAGCCTTGTGGATACATCTTTGGAGATCCCACTTTGTAAATTTCCCCTAAATTGACAAATAGGATAGGATTTAACATTAGCGTTGCTTCTTAATATCTTCAAACCGACACTAAAGTAGGATTTCTGAACAACTTAATTAGTATTCAGAATATTTTCAGAACTCACTTTAAATATTTCTTTCCTTCAAGCACATGGTTAAGTACTTTAATATGATTCAGTGTAATATGACTAACAGAATTCATTAACATGGTATTTAATTATTTGGCTGTGAAATCTTAGTTTCCCCATCTAATTGTAAACACCCAAAATACAGATTGCGGTGACTGCCTGCCACCCTTCTCATAGGAGAGGCTGGAAAATGATAGACAGGCAACAAAAGGAGAGAGGTTTTCTTTTCGGGAGAAGAAAGTTGTGGGAAGAGGTCATGGAGAGCTTGCACAGCTTGACCAGCTTCAGCGGGGTGGCCAAGCAGAGACTGGCAGGAGACAGGACTGAGGCGCATCCCCCTTCCACCATGCTGTAAGCTGTGCAAAACCAGAGATATGGGGCAGTGGTGCAAGGAAAGTGTTAATATCGTTGTCAGGAAGCCACTTCCAATGGCACAGGGAGTGTAAAAGGTGACGTGAAGCGCTGCACAGGGGAAAGGGATGTAGCAGCTGTAAGGGGCTGCCAGCTGAGTCCAGGTCAGACGGCCAAGCCGACCTGACACCTTGCCTATCTGCACCGTCTACCGCACTGGTCCTTACGAACATCACTTAGTTCACGGGATCAGCACCCTGAAGCTACAGATCGATTTTTTTCCTTGAGTGGTGCGCTTTATCATTACAGACCTGGGATTTCTTGTGGCTCTGTTTTCCTTTTAACCGTTTACTCCTGTTCCAACACCATCAACAGTGGTTGTTTTTGACAGTCTTAGCGAGTCTGCTGCAGCTAGTCACACTCACGGTGAATAGCTTTGCATGAGTAGGATGGATTTGCATATGCTAATGTGACATCTGGCCATTGTGCAATTTCTTATTTCTGTAACCCTTGAGTAGGAGATCTTCCTAGAAGATAAGTTAGCAATAATCACCATTCAAGCTTTCAACTCAAGTCTTTTTTACTATAGGTGTCAATCAAAAGACCTATTACACGTAAGTCTGAAGGCAGACCAAAGAAAGCTACTTAAAATACCAGTAGGATGTTCCATGTTCATTCAGAAACAGCTGATTTGCTTTTATATAGTCAGAACTTTGAAATGGAGAATCAGAATTTAACCAAACTTGGATATTGCAGATTTTATCTTTCCCAAGGTGAGAGTTAATTCAGACATAGACCAATATATAACACAATTATCCAACCACAAAATCTGCACTGTGGTTAGCAGTGGTATTATAAAGACAAATGTAATTTATATGACAGCTTAACAAAGGTCAAAATGTAACCAATAGGGAAATAAAATATGACTTTTTAGCTAGAATCAATACTGATCGTGTGTTTTACAAATATCTTCTTTTGCCAACTACATTTAGGCCTTTCGATCCTAATTTCAGTAGGAATTTTAGACTTGGGCAAAAGAAAGAATGCTTTAAGTAAAGGAACATCATTAGTTCAAACCTTTGAAGTTCAGAAAGTATAATCTCAAGGGCAATTAAGCACTGAACAGATCTTCCTTATCCAAGCAGATTATTTCAATTTGATTCCAGAAATTTCCATGAGAGACGTAAGATTACTTTAAAGGGTACTGTCTGATCATATTTGGCCCCAAAATATTATTTTAATAAAAAAGAGCTTTAAAATTCCTAAGATCACCAACACATCCATGATGCATTTTCATTAACAGAACAATTCTTCTCTGAACACATAAGCATTCTCCTGAATAGCTTCTATTCCAAAACAGGTGGTAATTATATAATGGTAAGTTGTCAAAAAAGAAGAACCGTGGTTAAAATAAATCTCATTTTTTTGTTGTATTGTGGGAGAGAAGACACTTAACAGTAAGTTTTGGTGATATTCAGATCACCTTGATGGAAAATCCCAATTTACCAGACCAGCAGTTGCCTGTAAACAATTTGGTCCATTCTGGACCAAAAAATGTCACATTACCTGTGCCTAAAATCCCACACGTAGACAGAAGCAACCTGATTGGAGATGCAGGCAGCTAAGCCTGTAAGCAACAGCAGGAGTTAGCCTTTCCAACTATAAGCATCTGGATGCTTGTTATCATCCAGCTCTAGGGGTGGGACTTACCATAGGTGTGGGAACAGAAGTGCTACACTTCCAGACAGGATTTACAAACACTTTTCCAGCAACACTTTCCAGCAACAGGGCATCGAACATAAATGTAAGGACACTTCCTCAGAAGCAGGAGGGCTGCATCCTACAGTGTTTGTAGTGTAATGCACCTTGAAGTCATATCCTGTGTCGTGGAGTAGTTCTAGCAATCTTAGTTTGGGGTATTTTGAGTAAAAGCTGTGTAGGTCCTTCCCAGTGAATCTGTGCTATGGTGCAGAGAGCAGAAGTCATGAACTCAAAGGAGAACGGCCCGTAACTCTATCACAGCAATTAAGGCATTCAGCTGGACAGGGCAGGTATATTTTATCTCATGCTTTGGTCCGTCTTATGTATTTGAAATTAGACAATTACTGTTTCATAGAATATAGAATGGTCCAGGGTGGAAGGGATGTTGAAAGATCATGTTCCAGGTCCAACCTTTCATGGGAAAGGGAGCATAGGTGAGATTATCCAGCACCCTGATCAATCGCATCTTGTGACGCGGACTCTACCATGGGGGACGTTATTCCAGTGACTGTTCTCACCACAACAATTTTTTCTTACATCGAGATGACACATCCCTTGTCCAACTTGTACCCGTGTCCCTTTGCCTTCTCCATGTGGCTCTTTGTGGAGAGAGCGCCTTGGTCCTCTTGGTAGCCACGCCTTGTGTACTGGAATTCATAGAATCACAGAATGGTTTAGGTTGGAAGGGACCTTAAAGATCATCTGGTTCCAAACCCCTTGCCATGGGCAGGGACACCTCCCACTAGACCAGGTTGCTCAAATCCACCAGGAATTCTGTGTCTTCTCTTCTCCAGGGTGAGAAGACTGAAAAGAGTGGGATGATCACGTTTCTATCTCTGCTAGCAATGCTTCTGCAGACGCAGCTCAGGATCCGATCAGCCTTCATTGCTGCAGCAGCACACTGATGACTCGTGTTCATCTTCTTGTCCACCAGGACTCCCAGGTCCACCTCAACAAGGCTGCTCCCCTGCTGCCCCAGGTGTAGGAATACAAATAATTTCAATAGAAATAATTGAAAAGGTCTTTTTTTATATGGGGATTAAAAAATAAACAAATTATTGTGACTCCCTCCAAAGGCCTTTTGGTTACTAATGACAAGAAGACTGAAATTAATTTCAAATTTAAAAAGTCAATGGTGTTTGTTCAAAAGACAGGTCACACGTGAGAAAAAAATGTCTTTTTCTTAATTTTTTTTTTTTTTTTTGGTCAAAATACTGAGTGAACAATTTCAAGAATTTTAAAAGGCAACATAATTTTTGGATTAGCCAGTTTGGACACATATGTTCCTACAACCTTCGATTTTTATTCTGGCTCAAGGAACCAACATGGGAAGTGGTGAAGGGGGAGCAACAGGGAAGAGCTGGAATGACTGAAACGCATAGTCATTTCTGAAAGCACAGAAATTGTTTTACAGTAGGTTATTTCCAATTATTGTAGCCCAGTTACAGAGCCGTAATTAGAATGAATCCATAGAGCAGCTTCTAAACCTCTTCAAATGTAGTGCTCTGTTGATCTAAATATATCTTTGCATTATACATATTTCTTTTGATACATATAATATTGTTAGCCAAAAATATACTAAAAATTTAATCTGTGGTGTGTAAAAGACAAATAAAACATTTAAATATATTTCCAAAATAAAGTAAATCTACAGTACAAATGATGCACTTACCAATTGTAATACATTATGTTTTCTGTCTCATTTCAGAAGGTATTATGGTAATAATTTTGGATTTTAGCCAAGTACTCAGCAGAGGATTTTAAACATCCTCTGAATAGACACATTTAATAGCTTTTAACCGTACAGAGCACTGCTCTTATCAGTGAGTAGCAGGAAAATGATTAATACACTTTGGGTAAACTTACACTTGGTCTTCTTTAGGTGGAGAGGGAGGCATCACTAAGGGCTGAAATCTCTAATTATATAAGAGGATATAAAAGACAGCAACTCACAGACATCAGATGCATATTCTGTAGGTCTACACAACAGATGGTGGTGTCTGGCAGTGTCTTTTCTTTTAAACAGAAAAATATTGTTATAAAAATATTCAGAATACATTTTTAGTTACTTAACCAAATGTGTGGATGAATTAGTGGGAAATGAAAGTCATGATGTGGTGCATGCAGGAGCAAAAAATTTCTATGACATCTCATTATTTAGGATTCTTCCAGTCTTATGCTGCTTTCAGCTTTAAGACACTGGTATGTTCATGTCCTTGGTGCTATCTATTTAAATACGTCCTGAACTCATACATTTGTGATACATTTAATTTGTACTGCAGTGTATTGGGATATCCTGAATACCATGTTTTTACCCCTTCCCAATCCATTACTGCTAAAAAGAATCACTATTACCAGCCACAAAGGGAATTTTCTCTTGCAACCAAAGTTCTCTGAAGGGAGAATCCTCTGCAGACCTACACTTTGAGTGACAAGTTCTTACGCGTGTCTCATTATGAGTGGGCTAAATTAACATATATTCTGCCAAGCTGAAGAAAATAGCTGTGGCTAATAACTGAACATGCAGGAAATAGTCTGTAAATCTGACTATGATGAATTTCATCAAGGTGATCCAATACTTCTGGGGGTCAGGTGAAAATATTACAATTATGTTCAAATCTAAGTAAATCCAACGCATCTGGACTGCTTTTTTGTTGGAACAGGTATTTCGACTCTTCTCCAGAGCACAGCATTGGAGTGAGTTAGGGTGAACGTGGTCACACTGGCTCCCAAACCGCAAATACACAGCTCTATACGCAGTCAGGTACCCAAAACCTGCAGGCAGACTTAATTGAGTGAACATTTTCTGCTCAAAGGCAGAATACTTTCTTTTTGTAAAATTGAACGTGATGACATAATCCCCTTCCTAAACAACAGCTATAGGAAAATGGCACTCATACCTTGAGAAGGACATTACAGGAGGAGAAGTGAAAATAGATTTTCTGTAGTCTTTTTAACGTTTTGCACATACGGTCCCACACTACACACCACCAATATTTAAACTAAGGAGCAGTATCTTGCGTGGTAAGCAATTAGGATATATTCCGGAACAAAGAAGCTGGGCAGAATGATGTTAGCCTACCCAATTCTTATTTTTACTCAAATGCCTTGCTGGCAACAATTAAAATTCAGTTAAAACAGCAGTTGAGACAGAATCACCAGTTCCCAACAAACAACAACGTAATCAAAGAAATAATTCGTAAAGCACCTCGAGAACACTGTCTCCCTGTGACGTCTCCAGTCAGACAGTCACATCTTGTGAAGAACCTTCTATCTATCAAGACGGGAAGAGTTGTCAATACGTTAGTGCCTTTATTCCAAAGACACAAGATTGCAAGCCAAAATGAAAACAGAAGACAATACTGATTCTGAAATTATGTCATCAAATCTTGTAAAACATTTGCTACAGATGTTTGAAATCACCCACTAAAAAAAAAATAAAAAAATCTATTGATTTTGGCAGTATTTAGTGATATCTATTAAAGACTCACTGTTATTTGAAAAAATCTATAAATATGTCCTATAGCAGCATCCATCTAGTGACTTTTCCGTGAATTGCAAAAACAAATGATCAAATTACCAAAACAAATGAGATCGAACTAGCAGTAAACCCTGCCAGCAAACCTCAGTGCGAAAAGAGATCCAGCGAATCACCATAATCAAACCTCTTCTTTGTTTCCTCCATGGATACCATAGACCCATAGATACCCCACACCCTGCCCCCTAAAAGGGAGCTTCAGATCAAACACAGGTAACGGCTTCCAAATGTGGCCCCGCACCGGGAATGCCTTGCCACACAGCTCTTCTTCCTCCGAAAGCCAGGGCCACAGCTCTGATAACATTATAAACTTTAGAGATGCCCTCTTGAGCTATTTGGGCATTCATTCATTGATACCAACGGGCATCCTGGGCAGAGAAAAGCCCACATAGAACCATTACACCAAGGAAATGCCAGTTAATAAGTACTCACTGATGATACGTCTGAAATATAAATAGAGCTTAGCGCTAATACTTTCCACATATTTTTTAAAGTTTTTCCTTTCTTTTTTTTTTTTTTTTGTGAATAAGCTATACCTGAATTTTTTCTTAGCTTTTTTGATCAGTGTTTGCAAAAAGTAAATAAATTTACAACATAGAAGGTGGAGTTTGTAACCTTAGTAAAAACAATATCTATTCCCTGTACTGAAGTGTGACAAGCGGTCCCTAGTTTCCAGCTATTCTTTATATTTTTCACCAACACAGAAGAACCAAAGGAACTAAGAGTTCTATAAAAACAGTTTACCCAGTTTGTAATTCACAAGCCTTAGATCAGAGTTAGTTCAAGCTAAACATATTAACGTTCCTAAAAATGGATCTTTTCTCCTAATGCACTTGATCAATGTGCAGAGCTTTGATCAGAGAACAACTTAAAGGTACCTTCATATTTCATACCTGCTACTTTTATATCCCAGGAATGGGTGCTGCCACTTCAGAACGAAGCCATGAAAGCCTTTGCAACGCTTTCATTAAAAAAAAAAAAAAAAAAGAGTTCAAAAGAGGAAAAAACAATACTTTTGCATCTCATACTCAACAACAAAGGTGGTATATAATAGTTCAATCTCTCTTTCAGGTCAGAGGTGTATTAGGAAAAACATCAAGGATGATTCTGTCTAGATTTATAAGTAAGCTAAATGACACATACTGCACTTTAATCTTCTTTTGATGCATACAGTTGACAGGAGCTACAAAGGTACAATATAAAGCTTTTGAGTATTTCCCCGTATGTTTTGTACAAGATGGAGGAACACATCTTTTTCCATAAAATATAAATACTTATATTTGTGCATTATGTATGTGAGGTTATACAAATAAGTTCCCTAAAATGTACCAGAGCTGAAATGCAAAGAGGATGTACAACTTGCAGGAAGAAACTCTATGAACGTTGTGCACTAACAACACCAAAATTAAATCCTTTCCCAGTGGAGCTCATTCTAACTTAACTCTAATTTGTCCTGATGTAACTCCATAAAATTAATTCAATGCTCTGAAATTATGTTGCTTAAACAAATACCATATTCTGATATATTCTGGTTTATATTAATATATTTTTTTATTGGCTGGTTTATTTATTTGGTTGTATTCCGGTATTTCAGCTAGTTAATGAAAAGCTGCGTAGAACGCTACACAGACTCAAGTAAACAAGAAAGCAATTCATAAATTGCATTCAATTACCCAGAGTCGGACTTATCACAATGTCTTTATATAGCACCAAATAAAACATCTTATATTTTTCTCAGAAACCATTTTTCATGATTTCTCAGAAATCATGTTACAGATGATGTCCCACCCCTGGTTTTTTTGACTGGTAGCAGGCCAAAACATTCTTCTTCAAAGTAAGAATGCTTTTTCTTTTTTTCGTTGTCAATGGTTTTCTTTATCCAAGAAACTACAGGACTGCCTTGACTTATGGGAACTTAGTTATGAGCACATAGAATTGCAGTGAAGTCACTACAAAGGAATTCATATCATCTTATCGAAAGGAATTAATTCTAGGATAAGGTTGATATGCCTGTAATGCCTCATGCTGTACAAGTACGTAAAATTGAACCTCGAGTGAGATCAGCTGTATCTGTCTTTTGATTAGATCAATTCCATAAAAAAAATAGTCTGAAACCTTCCACAGGAAAAGATGCACATATTCAGTTTCAGGATCTGGGTCCATACATCTCAGAATAGAAATAATAATCAAAGGGTGAATTTATTTCTTACTTTGAGAGGCAAAGGCTCAGAGAAAAAATGGGAATTGTTGAGGTCAGGAGAAAGTCATCACTGACCCCTCATAAGGCTGTCGCAGCATAAGGCTTTTGGGGAAGGTAAAATTGCTGGAGGGTCTCTTGGAAAAACAGTGATAAATTACGTCCAAGGACAACCTGGCAGCAGACCTTTGCAGATAGCTGACTGTAAGTAAATCATGATTTTCATAAAAATCGTATCATGACTTTTTTTCTCAATGCTGGGGGTGTTTCCTTAAGAACAAAAAAAAAGATTTCGTCTGTAGGAAGAACTGGTTTGACCATAATTAGAGCTACATTATTGGAATGGATGTGTATGGCTATGTTATTTCAATAGAAGTCTCTGTTATATTTCATTACAAAGTTAAATTCTCCAGAAGGAATGGTAAATTTTCCAAATGGAAAGTTGGGTTTTTTTGGTTTGTTTGATTGATTTTTTAGATGCTTGTGTATTGTTTCATATTTGAAGGGAAAAGGCTATTCTGCCATGTGTTCTTATGGCTGACAAGATAAAAATCATTCCGACACTAAGTGAACTCTAGAACAAGAATGAAAATGAACAAAAATCTAAAACGCATTTAAATCACCTGTTGCTAATGTTATTTTTTACTGAAGAAGGAAGCTACCTGTTTTTTGCAGCTGTTATTTAAATCCCCATATACATAGCTTCTTAAGTACAGGATATATAAAATTTAAAATATTTCAATCTTTACAGCTTCCATAAAAAATCTAATTAACTTAAAAATTGGGCCAGAAGGAACCTCAAGAAGTCATCTACTCATTCCTCTGTACTTCATGGTTTGAAACGTATGTTTTACACACTTATTTAAAGAAAAGTAATTGCCTAACAAGCAATTATTTTTCCAAATGCAGCAGAATGTCAAACATTCACCCAAGATTATTTTACATTTCAGCCAATAATAACGCAGAAGCAAAAACGATGAAAATACACACTATGGCACCTTCTAAAACCTCAGGTCCACTACAATTTGTATGAACAGTGGTCTCTTAAAAACACTACAAAACTGAATTTCAGGAGAACCGCTACACCAATACTCAAAACATATTTCTCAGCTTTTCACGGTTTCATGCTCTAACTATTGTTCCTCTTTTCTGGTACTCCTTCAGGAATTCTTGCTTTATAAAATGCTATCATGAAGGGTTGAAGGATTTTTTTTCCTCCCCCTTGTATACTGTCAAGGGATGCTTTTTGAAGACCTCACTTTCACCATCAAGAGCTAGGGAGGCAGACCTGATGGCCTTGTGGGATTTAATTAGAGTTCACCAAGTTAGAATCTCCAAGCTCTCAAAGCCCTAATTTAAATATAAGTTCGCTCACTCTTCAACTGTTCCTTAGGTCCTTATTAAAATTTCAAGTTATTAAAGAGAATATTCTAAGTTTTTTTTTTTTTTTGCAATAGATATAAACTAAACTAGAAGTGTGCCTCACTCAAACGGCCCTCCTGAGTTAAAACCCTTGCCAATTGCCTGTGACAAAACTACCTGAAAAAGAACAGAATCGGTGGAAACACATTTACCCTATTCGTTGCCCAACCAGAGGGAGATGAAGAGGCATTCGCGCGGGCGGGGTGAAGCTGGTGCTGCATCACACGCACATTTCAAAGGCACCCACTCTTCGGGTAGCTGACCTAATGTAGTCTTGCGGTAATAACAAGTACTATTACTCTTGCTCGGTGTGACTGGTGCAATAGGTCCTCCGTTAAGATGTCATTCAAAAGGCTTGTTCTACGCTGATGACACATCAGATCCCTTTAAAATAAACTTTCTTGTCAATCAAAGCCTTACAACATGTGGCTATGTGGAAAGACCTGTGTATGTATAACAAGGTTTATGAGTGACAACAGAGCTACACAGCAATTTTAAAAAAACACAAAACAGACTGCATTTTTTTCTTTTTAATTAAATGCCAGCAGCAGCATTCACACCCCAAGACCAGTGACTCCAACCTAATGTCAATGGCTAAAGAAGTCAGGTTAAAAAATGGCAGGGTCCAAAGTGAGAAAAGAGAGCTACAGCCACACTGTTGCTGGGGAAATTAAGCAGAAATGGGAAGGCATAGTACAGGGAAAGCAAGAAATTCACTGGCTGTAGCAATCATTCATGAGGAGATTGCAAGGTCATAATTTCTTGGCATTATCTCTGTTTTATCCTGCCTGTAATTTGAAAGAGTAGTCAGCAGTTCCTAAAATAATAACCAGGATCACAAAGCTTCCTACTTTGTTTTGTGGTTTCTGTGTAATTATCAAATCAATCGAGTTTAGGTTCTTATGGCTCACAGTGGTGCCAGCAAGATGCAATAGATGGAGCAGCTTTCTCTTGATCATGACCGCCTATCTTTTACCTGATTTACTTTGATCCTGCAGTTGTCATATTGACTGTCTCACAGTTCATATATATCAACTTTTAAGTAGCTACTTTTGGGATTAAATTACATCTGAAAATTAGATGGATGAGGATTAAATAATCCAAAGTGATTCTGAGGTATTTCTACTATAATTTCTATCAATTCTGCATTAAAAAAAAAAAAAAAAAAATAGAGCCCCAAATCTAATGTTTCCATGCTGGGTGGATTAATATTAAATTGTAAATGCAAAGGGGAAAATTATCCTTCCTGGACCTGCACTGTTTTCAGTATAGATATAATTGAGGGTACTCTAAAATGTCCACATATCATTTAATTTTGTTTTTATCAGAAAAGAACCCAAGCAGTGCAGTTTAGGTTTGGTCAAAATTTTGAACTTCTCCAATTCCAAGAAATTTTGAGAAGCTGTCAGAATAGGTAGGAGCAGTCAGGATTGAGGTTTGGCTTGACTTCCAAACTACATGCAACAAGCAGATACCATAAATTAAATTTAATCATATTAATTCTCAGTGGCGAGGTAACCATTTGCACAAGCTTCACAGAAAGATGTGCATTCGTCTAAATCTAATCACAACAGAATTTTCAAACGCTTTGCCCGGGTTACTTGGAGCCATGTTTGATTCTGCTGATGATTTGAATGGAATAGCACCAAGGACTGGTTTGGCTGTTTGGTGAAATTACGATGTTGACCTAGACACCTATGGCAATGGTACACCCATGGCTAAAAATGAGGTGCCAAGTTCAAACCTCTTGAAGAACAGCGTCTCTCTGTCCAAAACTATGTTCTCTAGCATATGGATATCCCACAAGTACAGCAACAAAAATAATTTATTTCAATATCTGGACAAAATTGAAATTATCCTCATGATCCTTGGCCAGGAAAAATGTAAGTAAAGGACACAGAGAACCTCTAGGACAAGTCCTACTGCTCTTAGAAGGTCTGTGCTGGCAGTGATCACTTAGCAGGCTCCAATAGGGCAATACATGTTAAATCATCACTTTATATTGAGATATAAAAACTGGTAGATAAATCCTAGTAATGTTAGCAAAGATACGGTAATCAAACCCACACCTGTTCACGGCCCTGCCAAACAGAAGTATATGAATAATAAAAATAAAAATATGTGTGTAGAACTCCAGTGGTACACATTTTAAACTAAAATTTTCTAATAATCTGCTCACCCAATGTAGTGTGTTCTACGTACTGTCTAAGATAATTACATTTCAGACCAGTTCAGTGCTGGCCATGACACCACATGAAACGTATGCCATTTTCTCCAGTGTTAGAGGTGCTCGAGAAATCTGAACTGAAAGACACAGGTAACATTTTTAACTGTCAACCATTCATATGTATCTGGAGGGACTCAGGTGGGCAGTCTCAGATTTGAGGAGCAGTAATAAAGCAAGTTAAAATTCATACAAATTTCTTTCATCAATTAAATGCTCCTATGACTATGTTCCCAAAAGCTTTTCAAACAAATACAGATGGAGAAAGAGGTTAAAAAATTGGGAAGTCCTTCTTGAGAAAAACAAGTTAAATTATGAGGTTATACAAACAAAAACACCCCACCTCAATATAGATTAATTTCAGATTTCTGCATGGACATTTAGTTACTTGATTGATATTAACAATGGATATTGTAAGTCTAGATTTCAACATAATTCTCTGGGAAAAAAAAAAAAAATGAAAACGCCTTGCTAACAGAAGATAAGTAGCCCACATTAACAATGCACAAAAAGTCACTAGTGGGTTGAGATAGTAAATATTTAGCAGGAGAGCCTGTTGCCTACAGTTATGAGGCAAAAAAAGGTGAGTTTGCATTTCTGACAACTACACAAAAAATCATTAAGAGAATTAACAAGGCAGGCAATATCACCGTCTTTTTTTCCATCTTTTTACATTCGCAACAGTTCTTATTTTCTCTTATCATCACCAATATTGTACTAATTCACTAGCTAATAAATAAATACTTCTTCAGAACTTGTCTTGTGCTGGAGGCTCCTCTGAAAAAAAATGCAGCTTCCATGGGAGGATATAGTGAATGTCATTTACTTCGGTCTAGAGCAATACATTTACAAATTGGTAAGTAGAGTTTGCTCTTGGCAATGCTAACAAATGATAGGACGCACTAGAAGTACCACATTTATTTGAAACACGTATCTGCCTATATGCTTGATGTATATGTGCAAATACATGCAGTGCTTCTCCATATAGTCTAAAACTAAAAAAATAAATAAAATATCTCAGTTTGACTAGAAAATGCTTTGGAAAGCATCAGAACATTAATAAATTCTTTATTTTTTTTTTTTAATTAAATCCTTTCAATGTGGAGGAAATATTTTTTCCTCAGTTTCGCCTAGTTCCCCTTGAGAGGAGGAAGAGGTGAATTAAAACTATGAGAGTACTGGAGTCAATACAGTCAGTATTTCCTACTGACATACAGAGGAAATGCTTCTTACATGCCATAAGAGATTCAGAGTAAGTAGCTAAAAAACTGAATTACGAGTTAAGGTGGAATTCAGATGCCAAAGTCCAAAAAAAATCCCACCCACCACCAAATCACCTTGAGCTGCCTCATCAGGTATTTAAGAAACGTCTGGATGCGGCACTTCAGGGCATGCTCTAGTGGCAGAGTCTGTAGGTTGTTTGGTTGGACTCGATGATCTCAAAGGTCCTTTCCAACCATGAAGATTCTATGATCTGAACATTGACTGCATTTTATGAACTCCCTGAATATTTCTTGTAGGAGAAATTCAGGTGTTTAAATGCAGGCAGATGCCCTAAGGTATCCTGGACACAGGCACCGGCTGGCAGATAAAAGTCAGGCTCTGTGGAAAACCCACATAAGTTCTGTCTAGATGGAAACTCCCTGGATGAAATCTCCTGCTCCAGGAGCCAGGATGCTGCAAGGGACATGGGGAAAGCAATGAATTAGCTTTGGTGGATATGACGTGCAGGTGCTGGTCTCCACTTAAAGCAGGCTTTTATTCTTAGAGGTCCAGACCAAGAGACTTCAGACACAATTAACGTTCACTTTAAATTTGAAGGAAATAATTGTTTATGGTATGTCCTATTTGTAAATCGGCTCATCTCAAGAGTTACAAGGGATAGAGGAATTTCCAATGTCACATATATTGTGGATGTTTTTTCTGCGTGTGGTGGAGTGGTCATGTTTATTTTAAAATAAAATTGCTGTTATTTCTGAAGGTGGTTTACCATTCAGTAGTATTTTGTTAATGCTGGAAATCAGAGTGAATATTATAGTAAGTAAATATATTTAACTTAATTATTTTTTATAGCAACAATGGAGGAAATACTCTAGGGTCCTCCTCATTTCTCCCTGAAGAAGACAACTCCTTTCCCTATGCCATCTTCCTCACTTGACCCCTCTATTTCCTTCTAGACTGCTGGCAGTGTCTCTTCAGGAGCTTCTTCTTTATTAAATCTATATTTTTTAACTTCCAAAAGCAATTTCAAAAAATTCAAGAAGACAACATAGAAGCAGTTTGCGATGTTCCAGTGAAATTCAACAAACCTCAACTGAAAAGCATTTTTTCTTCTTTTGTTGGGTGCAAAATAGAAAAAAAAAAAGGGTTGTTCTGTCATCAAGAATTTTTTTTGTGTTAGAAAAAAGAAAGCCACAAATTTCTTTGTGTTAATAACTAAATCCCAAAACAACTGTTACATCATTCCTACAGTTCTCTCATACCTTGTCTAAATCTATCCTGTCTACGTAGGATCTCCAATTAGGAATGTTACGGGATAAAATCAAAGAGTGGTTCTGATGAAGGTAATGGGATGACTAAAGAAGAATGAAATAAGAATATTCTTAATTTATTTAATAACCTGGATCTTGGTTAAGAGGAGGCTTTTGACACAGGCAATGTATAGGAACACTCTGAAGAGAAAGAAACACAACTAATATACTAAAAATTATCTTGCTTTTGTGTTGAGGTCTTGTTTATCATTTGTAGATTCTATCATTAGGTCTTTATCAAATTATACATAAAACCTACTTTCTTCTGCACAGGCATCTTTCTGTGACAATGCTGAGGACCCAGAGAATTCTTGGGAACTTATTGCTTATTCTCCTTTCCCAAGCCGAAGAGTAAATGAAGCCCATGACGCATAGATTTCCAGTGGGCTGGGTGCGCCATGACCAGCAGCTGGAGTGTCAGCAACGTGTTGTGAAATGTGGGTCTGCTCCCTGTAACACCTAAAACTGCAAGACAAATGGTGCTCCCTGTGACTGCTGCAGGGTGAGTCAATCAGTGGAAATTCAGTCAAGAAAACAACTAAGCTGAGGTCATTTTATCATATACATAGTTCATTGCCTTACCATGCATAGTTCCTTTGCAACCATGTGCAAATTACTAAACCGTAAAGATAATTTTCTTTAAATGAGGTTATACCTGTATCAGCCTGAAGTAGGAAATGGTTTTCTGTTCCTGAGAAAACCTGTGACATTTCAGAAACGTGCCTTCATAAAATGACAACAAAGTTTATTTTTTTTCTGAGAACTAACACCCAAGTTTTACTCACAGTTCAGGAGTTCCCTTACAACAAGCATGACAAGGAGCCGTATGGTAAGTGGAAGATCTAATAAAAAACCCCCTAGAAGTTCATTCCAAAAGGACTTTGAGGAGTTCGTTGATATCCAACAATTTCATTCCAAAAGGACTTTGAGGAGTTCGTTGATATCCAACAATTTTCCTATTAAGTGTTTTATTTTAATAGATCCTGATGGAAACATGCTTTGCTGGAATTTCTCCAAGTGGCTGTCGCTGAGGAAGGATACTGCACACAAAGCCTGTAGGGGAGCAATGACTGTAAAACGTGCGGAAAGAACAGTCCTACCAGGACATACACGAAAATGTGGGCTTGTGGGAGCGGGCACTGGCAATTTACCATACAGTGGTCCTGTTTTATTCCCCATGTCAAAATTAATGCTGTATCTTACGAGGAGCAGAGCTCCCATCTTCCATAAGAACAGCCACGCTGGATCAGATAAAGGATTGACCGAACACATTATTTTGTGTCTGACAGTTCCCGAATTACTTCCCAAAATAGTAGTCTAAAAATACAGCAAAAATCCTCAAACACTGCCCCAGTCTTCAACAGTCTGTGGATCAGGAAAATCACAAGTCAGTGCTGGTGCTTTTTCAAAGATTTTTTTTTTTTTCCTTTTATATAAATTTTAAAAGTATAAGAAGAAATTTGTCTGACATAGCTTCGCAAATACTGTTACTGTGTCACTGTGTCTATCACGCCTTCTACCATTGCACTGCTGTTCCATCTGCAGTCGTTTCCAAATCTTTCATATGCAAGAAGCGAAAAAGATGAGATATCCACTGAGCATCATTTATCCTTCCCAATAGTACAGGGGGTATTTTCTTAAGTCCTCCTGAGGCAGCTGCTGCAGCACCACACCACCATAGCACTGGGTGGTCATCAACGGCGTCATACTGGCAGAAGTCTTGTCACCATACAAAATCCATCCTCCTCTGTGTCACGCACCTGTGACAGTATATTACTTCTAGAAGAGGTTCCCAAAATATATTTTTGCATGTGACAGCCAGCAAAATATTTTTGTGTACTTAAGAACCCATCCTCGGTAGCTGTGAGTGGGAGACGTTCCACCTTTTTAAAGGAAATTCCACCATTTTTGTGCTTGCCAAGGGAGAAAAGAGCAGGAAGAAGTTTTTCAATGATTTGTCACATAACATTTCTATTGCTTTTAGCAGTACTTCTTTAACATCTATGAGTTATCTCCTTTTCTGAGAGACAAATGGTTGGCATTAGTGAAAGGGATATTGCTAAGGTATACAGCAGAGCATGTGAAAATTGAAACATTATTCTGGTCCTGGCAGCTGCCACTGTCCAGAGTTTTTCTCCTGATTATCCCTGCTAAATCTTTCTCAGTTTCATTATATTTCTCCTACTCAGTCCCCTCTGTATGCTCAATTAAATGTTGTCTGTTCTTAGTGATCATCCCCTTCACATGCTCACAGGTAGTTATTATGAACCCTCCAGTTGTCTTTAGCCAAGCTATAAATATATATTCAGTGCTTTATATTTTTTCATATTTTTTCATATATTAAGTCCTCCAATCTCTTAATCACATTTAGGGCTCTTTTATGAACTACTAATTTTCCATTGTCTTTGGTGATGAAGAGTTTGCACACTCACTGTAATATCTGTGTGAAGTGTTATTATAGTTATATTGACAGGAAATATAATTACTCTGTCCTGGGATGTTACACTCCTCCAAATACACCACCAAGGACCACACCGGTTTCCCAGCCATGTGGCATGTAAGGACCTACCTACTCCAAAGCCCATGGAGTGCAAGGGTTGACATTGTTGCTCTTTTTCTGTAATAATCTGCTTATTATTCTTTGTATGATGGACTTTCCAAATTAATCCCTTCCTATGGTGTGATAAAGTGTGTTCCAAGAGGACGAGCCTGAAGCTCAACCACTCGTTTCTGCTTGCAGGGGTTACTGTTGTGCCACGTGACTATCAAACAGAGCCATGAACTTCTGTGTATCTCAAGACATTTTCATATTTATTTGCAATAAATATTAACTATCATTCAAAACACAGTCCCTCAATGTCTAATTATTCGTTTACGTTTCTCATTACAGCTCTTCAGACTAGAATAGCTGTTAATATGATTTGGGTAGTAACTAAGAAATAATATGTTAAAAATTGAAAACCACATTCCAACTTCTGTTGGTTGCAAGGATTAAAATTTCCACGAAGCATTACTTGAAAACATCTGTTGCTCTCTAATTTTGTTTCCTTTTCTTCAAAGCAGCATTATTTCAGTTTGCGGTGGTTCAATTGTGTCTTGCCCTATTGACAAAGAAAACCAAAAATGACTAGTTAATTGAATAAAACTGTTTACAGAGAAAGGTTATTTCCGAGCTCTAACTCAAACTATGCATAGAAAAATTAGGAGAAATTATTTCGTGGGAGGATATGAACTCAAACCAGAAACATAAAATACTTAAAATCATGTCTCATGCCTGGAGTGCAGTAACACAGGTGATTACACTGGTATAGATAACAACTTGAAATCTGTTTAGACTGGTTTAGTTAGGTACCAAAACCAGCACAGTTGTCCTATCTTAGTGCATGGAAGCGTCAACCTACTGAAGAGGGTGAGTTCACCGTGACTGCAACATTGGCATAACTCTAACTGGGGTAAAATCCTTTGAAAAGGATTTATTCTTGCATCATTTTGGACCACCAGCATAGAACGAGGAGATTTTAAATATGTAATATTTGAGTCAATGCAGATCAATACTTGGAGCGGATTAATTTACTGATAGCTGTTTCAGGGTTTTTTCCCAAACGTTGTCTATGATGGTTAAAATTACAGTTGTCAGGTCTGATCCCGCCACCATCTTTGGACAGGGAATGATTCCAAAGTTGCAAATCACTCTTTCAATGCAGCCAAGTCAAGAAGATTTCAGGTCAGGGAAGTTCATAATTTTTCTACACCACACCCCCCCCCCCCCCCTTTTTTTTTCCTTCCTCTGCAAGTCTAGAAAACTAAATTTAATCACTGAAAAGCCTGGCATCTTTTGCCAGTAGGGATATTTTCATACACTCTAATGGATTATTTTTGCTCTGCTTGGCAGGGGACCTTTTCCTCCATATGCAGCAGCGCTGTACATCGAAAGTTATATTAGATGAGTTGAGACGAGATACCCACTTTACATTTCTGCAGTTCACCCTTTGAAATCCACAGTCTTTGTTCTTTACATAATATTCCCATGCTGCTGACCTTCCAAATGTTTCTTTAATTTCTGTTCCCTGCTGCACTGCAGGAGTTTTATGAGGGTGAACATAGAATTAGTAGTCCATTTCCATTAGTAGTAAATCTGCTTTTGCCCTTGCAGGGGAACCTTTGCTTCAGTGTCTGTACTTTTGCAAAAATAATGAATTCATGCAGGAGGTTACCCAGATGGCAGCAAACCAGGGTTTAAAGTCTAACTTTGTACATCGCCACCTCAGGGCTAAATTCTGAGCCCATTTAGGCCGGAGAGATGGGCCACAAACATGGAAACACTCCCAGCAGCCTCCATGGCTGCTCCAGTCACCAAATCACATGCAGAGGCTTACAATTCTTTCTTTTAACTACGCTGTGAGCATTGTGTTTTCAAGAGAACAAAAAGGCCGACGCAATAGAATCAGAACAACTTTCCAAGCAAAAGTTTATCTTATTAGCCACTTCCCACTGCAATACAACAGTGAACTGTGTGACCTGTCTCGAGGAGCAACTGCTTTGAATAGATTAGCTTTTCGTCTGAATTTGGCTGCTTAAAAGTTAATATGAAGACGCTTTCAATACGGATCTGCTTGTGAGTGAAACAATGAGGATTACAGGGTGTTAGGGAGGCTGGACGTACCCTAAGGGTGTAATCTCTGGTGAGGTCAAGGCTGGATGGCTTGGGGAAAAAGAGACATGTAAGCACTGTAAAGATCCATTTTCCCAGCTCAATAAAAAGGGCCAGAGCACGGTTTGACGGCTCACTCTTTACCAGGTGGAGAGCATGAAAAAAAAGGCTACGTATTCTCCTCCTGCATTTAAATTGAAAAATAAGCAGACAGATAACTCTCGTTCTTCTGGCATTTAATCAGGTCTATAAGCATGGACAAATATGAGTGGTAGATAGTGACAGTTTTGCAAATATCTCTCTATGTGTTCTTGTCTGACGCTCCAATCCTCTAACACTTGGATTTAGCAGGGAAGTAGTTGTGGGAACACAGGGAAAAGAGGAAAATTTTGAACAAGTAACTGTAATAAAAATGAATGCGTTTTTTTCTTTTGGTGTACGAAACAGATGACCCACACATTCTGATTTACTAAATAAGCCTCCCAGACTTTTCCCCAGACCTTGGTTCCGTTCTGCCATAAAACAAGACTAGCCATAACCTAGCCATAGTTTGTTTTCTGGAGGAATGAGAGAGCATCACAGAACCAGGATTCCAGCAGCATCCAACTGTCAGAAATGGCAGAACAGTCACAGCTGCTTGGAGTGGTAACCTCTATGCACATTGAAATCTGAATTTCTTCCTTTCAAAAGCAGATGTATATCTTGTGGTTTAGGAAAATTGCATAGTTAGGAATACTAAGGTTTCACAACACGGAAGTATCTAAAAATCAGAATTTTTTAATTTTTTTTTTTTTTCTTTTAAAACCAGCTTTCTGAATAACAGGGAGCAACTGAGGGTTGGAGAACAGCGTTTTGCAGCAAAAGCAGGCAAAGAACAACTTTTCAACTTATGAAAATGTCCCATTTTCCACATCTTATGTCAGAGTGGTACTCGCTTACATGTGAATGCTCCAAGTCACGACAGGATTGTAAAATGGCGTTAACACTTGAACTATATTTAACTTCAAATATTTTGAACGCTTGAAACTCTTGAAATATGAAAATATTTGCACTTTAATACTGGGTTCATGTTAAGAGAAAAACCCTTCTTGTAAGAGCTAATCAAATAATTGCCCTGGTCATATTATTCTCCTAATGCCTGGAACTGGCAGCCGCCAGATGTGGTGAGTGTGCGGTGCAAGCTCGTGCGGTAATTCTTTTCTTTGCAAATGTTTTTATCATACAATCTAAGTGATTCTCCCAAATTGAGAACCACATTAAGTGGGAAGGCGAAGCCACTTGCTGCTCATACTAATGACTTGCAATATCTGCGTGGCAAGATGTATTTTGAACACCTAGATATGTATCGGTGTAGGGCTTCTCTGTGGGATAAATTGAAAACCTCACATTCCACAGTTTTAAGAAAGCCTATAAATATTACATAAATCCTTTAGAAATGGCCCAACTATAATTAATTGGGCTGATAATGAGATCAAGTTTTCCAGACCTTTTCCCTACACAGGACTGTAATAGAAACTGCAAGTACCGCTGCACTCCCTAAGATGAAAGTTACGATCTCCATGTGTTATAAATTAGTGTCTTTCTCTTTCTTTTCCAGAAAGAAAATGCCAAAGTAGCGTGCAACCAGGCTTTTCCACCTCGCTGCACCTTTCCCACCGCGATCGGCAAGACCAGTTGCATGATAACCCATGCTGTTGCTCATGTGCTGAAATTAAGTGTGTATTTAGATGTTTTGCTGAGAGAGGCTTATGCCACTATACAATGCAAATAAGGGTGGTTGAAGCTCACCCTTAGGGCCTCCGTCAAAGTTAATAAGAGTCTTGCCACTGATTTCCATAGGCTTTGTATCAGGATCTGAGATTTTAGCAAGTGGATCCTTAGGACCTGGGGCGGGGGGTGGGAGGGGTGAGGGGGAGCGAAAGTAACACAACCCACAGGGGAGGTTTCTCTTCTCCTCCTGGGACACATCCCTGCTAAGGATACGAGTCAGTTACCGCCTTCAGCAATCAGCCCTGTCAAATTCAAGTCGTATATGCTCGGGTGTTCTCTGCTGACATTTCTCCTGCTCGGCCCCGATGGGTTAAAGTGGCAACCACCATACAAATAAAGCCAGTTGTGGTAGCTAAACCTACTAATTATTGAGCGTCTTCACATGCATCACGGTACCGTGTGCGTTAGTTAAACGGTAGGATTTTTCCTTCTCGGTAGCACAGCTTTGAATAGGAAAATTGACACTTGCATTGTTTTTTAAAAAATAAGCACGTCCTTGGAGAGTTGGATTTTTTCTGCCGTCTCTGGAAACAGAGTGCCCTGTCACACTTAAGGGTGGGACTTCGGTAAGAGAGCCCATTAGCCTAATGACCATTTCCTGAAGTTAAATCACCCCAAACAACCAAACAAAATTCTCTTAATTCAATCTGTTAAAAACGTTTGAGTAGCCTTCAAATTTTCTGAAGCAAGTCCCCGAACAATGCCACAGACAATGCTGGACAAAATAAATAGTTGTAACCATTCCAAGTTTTATTTCCCTGTGAGCGGTATTATCTCACTCTCAGAAATGGCAGACTTCTGTTTTTCCTTCCAAAAATAAAAATAAAAACGGTGATCTTGTTTTAAAGGATAATCTAATTTATTGTTAATGGTTTGAATCATTCCAGGGGTCAAAGGCATCTTTTACATCAATTTGCAAAAGCAAATTAATGTTTTGAAGGAAATGTAAAAGTCAAGTTGCTTGGGAGTACATTAAATTATATGCTAGTTAATGGTGTTAGAGAGATGGTTTAAAAATAAATTGCCCATAATACCTTTTAATAAAGGAGCTAAATGCATTTTTGTTCCCTGCTAAAAGCAGATGCCTATTTGGCACTGTTTTGAATCCCATTTGCCATGTATATTTTGATTAATACTATGCTGGGTAATCTGCACTACGTGGTCTAGGTTCAGTAACCTCACTGTAAAATAATGAGCCTTCAAGAATAAAAAATACGCTAGCTATAAAGTTGTATATTCTGAGGGGCTCTGAGCATATTCAAATGAAACAAACAAAAAAAAAAATAAAAATGAAGCTTTCACCGAGTAAATTTGCTCAGAAGTGAAACTTGCGTATCTCAGTTTGTATTTAGCTTTCCGTCTGAGATCTGAAAAGTGGACAAGACATCAACTTTTTGCATATGTTTTCTATAAATACCTTTCCTTTGAGTCAGCTGCCACAGGACCTTGCAAAAGCCCCAGTCTTAAGGGAGCTTATGGCATCTGGGGTGCAGCCAATAGCAACGAGTTCACTGGCTAAGTAGTGTCTTCAGAAAAAGGTCCAGCACTCATATTTTATGAAATATGTAACATGATTTACCCAAGGTTGTCAAAAGAGATGAATTTCAGCCAAATGCAAGGTAATAAATAGTAATATGTGCTGCATATAGTTGACTTATAACCCTTGGCATTTTGAAACAAAATTCTTTTGAAGAATTCATTTTATACGTCATAAACTTTCCTATTGTTTTTCCTGTTCTGACTGTCTTTGTCATCAGATTTCTTGTGGAAAGTATTTCTGAAAACTGTAAATGAAGCAATATTTTCAAGAATACTTATATAGGTCTCTATTTCCTTGGTGTTCTCGGAATAAGAAAGTTAGCAGTGTAGAAAAATGGTCTGTTTCATTAAATCGGAACCTAAGGGGAAAAAGAGGCAATAAGGTAATGTATATGTGAGCTTTTTTATTATTATTTATTTAATGATTATAGAAAAACCTTTTCCAAGGTTGAAAGTTATTTGTTTTCATGGCATACTCATGTTATTTTGAGGGACAGAGTAATTTAGGGGTGGGTTTTTTATTAGTCATATATTAGTAGTACTAGTATTACTAATAATAATAAGAAAAACTTTTGTGATAGACTGTTAAGTGAATTTATTCAATCATTTATACTTTAAAGTAAGTGTAATTGAAAACATGTATTATATTGTGATTTATCTACTTTACATCTGCTGGCTTAAACTTTACATATGCCGTTATGAATCCCCAAATAGAAGTGAAATGCATCTCCTTTACTGACACCCCATGCACCTCAAATTAGGCATCTATAGCACTACCCGTCGCCTGATAAAAAAAAAACCAAGGTGTTGGCAGGGCGTGCTCCATGCTGGTGAGCCTTAAAATGGATTTGTGGACTTCCAGTCAGCACAGTCGTATTTTGGCACATACACCAATTTTTCAAAGATCTTCCAGAAACTTTTCTGGCGTAGGCGGGCTGAAACACCTCACTGGCCCCAGTGGTAGCCAACAGCGGATCCTACGAAGACCCCTACAGCCCTATAAGCGTGCAGTAAGGTTTCCCCAAACCTCCAGCAGTCTGGGTCTGAAGTGGTCCTTCAACCAGGGCTGGTACCTGAGGATAATGCTATAAGTATATACATATGCTCTCACACGCACATAGGCAAATACAGACAGGTCTTCCCCAAAGGCTCTTCATGTGAAGATCTCACACGATTGTCTTTCTCGTAATGTAAATTTCAAACATTTGGGAAGGTAATCCAGCCCCTTAGATTTTAGGGTCCAGTTAAAACAAGTTAAAACATTGTTGGATATAATCCAAGACGATGGGTATCTGTATATATTGGCCTCTCAGTAATGTTTGCAACCATTGCTCAAAGAGTATACAGGCAGATTGAACCTGATCTTGTCATACTAAGCTCCAATTGCAGTCAAGGAAGCAAGTAAGCACTTTTCGGTTGCGTGTCACCTGAACTATTTTCGATATCTAGTTTGGCGTTACATAATCGAACTCTAAAAATGCTTCCATGAACCATAAATCAAGGACAGAGGGACCAGTTCCGAAGCAGAACTCTGCATTTGCCCCCTGATGCCAACATATTCAGAAAAACATTGATCCACCCGAGACCCTTTAATTTCATTGTTGTTCTACTGCAAACTGTGCTAAGCTGTTGGAAAGAGGCCAAGCCGTGTAAGCACAACTTTAAAACCCCAGGGATAATACCAGTAGGCAATGAAAGAGTTTGGAAAAGTCTGTAAGTACTCCTGTAGTTTGCAACCACGCTTGTCCCAAGCACAGTCCTCAGACATGCTGGCAATCCTAAAACCAAGGTTTCTGCTTTCAGAAAACATACATTCTCGTAAACGTAAGCTGGAGAAGACAGCTGCCACCTAACAAATAAAATGGTACGAGATTCAGAGCAGGAGACACAACAATTTTCTTGAAATATACTACATGCTGTAAACACATAGCCAGTGTTCTATTTACAATATTTGGATGTAAGGAAATGGACTTTAAGGCCGAGGATAGATTTCTCACTATTTAACCTGTTAACTCCGGCATCAAAGAGGATGTACAACTTCACCCGGCAGCTACCGGAAAAGGGCTGTAACTTTTGAGTCAGTTTGTGTGAACTCCAGGAAACTTCTAGAAAATGGTTGTTACCTGGTCAAATCGTTCATGAGAAATTCGGTTCTTATGAAGTATTTTGCAGCGGACTTCTGAGAAATAAATACAAATGCCATCACCTCAGCTGGGGAAAGAGTATTGCCAATTTTGATGTAGGTACTGGAAACTGGGAGCTAGGATTTAAGGTGGAATGCCCTTCCAGGTTTAAAGAATTGAAAGAAAGTTAGCTTTTTAAATAATTTCAAATATGTATTTTCAAGGAGGAGTATATCTTTGACTGTATTGCAAATAATCAATATGAGGGAATGAGGCCTTTAAATATAGCAAGAAGACCTTGGAGATAAAGTCCCAGGGGTATCTTATCTGCTGCACGATCTAGAAAAGGAGATTTAATTCCTTGATTGTTGTTCGATTTGTAAACTGGGATGTATTTGGCATCTCTCCCTCCATTGGCGAGGGTCCCCGCAGCCTTCAGCTGACCCTCCGAGGCACCACAAGCCCCAGGCAGAGCAGGAATGTGCCTTTGGAAGGATGGGGGAACACGCAGAACCGGCTGTGGACGGATGCTCAGCCCCTGGCATCCGTCTCTCATGGGCAACCCCATCGGACTGTCTCTCTGCAGCTTCTTCTGCAGAAAGGGAAAAACGTGGCCAGGATGCAGTGGGCTCCCAAAAGCCACCCTGGCTTACAAAGTTTAATGCCTACCACAAAGTTTCTACACAGGGTTATTTCAGAGCTGATTGACACCATAAGTATAATCATATCATTTCGTCCTCAGCTGAAAGTATGTGTCTTTAAAAAAGCTGTTACTGATTTAATAAATTATTGCAACTGCCTTCTGTAACAGAGAATTTGAAAAATTTTTACACCTAATTTTATTTCCATATGATTTATCTTTCCTCATCAAGAGGAACTAAATATGGTTGTTTTCTGCACTGTTCTTTCTAGCAGTTCTAATAATTAAATTATGTTAGCAAACTCAGCAGCATACAAATTACTGTTGAAATGGAAAATTTCGTACCAATATTAAGAAATCTCTTAAAAATCATCAAAGGTAACATAAAAAGGCTTGTGATTTTTTAAAATATTTCAGCCACAAACTCTGCCTTCTGAGGTCCAGGAAAAATACAGAAAGACCAACTTCTGACCTCCTGGATTATGTCAGATGTGCAACATCCATTGGGAGAATACATACAGTATGTATTTATTTGTATAAAAATGCACATACACAGATATATAATGCATGTGTGCCTTTATAATACGGATTCAAAACTCTCTATATATGTTTTATATAGATATGTTTTTATATATATGTTATGTATATACACACACACACATCTATTTGCATACACAAGTGTGTGTGCACACCAATACGTAAACACACACTTATAACTTGAAACTGGTACACAGGGTGGAAACCACTCACCTGAACTTAGGGAGGTGATATCAGGAAGATATTCTACTATTTGATTTTTCTTTTTTTAAATGGTCTGCTGCGGGTACATAGTCTGATATGCAAAAGGAGGCAGTAAATTATCAGAAAGGGCGACTCGACTGGTAGAAAAGAACCTCTGCTCTAAAACCAAATATGTGTGAAAAGTCAGGCTATGTAATTTTTTTTTTTTTTTTTTAAAGAAGCATCCTAGTGCTGCTTTTTTTTAAAACAAAAATCTTACTGGTGACCCCATTTACCTACATTAACTACCACTTTCATTTTGTGAAACTCTTAAAACAGGAGATTTACAAGGACAAGATAAGAGGACTGGCAGATGTTCTTTGATTCATTCATTTGAAGGGAAGGGCATTTGGAAATGGCACTGGCACAGAATGACATTTGGAATAATGGCCTGTGATTCTGTTGGCACTTTTAGTGTTAAGCAAGTGATCTGCAAGGTAAAGTGGATTCACAGTTAGAGTCAGCACCAGTGCACAGGTCGCCCGTAAAAATAGAAGATTCCATTATTCTTCAGGCTCCCTAGAGGGAGCAAGGTCTCCAGCATCATTACCAGGACTAAATCTGACTTTTCTACCTCCCCTAATTTCCTCCTAGTAATTATAGGTCAAGCACTCTTTTGTAAATTATAAAACCTTTGTTCTTATCAAAAATGAATAGCTGAAGAAAAAAATTATAAAGAGAGTCCTAGGAAAAAAATTTCAATTAGAAAACCAAGCTAATTTGGTATGACCAAAGACTGTCAGGCATACTGACAGTGCTCTATTATGCAGTCATTTGGGCTCTTTCAAATTAGTTATGTTAATGTCCTGTGAGTGAATGTAACACTTGGATGGGACAAGATTTCTGCAATTAATTTCTGCAGTCAGTGGAGAGACAAGCAAATTTATTTTCCCCCTCTCTGGGAATTGGTAGTGGAGGGTGTGAGGTAGAGAAAGTGCATTTAGGAACAGAGTACAAGCTAAACACAAGCCCTAAATAAAGCAGAAACAATGGGAGCCAATGCCTCCTCATTCATTCAATTGACAATGTTTTGCAGCTTAAACCTGTTTTATTAATTATGTTTGACATTTCCTTAATTAGTTTCATTTACACCAAATCAATCCCTACTGCTGTATGGCATCATTTATCATTTTGAAAAATTTGCATACTGAGTGCTGACTTTTTCTACTTAATTATACATTAAAAGTGTCAAGCGTGCTTGCTGCCTGGCATTATCTGCGCCAGAAAGGTTTGTGGCTGGACTGTGATGGTATTAATCATTAAGAGCCCCCAAGTGCTGCTGGGTAATATCTGGGGAGTCGAGTGGCTCTCATTTTAACGCTAGAGAGCAGAAGTGCTGCTGTAAAATGACCCAAAGCAAAAACAAAATAAATGACCTAAAACATCCGGTCTACTGTAATGCTTCGCTCTTTCGGTGGAAATACGCTCTGGGAAAAAAAAAGAAAAAAAAAAACAGAAAGAAAAAATGTTTGCTGTTAACTGTTAGCCTCCTGCATGTTGAAGTTGCAGAGACAGCTCTTCAGGATAGCCGATCTGAATGGGAAATGTGACATTTCAGTTAAATGCATATTGATGGCTGAGAAACAGACCAACCAAAGCATGTCCGTATCAGCTTTTTCTGACTTTTAATGTTTGAAGGTTTTTTGTTGGGTTTTTTTGTTTGTTTGTTTGTTTTTTGTTTTTTCCACAGAAAAAAGGATTTCAGATAAAACGCAGCCAGGAATTAACATCGCCTTTCAGAAAACCCATCATTTACATGAAAATTCTTAAGAAATAGTCGACCATTTTTTAACTAGGTGGTTATGCCACATTCCCCAGGTTGTTAGGAAAGAACGTGGCTCCAGCCACAAGTTATTCCCAAACGGAGAAATAAAAGGATGGAGTGCATACAGCACCGCGTCGCTAATCTATCTGTAACTACCTGTAATCCAGTGCAGGAATTTCAGTGGCAAATTAGCTGTGAGTCTGACAACTCACAGGTGCACTTCCACATTCAGAGCAGCAGCTGCTTTTGAACAGCTTTAACTACTTATCAGCAGTAGCTTTCAGAAATGCTCCTTCTCTCCCACCAGTTGTGCCCATCATTTAACTCCTTCTGAGACCCCGTGAAGACCCTTAGACAGGCTGACCATTGATTTCAGGAAAAATTGAATCCATTACATTTATCACATGTTCTCTCTTCTTCCATATGTCTAGTTAGGACCTAGGCCAAAATTAACATTTTTGGCTAGCCCAAGGTTGTCAACAGCCAGTTTGGTTCCTGCCTTCGACAACCAGCTGCAAGAACCGAGGCCCCTCCAAAGCAAATGCAAAAACCTCAGAGCTTGAGTAACTGTTAATAAACATCTCCGAAGCCATGTTAGATATCTTGCTTGGTAAGTTCTTAGCTACTTTAGAGTTTCTACCAGTGTCACATAAAACAGCATGCTTTGCAAAATGACCCAAAGCTCATTTTGGGAACTGGACCCTCTTGCCTGCCCTTCCCAAATCTTTATCCACTCCAACTGAAAGCGCAGTTGGTGAGCTGCTAAATGTATTCATAAAAATGCATGTCTGTACACTTTTTGGTCTACCAAGATGCTTGCTCTGAAGGCCACCAACTCTGCCTAGCAGGAAAGCAAAATCGCCAAAATCGACGGAAGGAGCTAGCATGCACAAACATGGGATTTTCAGTGGGAAAGCTCAGAAATACATGAACACATCTAGCGTCAGCTGGCAAACAGGCGTTCAAAAGCACCCTATCACTGTCCGTCATGGGATTCATTGCTCCTTTCTGCCGTCTGCTCGTTCTCATCACCCTTGAGCAGAATCAGACTTAAGCGGAGAATCAGCTTGGAGGTTGGTGTTGGCAAGAGAGGAAAAGGCAAACACTCATCCAACGTAGGATGCCACCACCAAGTGAGCCTGCTTTGGACATCTGACCACTCTCAGTTTTACGTTCCTGTAGTCAAACAGATTGTTTGCAGAGGCATTGATGCTGACAAGGAGACTGCCGTTACTCTGCCCACCAACAAACCATGTGTCATGCATGTCAAATACTACCCAAATAAGCAGAATTTGACTTCTGTCTTATTTCTGATTTTCTTTCTCCCTAGCACACGCACGCGCACACACGTCAGTAGCAGCATTTGTAGACACTCCAGGCACATCTGCCTTCCCCACGCCTGCTATTCAGGGATGCCAAGGGTATGAAAGACCACGAAAAAATATTCTAATTTTAAACAGAATGCTTCTGATTCATATGAGAAGAACTAGAGGTAAGGGAAAGGCTCAATCACGTACCCATACTGCAAATAAACCCAACAAATCTCTGCAGAGAAGCACAAAAGTTACTTGTGGTCTCTGAACCACTGTCCCATAGCCCAGTGCCTGCTCAGAGAATTAAGGAGGACGACTGAGGTATTTCGTTTAGAGAACTAAAGGGACAAGTACGCAGGTATCACGGTCTCACACAGCCGCAGGAGGGGATTGCCTTAATTCTTGTGTTTGCCTCCGGTGATCCACTCCCGTGCAACTCAATCCTATTGTTTGTCTGGCTGCGGAAGGACAACGAAGCATGCGACGTTCTGTGTGCTCTACACAAAAGGTTTGGTCATAGTTTCGCTAGCGCTCCACAGGGCGAAATGCGAAACAAAGTGCCATCTTAAGGTAATATGGTCCCTGTCACTTCTGCGCTCTGCCCACCGTGGTTCCTAAAGCCACAGGTATGGACATACCCAGTGGCGCTCACAGTCACGTAATCATGCAGTAATTTCATTTGCAAGGAGTCCCTGGAGGTCATCTGGTCTAATTCCCGTTCAAATCAGGGCTAGCTCCAAAATCACAAGGGGTTGCTTGCTCAGAGCCCCATCCAGACTAGTTTGGAGTATCTCCAAGGATGGGGAGCATCGTGGTCTCCCTGTGCAACGTGCAGTGTGACTTCTCAGGGCGACCAGTCAGCCCTTGAGAAAGACTAGAGCCCTATTTATTTCACCTAAATTTAATTACTTTTGGCTGAAGCCAAATAAAATGGCTAAGCATGTGTCTACCCCAATTATACAGTTCAGAAACTGCTTAAAAACTGGCCAAAAGCCGATGACACATCTGACATACTGAAGACGAGAGTACATAATGTGCTTGTTATTCTTTCACATCTCGGTCATGATTACAGCTGTGATAGATGCCTCCACCACAAACTGAGCAATCACCAGTGAACCATACGCGGCTCGCGTGGCCAGTTTCCAGAGGGCGGTGCTCGCCGCTTCTGCACCCTTCCTGAAGGATGCGCGGGGCTGCTGCAAACAGGCAGAAGCAGCTCGTCTCGTAGGGTTTTCGGCAGTGAAGTCTGCTGCACTTGAGCTCATTTTAGCCATCGGAGCGCAGCACGGCTGACTTAGAAATGCACTGATGTGGAGGAGCACAGGATGAGCTGTGGGATTTGATGTGACAGGGACTAGACTCTAATACCAACACACATGTTCGCCTGATATTTCACTTATAATTATGTGTATTTTGACATAGACAATATCTTACTCTGTAAGAGACCTGGAAGGGTTAACAAAGAATCTATTTTCTATGCTATACACCAACCATGCCGGCATTCATGTCAGAACCCAAACTTACTGTGTTTAATATTCAAGTTCATTTTCAAATTCTTGCCCATTAACATAATATATGCCATTTTGCAAGCCTGGTCAGAGAAATCTGTAACTAAATAATTTTCAAGTTTCCTTCATATCCAATGCATTATATGCAGTGTGAAATTATTTCCCCACTCTGTCCTTCATAGAAGAGCAGAGGAGCAATACACAATATACACGATATTGTTGTAAAATATATTACAGACTTCAAAAGCTACTATATGTGTATGCACAATCATAATAGCTAATTCTAAATGACCACTTAATTGTCTATTTTAAGTTGTACTTGATATGCTATTACAAGATAAGCATTCAAAATTTGCAAGACAAGAAATATATGAATGTTAAAATCATTTTTATAAAAACCTTCTCTTTCTTTCTTCTGGTACTGCAGTATAATGTTTCTTAGTCCAGATCCTCTTGTGAGCATACCCACTGTATGTCAAAATTGTGAGAAGCAGAAACATAAAAGAAGCTAAGAATTTAGGCCATGCCTAATTCATAAGTATTTTTTGTTTACTCAAAAATTTCTAATAAAAATTTAATGAGAAAATCAAAGATGGAGAGTCTGAGAAATTCGTGCAACAAAACTGGGAGTCACCCAATCATGTATGCGGTGGATTGGAAACTCTAAACTCAGATGGGCTTATCAAAGAGTTCACCAGGTTCAAAGAACCCCTTTCAGCATAACCAGCCACTGCTCCAAGCAGAACTACCTGTGTGTGGAAACCAAGCAAGAAATCTCCTGTTTTTAGTGAATTAACTTTGAGATCTCAAGAGATTCTAAACTAGAAATTCAAGGCAGATAACTGGTGATGCTATGGTAGGCAAGCACATAAAAAT
This sequence comes from Sterna hirundo, assembly GCA_009819605.1. NCBI lineage: Eukaryota > Metazoa > Chordata > Aves > Charadriiformes > Laridae > Sterna > Sterna hirundo. The sequence continues at coordinate 3,125,852 of CM020462.1, forward strand.
AAACCAATCTGATGCTCTAAATATAAGTCTCTAGACTTTAAAGGTGCACCTGTTCGTAGAAATATTGCTTTTGAACCTCTGCTGAACTTCTGAGATAGGGAACAGAATTCCACACACAAAAAAGCCAAATTCCACTACCAAAAATACTGTAATAAAAGATTACTTACTAAAGCCTGTAAGAATTCCCACTGCAATCAACAGAGATTTATTAGATTTTAAACGAAAATTTCATTTTGAAAAATGGTTAAGTATATTCGTTTATCAGTTCATCAGATTTTCATCTTTTTTTTTGCAATTCAAACGAACAGATTCAAATGAACTCAAGATACCATGCACAGTAAGTTTGTAATAAATATGTTGCAGGTGGTTTTTGATCACACTGGCATAAGGATAACCACAGAAGACTTATATTCTGTGAATGTTATTTCAGATATGTACATTGCTGAGCTCAGATACAGTGTACAGTCAAATATTGTGAAATTCTATTCATAATCATACACACACACAGTGGTTTTCAAACGAAAATATAGTCCCAGATCCAGACACTGCTGCATACTTACACTCTAGATTAATTTAAAGAATTTCAGTAATTCCACTGTACTGTTACACAGGTCTTTAAATGTAAAACTATATAGTACAATTTACTTCAGTAGAGCTACTCGCAATGGTAAGCCTTCACAAGATCAGTCTCTAAAATTCTTTAAATACATTAAACCATTTGTCCCCACTGAGCATTAAATCTCTTGTCAGTTGGGTATTTTTTAATGAATATACTTTTGAGTTTTGTCATCATCGGAATGACTCAATTAACAGAAAGTCACCTCCCCCACCTTTATATACCAGTAAATTCCAAAGAAGTCCAGAGAAATAATCTTGCCAGATCTTTCTAGAAAGTCCTCAGGAGCAGAATAAGCACAAGAATTTTGACAGAAAATTATTTTCTTCAGAAGTGTATGTGAGTCTACCTCATAATTTTCTGCATAAAACCATTTCAAAAAAGTTAGTTCTGATTGTACATGAAATAATTTTTGCTCCATAGTTTATCCTTGAAAAGGTTATTCCCAAAATACAGGAATTCAAATTAAGATATATGTCAATTAGTCAAACAATATTTTGTACTTTCTTTTTGGACAACTTTTGTCTCTAAAAACCCATGCTGTGTAAAATAAAAATCAGTTTATATATATTTTGAAACATGTTTTAAAAACATGCCTCCCAGTTCTCCTCTTTCATCAGACCTATGATATTTCAATAACTGAGTTATTTCCAATTTGTCCTAAAAATTTAAATAACAAGAAAGACAAGCTGATACTTTTCAATATCTATGTGAAATGTTCAGTGCCTATAATTTTTTTCTTTTAGTAGTTTTGTTGTCTTACAACTTTTTTCAAAGGTGAATGGGTCTGGCGGAGGGCCGCAAAGACGCTGGGAGGGCTGGAGCCCCTCTGCTGTGAGGACAGGCTGAGAGAGCTGGGGGGGTTCAGCCTGGAGAAGAGAAGGCTCCGGGGAGACCTTCCAGCCCCTTCCAGTCCCTAAAGGGGCTCCAGGAAAGCTGGGGAGGGACTCTGGATCAGGGAGGGGAGAGATAGCACAAGGAGGAGCAGCTTTACACTGAAAGAGGGGAGACTTAGATTAGATATTAGGAAGAAATTCTTTGCTGTGAGGGTGGTGAGCCCCTGGCCCAGGTTGCCCAGAGAAGCTGTGGCTGCCCCATCCCTGGAGGGGTTCAAGGCCAGGCTGGACGGGGCTTGGAGCCACCTGGTCTGGTGGGAGGTGTCCCTGCCCAGGGCAGGGGGTGGCACTGGGTGGGCTTTAAGGTCTCTTCCAACTCTTTTCCTGATCCAGAGGCCCTCCCCAGCTTTCCTGTAGCCCCTTTAGGGACTGGAAGGGGCTCCAAGGGGCTCCAGCCCTCCCAGCATCTCCGGGGCCTCCTCTGGCCCCACTCCTTCTGCTGTCGGTGGCCCCAGCGCTGGAGGCAGTACTCTAGGGGAGGTCTCACGGGAGTGGAGTAGAGGGGCAGAATCACCTCCCATGACCTGTCACAATACAATATTTGTTTTCAGAGCTTTAAGAAGAATTCTGAATTGCCAGGTCTGCAAGACACAGACAGCAGTGTTTTCTAAAAGTATATAAAAACTCCATATCTCAAATGGCAGGACTGACCTGAGGATGGCTACTATCACTTGCTCTGCTCTAGGAAAATGATCCCTTATCTGACTTTCATTTGACAATCCTGCAAAAAAAAAAGTAGCAATACCAAATGAAGACAGACAACCATTTTACCAAAGTTATTTTTGCCTAAATTGTTGGTTTAAAATACATAAATAAATCTAACACAAAGAGTATAAATATCCTATTGAATAAGATTTTTCTCTATTGCAGATACGGGAGAAATGAAGGGAATTTTAAGTAGTGCTTAAGAATAAGAATTCACAGAAATAAAAGAGCCAAATCCTGTTTGCTTTGCTAAAGTGAGTTCTCTCACTGACAGTGGACCTACTTACAGTTGATTTTTTTTTTACTCTGCAAGGAAAAGACACAAAGTCTAAGCACCAAATACGATCCTCTCTAGTCTTCAGAAAATGAGCCAGTGAACCTGCACACAAGGGTAGAATTCAGTCTGCATGAAAGGGATCTGAAGGTGATGCTGGATCCCCAACTTCGCAAAGCCCTTCGTGACTTCTGTGGATCAAGACTGATGAAGGAAGGGGATAAAACTGGAAACATACAAGGAAAAAGGAAAAAAAAAAGCTTCGAAGGAATTCTCTTCACCTTTAAAGAGGCACTTCAAGTAATTTTGGTTTAAGTTTCTACCTTTAATCAAATTCTGTTAGACCAGTAATATTGTTCTCAAGTAGGTGAAGTCTTGGTTAAAGGAAAAAAGAATCACTTAGAAATTTGAATTTTGAATAAAGCATGATTATGTTTTATTAGATTGTAAGATCACTGGCTCATTTTTTAACTGGATAGTTAAAAGAAGGCTATTAAATCTGTATTTGTGCACTTAAGGAAGTGGGCCGGTTTTGTAAGGTGCTCTCATTGTTTTGAATTCCAATGGCAGTTCAACCAGGCCTAGGTAATTACCCGGCCTAATGCCTCCGCTTTTGTGCAAAACGTTGTGTGCTTTCTGCCTTCATCACAGGGATATTAACTCAACGATCTTTTAGACCCTTAGACTGTAACAAGATTTCATCCTTAACAAAGGTCCAGTGGTACCAGAAAAAAAAAACCAACCAAAAAAAAAAAAAAAAAAAACCCACAACTTCAGTAAATTGTTTTCCAGTACTGCAGTGTTGCCTTCCTGTATGAATTTAAAAAAACACAATCCATAATGTTCAGAAAGTAAATTCTGTTAGAAGCTTCATGCAGGCAAGAAGAGACACTTTTTCTATCTGTCGTCCATGCGGATCTTTCATGTTGGTGCCCACCAGAAACACTATTTAGGGGCACCACATTTTCGTTGAACACCTGTCTTTGTAATCGTGCATTTCCAAGACTTTCAAGTCTTTGAAACTAAAGGTAAATAACAGAACGAGTTCTCCATGATGAAATTGCCCACTCTACAGCCTCAGCCATTCCTCGACAAAGTCAAAACGTTGTTTGGTTTTTCCTTGCGATTTCTGCTTGAGGCCACCTGGCTCAGAAGTTTTATTCTTCAGGAACGTCACATCAGATCAGTCTTCAGTCAGCCGTTGAAGGACATTTTGATACTTTATTAAGACATTCCTTCTACTTGAGTTTTTTCAAGTTATATGTCTTTCCCTTTCTGTCATTACAATCTTTGAATGTAATTAGGCTATATTTAATCTCCTGGGGAGGAGTAGGGTTACAAATATACAGTTCATTACATGGGTGGCATCCATTTCAACTGTTTTTACGTGCAATGCATATTTATTGTTTGTTTGTCAATAATGAACTTCTGGAGTAATAATAACGTTGAATATGTTAGTTTTTGACAATTTTCAATTATGGGAGAAAGTACAAAGACAGTCTCAAGGACTTAAACCAAAAGCATTTCAGTAGTAATGAAGGTGTAAAATCGCAATTATTTTCGTTTTCTTTAACACTTAATATTTAATTTATACAGCCATGCCTTGTCTTTGGGGAATTTTACATTGATATTTAGACTTAGCCTGATATTTAGACACAGCTAAGTAAATACATCAATATATGAATATGATACGTGCAGAATATGTAACTCCATATACTATAATTTAATATTATATATAAATAAGTGGACTTGAATTTTACCGTAAAAAGGGTCAAAGTATAGCATTCATACTAACTGTACATAAGTAGCCTACCGCAGAGAGGTTGGGGTAACACGGATTTCAGAATGGGTCAGGAAGGCAAGAACACATCTGAGCTCTGCAGTAGGCTCATGAAACCCACAGTAAAGTGTGTGCTGCCACATTTTCCCCTGCTGCTAATTAATATATTAAATTTATTAATAGAACACGGTTGTGCCTGCTTGCAATACAGTCCTGCTTTTGTTTGACTCTATGGGTACACATGGAGGGACAATTGAGAGAGTAGGAGCAGTTGATATGATTATTATGAAGGACTACTGGAGTTTAGCAAATTTTCTGTATTCTATTAAAAATAACAGTAAAGCTAGAATAGGAAGAAATATATTAATCAATTTATATAATAAAATATTGAATTTTATTTAATTTATTTGATTTTGGATTTCATGACACTTCACAAGTTACACTGATATTCTCCAAAGATATGCTAAAGCCTTCCTGTCAGCCAAAGCCCAGCTTAGACAAACAGACACGATTTCATTTCATTCATTTGTGGCATATTTTCATGTGATATCAACATTTAATATGCCTCAGCATTTTCAGCTCCATCCTGAGACACTTTACAAACTCAGATTCCAAGGAGAAATTAAGGTCTGCAAGCACACGTTAACTGAGGCCAAAAAATGATGTTCTCAGGAACCCCTGTTAACCAAAACTGCTATGTTTCAGAGAGCTCTGGAATTAACACAATTCATGTTCAGGCAGCCTTTCCAAATGTCTTCTCCAGATAATTCAGCTAAACTGTCATATTTTTTAAAAGTATTTCAGAGTTGGTACAGAATGAGATCATTGTTAGAAGCCTCTCTAATATACATGTGCATTCATATGCATTTTTCCCCAAGGTGATTCACACAGCTGGCTGTGGAATACATTTAGTAGACTCTTATACATAGGGCTGTCTTTCTGTCATAATCTTTCTTTTCATAGGACAATTTGTGGAACTCCATGATATGCAGCTAGCAGTGCCTGTGCTCAAATGAAGTGATACTGAATTTCTATTATGCATGTGCCTTGGAAACCTAGCAGCTCGCCATAAAGATTTTATTCACACAGCAGATTTGTTGTTACTTAGATAGTTTCAGACAATTTTAGATTTGAATGGACATGGCAGGATCTGACAGCATAAAAAGAAATACCAAGAGAAAGAAGCATGTAGAACCAAATGATATATGATGCAACCTAGAGAGCAACAAAGAAAGCAGGATGTCGAGGTACTCTTGTAAACAACTATCTTTCAAGGAATTCAGGTTTCTTTTTCATAACGCTTTTAAAATATTCAGTATGCATTACATAGGGAATAGATAGATGCATAGATAGATACATACACGCGCGCTTGTACACAGATGCCGTGCTTGTCAAAATTCTTTCTTGTCTCGTAATCTTTCTGGGATCATTTTTAAAAATTTGTGTCTGAGCTGCAAACATAGAATATGCAAATCCACGTATCAACCAAAAGCGCACACACAATTTACACTTCTCCCAAAGTTTCCTTTTGCAGTTGCACCTGCAACTGGATGTACAGTTATGTACATCTATTGCAGGATGAAGTACTGCACTATTTTTAATGCAGACATAGACTCTTTATTTCTCACCACATTTAATTTTTCATTTTCCAGCACCAAGGGAGGAAATGTTTATATATATATGAAGCTGAAATCCTGCTCATTGATGCAAATGATGAGAGAGAGAGAAGAGCATGTCAAAGAAGCCTTCTCCTTCTATGTAAAGAAAAGGGGCAGAACAGCAGTGGCTGAAAATGTGCTGCATATGAGAAGGAAAAAAAGATTCTTTGTTTAGGGGAAGTTGTACTTACTTATGTCTGTGGATGGAAGCAGCAGTGTTAGGGTTTCCCCATACAGCCAATCTTTCTTTCTGGATGCAAGAGGAAAAAAGAACAGGATATGATATACATGGCTTAGTTAAACCAAAATTTTATTAATTCAAATCATCTGGGAACAGTCCATCAGTAACTACTACATAACTTTTTTGGTATTCATCCCCATGTTCCCCACCGCTTCGTAACTCATAACTCACGTCATCCCTGCTATGGTGATTAAGTAGTGAGGGAAAGGGGCTTTTCTCCTCACTTGCACCAGGCAGCAGGACCTCCAGCGACTTCTCTTACCCTCCTTTGATGAAGTCTTTCCTTAACTCTTTTTTCAATTCTGATTTATCAAGAAATTGGAATTTTTATGCATTAAATATACTAATTGTTAGTGGGAATCAGTAATTACCTTGTTTATACTCTCCACCCCACCACCCCACCTTTCCACTAGAATGAGAGGCCAATAAAGCACCTCGCAGGAGAAGATGTTGTCCCACTTTTCCACTCAGGAAAGCTTCTTTGTTTTGCATGTGAGGAGAGAAAAACAGGAATCTCAGACACTGTAAAAAAGTAAACAATGGTGTGCAACATTTTGCAGGTATAGCCTAGTGCAAATGTTAGAGATATACGTGAGAATAAATAACTATAATAAGGAGCCCAGTACTTCTGAGAAATCAGATCTGTGGAGGAAAGACCAAGAGAAAATGAAAGGAAATGAAACAGAAAGAAAAGATAAACAGAAAGCAGGGGAAAACACCTCTGGTTTTGATTGCCTTCCCCCCAGAACCCCATAGGAAGGTGTTATCTGGCCTCCATGAGCTCATACCTCTGTGTAAGGGAAGACAACACCACCAGCAGCCGGACCATTTCCTTCAACTTCTCGTAAATATGAAGAACACCATTCCCTGCAGATCTTCCTCCCAAATATTTTAGAAGAGCATGAGTCAAATTAGAGCACACAAACATCAATACACATATATTGGAGTTTGACTAAAGTGAGTCTTATGACATGGTTGCCTGCAGGATCAGGGTAATGGAAATGACGACCTGAAATGATCTTTCTAGTGCTCTGTTCCTTTGCTTGGATAGGATTTGATGCTTTGGATAAAATTAAACACAGTGAAGAAATGTTTTCATATATCTGTTTACTTGCTTACATGCAGAAGTACGTTATACAATTCATGGGGAACCATGACCGTAAGGACAAGGCTGCAGCTTTAAGCATGCATCAGGGACATTACCTTGAAATAAATTTAATTAGCCTTTATTTGTGTTAGTCGTGGATATTACTGTGAGTGCATTTTTGAATGAGTAAACTCAAGTATCTTTTTATAGGGCACGCTGCAGAATGCTTAACTATATTTATAAAAGCTTTGTGCAATCTTCTTTCTGATTTAAACACGGGATCTTCAAGAGTGCAGAGCAGGCCCTTTGGTAGGGGTTGCTAAGATATCTATACCTATGAAATCGGCATTTTTCTCATTCTGCCTTCTCTCTCCAGGTTTATAATCTATCTCTCAAATGAGCAAAAATATTCTTTGATATTTCATTGTCTGGAAAATGTATTGACTTGATAGCAGGAGTACTCCTATACTGAAGAAATCTGGGGAATACTTTGACAGCAGGTAATCAAAATCATCCTCCAATTGTTTCATCCTGATTATTAAAGGCAATCCAACCTCCAAAGTCAGGCCTCCAAGCCCTTGCCCTTCCAGTTGTGCATCTGAGAAGAAATTATGGTAATCTTAAAATCCTATTGATGCTGAAAGGCATTTCATCAACTGCAAAAATTAAGAGTGAGATGCAGAGGATGTTTTTCTATTTAGAGGAACCCCTGCTTATATGAATAGGCTTCATGTGGTGACTCTTTTGAAGCTGAGGACTTCAAAGCAGATCACTGACTTCCAGTGGGATAATCACTTAATGCAAGAGTGGGTAGATGGAATTATTACCATGCAGTCAAGCTAGATTTATCCCTCCTCCCCTCCTTAAAAAAAAAAAAAAAAAAAAAAAAAAAAAGGGAACAAGTGAGGCTTTGGCTTCTCTGTCCCCACAGATCGAAAGTGACGATGGTGTGTTGTTAAGGGTACTAATCCCACACCAGACATCAGCTGAAAATTTGAGCGGGCAAACAAAAAAAGAATAATCAAGGATATACAAGAAACGTGAGTTAACTTCAATTCATTTATAAGAGCAACAATTTTTGATTTTCACTACAAAATCCTTTACATTGTAAATACTGCCAGTCACCTTTGTAAATAAGATTAGCTCAGTGTGCCAATACATTTATCCAGTCAAAAAATAAAATGCTTTTTGCAAAGGTCATGTACAGATATTCATACAAGTAGATGGAGTCGTGGCCAAGAGAGAAAATTGCTTACACCTTCCTTGGTTCATAGAAAGTTGGAGTAATTCGTCAGGAAGTCTAATTTCCTACATTTTCACGCAGTATTGGGTAGGGTTTCTAGTTGTTTCTAGCCCTGCTGATGTGACTTTGAACCAGCAGGACCTTTGTCTCTCGGTTCTTAGAAGAAAAGTACACAAGTTAAATGGGAGAATTTGGGATCCTTAGTTTTATGTGAGGTTATTCACTTTAGAGAGAATCAGGCTGTTGCCAAACTAGCTGATGTTTTACCTCTGTATCTGTTAAGTAACATTTCTGATGACAGGAAAAAAGAAAATTACATCAATTTGGGTTTGTTTTCTTTCATGTTCCTTTTTTTTTTTAAAGGGAAGGGGGCATGAAAGCCCAGCAATCTGATCTTACCTCACTATGAGATTTCATTTACTGAACACAACTGAAATTAACCATGCATGTGATGTTATGTGTCTGATTGTTAAAACTGTGGTGTGTGTGCTTGGCAAATCTTGGTTGAGATGCATCAGGAATCCAAAAAAACACTTGTGCGGCTGGACTGACAACCGGAGCCTAATCCAAATGTCACTCACACAACACACACACACACACACACATATATACATTTCCCTACCAGCTAAGCATGTCAAGGGCAAGATTTCCGAGAATAAACATCCTTTATAGACTAAATGTGTATATTACGAGTCTACTGACTGCATAGGTAAAATTCTACAACCGTCCCCTCAAGGGATGGCTCACAAAGCTTATATGTCATTGCACAGACAGGCAAACTTATTTTTGAAATTTCTGGGAATAAGGGAGGAAAATCAGTCACGCAGTTGTGTTTTCAGATAGTTGTACAGCACTACTCTTCATTTATGAACACATCTAGTGCTAATAAATCACCCCAAACTGTGAGTTAATGTAGACTTTGTATTTCAGAAAACTGGCCGCATTCTAGGCGCTCTGCTGTGGATTTTAGTGGCACAACACTTCCGAAAGCTTGAGCATAAGAGCCCAGAACCTACAGAAATTCCTTTCTTAATGTTCTCCATACTGGGAAGTAGGAACCAAATTGTATCAATTATTAATCAATAAATTATTATTTAACGTCTTCTTCTCAACTTTCTCAAGCAGCTGTATAACATTCCGAAAGTTTTTAGAACATTATTTAGCAAAATTTTCTCAGCCTTCCAACAAACTAACATTCCCAAACTGTAACGACCGTGTTCTTTTATGCCACATATGGCACAATATGTTGTGAACTACATTTGTTACCCTTTTTTTGTGCTGTCTATTCCCATGAAAACATGTTTGCAACCCTTTTTTTCTAGTGGCTGTGTCCCAGATGCCGGAAATTCATTTTCCTCTGACTAGTCCCTATATATTCTTTTCAGGTAAAAGCATTTGCGCTCCTATAATAAAGCTTAGGAACCTACACCACCAGCTTTGTGCCAAATGGTATAGACTTGTGATCACAGATTTTAAAACTAAAAGCAGTTAATACTTTGTTCTACTAACTACTGCAGTGTTGGGGTTTGTTTTGTTTTTCTTTTTCTGTGCTCATCAAGATATCCCCTGTTGCATTTAGCTTCCTGCATATTATAAAGGAACAACAAAAGGTGTCTGCTCTGAGAAGCATAGTGAGTAAAAATAATTACACAGCAGAAGATACTGGAGAATACATATAGTAGTATCATTCATTGCTAATGAGTTAAAAGGATATCACAGCGCATTTATAAATCACTACACAGTGTTGCACAGTTTATTTAAATTCATTGTGCCTCATTATAATTGAGCTATGCACCTTTAGGTCTGAGTTGATTAGGAATGCTATAGCTCAGAATAGCTTTTAATTCAGCGAAACATGGTCTGACCTTTACCATAATCCTGTGTGAAACACAGTATAGTTTAGACATTAATAATGATACTACCTCTTTTTTCTACTGGTAAGATGCTACTTAAAAAAATTGTATTATTAGTTAACAGGCTCAGGACAATTTATCAAACCCAAATTATCCTTCTGTGTATAACTGCAGTACTTAATTCCAAGTTCCTCATCTCTCATAACTATTACCTACTCTTTAAAAATGCTAAAAACTAAAGCATAATAGTGTCGTGTCAGAGTAATAAGTCACATACACTCACTTACTGACTCCCCGCAGACTCGCGCTGTGCCCAGCCTAAGGACCTGAGCAACACGATGTACATTATACAGGACAAGGCATCTCTTTTGTTTGACCTTTGTCTTCATATTTAAGTGTAACATTTCCTTAAACCACTTTCTGGTAACTCTGCAGTTTCCACTAACAGCATTTCGCTGCTCTTCCATCATTACCGCTCAGTTGCAGACTAAAATTCACAGGATGACCAAAAAAAGCCGGGTACAGCCTGCAATCAGTCCCATAGGAGGTGAAGGGCCGGGTTAGTCTGGGAGAACTCAAATCCCACCCACCGCCCCAGGGATCAGAGCAACCTCTTGGTGCCCCCAGCCCTTCTCTACATGTCGGTGCCTTTGCTGTCTCCTTGGGTTGCATTCAGGGCTTTGCATTTTCCAGCCTTCCAAAGTCTTGGTTGGGTCTTACAGGAATTGTCTTCTCGAGATGAGTCTTTTCTTTACGGTATTGTCACTAGTCTATCTTTAACGGCTGTCAGGGCTTCTGTAACATTCCTATTATAGCTACATGAGATTCATAAAGATTAATTCTGGTGGAAAAATATATGGTTTTGCATCTGTTACACAAGTGTGTTTCAGATCCTGAGGTCAATGAAAGTATTCTCTTAGCAAGCATGAAATTCAGAACAAAAGGCATCAATACATTGGTTTTAATGTTCCTAAAGAAGAGTGATTAGGATTATATGTCATCAACCTACTCCAATTTACTTATGAAACAAAAGACATCGAACGACTTTATTTGTTCACACTTCATCTGTATAAGAGGAAATCAAGATCAAACTGACGTTAGCTATCGTGTTAAGTAATCTAATCCTTTCCCCTAGCTGTGGCTGGAGGTTAATGTCCCAGTTTAGCAGACAGAGATCAACACAACTGGGTCAATTTCAATTCCCTAAACTGAGCTGTGGGAAACACAGCTTGTGTCGAAACAAAAAAATATGTTTAAGCTGAGATTTAGTAATTGCTGACCCAGTGTCTATGTTCTTGTTTATAAAGTTTCTCTCCTCAAGGGACCAGTGCTTCCTGAATACTTAATAGAAAGCAAACAAAAGTATTTTTTTCTCTCCAAAACTAAAGAAGAAAGTTTCCATTGTTTTCATGGCCTGTGCTGAGCGCTGCTCAGCTGTGAGGAAGAGGACAGTGTAAGTGGTGGTGTGAGCCGGGAAAGCGAGATCAGTTTAGCACGGTGTTTACTCCTGAAGGGCGTATCCAAGAACAAACTGCATTTCCAACCCGAGCCACTGATTACGGCTCCTCTCCCACCTCCAGCATGGTCTGTCTCATCACTCAGAGCATCCAAGGAAGGAAAAGATAGAACCCTGCCAGCTCTGAAGCACAGACTGTATACAGGGAAGAAAACTACAAAGAAGTTTGACCTGGTAATTATCCACATAGATTCAAATAACAAATACCTATTAAAACACTTTCTGAAGGCCTGGAGCTTTCAGAAGAAAATATAAAGGCATCTCTCCCTGGAAAACATTGTCTTTCATCTTTGCATTCTTTAGAAAACCGGGTCTTTTCAAGTTTTCTGGCTAAGATGTTACTTTGTGATGTATCATGTGTTATATCTAAATGCATCTGTCATGAAGCTTTGAGTTGACACATGTTCCTATTTATACCTGTTCACTCAAGCAGTATTCACTTCCACACAAGATGGTTAATACAGTATCAACTTCTAGTGCAGAAATTCAAAGTGTAAATCTTTATTATAATAGCCATATTCAAGACAAAGCTTCCCACGTGAATACAGGCCACAAAAATAGGCCAGAATGGGTCAAGCTATGTATTAGAGGTAAAGCATGCTATATATAGTAAAATTATGCAAATATAAATGAGTTCATTATTTTCCAGTAGCATATTCATTTTAGCACTCTGCAAAATTATCTGGAGAAACAAATAAGCACAGATTTCTTTAGTCTCTCTAAACATTTATAGCTAATAAATATATAGTTGATAAAGAATATTTTTCTTCCATAGGACTTATAGTAATATTTAGCATTGCATAAAAACCATACAAAAGATCATTTAGGGTGTTATAGGCTTTGATTTGAAGAAAGTAGCATTTCTCCTCCTGATCAGTGGTAATGTTTGCTTGGGAAAATACCAGAAGGCACGGAGAAGAGTCTACAGAAGGGAATAACTCAGGTGTTTCATGGTATTGTCCAGAAATCCGTCTTTGGTTGTTGGGGATTTAGGTACCGCTGCGCTAATGCATGAATCCAAAGGACTCGGCAGGAACATCAACAGATTGCAAAATGAGACTGGTCACGTATACCAAGAGATGACAGCACAGATTTGGTGGAGCACAAGGCTTTACAGAAAATCCACTTTAAAATCTATCTGTTCTTGTGTCTTGCTTTGTTATGAGATCCTACATAGCCACAGGTTACCAGAAGCATACACAGAGCTATTTCACTCTGCCCAAGTGGAAACTAAAGAGGACAGCTTTGGCCGACAAAAGAAAACAAACCGCAACCCAAGAAAGCAGTGTGGGATCCAACAGATGAAGGAAAAAACCCACATAATTGTACTACCCCTTGTTGCAAAACCAATACATCCTTGTACTGTTAAAAGCTAAATGAATTGATTAATATATGTGCCTAAATCAAATAAATAGATACAGAAAAAAAAATTAGTAATGTACACATCTGAAAACATTTTAAGTAACCTATGGCAAGCCTTAACCAACTAAACCAGTCAGTTTCCATAATACGAAAGATCAAAAGCCACCAGAAAAAATTACAGAAACAAAGACTGAATTTGATCAATCAATTGTATTTTCTATGAAAGCAACAAGAATCAAACCTCCAGCACCAGAGCTTTTGAAGGATAATCTATGTGAAGCAGAAAATAAGATGAAATAAAGGAATTCTGATGCACAAGTTCAGACAAATATCTTTAAAGACTTCCTTTGTATCATAGAACCATAGAATGGTTTGAGTTGGAAGGGACCTTAAAGCCCACCCAGTGCCACCCCCCTGCCCTGGGCAGGGACACCTCCCACCAGCCCAGGTTGCTCCAAGCCCCGTCCAACCTGGCCTTGAACCCCTCCAGGGATGGGGCAGCCACAGCTTCTCTGGGCAACCTGGGCCAGGGGCTCACCCCCCTCACAGCAAACAATTTCTTCCCCAGATCTCATCTAAATCTCCCCTTTTTCAGTTTTAAGCCATTCCCCCTTGTGCTATGGCTCCCCTCCCTGCTCCAGAGTCCCTCCCCAGCTTTCCTGGAGCCCCTTCAGGGACTGGAAGGGGCTGGAAGGTCTCCGCGGAGCCTTCTCTTCTCCAGGCTGAACCCCCCCAGCTCTCTCAGCCTGTCCTCACAGCAGAGGGGCTCCAGCCCTCCCAGCATCTCCGGGGCCTCCTCCGGCCCCGCTCCAACAGCTCCGTGTCCTTCTGCTGTTGGTGCCCCAGCGCTGGAGGCAGCACTGCAGGGGGGTCTCACCAGAGCGGAGCAGAGGGGCAGGATCCCCACCTCGCCCTGCTGCCCACGCTGCTGGGGATGAGCCCAGGCTGCGGGGGGGTTCTGGGCTGCCAACGCACATTGCCGGATCATGTTGAGCTTCTCATCCACCAACATCTGCAAGTCCTTCTTCTCAGGGCTGCTCTCCAGCCATTCTCCGTCCAGCCTGTGTTTGTGTTTGGGATTGCCATGACCCATGTGCAGGACCTTGCACTTGGCCTGGTTGCACTTCATGAGGTTTGCACTTCATAGGCTCAGCTCTCAGGGCTGTCCAGGTCCCTCTGGATCACATCCCTTCCCTCCACCATGTCTAGCATCACATAACTTGGTGTCCCCAACAAACCTGCTGATGGTGCACTCAATCCCACTGTCCATGTCACCTACAAAGATACTAAAGAGCCGCAGTCCCAGCACTGACCACTGAGGAACACCACTCACCACTGTTTGCCCCTTTGGATTTAACAGTACAACAGAAATCATAGGAGGATGTTCCCAGAACTGAGAAGATCCATTAATACATATTTAGTTCTGTTTTTTCTCTCTTTTCTGTGAAATTTATAATGCTAAAACATTTATCAATTTCCAAAAGCTATATTTGGAAGTTTCTTTGATTTTTGAATCTATTTAGCTCTTAGAAAGCACTGAGAATTGGCACTGCTGAAGACCACATAATTCTGATGTTTATCCAAAAAAAAAAGGAGAGTAAAGCCAGTAGCGCTTCTCTCTTTCACACATGGATTTGAAGGGATCTCTTGCAGAAAAAAAATGTACTAATTTCCATGGGGCTACAAGATTTTTTTGATATCTGTGCAGAAATGGCCAATAAAAATAAAAATCAGTGGTTACTGTAACTCTTGGTATTGTAAAATAAAACAATTGCCTCAATTAAGGGGTCAAACCACCGTACCATTTCACATGGCTTAACAGATAGCTTAAATTCTGTATATATTTTTAAAATAGTAATGTGCAGCATGGTGGAATTAATGATATAAGAGTTGAAGAATTTGTCACTGTGTTACATCTCAAAGATCTCTATAGGAGCTATACATATTTAAACATAAAAGGCTCCTGAAATAAATATTTTACCAAACCTGTTGAGAAGTTGATTTATTTTTCTCGGGATTTATGCTTAGCAAAATAAGTAGAAATCTGTCATACTGTTACAAGCCTAGTTTTTAAGCTAGGTTTTATCTTGCGCTAGTATAAACATTGCCAAAAACATTTCTCTACTGTCACTGTTTCGGAGGCAATTTCAAAAATGCACAATGTTGTTATAACTCTGCCCTCCTGAAACCAATACAAACCAGCAAGTGAAGAAGATAGGAGGTCTCGTGGGATATTTTCCCGTTGCTGTGGGCAAAAAGTATGTCTGGCGTTCTCGAGGAATTTTTAAAAAAAGGGAAGAAGAAGAATTCAGGCAATACGAAGCACTTGCATGTGGCAGGGGAAAGCAGGGCTGTCTGCAACCGCAGTGCAATGGTGGCAGCCCTGCAGCTACCCCTGCTAGATATGATGTCAAAGACAATCAAAAAGATGTGAGAACTACCCATCACAACCTCACTGTCAAAATTTAACCTCATTCCGCAAAGAAAGTCCTTCCTGAGCAGACAGGTATTGTCCTAGGTGTGTTCTGAGAACAATTTTGTGCGTATTCTTGATTGGGCAACACATCCTCAACACTAAAGACTGGGCGATACAGCTGAGGAATTATCTTGGTGCTTAACACGACACAGGACTTCATCAATTATTCTGAGACATTGTCCCCAATTAATAAGGCAAAGGAGAAAACCTGTACATGTTCACACCATTTTACAAAAAACCTATCAAATAACATAACAAAAATGTTGCAAGATGGTAGAGAGGGAGCAAGTTAGTAGGGTATTTAAAAATTAAACCACAGGAAGAAGGGATAAAATTTTAGAACGTAAATTGCAATAGTATGGGAAAGACTCAGGAAAGACAAAGACAAAGTCATCCTTGAAAGGCTACAGTGGTCTCCTGCCCCACTGTAATTCTATATTTAATGGGCATGACGATGAGTCCTTGCCTTCTCATTCATTGTGGTTCTATTCCCACAAGAATATTGACTTCCTTCTTAGAGGAATGTTCAGCGGATATCAGGAGCTCAGTTCTGAAAAAGGTCCTGTCTCCAAATTGTTTTGTTAAGCTGCATTACAGAAAAAAGGATTTGGATTTTATTTTTTTTTTAAATCCCAGACTTTTTGTTGGTGGACAAATTTGGTTTAGTCTAATTGTTCCTCAGATGTTACAGTATTTTTTAAATGGGTTGCTTTTTTTCTTGATGGGAGACAGTTAAGAGCACGATTTGTCCCTTTCACTCCTGATCACACATCTAATGGCTAGTTCTGTGAGTTTAGTGACTGAAAACTAAAAAAGCATATAATTTCACTTACCGACTATCTTTGCTTCTGTCTTACTAATAATATTGATCATCGGGCTCACTGAAATGAACCGAAATATATTTCAGTTCTCTTCTTAAGACAGTAACATCCACTGCAGGCTTTGCAGGATAAATGTAATATTGTTCTTATTCCTATTACTTACTACACATCCCAAGCTTTCATTTGTTTAGTTTCCAAATTGTTTATTAAGGCTATTTCGGTAAAAATATATGTTTCTTCATATTCTGCTTAGGTGTTTTTCAGTCTATCATGATGCTGAAGAGGGGCACGGTAAAGGTAACAGGCTTGCATAAAGTGTTAGTAATACAAAAAAATATTTTGAGAATTGAATTTCAGGAGTTAGAAAGGGCCCAGAGAACTCCCTAGCCACAGAAAAGAACAGATAGCTCAGAATAATAAACATGTCTTTGAAAGTAAGTAAGACTCACAAGGTTACAAAGAAAGGTTAACCGATGTAACACTGATAAGAAGTGAAATTCAAATAACTAAAAGTGTCATATTAAACATGATACACCTAGATCTTATGCAAGAATTTCATATGATAAGAACCGGAGAGCCTTAAGTTTGCTCCCCTCCAACATTACAGACCTGCATTTTGTATAACTGAAAACATCATAAAGGCAATTCATGGGACTGTAAAAAACTGCAAGGACTCCAATAAAACGCATTATGACTTTTCACAGTTTTACTAAGTGATGTTACGGACAACATAACATGAATAAAGAGACTGGCAACAGCACTCTAGCTTAGAGGAAAGTTTCAACAATCTGGAGAAATTGGCCGACAGGAATTTCATAAAGTTCAACAAAGGCAAATGCCGAGCCACCAGCTGGGGAGGAACAACCCCATGCACCAATACACGCTGGCAGCAGACCAGCTGGAAGGCAGCGTAGCAGAAAAGGACCTGGGGTTGGTTCCTGGTGGACACCAAGTTGAACATGAGCCAGCATTGTGCCCCCGGCAGCAAAGGCGGCCAACAGCGTCCTGTGGTGGAACTAGGAAACGAGGAAAACCATCACCTGCAAGGGGAGGGAAGAAATGCTTGCCTTCTACTCAGCACTGAGGTGCACAACTGGAGTACTGTGCTCGGTTCTGGGCTCCTCAGTACAAGAGAGACACGGGCACGTTGGAGAGAATCCAGCAAAAGGCCACAAAGATGATTAGGTCGTTGGAGCATCTGACATACAAGGAGAGGCTCAGAGGAATCTCGCCTTTGTGTATAAATACCTGGTGAGGCAGTAAAGAAGACAGACCCAATCTCTTCCCCGTAGTGCCCAGCAAAAGGATAAGAGGTAATGGACATAATAGACAAAACTTCTCTAAACAAAAGAAAACAAATTATTACCATAGGCTTAATCAAATACTGGAACTGGTTGCTCAGAGAGGCTGTTAAGTATCCACCTTTGGAGATATTCAAAACCCAGATGCATACAGCCCTGAGCAACCTACTCTATTTGACCCTTTCAGAGCTGAGGGGGGTTGGAGTAGGTGACCTCCCAAGGTTCTTTCCAGCCTCAGCTATTCAGTGATTGGGTGAATATAGGAGTAATCTCCAAACCCAGGTCTCAAAGAAAATATTTTTTGAGCACCAAGGAGCCTGAACAAGAGATAAAATTTGAAAATATTTGCAAAGGGTCGAGAAATCCTCATCTCAGCACAAGATATACCCAAAAGATACTGATTTCCCACTAATTCTTGCCTTTAGAATAATTCCTAGTACTGGGATGCAGAAGGTAATAAATGTCCTAGCCTGGTTACCCTATTAAAAGCAGACGGACCAACAGAGGCAGGGTGTCTTTTATTGTATAAAAGAAACACTTAACTCTACCTAAAATGCGCAGAATTTTGATGTTGGCATTTTTTCTATATTTGATGTGTCATCAGAGTTCTCACAGGTCTTACAAAAATCTGAATACACATTTATGTTCAACGTTTACTCTTCTTGAAAGCCATTCTGGAGGTGTTTGGTTTCTGTTCGACACTCAGGATATTTCACAAGTAAATACGATGAGGTTTGAATTGTATAAGGAACACAAAGGTCTAGATGAGATTCTGCTATGGAAGAAAAAACGGTGGAAGAATATGACAAGAATTTTTGAGCAGCATGGAAAGCAGCAGAATTTCTATCCCAGAGCTAAACAAGCAGTAATGTAAATACTATGCAAGAGAAAAAAAAAAGAAAAACCAAAGCTGAGGGGAACTTACCACTAAGTATACAAATAGATCTCAATAAGTTTGTGGCCATCCTTAATATGTTTACCTTGGTAAATATAGATAAAGTACATCATTTCCTTAGGATAATAATTTATGTCAGGATTACGTCTAAGTGCTTATTCCAGCCACTTGGACTGTAACGACCCTGGGAGTATGAGCGCACTGACACATCCAAAAGCCGTGAGACGCAAATCTTGATGATGAGGGGAAATGGAAGTCACTAAAGATGCCTGAGTGTTAGGCACAATGATAGTACTTATTTAACCAGATTTCCACAGATGACTCACAGGGAAGGTATAGCGTGCAATTATGTCACAAGAATATGAGTCTGTTAGTCTGCATGTGACAAAATCTAACACCAGGTATGTGTTAACCCACTTTAAAATAAAATAGGCTGGAGCCACAGCCCAAAGGAGTAGCCTGTTCTGCACCATTAGTTATGGCATGCCTATGTTAGCTTAAAATGATCACAAATTATAGGTTACGATTGCTGAAAGAACCCTAGCAAATATTTCGCACGGAAATGCACATGGGTTTCTTTCATTTTTAAATCTTTCAGTTGGAATCTGAGAGACATATATTTGTAAATACACTCCAGAATATTCACCAAAAGCATGGTCAGTATCCAGATAATCTGTTTAACATCTGTGTATGTTAAAATTACTTTTTTTAACTTGATCAGTTTCAGAAAAAAATGTGAATGGTGATTGCCAAAAACACCACTAGTGATGAATCCTTGTAGAAAATAAGTAAAGCTACCAGTAGACCGTGGCTAGGACAGTGTGTTTGCTATTTGTTTTGAGAATACTCAATATTTTAAAGTGGTTTTGGTTTAAAGCAACTAAAAGGTTCTTGCTAAGGAACAAAGGGCAATCATCCTTCAAGTGTTGAAGGACAAAAGATTTGAAAAGATATACTAAAGATAATTACTTTAAAGATCTAAAATCTGAAGATCTGAGTGAAGACTGTGTTGATGCATGGCACATACACTCAAGCACTGATCAAGTGAAGGAAGAGACACTGTCTTTGAAATGCAGGAAGAACGAACTTGTCGTGAGGTAGGCAGTAAACATGATCTTATCAGAGCTAAATTTTAATAGGAAATGAACTTTCATAAAGGTCTAGATCCAAATACCACAGTGTGAACGTAAACTTAACCAAAGAACTGTGCTTAGAGAATTATTGGTAGTTAACTGTCAAGAAGGAGGGATGTTACAAATGTACTATGTAATATTAGGAGTATAGTATGTATATTAGTAGGTATGCATAATAAATTTGCAGATCGCACTAGACTGGCAAAGGGTTATTAACATTTTTCAGGATGGTTTTACAGTTCAAAATGATCTTGACAAAGTGGCGACACAGTCTGAAAAAGTATGTTCATTTTCAATAGGAGCAAGTGCAAGATGTTACAGCCAGGCAGAGAAAAAAATAATTTTAAAAAAATCATATATAACCTGGGAAGCAGTTGGTAGACAAAATATACAGCAGGAAAGGATAAGAGCCTTTTTTTGAATCATAATGTATTTTAAACAACAATGTTTTCCATTTGCAAAAAGGTTGGTGATGACCTGGGGTTTATGAACAGTAGAAAAAACACATAGGGTATTGGAAATAGTCTTCTTTTTTTCTGTTCTGCCAGGCAAAGATTTAGATTGATTACAGTGTGTTTCTAGAAGAAATTAACCACTTACATAAAATGAGAATACATGAACAAAGAATAGCAGGGATGGAGAAAATATAACCTATGAAGAAATATATAACGAATAAGAACTGGTTCCTTTTAAGAGGAGGAAAGTATAGGGCCATGTGACAACTGTTTTCAAATTCATGAACCATTTCTACGGAGGGAAAAGAAACACTGTTCTTCAAGTAAATAGGATAAGAAGTCACAGGCTTGTACTGCAGGCAGGGTACATTAAGCATGGTAAACATCAGAATAAATTAGGAGGTTACAAAGATCTTACAGAAAGTTTAGACAAGCCTGTACCAGAAATTCCAAGGGCAGCTGACTCCCTCTGGAGACCTGAGTTGCCTGGATGATTTCAGAGGGTTCCCTTCCAGCCCTATGACCCACTTACAAGACATGAAAAAAAAAAAGAAAAAAAAAAAAAAAAAAAAAGGAAAGTGATTGATTATCACTTTAACTTTCATATAGCAGCTTCACTAGAAGATCCTGTAGCTAATGATCACATCAAACTTTTCCTAATCGTGGTTTATCTAATAATGTACTGCATTAAGCAGTCTGCAGTGAAGTGCAAGTTACATCATGTTACTTCCCACGATCCCATGGAAACCATAAACCAATGGCTGAGTTGAAAACGGCCTATATAAGGATACAAACTCAAACTTCAGCCTATAATTAGTATTATGAAATTCCAGGAACACATCAGCGAAACATGGGTCACCATCTGCTGACATTTTGGCAAAAAAGGGAAGAGAGGAAACTGAATGCCTGCCTAATTAGAAACTGATGTCAGAATCACCAACTCTTGCAGATAAATACAGGGATAGGAAAGGTAAAATAAAAGCCCATACTCTGCTGATTTCACATAAACCGATATTCACATTTATAGTGAGAAAGAAGGTTTTTAAACAGCTCTATTATAAAAATACTTCTGTAATCCCCGGAGATCGTGATTTCAGAATGATTCAAACATAACACCTTTTTCATTGTTCTAGATGGGAAACGGTCTCTGTTTGTCCAGAGAGAGTTGATAAAGAGGTCATATAAAGGAGAAAAATTCTTGATACTTGAAATACTTGAAAATAATAATATAATTGCAAAAGGACAGGAAAAACTATACTGAACAAACGCCCAACAGCCTCTGATATGCAAGACACAGACCTCCTTACTAAGACACCTTACTACTGCAGTACACTATGTCTATAACTTTAAGGAATTATGAAAATTGAAATCTTCGCCAACAACCGTGAGTCTCAGAGACCCATTTTCCCATAGTATTCCAAGAATGTCATAACTGGTAGACAAAAAGCACCATGAAGCATTACAACCTCCATGACCTGAGTGTTCCTGTGTGCAGTTAAACAGGATGATAACCTGTTCTGCTCAGGTGCGGAATATCAATTGTTCTTAAATCACAAAACATCTCCAGTTGGACACCACCACAGCACCATTGGCACTTGCCCATCTCCAGTCTATCCAGACTTACCAAACAGGAGCTAAACACTCAGAGCTTTCTGTGGTCCCTGCTCTACTCCATAAAACTTCAACTTCTTGCTTATGACCAACCTTGTTCAACTCTGTCCTACAGCTTGGGTTGGGTATGAAGTTGTCTTTGGCTAAACTATTTCCTGAAAAAAAATTAGTGATTTGGGTTACAAATACTCCTTTTAATTTAGGTTTCATAGAATCATAGAATGGTTTGAGTTGGAAGGGACCTTAAATCCAACCCTGCCCTGGGCAGGGACACCTCCCACCAGCCCACGTTGCTCCAAGCCCCGTCCAACCTGGCCTTGAACCCCTCCAGGGATGGGGCAGCCACAGCTTCTCTGGGCAACCTGGGCCAGGGGCTCACCCCCCTCACAGCAAACAATTTCTTCCCCAGATCTCATCTCAATCTCCCCTCTTTCTGTTTAAAACCATTCCCCCTCGTCCCATGGCTCCCCTCCCTGCTCCAGAGTCCCTCCCCAGCTTTCCTGGAGCCCCTTGAGGGACTGGAAGGGGCTGGAAGGTCTCCCCGGAGCCTTCTCTTCTCCAGGCTGAACCCCCCCAGCTCTCTCAGCCTGTCCTCCCAGCAGAGGGGCTCCAGCCCTCCCAGCATCTCCGGGGCCTCCTCTGGCCCCGCTCCAACAGCTCCGTGTCCTTCTGCTGGTGGTGCCCCAGCGCTGGAGGCAGCACTGCAGGGGGGTCTCACCAGAATGGGGCAGAATTCCCCCCCTCGCCCTGCTGCCCACGCTTCTTTTGATGCAGCCCAGGATGTGGTTGGCTTTCTGGGCTGTCAGCGAACATTTCCGGCTCATGACCAGCTTCTCATCCACCAACATCTGCAAGTCCTTCTTCTCAGGGCTACTCTCCAGCCATTCTCCGTCCAACCTGTATTTGAGCTTGGGATTGCCATGACCCATGTGCAGGACCTTGCACTTGGCCTTGTTGAACTTCATGGGATTGGCATGGGCCTGCTTCTCAAGCCTGTCCAGGTCCCCGTGGATGGCATTCCTTCCCTCCAGCATGTCTACCGCAACACACGAGTTGCTGAGGGTGCACTCAATCCCATTGCCTATGCTAAACAGCAGCAGTCCCAGTACCAACCCCTGAGGAACGTCACTTATCACTGATCTCCAGTTGGATGTTGAGCTATTGACAGCGGCTCTTTGAAGACTGCCATGCAGCCAGTTCCTTACCACCAAGTGGTCCATCCATCAGATCTGTGTCTCTCCAATTTAGGTTTAAAATGCCTAATGAAACATTATCCAAATCTGTGATCTTTAATATCTAATAACATTATTAAATACTATGTTTACACATCAGAGGACTCCACAAGGGTGTATTAAAGCAAAGATGGGTTCAGAAGGTTTGCATCCCACATTATGCACTGAAGTTACTAAAGTTTCAGTTATTATTCAGTCAAAAGAGATCTACAATAATTGCTGACGAAAACCTGAAGTGTTTTAGAATAAGCAATTAAATGTTTTTTCCTTATAAACCAACTTGATCTCAAATACAAATATTATAGGTTAACCTCACAAGTGGAAAAAGATGCTGAAATTCAACAGGTGTAACAGGCATCTAAATGTCTAGAATTTAAAACCTCAGGATGGGAATCTCTTTAATTTATCAAAACAGTGAAAAAATTCATAGGCAAGACAGCTAAAACAAAATTTTTGTTAATTTTTAGAAAACTTACATCCAGGTCCCCTCCACACGGCATCAATCAAACATGTTTTTAGCACATTTAGATTGGTTTGGTCACAGCTTCTTAATAGGTGTGAAAAAAGCAAATAAGTTGGTAAAATAGTTTTATCAAAGGGCAAAAAGAAAACATAGTAGTCCCAAGCAGTCAACATATGAGAGACTCGATTACTACATTTTCTGCTCTATATCTAACATCGCAAATTTTCTGGACTTGAGAATATATGTATAGCTTTTTATGCTTAATGAATGAATATTCTATAAATGGAATTACCAGTTATATGACACCCACAATATTACATATACCTTAGAAAGGTATAATATAATCCATCCTAGGAGATTTGCATCATTATGAAAAAAAGAATGCAATCTGAAAATTGTTTTGTCTCAAGAATCCATCCTTCAAATATTAGGAATTTTTAAATTAGAATATATTCAGAGTGGTATTACAGGAAAACCTTAATTAAACTATAGGGCAGCCCTATGACATTTAGGATTCTCTTTAGCATTTACACTTAGATCTCTACAGATAACTAAGAGATTTTGAGCCATTTCTATAACTTCTATGGAAAGAGTAAGTTGCAGGTCCAACATGGTGCAAAACTGTTACATTATAGGAAACTATAAGTTTTAAGATTTTAATAATTTCCAACAGTCCTAGTTCTAATATTTTACTTTTAAAAGCATAATAATAGAAAGAGCCAGAAATGGTCAAGCGGACTCCATGGTCTTCCCCAAAATGAGAAAGCATGTAGACTGCAGTACAAAAGTCTTGCAAAAGCTACTTAATATTCTCACATTAAATTCTTAGAGAAGATCCTTCCTGCCTCTTTTTTACATACAATCAATGGATTACTTAACACAAAAGGTCAGTCATGAATTCTATCAGTCTTTCTCAAAGCATTTAAATGACTTCAGGGACTCAAAGACATATTTCAAGCTATGATTTCTTAAGTTTTGATGCTGTAAATATGCCATTCTGCACTGTAATATTTAACACAATACTGTAATTCTATATTGAGTAGACCTTTCTAAACTATTACGAAAATTATTTGAAAAATAATAAGTAAAATGGCTGTTTCACTCTACTTTGAAATCATTGCATGTGCATCTCAGTTTTGTATATTTAGATATCGGATAAATTTAGAAAAATATTAAAATGGAACAGCTTCATTAATCCTATAACAAATTATCATTCAAACAACTGGAAATTCAGGTTAACCATTTACCTCATATACCGGTTAACAGTAACTGGACATTTGTTATTATCCATTAATATTTTTTTTCCATTATTGGTCTAAGATATCTAGTCAAAACCTTTAGTTGTCTAACCAAAATAAGTATTCTAGGTCATAGTGAACACGTTAAGGGGGAAAAAAAAAAAAAAAGAGATCTCCTGTGTATTTTTTTAATGAATATTTTCCTGGAACTTTTTCCTAGAATATCTTGTAAAAAGTTAAATTCTGTGAAAATTTTCATGGAAGAAAATATCAAACCCATGGATGCATTTAGAAACCATGCTTTTTAGTTATTCTTTTTTTATTTGTTATTATTTGTACAATCTTTCATCTTTTGCTCCACTTCTAAACAAAAATTACATTTGAAATGTCAGCCTGAAAACAGAAAACCCTATCACTCTTTAAAGATTAAAAAGTATTGGTGAATTCAGCAATTAGTTGTAACATTTAATACGTAACTGTGACAATACAGTTACAGTTTCACAAGAAAAACAAATGAAATTAAATTTACCTCTTTCTCCTATGCAAGGTAGAACTCTGATTTAAGACCTCTGCTGAAGGAAGATATTTAAAAGATATTGTACTTGGTTTTTACAGTCAATAAGACCTACACCTTCTGCAACTATGCTGACATGCTCTTTTTACCTGGATGTTGAACAAAGAGCTGGCGGTATTGAAATTCGCAGACTTCTTGTAACATAGACTATATTTGTGAGCAAAACAAAGGTAAATTGCTGAATGGACATAGCGTTTATTTGGTTAGACTCTGCCTGGATACATCAGATATTAAGTGAACAATATTTATGGACATGTGAGTTTTTAATTGCTGTATTGTTCTAATATTATAATTTTTTTACCAATATAATTTTATGTTTTAATATCTAAAAACATGGCACGGATATTTGCACGTCCCAATTTTAACTAAGAAGAAAGCTGGTTCTAATTTTATTTGATTACGTACTGATAACACACCGCTTGAAAGTGTTGAAATAAACTAAAAAATATATTCCCAAGTTTAAAGCAGTGTTAAAAAAAAAAAGAAATGACATGATTACACTACTGCATTTTCACCACAGGAGCATTTGCTAAATGGTACTATCATTCTCAGTAGAATTTTATGTTCAAAACAAAGAATAAAGAAAATTATGAGGAAAAAAGTGGCAAATTGGAAATAGAACCAGAAGCTCTGTTTCACAGGCTGTTGATGATCACTTTTCTATTTTATGTGTCAGGTTTGAATTTCCCTGTGGCAGCAATTTAAATCTTTTTTTCTTTCCTGAGGCTGCTTAAAAATTTAATTTAGCTCAGGCACTGTGTCTATGTTTTATAATAGGAATATAGAAAACTCTTCTAATTTGGGGGCTGACCCTTTTAACAGATTATAGAAATTTAAACATAATTAATCAGCTTTATTCATAGAGTTACATGGGCTTTCCACAATTTACTCATGTAAATTTCTTAGCTTGAGTTACAGTAGACTACATTAGAGAAGGGTATTTGAAGGCAGATATTCACAAGTCACACATTCATGTAGTGCGTATACAGTGGAACAGTCATTTGCATGCACATCCACACACACACAGATACACATACATAAATCCAATAAATCTACATCTCTTCAGAAGTTTCACCAGTCATCCTCAACTCACATTAACTCCTTCACATTCAAGTTCCCGTATCATTTTTTCTGTATTTTTAGCTAAGGCTTGGAAATGGATTCTCACTTCAGAAATCACCGCGTGGTACGGTCCTTTCATCCTTCTCTCCTGGGTTAGACTATCACAGTCCTCAATAAGAAATGGCACTAAAGTCAGATATAGTTGTTTGTTGGATCGTAGTTGTTTGCTAGGATCGATTAGTTTTAAAGGCAAAATTTTAAAAGAATAATATCACTGCAAAATCCTTAATTACATGATTTGCTGCTTTCCTTGTAACTTATAGCTGAAGAACATTCTAAATGGTTTTAACTAGTAGGAAGGGTAGCGTCATTTTTTGTGAAGGGTGGAGTTCCACACTGCAGACTTAAAGACTGCATTTCTCAGAACTCGTATGCTACGAGCAGGTGCATTTTTAAAAGGGAAAAAGGTGCCACTTAATCGTGGTTGGACTCGATGATCTGAAAGGTCCCTTCCAACCTAGACAATTCTATGATTCTGTGATGCACTTCTGGCACATCCACAAATCTATAGCTTCCCAGAACCCAGGCAATGACAACAGCAGTGACATTCCCCTTAGCTTTTATCACACTTATGTATGCTTTTTTTTTTTTTTTTCTGATGAATCATTCTCTTGATTCTGACAAACAGCATGGATATTTACCCTTTTATAGTAGTATGTTCTAGACTCATCTCATCCTCAAAAAAAAAAAACCAAACCAACCAACAAACCCAAAGCATGTGGACTTCGTTTTATCTTCCAGAGCTATCAAACAAGGTTATGGAGAATGGCAGCTCAGTGCAGCCTCCCAATTCTGCATGTTTCGTGGTTGTCCAGCAGCTGCAGAGGGATAGTTATGAGGATTTCTGTAACCTTTCCTATCTCTTTCTCACTTGGGTTCCTAGCGCAAATTCTGTACTCTTCCCCTTGCCCAGCTGTGAAAGAACACACTTCTTGTTCATAAAGGTGTTTTTGAACATATAAATAAATGATATTTAAAAGAAGATTAAAGAGGCTAAAGAAGAGAAGAGCTTTATTAAATTAGAGAAGAGATTTTGGCTGCTGCTCATTGTACTTTTTGAGGTCACCGAAGAGAAATCGTCTGAAATTATCTGAATAAAAAAATACCCTGGAAATATTGTTCAAAGGTTATGGGTGAATAAAAGATCACAGTAAAATTAGAAATTACTGCTAAGAGAAATAAGAGAAGTCAAGGGGATAATTAACAAAGAATGATTTCAGAGTAAAAGGACATTGCTCAGTTAGCTTAAGTTCCATCTATTATTAAAGAACACAGTTAAATCTGTGTAATAGTATTGGAGTTGTTTTGTTTATGGGTTGATTGCAAAATTCTTTGGTGGCAAATAGTAGAAAATGTGTCATATAACTAAGAAACTTTTTTTGTTGTACCTTGAACAAAAGGAGAACAAAACTGAGAAAAATCAGTGAGCAGGTAAGGAGGGGAAAAGAGTGTTTTCATGATATCATCCCTATAGACACCATAATCCATCTCTCTGCATGAAAAAGTCTTGTTCTGGTGGGAGGGGAAAGACCTGTATCTGTGTCATGATCCGTCTCCACAAGAAAACAGGGAGTAGAAGCACCTGAATTGAAATCCAGTCCATATAAGTATGCATTAATTACCTTGTCCTCCTCTATGTCTACGTGGCGAAGGTCAGAAAAAATGACAGCTGAGCAAAAACCCAAGATGAACGTGGGTGTCCATGACATCTTGCATGTGTCATGGATGGTGGTATCTCAAGACCTACAAGCCTTCACTTCTGCATTCACAATGTCTGTCAGCTTAGAAGACGAACATCACTTCCTTACCCATTTTACTTTTGTAATCATAGAATCATAGAGTTGCCTAGGTTGGAAGGGACCTTTCAGATCATGTAGTCCAACCATCAACCTAACTCTGACAAAAACCATCACTAAACCTTATCTCTAAGCTCTACGTCTACCTGTCTTTTGAATACCTCCAGGGATGGCGATTCCACCACTTCCCTGGGCAGCCTGGTCCAACGCTTTATAACCCTTTCAGAGTAAAAATTGTTCCTAATATCTGATCTAAACCTCCCCTGGAGCAACTTGAGGCCTTTTCCTCTTGTCCCATCGCCTGTTCCTTGGCAGAAGAGACCGACCCCCGCTGGCTACCCCCTCCTTTGAGGGAGCTGCAGAGAGTGAGAAGGTCTCCCCTCAGCCTCCTCTTCTCCAGGCTGAACACCCCCAGCTCACTCAGCCACCAAGTGTTGGAAGTATTGTTCAGTGATGTGAATACTTTGCCTTTAAGAGAAATACCAAACAAAATTCATTTTTAAGAAAGTACATCCAAGGGAGGCAAGCAGGGTCAAATAGTTTTAGGAAAATAAAAAATGAAAAGAAAAGAAAAGAAAAGAAAAGAAAAGAAAAGAAAAGAAAAGAAAAGAAAAGAAAAGAAAAGAAAAGAAAAGAAAAGAAAAGAAAAGAAAAGAAAAGAAAAGAAAAGAAAAGAAAAGAAAAGAAAAGAAAAGAAAAGAAAAGAAAAGAAAAGAAAAGAAAAGAAAAGAAAAGAAAAGAAAAGAAAAGAAAAGAAAAGAAAAGAAAAGAAAAGAAAAGAAAAGAAAAGAAAAGAAAAGAAAAGAAAAGAAAAGAAAAGAAAAGAAAAGAAAAGAAAAGAAAAGAAAAGAAAAGAAAAGAAAAGAAAAGAAAAAACACGACATACATACATATCTACAGCCTGGCATCGTAAACCATCTGTGAAAGGGAGTTTGACTCTTTCTCAGAATCTGATACTAACGGCAGTTCATTGTCTGTCGATGTCTACAGAAAAAGTACATAATAAATAAACATTTCAGTGTGTGCTGATTAGTTTTCAGCTTCACTAAGGCTACACTTAATAACTGAATATTAGTGCCATCCTTTATCTAACTCTCCTCCTTACACTTCTATGTGTTTTAAGGAAAAGATGTAAAACGCCTTTTTCAATTCAGTGAAACACCAGTAGGAAAAAGAAGCTTGATAAAACTGACACAAAACCAGAGCATTTTGTAACTGCTCGTGGGTTATTACAAGACCATTAAGATATGCTTGACTAGATCAAATTTTTATCATCTTGAAAATAGCAAATAGTTTGTGAATTAGTGATTTAATTATTTAAGTAAAATATAAACTCCACTGGCACATAGTCTTCTTTAACCCTGCTATAAGTTTCCTTCAGACTCAAAACTAATTCAAAGACATCCTGCTACTGAAGGAAAAAAATCTGATACTGGGTAGAGAATATTTGGAGAACGTATTTTTTGCAACTTCTATGGTATGCATTGATTATTTGCAATATTACACTATGACGTCAAGAATTTGAGAGTCAAGAAAAAAAAATTGTCAGCCATACTTATGAGCAGAGTTCATCTCAATTCTCTTCTCTTCAACAACTTTCTTGTTAGTATTTGAGTTGGACCAGGTTTTCCAAAGCTGAGTACCTATTGTTAGACTTTTAAATAATGATTTAGTTCATAAATTTCGGAGTCTACTAATACAGTGGCTCTGAACAGGATGTTCAGCACCTTAAAAGGTCAAGACTGGTGTCTGAAAACTTAGGGCCATGATCAAGGATAGATTCATAAATGCATTTCACAGTGAGTATTATCATAATGCCTAAATTTTAATACATGCCGTGAAGATATATGCACAAAGGCCAAAATAACACTACTGGAAGCCATCAAAAGAAACCAAAGCCAAGATGCAATTTACAAACGCTCATTATTCCTAAAGTGATAAAGTATGAACATTTTGCTACGATGTATCTGTTGGGTAAATGCCTTGATATTTTAGGGATTGGAGAATGGTCCTTATTTACACTAAGGTTAATTCCTGATGCTTTAGCAACATGATAGGACCTTTCAAAGTGAAAAGAGTACATCTACACATGTCTACTGTGACCAGGGACCTAATAATTAGAAAGGTGTTAAATTGTATTGATGTATACGAGGATAAAGCCTAAAGCGTTTTTGAGCCCAGATTTACACTACCTGATGCCAAAAAGAATCTTTTCAGTGGTGGCAGAGGATGTCTTATCAGGATACCTGTGACACCTTAATTAAAGAATGAAAAAATAACTGCCTAAAATATGAACATATGCTGCAAGAATTCCTTGGAACTGCAAAGCAAACCAGGCTACTGAAAATATTTCAAGTGGGCAAGTTTCTTCCTGCTACAAAAGGTAATATATTCTAGACCATAACCCCAATGCAGCTACGCTGATCATTTGATGGTAGGTTGGACAGGTAGCCACAGGGTGTGCGAGTCGAATGGCGTTGTCATTCAGCCATGCCAAGGAGGCTCCTGCCTGTGGAAGAACAGACTATGTGAAGCACGTTGCCAAATCGGGCTCTGTATCATTCACACTTCGCAGGGCCTGAGAATCTTGTAAGATCTTTTGCCAGCGCCTCTCCATGCACATAACGAGTTTCCTCGTAAGCTTTTCCTTTCAGCACCTGAGTCACGTCCTCCCCTTCTTCAGTCTCGGTTTTGTCATCCCCGTTAGCGACATTGGCCACTGATTTTTCTGTTCTAAACTCTACAGCAGCTTTGGGATTATCGTGGTGTAATCCAGTGCAAAAAGTGAACAGATTGAAGGCAGAATCCCACACATATGTCGCATAGCAGAGTCTTCTGACTCAGCACAGCAGAAGCTATCTGATACCATATAGAAATTACAATTTTCTTACATTGTCTAGATAGCTGAGACAGGGTAAGATCAAGCCGCAGCTCCATACCCCTCCAAATTGTCTGTGCAATAAATTCCTACCCACTTCGTGAAATGCAGCTCCGCTTTGAGAGGCATCATTTCACCAAAAGAGGTGCAGCTTCATGAGAGGAACCTCCACTGGACCTCAAAGCCTTTTGCCAGCAGTGGGCTTTTCTCAAATTGTTTTCAAACAGACGAGGCATCTTCATATTCTGTAATTCTCCTAAGTAGTTTAAAAAGGACCCAGACATTTTACTCCACCAATTAAGTACACTGACATAGCAGGCATTTAAAAAAAAATCTGACTAACCATAACCATGCTGTGAGGATTAGCAGATTTCCAACTCCAAAGATGAAATGTGTTGTTTCTTCCTCCGTTTTCCTTCTTCTATATTGCACAGATTCACCTTTCCCCATCTTTCTCCTTCCCTCCGTCAGACAGGAGGGAGACTGGTCGGCTCCATTGACAGAAGAGTCAACATTTACAGAGTCAACCTAGACACATTTGCCGTGCAGTGGTTAATAAATTCATTTCTCAATTGTAACGTAACTTCTCAATCTCAACGTAATATAAGAAACCTGTATAATTTGGTATTATCCACAAAAATAAGTTCAGACTAGGTTTAAAAATGAAATAAAATCCATTCATATTTGCGGAGCGTTTTTAGTGCATGGACCATTTTCTACCGTATCCTAATTGCGTGGCTCACCTTCAAACCGAGATTAAGAAATGTAAATTGCTTAACTGTAAAATGAATTCTAAGCTCTGCTGTTTGTTGACATTCATTGTGCAAGTCGTTTTGAAAACGAAAGGGAAAACAAGAAAAAAGGAACTGCAGAAAAAGAGATAAAATTTTCCTAGAACATAGATTTAAAATCTCTTCAGACTCCAGGGAATTTATACTATGTAGACATCCGAATGAGCGTCGCACCGTTATCCAGTGAATCTGAAGATGAACTGAAACACAGGCCATGACTGCCACCACCATGCTTCCAGTTGTACAAGGTCTTGTAAGACCTTCAAGTGAGAAGGTTTCAACACAGGAGCAATCACGAAACATGAATGAGAACAAAGGTATTGACATGCTGTATTTTCTTGGACAAACTCTAACCTTTAACATTGGAATAAAGCAAAACAGGTTAAATATAAAAATAAATGTGAAAACCTTGACATTTTTCAAGCTCGATTTTACAAAAATCCAGCTAAGACCTGGGCATTGTTCATGACTGAAAAGCAGCTCTTTGACTCACATTGAATGAACGGGTTTTAGTCATGAAAAGCAACTTTATCTTCATACTGATGGGGAAACTAGGAGAATGCAGACTTGTTGTAAGCCAGTCCTCTGTTCCTTTGTGCACCGTTGTCAGTGGTATTTATTCACTCTCATATTTCTGTTTAAGATAAATTCTGAGTCAAGTGGAGCTTAGAAATGTCTTACTAAGTATTAGTGCCTTGTATTTAACATTTTATATTACAACTTAATAGTTGTCGGATCATTGTTGATGATTGGAACACGGTAATTATTAGCTTGGTTCTTGACAATATAAAAATGCATAAGACGGAACTGAACCTTATAAAAGAGTTTATGAAACTACTGTAGAGAATGAAGAAAATACTTTCCCTGAGAAAGGTTAAGAAAGAATAAGTCATATTCATATTTGTTCTTCATGTTACTTCCCTGTGAGGAACCTTTGCTCTCCTTGGTAGTTCGGATCTGCTGTTCCATATAACACTCTATGACTGTCAGTAGAGACTAAAGACCTGTTTCCAGCAGAAATGAACAGACATCCAGCAAGTTATTTCAGAGGAATCACTTGAAAAGCTAGAGAGAAGTTGTACTTTATTATTATTGATTCGAGAGGATTTTGAAATTCTCCTGGAGAAATGTATGCAGTTTACTGTGAATACTAACACATCCAAACTTAAAATTTACTGGGTTTGTATTATCCAATGACACATCTATATTTGGTGTTTAATAAACAGTTATCTTACATGCTTTTTGCTAAAAGTTGAAAAAACTCACAAGTTACTGTCTGAAGAACTTTCTTTTAAAGCTTGAACAAACATTAATAAAGTCCTTCTACCTCCTCCTATACAAGTATTCTTCTCGGCTCTTACGTGACTTCATGCTGTTGGAAATCAACCATATAAGCAAAAAATCAATAAGAAATAATTAAAAAAAAAAGCCACAAACCAAACCAATCCAACCAACCGACTGAAAAAAAAAATCAGGAAAAAAAATGCTAAAGATAAGGAAGGCACAAAGTAACCTCTGCCTATTGAAACTGCATGGACATGAAAAAACACTTAGCAACAATACTGAGCCACAATAGAGCATTTCAGAACTTGTTTGCTTTTGTTGTGTCATGAAAAGCATCAAGACATCAGGATCTTGTCTTCTTTTTCAGATTTCTATGAAATGCTATACTAGTGTGCTAATAATAAACCAGAGTTCAGAAGATGTTAGAGGCAGAAATTTTCCAGTAGGTGACACCATGCCTTCTACAGCCAATACAAGGTTATTTCCCAGCAAGAAAACTTTTCCTTAGACCAGTTTTCAAAGACTCAAACGATGGGGCTTCCATCACTTCTCTCTAGAGACTATTCCACAATTCTAATAGATCTCACTATTAGATACATTTTCCTGGTAATAAGACTAAATTTTCCTTTGCTCAATTTCATCCCTGCAAAATGCATCCCTTGGTTGCAGTATGAAACACTTGCTGGTTCAAAACTAACCATGTGTCTTTTTCCTTCCACGTAGCAGCATAACCCGCAGTGCTCTGGTTTTATTCACTATATTTTTAAAGATTTTATATGCTATAAAAGTCACCACTTTAGTACATAAAACACTTCTTTTTTTCCATTGCTACTTTTTCATAAGTGGGAATTCCACTTCCCCCACTTCCGAAACTCTGAAATTTAGAAAACTGCACCTTTAGGCACTGTTAATGGCTTGAGTCTCTGCCTGGATTTTCACCAGCAGTTCACCATTTACAGAAGAGGTTAGAAAATTTTAGTTCTGTGTGAGTGGGTGGTTTAACTTCTTGAAACACATAATTTCATGGCCTACTTTCTTATAGAAAATGGACTCAGACATATCTGGTACGTACAGGTGCATTGAAGAGGATTTTCTTCATTTAAATTTTAAATATTTAAATACTACATTTACCCTGTGTAAATTCATCTCCTCAATAAAAAACAAGTCAAAAAAAGAGACATAATAAATTTATTAATACACAACTTACATTTAAAAAATTGTCAAATTTTTATATTGATTTTACTTCTGTATTATTGCATGCTTACCCCTGAAGTGTCACACATACCATGATCCTGTTCCTCAGAAAACCATCAGGGTTGCACTACATCAACCCAATGGCCCTCGTGTAAGCGGGCGCTACAAAGATGAATAATTTTTCCTGATTTGAAGGCCTTTCTGTACAGCAGTGTGCGCACGGCCAGTGTTTCAATGGGAGTTTTTCAAGATACTTTGCTAGGTTCCATGCCTATACAAGTCTTAATCACAAGCATCTCCAAACACTGACATAGATGCTCACTGTCTAGTGGCTTGATGTTATTCAAAGTGTACCATCTTAGGACCCTCAAATATTTAGAAACTTGGGAAGATCGGTAAGAAGAGAAGGATTTCATAAAAAATTGCAGGGAGTGACTTTGGCTCAGTAGAAGGTGAAATCCAGTGTTCATCACGGAGAAACGCAGCATGAAGGAGTGCGAAATGAAATGCCACGTGGGTGGCGTACCCCAGAAGACATACATATCAGCTAGGCATCTAGGTTCCGTTTATCAGAGCCACACTTGGCCCAGACAACAGCTAGCCAGCTTTGGCTCAAGTTTGGTTTAAAATCAGCATCAAAAGAACTTGTTTCACTAAAACGAGAACTGACCTGAACCTTCACCACACGTGAACTGCTTAGTAAATATTTCAGAGCAGCATGAAAAATGCAAAATTCTGCATAAATGCTTAAGCGTGTAATGCTTGATTCTGCCATCCTTACTCACATCAAGTAGTCTCTTACTCTTTGAGTAGTCCCCCAAAACATATGTATTTACCCAGGGAATAAGATAGCTGCGCAACGTAACCGTAGAGAACAGCACGATTTTTGCCTGCTCCTTTCTTCGGCGGTTGGTGAGGAAGACGTCTCGCAGACCAGACCTGACAGTAATGCACAATAACACGCCTAGAGAGAGGTAGATACCACCATGTTTAAAGCATTTTCTGAACTAGACCCCTTTCTAATCTCTGCTTTAAGTACAGTACTTAGTAGACAATCTGAATTCATTTTTCCCCGTGTTAAAATCTTCTTTTGACACCGCATCTGTCACACAGCCAACGTGTCTGACCCAGATGTACCGAGTAAGCCCCACAGATTATTTGTCAAACAAATTCTGGAACCTAATATTTGGGGGGTTTATTTAATTGGTATGCAAATGAAGAAACAAGACAGCGTTTGTGCTCGATACAGTTGTCACTTCAAATTCTGGTAACATTCATTATCATGCTTACAGATGTTTTTTTTACACCTAACATCTGCCAATACTACCTAAACCGCAGGAAGTTGACAAACCTGTGCAAACTTCCTCTCAGTCTCCCTCTCGCTTTCTGTTATCTGTTCCATGCACACTAATTTTGTGCATCTGAGGCCTCTGCTCGCCAGAATTATGCCTGCTTCCTAACACCTCTGCCTCCAGAGCTTTGGATTTGAAATTGAACAGACACAGAGCCAATTTATCATAGGATGACATGTGTCATGTTCATGGTATAACCAGAGGGACCTACTGTATGCACTGTATTTATCCTTTTGTTGTCAACACGGACAAAGACAATACCGGCAATAGGCAGCTATTAAATTTTTAAAATACAATACATATACTTAACTGTTGCTCTGTTAGAGTTGGGGGGTTTTAAACGCAGTACTAGCTCATTTTATTTAACACCAGATTTCCTTTGTCAGATAATCATCTGTCATTCAGGCATGCAGCATATTAAAATATGTGAGCACCAAATACCAACGCATTAGCAGCAAGTCTTCGAAAAAGCAACATAAAACCCATTTCATACATACTCTTCCTGCAAGTAAGAAATCATAATCAGATTTAATGACAGCTTACACATATTTTTATATACTAATGTTGTTTGTAGCTATATTTACACTTAACTATACATAATGTGTTTGCAGAATAGACATACAAATATTTGTATATGTATGTCTATAAATATATGTGTGCGTATGTGTGTGCATGTGTGCGTTTGCATAGATATATATATGTATATACAGCATACAGTTTGCTACAGACAAAGATGCAGGCAAAATTAGTAGCCCGACTAGTAATGAGTAAATTAAATAAACACCTCAAAATACTGAGAAAAGAATTTATAGAAGAAAAGTGCGTCCATTTAATTCCCAGGGAGCAAGAAAGCAAAAGTTGATGTAATTTGCCTGTCACCTCCTGACTGGGCCACCCCAGGGACAGAAAAATCCCTGGGACCTTTCAGCTGATTTCCAGGTACGTTCCCTGACACCTCGCTCACCTGCCGTCTTTGGCAGAGGAAAATCCCGGAGCAGGCAATGGGTCTACCCCTTCATTGCGGTGATAATCTTGCAAAGTGGCTTTATTTTAAGTAGTATTGTTGCTACAAAATCTTCTTAGTTAAATCTACCGGTCAATCTACACCGTAACGCTGAGGTGGGTTTGATGCAGTAGTGACGCGGGAGATCTGCTCAGGGAGCAGAAGTTGAGGGTTTTTTGTTTCTGAATCTCAAGAAGAGATTTGACTCAACAACCTGGACGAAAAGGGAGAAGACCCATTTGTACAAACATATTTCTCATTCGGGAAAACTGAAGATATTATTTGTTCAAATGTATTTCATATTATAGGACGCATATGAGCTAGTTATTTTGAATTCACAGATTATCAGAAGTTACCAAGGCCATATCCTATTACTTCTCCTCCCGTATTAGATGAATTAATCTTTTTAAACAGGGCAGTAGCACAGGGTATACCGTAAATAATGGCCAGATGTATCATATTTCGTACTACATAATTTTAGTTCTACAATTATTCCAAATTCACAAAAATGTGGATTTGAACATTTTCATAGACTGCAAATGGTTGCAGAACAGAACAAATTCTGCATATGTATTTGCATATATGATGTGATTTACACTATTACACCCTTAATACAAATGGAAGAGAAGTGAAAAAGGAAGGAATCTTGCTCCATGCACATTAAGAAATAACCTACTACCACTCTTTTCCAATTTAGCAGACTGTGGGTTTCCCATTTTTTTAGTTGCCAGTATGAGAAGCGTCAGATTTTTTTGCTGAACATGAGGGATAGAAAAGAGTAAGTTAAAGTCTTCAGAAATTCAAGGTAGATTCAGATTGCCTTTTAGATGAAGTGAAGGATGAAGAGCTTTGATCTTATTTGATACCATTCAGTTCCTCTATTCCTGGTAATGTAAAACCGTACCAGAAAAAATGCTAACGCGGGATAGGGGAAGAAAAATAATGGCTAAAACCAGGAAAACGTTAACATGAAATAAAGCAGGTAAATACCATTCTTCATAATAGTTTTTCTTCTGGGGGAATAAAAAGAAAGTTAGGCAATACATTTTTGCTGTAAGTTAGCATAAAAGATAACCAGAACTAGGCATATTATGCATTTTGTTTTGTTTTATTTTTAAACAATTGGAGGGAGAAAAAGCTTAGATCTAGCAGAGAATTTGCAACTGAAAATTTTCTGACAGCACTGCCTCTGCCCATCTGTGCAAAGATTTTTAGTAACGCAAACATAGCAGAGATGAAGAGCATAACAAGAAATACCGTGTATCTGGCTCATTTCAAGATACCAGCCAAAGAGCATGGCTCAAAAATCATAAAATGACTGTGCAAGTTTTCCAGCATAAATATTCCAGTGGGTAGCTGTTAATTGTCAAAATAGTCACAGGTGAAGTCTCACAATCACATACTTAAAAGTTTTAAGGAGAGTTTCATTTTTATTACAGGGCAGGAAGAAGGACTAACAGTGAACGGGGCAGGAGTTGGGGGCTTTTGCTATTCACCCCATACAATCTTTCTCCTTAACCTTTTCCCAACTCCATGAGTGCAGTTCTTCATATGTAAGAAATAGCTCGGAACAGCTTCATGGTGTTTAGATTTTATGAACAAGAAGCTATTGATTTTATGGGATTAACTACTGGAGCAATGGGAATGAGATATAAAGGGCAAACATCATCAGACAGAAATCGGCCAAAATGTCCACGAAGTAGAATATCTTCATCCGACTTGTAAAAGCAATATAATTTGGTTTTACTCTACAATGAACACAGAAAAATCTGAAAACACAGTAGGGATGAATTTTATGTAAAGAATTTATTGCTCAGATGATTCAAAGCTCCTTGTGCCTGCTATACCTATCTCTTACAACATACGACCATGGGTATTTCGTGACCAGTGTCTTACGAGTGACTAAATTACAAGGTTTTTTTGGTGTTCTCAACTATAGATTTAAAAAAAACCAAAACAGTAAATGACATAATACCTCAGCTTTTATAAACACCTATAGACAATAGCACACTTGTTTCACTGCTCTTTGGTAATGGAAATTTTGTTTTTCATTATACAAGTTATACAGTGTACAATTATACAATAAATTTTTCCCTATGAGCAGATATAACAATGCCGTGAATACAGTTGTGTGAGAAACAAATCTGAAAAAATAATATTTGAGTCTTTTAAATGCTGTAGGTAGGAAGACGAGGAAGGTGACTGGGGTCCTCATAGCCCTCCAGCCTGGGTGGCAGCTTCTCAGTGGGGTCTAACTGCAAAAGACAATAAAGTGGAAACTAAGCGCAAAAAAATAAATACAGGAAGAAAATATATATAGTCTTAGGTGTAAAATCTACATCTCGGGTAAACAGTTCTCCTGAAAATTTGCTTAAAAATGAGCGAATCTGCTATTACTACCACCTCAGAGAGTCCATTCGCTCTCTACGGATTTGAATATCCCATGTTTCTTAAAAAAAAAAAAAAAAAGCCAAACGCGTGAGCAAAAGGAGGCAAAAACATGATAGGGTCATTAAGGGACAAAGGCCCCATCTTGTCCAAACGTGTAACCCACATTTGAACCACAATCACAGAGTTAGCTGGTAGTTTCTTCTATATAGATAAGTAGGAAAGCTACATGCTCAGAAATTCAGACTGATGAGAAAATACTGCTTACAGGCAGTTTAGGGGTTTTGTTTGTCTTTCTTAAATTATTTTTTTTTTAATAGACAAATCAGGCTAAAATTATTTTATTGGGATACTCAAACAAATGAGCAGATAAATCAGACTGATTTAAGCAACAAGCCTCTATATTAACACTAGAAAGAATACTCAACCATGCACTTGGAGCTCTGTACAATAGTTATTTAATTATGTGCAGTGTTGAGAATAATTTATAGTAACCTTGCCTGGATTTTTCTCAGGATTCATTTTATTTTTGAAATCCATACAGTTCATCATCGAACGAGTGCAGAAATCCACTAAGCACCATATTAATCCATAAGGACGTCAGCTATTCCCCGTTCCACAAAATCCCCAGGTCCCATTATTTGCAGGAAGTTGACCAATATCCAAATGCTGGAAAGAGTCCGAAATTCACAGTTTATATACAGATTTCCTAGCTCTACGCTATTCAATCTAACTTTGCCTCCCAAACACCAAGAGAAGGTTGAAACAATTCATTGAATGTTTCCTCTAAATAAGGAAAGTAAGTCCTTGAAAATCTTATGTGCTGTTCAAACAGACCAGCTCTTCCTACCCTACCAGCCCATTTGGTCCACCTGTGAGTTCAAGACAGCAGACTTAATGGAAGAAGAGGGCTGTTCCTAGCTCTTGGGGCCATGTTACTCTCTGCTCACATTTGTTGGTATGGAAGAGCATAATACCTATGTTTTCAATGGCTGTGCTTCTGAGGATTTTTACTCCAACATCTGCTGCAACTTAACATCTGCCCATGCTCTCAAAGTGTCACTGTTTTGAAGGAGAAAGGAAAACGAACGACTGACAGCGAGAACAGACTCTAGAGAGTGCTTGCAATGTTGCAGAGATTGAATAAGAAGGCAAAAACAAGCAGTGATGGCTAGAGATATGGAAAAAGGATCACATACACTTTTCAATACTTTCCACCTCAGCTGGCAATGTAAATGAAGGCAGTAGTAAATAAAAAAGAACTGTCCGGGTGTGAAGTAGTCTTTTTTCTGAATTTTTCATCTCTCTGCCTTTGGCATCTGCTCATGAGTCTCCTACCTAGCATGTACGTCTGACACTAGCCTTCCTCAGTGAAGGGCTTGGACCTCACTGGGGAAGGGAACTCATAGGCTTCCAGGGACACAGAAGGGCCCTTATGTCTCCTGAGGGTCATCCCTACTTGGTAGTGGCATATAAGAGCAATCACCCAATGATCATTACAGGACATTGAAGACCAGAGGTTCCCACCTCTGTCTCTCTGAGGCTGGAGCAGCGTAGGGATAATGCCAGTCAGTATCACCACCTGCAGCAAGACAATCACCCCCAGGATGATCTAAAAATGTTCCCAGGGATGGTTTCAGTCAGGACACGCAGTCCAAAGATGAGCTGTGAGTATAGTCTGGTAAGGAATGAAAGGCATTCATTGTCTACTTATGGTTGGATGCTAATGCCCATGAGCGTGGAAAGCGTTTGGACGACATCACCACCCCAGCAGAGTCATGTTATGGAAGGTGAGTACCAGGATATACCTCACAGTCTTCTGCCACAGGTCCTTGCCATGTGTGGAGCCCTGCTGCCTGTTTCTTTCGTAATAATTTATATTTTTGGGGCTAACTCTACAATGAAAGGAAGTTAATAAAAGAGTTAACCTCACTCGGTTTAAAACAGAAAAAAAAAGAAACAAACAACAAAAAGGTTGAAAGTTGTAATTCCCTTTGTATGGGGTTAAAGGTTAGGTTTGTTAACAAGGATCTTGTCTGTGACCCTTCAAGCCCTCTCCTGTTCATCAGTGAGAAAAGCGTTTTGACTTCTAAGAGGGCCTGAAAGTGCAAATTTTATCAGATAGTGTGCCCAGGTAGATTTCAGTCTTAGAGGAAATAGAGATGGAGCCTGTGATGAAGATGGCTAATAAGCAAATATTCATTTCTTAATGTCT
Source organism: Sterna hirundo (assembly GCA_009819605.1). Classification (NCBI taxonomy): domain Eukaryota; kingdom Metazoa; phylum Chordata; class Aves; order Charadriiformes; family Laridae; genus Sterna; species Sterna hirundo. Next base: position 3,167,305 of record CM020462.1, read on the forward strand.
GAATGAAATATTTACAGTTGTATCTAGTAGTAAATATCAGCTACATCTATTTTGTATTGCAATCAAGTTTTCATATTATTTCTTTGGCTAAGAGGAGATCTATGAATTATTTATCCATTTGTGTAGCTGGTCGTTGCTGATAAACTGAGCAAACGTGGGATTCCTCTGATATCACGTATCATCCAGCTCACAGAAAATCTGATGCTTTGTGTCAACTACCTAATCACTGAAAGGGGACAAAAAAATAGGCATAATTAAAAAAAAAAAAAAAAAAAAAAAAGGCCGTTGAAGTATTTCAGAAGAAATTAACTCAGAAAATCACCAATCCTTGGGATTAAACATTAACAATTTCAAGGGAAGTTTGGGCTAGCTAGTAAGGAAAAGAAGAAGATAAAGTTAGAAACAATTGTATTTCTTATCACCCGCCATATATTATTAATAGGCTACAATTGAAACTGGTGAGTATCTTTAATTTCTGGGAATTAAACCTAGCCTGATGCTGTTATTCATACATAGACTGCACTGGCCTTCAGCTTCCCAAGCCACTGATTAAAACTATTTTCCTGCTTTCTTTGTTTCACATAAATCATAAAGCAGCTGGGACAGGGTGGAGGATAACAGGTGCCGACCAGGCTTCTTGGTTTAAGCGGGATTGTTTGTGCTCAACAGGGTGCTGAGAAATTGCCCAGCACACCATAGCGTGAGGAAAGTTAACAAAGAAGCATACACGCTACCCACCAGGTAATGAGCAAAACACTACATTTTTTATTTTGATGTATGCCTTTGTCACTTGACAATGTAATTTCTCTGGCCACTGGCAAAGTTTCTGTGTTTTTTTCTGTAGTGACAGTCTCATATCATCTCCCTCTCTCTGACTCTACATATACACAAAAGAAAAAAAAAAGGGAGAGAAACTTGGTGTTCTCTGTTTGGGATAGGATGAGTGACAGTATACAAAGTGTGGACTGGATCCCTACAGTGTCAGAGAGACGCCAGCCAGCATAGTAAAGATGCTCAAGTTACCATTGACTTGTCAAGTGTTAACTTTATTTTCCAAGAAAGGTTCAGCCCCATTTCAGCTGAAAGTGTGCTAAAAAAACACAGGATTGTTCTACCTCCTGCCACAGATGAGACTGTGCCTGATCTCAATGTAGCCATTTTTATACATACATTATATATATATATATAAAAATATATAAAATTATTATTCTTTGAAGTCCAGTCCCATCCACGGCCTACTTTTAGACAGTTTTAGAGACACAGAAGACAGATACACAGAGGTTTAAGACGAAAGTCTGAACTAGCTAATGGCTACAGAAACAGTTCCTGCCTTGGAAACCTACATTACATGTGCAATGGTAACTAGATTAATCTCAGTCTCTGACCAAAATTAGTGAGGGAACGGGTATAAAGAGGTCATTCTGTCCATCCTCAGATAAAAATACAAGCCGTGTATAATACAGCTACTAGGTCTAGCCTTTCTGATGCGATTTTGTCCCATCTTTTTTCACTGTCTGTTCTTCTCTTCCTACAGGCTTTAGAGTTAAGGCCAGGGCAGTATTTTGCAGTTCTTCAAGACGATCTTCTGCTTTGCTGTCCCACCAGGGAACTGTCATGTTCATTTAAAAGGACAGTTACATTTCCACATTTATTTTCAATTGGTTTTGCAGCAAAACTGCCATTGGATTCTTCCTGCAGCAGCCAGAGGTGTCAGAAGATGGGGCTCACCTTCCACTCTCTTTGGTCCTCCTGTGCACCTCCTTTTCTCTCCTTGACTCTGGCTCCTGACCTTTGGTGATCTTTAACCTTTCAAGTAAACAATAACTGTTCCAACATTACACTTTTTCTATGCTGTTCTGGACATCACTGGGTAGGTAGATCGAAAGGCCTAAGGAAGGTCTCATGAACTGTCTCAACTGATAACACTCTCAATGATAATTTCATTACTTTATGATCCAGAACATCCTCTTTATCCTTTCTGCCAACAAAAATTATCATATTCATCATAAAAAATGTTTAAGATTAAGATTATTTCGGTTGAGTTCTGCAGAAAAAAATAGCTTTTTCTCTGTGATAGTTTCTGTTACAGAGATCACGTTATCGAATTCTTGTGACAGATTTTTATTTATGCAGCTAAAGGAGAAAACACAAGCGAGCTCTTAGTGATTCGAAAAGAACTTAAATTCTTTACTTAAGTACCAAGTGGGTTGAGCTGAACACAATCCCTGAATCCCTGAATCCAAATAATCTATTACCCTGCATTGTTTCCCATAAATGAAGTGCCAACACACATAGGCACAGCCACTGTTGAGCCGCTACCACGTAGATACCTTCCCAATTGTAGTTAGAGCAACTATTAAGAGGTAGCAAACAATAAGAAAAGGGGCAAAATGCAGTATATAGCAATCAGGGGTGTAATGACGTTGAAATATACTAGGAATAAAATACCATACTGTTAGACAATACTCAGGTCACTGGTTCCGCCTGAAATCAGTTTCCTTTGATGAATAAAGTATTCATGCTGTACTATGCATTTAGTTTCCTCTGCGATAATAAGAGGCTCCTACCCAGATGTGTTCCACCATGTCTGGATATGAACTATTTCTTCTGCTAAGTAACTCTGGAGAGAGGGGGGCTCAACCCTTTTCATATTAATGCAAACTAGTCATTAGACGTGAAAGCACAGAGTGAATAAGACTGTAGAGCTAATCAAGGGGTAAATAACACTGAAATGCCTCCTTGCAGTATTTTCCTGAAGAAAATCATCATTCAGATAGTTGAAATTTGGTTCTTCCTGCTCAACTGAGGAAACACAAATTAAATCAGCAGTACCCTTATCATGTCTCATTGCCTCCTCTCATTCCTTCAGGGCCTGTTGTACAAACAGGTTTATGCTTTATGCATATGGTGCTGGTAGTCAAATTTTCCTCCCTCCCACAGGTCATCTAGTCATCATCTTGCCCTTGCTAGTCCCTTTCCCAGATGAATCTGAGCTACAATAAACAGGTTGAATTAACTGCTCCAACATTAGCTGTTTAATTATATTTCCACCTTTTCCAAGGGCCTCCTTTTGCTTCATTTGATGGGTTTTCACCTAATTATGTCATGGGATAGAGACTGCAGAGCACTGAAGTGAATAGAAGTGGCGTGTGAATTATGGGTGCAATTCCTCTGAGCCTGCAGCCCCATTCCCAACTTAGCTTTGAGAGACTTTGTCTGCAGAAGCACCAGACCTATGGCATTTGCAGTGGAGTGCAGGTAAGCTTTTGATCCAGCCACATGTCGGGAGCAATTCCACAGTACGGGATCCCATCAGAGCACCACTGTGTACCAGTACCTTAAGCTTTCCTAGATAAAACAAAAATGGTGCACCAACTGACCCTGTCTTACAGAACTAAAAAAAGAATACACAAAAACGTAAAAATACCCCAAACACTAACCTTTTGTAAGAAAGTTTGAAAAATTATAAAACCTAAAAATAATCCCCACCTACCCACAAACATCCAGGAGTCCCGGCTGATGAGTGGAAGAAGGTGCAAGGAAAAAGAAAGACCAAGACAGATATGCCAAAATATGAAGATAATCTAGTATGGGAAATTGTTATCTGTTACTAGAGCTAAAGAGACAGGAAACTAAAAAGAGGACCCTTACTGAAATAACAGCTACCACGAGGGAACCACCGCAGCATCTCGTTCCCTTTAGCACTGAGGTCTGAAACTTACCTGTGATAAGTCAGAAAGAAGGCTCCAGGTGACCCGTTAACTCCACTGGCCATGACTGAGTCCTGAAACTCACCTGGACAGTGAGACTTGCTTTTCTGATGTCGTGTTATCCATCATTTCCCCTTCCTCACACCACTTCTTTTCTTTTTTTGCTTTGTAATTAAAATCCACTTGAGCTGTTCTTCTGCAGCACTCATGGTGATCCTGACACCGAAAAGTTAACTAAAAGCATGGGACTCGTCCAAATCATAGAATCATAGAATGTGTTGGGTTGGAAGGGACCTCTAAAGCCCATCCAGTCCAACCCCCCTGCAGTGAGCAGGGACATCTTCAACCAGATCAGGTTGCTCAGAGCCTCATCCAGCCTGGCCTTGGATGTCTCCAGGGATGGGGCCTCCACCACCCCTCTGGGCAACCTGTTCCAAATATGCTCTATCTCTTAAACACGTAATAAAAACCATGTAGTTCTTTTCCCTTTCCCAAGGAACCTGGTTGGAAACAAAAATCAACATGAAAACCAAAGGTGTATCTTCTGGTTTTGCAGTTCTTTTCATTTTTGCATACATGTCATATTTTTTTCTCAGGGAAATAGTCAGAGATCAATAAGAGTATCAGCAACCCCAGCCCTTCCCAACTACTTTTTACTCATCTCTTAATATCATCACAAAGGCTGTCAAATGGGAGGTTTCTCTTCAAAAAGAAACCACCAAAAACAAACAAACAAACAAAGAATCCTGTAGCTAGAAGAGAAAGGTAATAAGGACTTTTATCTTTAAATATTTTATTAATGCTTTGCATTTTCAATGACTGAACTTATTTTTGTGTACTTTTAAGAAAGTTTATAAACTATATTTGTCTTAAGACTTTATGAGCCCAATTATGTATATTCAAGATCTTTAACTACACTTACTATGTAATGATGTCAAGATTTTTGACTTTGAGGGCCAATTATTCAAAATTAAATAATACCACATAACTTTTCTAGTATTGTCCATAAGCACTTCCCTCCTGTTCCCATCACCTATGGGTACTCATTTTCCTTTTCCTTATATGCTGATCAAAACTAATAGGCCTTCCTCCTCCTGCTTTCTGACTCTTCTTAGCGATTCATCACCTTATCACCACTCCATCTTCTGCCCTTGTCCTGGAGATCCGAAGCCCTGAAACTATTTCTGGGTCCACAGAAATAGAGAAGCAGAAAGGAAAGAAGTAACAAAATTTAATTGTCAAAGAAAAGCAACTTCATAACATTTCAATCTGATCTACTTTGCTATTTTAGTGGGTTTCTCTGGCAAAGCTGAAAGCCCACTTGGGTCACGTAAGGAAAAGAAAGTGTTTTCGTCAAAAGCAATGAGGTATAAATTTGGTTTGATGAAATTTCAGGAAGGATTCCAGCCAACAGTAGTCAGCGTTAATATTGTTGAAGTGATCTTAAATTGCACGGTTGCTCTTATTTTCACCAGTGTGGGTTGGTGTATAAAGTTGTTTAGCACTTTGTAGATCCAGACTATAAATGTGTTTGCTTTGCTCACGTTCATCCACCAGTTTTTGAAGACTAAGATTCCAGTGATAACTTTTTATTGGAATTTAGCAAGAAAACCATTTGAGATGAGACCAGTGAAGGGTCAAAATCTAAAGGGAATTTTTGATGCACTTGCATATGAAGTGTAAGGAGAAGTTTATGGTGGAAGTTGAACAGCAACTTTCAATATAGATCTTTTTGCTGCCAACGTGATAGTCAAAACTGAAAAGTCTGTTTTTGATATAACCTTCAGAAACTTCACTGCCACATCCACTGAAGGATAGATTGGGCCTGCAGAAAGTTCATTACTGAACATGACTCAGGGGTCAAGGGCAAGAGGACACGAAAGGAGATAGGGAGATACAGCAGTTTCAACTACAGGGTCCACCACAAGCTCTCTCTATCACTCTGAAGAACAGATAAACCGTTCAGTTCCCAGGCGAACACATTTTATGAGGAAGACATTGAGGTTATGGAGTAACGGGTGTTTTAACAGCCATTTTACAGAATGCAGAACATCATTTCTAGACTTGGAGTTTTATTTGGGTGTATTATATGAAACAATTGGAAAGGAAAAACAAAGAAGAAAGAAAAGAAAGAAAAGTCCACAATAAAACATCTAAGTGCTATCTTATTTCTCCTCTCCACTGTGTTTTCTGTTCAAAACAACGTAGCCAGCTCAAAAATTCCAGTCCATTTCTCTTGAATCTGTCTGTATTCAGACTCTCAACTAGCTGTCAGTCACAGGCCTTCAAAAGAAAAGAAAAATAACCAAACCTTTGTGCATAGAAATAGGGGTACAACAGGTACCATATATACAAGCAACACATCACAGAGAAAGAAACAGAAAGAAACAATATTAACATTCCCTCCAAAAAAAACCAATAGCATTTCAGCTGCCAATTAAAGAAACACAGTAACTTCTTATTAAAGCCAGAATCTTCACAAAAGCAACAAGCCCATTAAGAACAAAATATTTGCATAAGAAGTATGTTCAATAAATTTTTTTCTGATGTTTCACTGCATTGAAATCACCTCTTCTCTGAAACTAGAGAAAAAACTGCAAATCATATTTCTCTCTAGATGTTATCTGTCTAAAACATATTTCTTTCTTTTTTTCTTCTTAAACAAGAAATTATCATGAGGGCCAAACTCCTAATCTTTTAAGTCCCTTTTTTTGTTAACAACCATGTAATCTTCCTCTGGCCGTCGAGTTTTGGGAAGAAGAAAGTGATCACAATCTGAAAACCAGAAAACTTTCAAGTTTCTGGAAATGCAAGGTGGATCATGGTAGTGACTATGAAAACTAGTGATCATGGCAGACAAAATTAAGGGTGGCATTTCATGGCTTGAGAAGTTAACCAAGAGAACTGTAGACTTTAAAAAAACATCAGGGAACCATAAAAGGCTCCTTACGATCGCTGACTGCCTATGTGACCTTGGAAAAAAGGTTGAATAACTTCTCTGTACCTTTATTTAACTCTGCAAAACAAAACCAATAAAATTATATAATACATAAAAAGAACATGAACCACTTTGCGATTAACGAATGCCACTGCACAAAAGGCGACAATAGTATTTTTTGTGTTTATAACTGAGACTCCTAAAAGTACTGACAGATCACAGTCTCCTGTATATTTAGCATAAAACTGAAGGATGACTTAGGAAAGCAAACTGTATTTCTCCTTCCCTGTGATGATGACCTCAATCTGAAAATTTGGATTTCTTCTGTAGTGATTGATTAGTATAAATACTAACTTTTGAAGGACTCTGTAGTCCTAGCTCAACCTGCCGAAAATTTAAAGATACCTAAACACTTGATCACTTCCAGCTATATACATTGAAATTAGCTGCTTGCTCAAATGCTGCTATTTGAATTAAGTTAAACCTACTTATCATTTTAAGCGCCTTGCTTGTTGACCTACACAAAGTGGGGAGATACAAATCTTTTTCTTATCTTCTTAATGGTCCCCTGAATCAGGCGGGTTTTTTTGATAGCCCATGTGAAAAAAAGTGTAACTGGTCATTGCAACTTTAAGATTGCAATGAGTTACGAACCAGTTAGTTCTATTGGTTCAAGTGCACATAGGATACCTTCATTGAGTCCTTTTTTCCTATTAATTTAGGAGCTGATATTATCGAGTAACTACTGATATTTTTACATATTACACATATATTCCACATTACAATGTGGAATAACTCCAGAAATTTCAGAATTTACACCACTGCCAATATGATTAATTTCCAGTTTTCACTTTTGCGGTTGGACTAGCTGATCGCTGTAGGTCCCTTCCAACTGAAATAGGCTGTTCTATCCTATTCTACCCTACCTTCATCAAAATCTTGTGTACCATGTGGCGATCTCACCTTCTGGAGTGAGGATTCTTGTGTCCTGGGATTATGTAGTTCTGGATTCTGCAGTAACTGCAAACATCATCATAACAATCAGTACAAAGTTATGCTTTTCACCGGGACAAGTTTGAAATTTCATAACACATTAAGTATTTCAGACATTGTATCTGTAAAACCCCAGTAATCTCGAGTCAGGTTCTTACTTTTAAATTTAAGCCCAGTGTGGGTTTGGGCACCTGAATATTACCCTCTCTTTAGTATATCAAAGCTTTTTATGATGGCAACAAGAAGTTAGTATGACACAGATAAATACTGGTGTATAAACAGGTAGGTGTCATTTGCAGGTTTTGTCCTTTCACCGGCATGAAACTAATTTGATTTCAAGACTGGAAAGAGGATTCTTCGAAAAGATCTCCTTCGTGAAGAAATGATGGGGAAAGAATTTGAGAACAGGGAGAATCAAAATGGTGATTTTTAAACCAGCGTTGGACTAGAGAAAGGGTTCAACTGAAGGCAATGCCTCTGCACCTCTGAACAATCGCTGCCTCTTTAGTATAAAAAGAACCAGTATCTGATCATGCTCGACAATAATAAGAATGCCTTTTTAATTCCAGCAGGAAAAAAATAGAATAACAGGCAACATAATTTTTATCGTCTTATATACCTAAGTAGTTTTGACTTTGTGCATTAACAGGTACAAATGAGTTCATTCAGGGATAATTAAATGAAGTAAAATTAAGGATTAATAAGGAACGTAAAAGACAAACAGCCTCTCATGAAAAATTGCTCACTTTGACTTACCAAGTGGTAGAGTTTAGATAAGTAACAAAACCATGCTTTTCTCTTTTTGGAGGTCAGGTTTCTCTCATTAAAAAGTCAACTCCAATACAGTCCTAACAGTTACCACTGTGCCTAGTAATAAATATTTCATCTGAAATGACCAAAGACAAAAGCAGTTGAGAATGGTGACATTCGAAGTAATGCCACATAAGCTTCAAAATTACTGACTAAACAAGCTGAAACAGTTTGTAGGCTCTCGAATTAGTTTCGCATCACAACGTAAAGCTTCAAATCCAGGTATTAATGGCAGCAAAAGCAAAAAGACCAGGAACTCCGTATAGGCAAAGGGCTAGACTAGATAACTCATGAGGTGCTAATCTATACATCTATTTATTCAGCTTCTCAAAAACATTCTGAAGCCTATGCCAAGCTTCACATTTCTGTAGCTATACTGCTACCGCTATCAATTAGTATAACGAAGGAGGATAAAAATGCAGTCAATTCAGTGACTGGACACAATGCAAAACAGACACCTCCTCTCTGTATCCAGGCCAGAGGAAAAACTGCACTGGTAGCTTGCCTTGGTTCATTTTTCGAAAACTCCTTATTCAATACCTAAGCTTTTGTCATTAAAAAAAATAAATAAAATAAAATTAAATAGATTACACTAAAGAATGTCACGGTGGACAGGAGATCTTCAGACAGGTTCCCTCATTAGAAAACAATGGGTTTCTAGTTATCCTGACAGTAACTTTCATAGATAATTACGTGGAAAGGACAACTGGTGTTAGCAAAATTGAAATAAAAGAACCTAAGATACAAGGGTACGAGGTCAGGTATGTGCTTGCTTGGATTAAACGGCTGATCTAGAATGACTGTAGTTTCCTGCATGAAAAAGTACACTTTTGTTTGAAAAATGCCTGGTTATATGCACACATAAAGCACTTATCTATTCTCATGAATATATACCTTGAAGTTGCCTTTAAGGTACAAAGAACCTTTCTTCTCACTGCCATTTTAGGATTTAATTGCACTTTGAACAAAGAAAATCCTGGATTTACACCTGAGTAAATGAAAGCAGCAACGGGCTGATAACTGGCAAATAATTTTAATAAAAAATATTTTGCACCTATTTTAATGTAATAAAACATTTACAGATACTGTATTTTTCATGTGTGGAACTGGACTCAATTTAGTGAATGTTAAATTCCGCTCCTCATCGACCCTCATTTCTATACATGAAAATAATAGTGGACATTTCAAAAGCGCATCTAATTATCTGTGGATAGACACTATTTCACGAATGCTGCCATCTACATATCTAATAAGTAGGTATTTTATTACAACATAGTATCACTCAGCAACCTTAAAATCAAAAATTCATCTGGTTTTCCTGCTGTTACTGACTTACATTTTTTGCAGTTTTATGCACTCTGCCAGTGTTTATTCTATAGACAGCAAGAAAATGAGGACAAAGAATAGAAACCATATTATTGTTCATCGCTTTTTCTTGCTCACATAGCTCACATACCAAAGTTGATTCTATGAAATGGCAAAGCCACCTCATCTTGACCTCAGTTTATAGGCCAAAGCAATACTAACAAATCCGCTAAAATGTATGGGATCAGATAAGCCAACAAGAAAAAGTAAGTAAGCATCACGATAAGGAATATTTTTCCATCCATTTAATTTAGTATGAAAAACACAAACATTATTATATGAACGCTTAACACATTTCCTTTGTTGTAATAGGATAATTTAAATCTCAACATACATAAATGGCTTTTTAACAGCGGGATGTAAATTTCTGCCATTTCCAGGAATACATTTAAGTGAAATTGTCAGGATCCTTTACATTTAGAATTCACCTCTTTTACACTAGAAATCACCAAAATTAAGTATTAAATAATCAGCATTAGTTCATTGTTACAGACAGTAAGTGAACTGTAAGAATGGAATTTCAATAATAATAAAAAAAAGACAATGAGAGACAACAGACAATATTTACATACAATCTATTAATTATTTAACTTTTTGAATTACCATTATATATTTATAATTTTAATTATGCATTCAAATGCCCTCAATATTAAATGGGGAAATTATATTATCATTATTGTTGTTGTTGTTGTTGTTGTTGTTGTTGCTGTTGTAGTAGTAGTAGTAGTAGTAGTAGTAGTAGTAGTAGTTGTTGTTGTTGTTGTTGTTGTTGTTGTTATTATTATTATTATTATTATTATTATTATTATTATTATTATTATTATTAAATATGGCACAACAAAAGCGATGTCACACTGCCTATTTATAATGGATCACTAGTGCCCCCTTCTGATACGAAGTACGAAGAAATACCGAAGTTTTACAGAGTATGCTTCATGGTATGTTCTAATATCTAGAGATTTCTTTCAGTTATGTGTTATTTTTAATGTAGGAAGCCTGTTCAGAAGCTAGATATAAACTGACCAGCCTTGCATTCACAATCCTAAGCACTTTCAGCTTAGTAAGCCATATCGTAAAAGGGAAACAAATGATAAATGTGAAAATATAAAGCATACATTACTGAAAATACACGATTAACCTTTTATTTTTGAGTCAATCTTGCAGTATAACTTTTGGAAATAGTCTCAATTTATATCGGGTCTGTTTTTTTAAATTAATAATAACTCTTTATGCATGTATGTGGGGAAAAAATAAACCGGAGCTACAATGCAGAATTAATCACTTTAAATGTCATATTGCCAGGTTTCCTACAGAACTGTTGCCGACGAGAATAAAGACATGCTCATTCATTATAGCCCCTTCCCTTTGACTTAATATAAAGGGCAAAAGGCAGCATGATAGATTTAAAAGATATTGTCTACAGCATTGATTGCTCTATATCGATACTTTTTCGTTGCTGCATCTTGATGCTGTTTTGTGTTCAAGCTCTACGCTCATTCCTTGCATTATTTGGTATAATCTTACTCCTTCATTTGGTTTGCAATTATTTTCTAGGATTTGATAAACTGAAGGTCTGATTCACGTATTGCAAATGTAAGGAAATTAAGTCCTGAAAAATAAAAATAAAGTTTCTTCCTAATTTGAAAAAGATTTTCTTTTCTCATGAAGACGTATGAAAAACTGATAGACGGAAATCAAATTTAGAGTGTTTAACTCATGCTACTCTTTAAATTTTCTGTATCTTGACTGGCATATTATGGTCTATATTTTTTTCATATTCACTGTATTAAAGTTCTGAAAGCTGCTGTAAAAATACCAGAAACAAACCAGCAGCAGGTTTCAGTGACACAAAAAGGATCCCAGTTCTTGTCTGGGAGCTGTTTCTGCAAAGCTAGCCTACGGTACTTGAGATCAACATCAGGAACAAATTACGGTTGTAATCAGAAGTGCCAACTAAAACCAGGATGATTAGATGGATCTTAATAAGCCTGAAATCTAGTATTTATTGAAGTTAAGCATATGTTTTGGCTGTGAAGTGGCCCCTCTCAAATATTTTCATAATAATTCTTTAGAGAAATAATGCTCTCATTTTAATCTGGTGTTTCCACTTTCTGCATCTGGGTAGTCTGAACATATTCCCTCTCACCATAGTCACTTCACACACAAAAATCAAGAGATTCAGTTTTCTGACAGAGCACATTAGCTTCTGCTAACTATTGCACTAAATATATTTGGATCTGTGCTTCGTGTCACAAATTTTAAGAGGCTGACTTCATGAAATATGGCAAAAACAGAAGTTATAGACTTCATCGACAACTGCAGATAATAATCTTTCTCTTCTTTTTTTTTTGCCAGAAATCAGAAATGTGTTATATATTTAGCAAAATCCTGCCTTCTTCAAACAGCATCCCTATATTATAAACCATGTCAGTTCTCAGTCAAATTGCATTTTTCAGGCAAATCAACAATAAGAAATACATATGTTGCATATACGCTCCTCAAAATTCCCCATTTTCATTTATTGGCTGTGTCTCCTTACTTGTCATTACATCACAATTTCAGAAAATGTAAAATAAGGAAAAAAAAAAAAGGGGGGGGGGGCATTTTAAATAACAAATTCCAGTTTGAAAATTTCTCTGCGTGCAAAAAACAAGTGCATTCAGCGATCGCCGCGGTGCAACCCCTTCGTGAGCGTTCCCACTTGCATCTCTAAAGCAGCTCCAACGTTTTTTAGACTACATGACTGGCGCATTTTGGAGCTTGGATGTTTTTGCATTTAGCTAAGCACATCACTTCCACTACCCCAGAAAAGAGGATGCTGATGGGGAGATACCACTTGAAGACAGAAAAACATCATGTTAACAAGCAACAGGTGACCAAGCTGTCTGAGCTTGTCACCTGAGCCTGACCTCTGAATTGCTGCGAAGTACGAACACTAAAGGGAATAATTTTTCTTTTTTTTTTACAGTCAAAAGAGGCAGAGGGAGCGATGCAGAAAGGACTGAACCAATATATTGTGAGTTTTCTGTTCCAGTAGTATACTGCCCTTCCTGTCTCGCACAAGGCTGTAAATCAGTTGTGTTGCCTGCTATTTACCTACTAAACCCACGTACAGGTAAAAATCATGTCAAAAATTGAAAATAGGCGTACTTCTTGTAAGTAAATAGGTTAGGAAGCATTCAAGAAAACAGCTCAGATGAAACTGTGCAGAAGATGTTCTTCAAGAGCAGGTTTTTAGCAGCTACGTGCAATTACAGAAAAATATTCCAGATGTTGCATATTTCTTAAAATAATTTTAGCATCTATTTTTAGAGTAATAAGAATGATAGAAAATATTGCCTTATCTTCTCTCTCTTGGCTGGACTTCCCAGTCTGTAGCACTGTAATTTTTAAGGCTAATTTTAAAACTGACTGAAAAAAAACCAACCTGGAATTGTAACAATTTGCCAAGAGTAAATGAAAATACAGTTGCAGTGGAGAAAACTCAGATGATAACACATTATTGCAAGGATAAGTCATCAATCTATACCCTATGATAACTAATTGATATATATATATATATATCTCCTTTTCATTAAAACAGTAGCACAGCAAACTTACATAACCTAAGTTTCTGAACCTGAATTCCAAGCCCATGCCTCCCTCTCTGACAAACTGAATCATAATAGCTCAGAAAATCTTTTAATTAAGAATATTTATTTAGATCTTTTAGAAACACTGCCTATCACCTGGTGGATTAAAATCACCCTTCTCAACAACATCCTTGATCTTAGCTGGAACCATCATTTCAGTTTGTTTCCATTATCTGGCAAGAAAACAAAAAAACAAAAACAAAAACAAAAAAAGTCCGAGCAATAACACCTCCATGCAGAAAAAGCCAAAAAACAACCCAAAACACAACCAAACAAAACAAAACCAAAAAAAACCAAAAAACATTCAGAAACAGCTCTTCACCAACTCCTCAAAAGGGCTTGGAGGTACAAGACAGCAAACGACTTCTTACGTATGAAACAGACTGCGGCAGGAAAGAAAAAAACCCACAGAGCAGAGTGCCTTAACATACCGGCAGGTGGGTCACAGGCTGGGAGAGCACACCACCCACAAGACATATGACAGAGCTCTGCACTCACGCAGAGAGTAAATTTCAGCTTCGTAACGCACAGCTACTTGACGGGCGGCGGGCTTGGGCTCCGCGGGCAAGAGCAGTGTTTGGCACGTGCGGGACTCCGTTCTGGTTTCGCCCGGAGATGCCACCATCACCGCCTTGGCTTCCCGTTGGCCATGCTGCGAGGCGAGATTAGGATCAGTCTCACCACGTGGTAACCTTCAGCAAGAACGTTTTTAGTGAATCCCCTAGTAAACATAATTCTCATCTTGTCTGACCCATTTTCTACAGGAAATGCCTGAACGCAATGGAAGGTACGTCAGTGAACCACTAAGGCAGGACGCGGGGGGAGAGAAAAAGAGTCAACTCTCTTGTAGAGTCTCACAAAACCAACAAGCAGAGGGACCTTCCGTACCATCTCATCCTGCTCCAGACACTCCAATCCTACCTCGTTATCTGGATAAATAGCGCTTGCAGCAGCAGCAGTTCACCTGAAGCAACAGAGCTTTCCTCCAACGCTATTTGTCCAGCTGGAAGAGGTTGGGCCCACAACGAAGAGCAAAAGCTAAGGCCAAAAATTCCCCAGAATTTGTAGGCCGGGGAAGCTTATGCAAATGAATCCCAAGTTCCTATTATTCAGTCCTTATTATGCTGTCTCCGGTACGGCACACACGGCGACAATTAGTCCCTGTGCAGTGCCTCCAGGTGGGGCTACAGATCTACTCCTGCGGACATCAATTGGGCATTCCCAGGAGCCAGAATTTGGCTGTTTCTGCCTATTAGCCAATGTCTGGCAACGTTTCTCCATGGCTCTATCCTCTCCCACCATTTTTGTTCAATATTGAATCCTTCTTTTTTTTTTTTTCACACCACGACCTCAACTTCCTTATACCTTTGTGTGCAACAAAAACCCTTGCCCTGCGCAAGATTCAAGCTCAAATTCTTCTAGTTCTCAACCACATATGCTGGCTGCAGACTTATCTCCTCCACAGAAGATCTCAGATGCCTGGGAGCAGCCAAATATACACCGGTGATTTGAGACTTTTGTGAATGATAGCAACAATACTTCACATTGAAATGTCACTCACTAGCCTGGTTTTGTTAGCGGTAATCCAAGCTCTTAAATTTGCATTGCACTCCCAAAGTCAGGAGTCATAAACAGGAAGATGCTGTAGCTGGTTGTTGGCATTTTCAGGTGGAATTTGGGGTCTTATAGGGAAGTTTATGCCCCAGCTTCCCAGAAAATATTTTAAAAGTTCAGTGTAGACAAACTAGAGTTTGCCTCCTTTCACGAAGTCTTCCAGCTTCCTCACCTTTATGATAAACCACCAAGTTATAGCAGAATCAAAAGCGCAGAGGTGGCTGCTGAAGTTGGCACACCGTGTCTAGAAAACGGGGAAAACGAACATCACTCAAACGACTGCAGTGAAAACCATCACTCCTCATTATTCCCGACAAACATTTTCGAAAGCACTTTGGCAACACTGCTCTTAAAACAAAAGAGAGGACTGCCTGAAAAGAGAGGACTGGGAACCTGAAGTCTTTTGCTTGAAGAGCCGTTGCAGACTACGTGTGGTTTTGCAGTTGGAAATGTGCAACTGACTGTAGAAATGCGTATGTGCCTGTGTGTGTCTGCTGCGTGTGAAGTCTAGAGGGATTACTCCATGTTAATGAGAGCCAAGGAATTCCTCTAGCAGCATCTTGCATAAGTGAGAATCACATAATTTAAAGCTGGCCAGGGGCAGCTTTAACTTACATGCCATTTTCAAAATTGCTTTTTTTTTTTTTTTTTTTCTTTTTAAGGAAAGAAAAGCTATAACTGCACTCGTTTTTGCTAGCTCCCTTCCATCTTGCATGTCCACTAACTCTTCTGCAGAATGGATTTGCACCCTTCTAAAAACCTGTAAGTGGAATACGTGTTATTTCCTTAATGGACGAATACTGATTTTGCAGAACGAAAGTGATAATACTACACAATGCTTCCCTCAAGTCCATTAAATGAAACTCAAGGCTATATGGCCTGTAAATCACGGCAGATTAGGCTACCAGGGTCCATATTCTTCCTCTTCTCTGACTCCCTTCTTTTTTTTCCTATATAGCAGCGTGGAAAGGGATGCCTTTCGATAACAAAGTAGTTATTCTTTTCATTAATTTATTTGTATTAGTGTCCACAGCAATGGGAAAACAAGATAACTCTCCCAGTTTATTTTTTACCTGTAAACAAATATACATTAAAATATAGGGCCTTCCTATCAGCAGCCACTGAAATCTCTGATCATTTCTTTCTCTCACCATGCAGTAAATGTAAAACCTATCGTTCATAATACTTTATAATAATTTAATACAAATTTTCTTCCATTTAACAAAGCGATTGCTTAATGGTAACTCATCGTTTCTCCAAAACTGAGGCACGTAGCTGCACAAGAGCTAGCTTTGATTTGCTGCAGAGTTCTGGACAAAGCTCTTGTTTTAAGTGAATTTTCTCAGCTTTAGCATTGCTTTAGAAATCTCCGTCTAGGCTAGACATGGGCATAATACACAGCTGCAATCTTCACGCAGTAAAACGTGTCACTACCAGCATCTATATAAGATAGTGCAAACTGTGAGACAAAAATCAGGGTATCTTTTACTACATTTTTAATTGGATTTCAAATATTTTTCATGACACCAGTGCAAGTGAATGCAGCCCGTAGTTTTGTTGTTAGGAGGCGAAATGTGGTATCGATAATACAGATTGAATAGTCATGACCTTTCCATCCCGACCCTTCCTCCCCTCCCAAGTGAAGGTAGCCAATGCAAACCAGCTGAAGAGGGAAAGTATGGAAAACCGCCTGATTTCCTGTCTCTGTTCAGTAGTTAATTAACGGGGAGCTGCAGCCACCGCACAACCCCAGGACAGCAAACAAGTAACAAAAAATAAGACACTATGCATTTAGAGAGACTTTTTTCTTTTCATTGACCCTTGCTGAACACAAATACTAAACCCATAACTTTTATGACTTCCTAAAGAGCTGAGAAAAGGCAAAATGTATTTCCTGCGAAGATTATAAGTGAGTGTGTGGCAAGACTCATTTTATAACAGTAACGTTAAAGGTTGGATGGGGCTTGCAGTAGCAGACACCAAAAAAACCCCAACCAAGACAGTATTTTGTTTAAAATTACAGAATCTCTATAGAATGATTCAGAAATAGTGCGGTTTTTTTAGCTCCTGTACATTGACTTAAATATGAAGCAACACCTCTACATTTCATGCTAACTACCATTTCTTTTATTCTCGAAGTAATCTTAGTAGGTGGAGGGAGGGAGAGGCGAACCTTTTAAGCATTTCTAGCCTCATGTGGGGGTGGAAAAAGAAGCTTGTAGGCTCTGATAGTGACTGCCCCTTGAAAACAATAATTAGCTGGAGAAAAGCACAGCAGTTTCAGCTGTCAAAAGGCACGAAATCCCAGTGTCACCAGTTTGATCAGCTCATTGATAGGATATGCAAAGACCTGTTCAGAAGCGCAGGAGCAGCAGTGGTAGGGATCGGCGTGTTTGTACTGTGTCAGTTTCAGGCAGTGAAAAAAATAGGAAGATTGTCAAATTTGAAAAAGTAAAAATAAATCCCAGAACTTAAACAGAGTGAGTTATGGTTCTAAGGATGATGTCTTAGCTAAGCTTTGCCATTCACTTTTCTGAAAGAATAAACAAGATACAGGCTAAAAATAATGTATCAAAAAAAAAAAAAAAGAGAGAGAGAGAAAAAAGCAGGACAAAAATCTTTCTAAACTGATTTCACTTGCCTTTTGGACATACGAAATATTAGTAACTATGCAAAACAAGTTTTCCTTTAAGTTCACAATGTATCAAGTAAAACAAATAATTGAAGATTCCAACATATTCTGTTTTTTGTTCGTTTTTTTTTATTTTTTTATTTACTGGCAGACGCGTTTGGAATTTTACAAAGCAAGAAAGTCACAGTTTCTGCCACTGCGAGTTTGTCACCTTTGCTAAAAAATAGCCTGTAGAGACAACGCGTGTTCGCTCAGGTTGAAGGTCAAAACTTCAGGTTTTGTTTGTGTCTTTTGCAGAAAAGCACATTTTTCCTAGTCAGCCACTTTCCATTAGAAGCCGTGCATTTGTAAAAAGATTGGCTAAAGGCTGGAAGCTCTTTGTGCAGGGCTCATCGTTTGCTGTATTTTTATCGCGTGCTCAGCACGCTAGAGACACAGCCTCCCGGGTTGTGGCTGGCCATGGCTGGTGCAAAGCAAGAAATATTTGGAAAATAAAAACAGGGTGGGAACAGGGTAAGGAGATTACAGAAGGCAGCCCCCCCTGCCATCCTTCAGCAGGCTCCATGCACCCACAAACACACAAGACTTAGGCAAAATAAAAGCTGATGCATAAACCCCGGTCTCTGCGAAAACATCGCCATCAATATTCTCACTTTGGGAAATGAACCCCCCGACAGCGCCCTGTACCAGCAGCGCCCACCAGCCCGTCATCTCTGCCTCTCAGGCTCAAGAAAAAAACCTTACCACAATTTTGGAGGGAGGGAGGAAGGTGTTTTCTCAGGGTTTTTCCATGGGTATCTATGAACAATAACAAACGTTAACAGTAATTACCCTCCAACTGTAGTTGATTGTCTTTCTCTAAACAGCTTTATCTTTTGACTTTGTTACAAACAACAAAGTGCAAAATTTAAAACCCCACGGGCCCAGCTGGGCACCGATACCCATTCACGAAGGCTGTTGCTCTGATTGTATCCAGGCGGCATTTTATGAACACTTTAAAACTTTACGCTGTTCCTACCTGTCTAAAACTAGAGGAACTCATTCCTGAGATTCAAAGCCATTTGTCACTTCTCTTTCCGGCTAAAAGAGAAACTCAGATGAAATTGTGATGAGAAAAAGTTTCTCAAGTGGTATTTTTTCATCAAAAAAGAAACATAAGCTAATTCCAGACGCACGCCACTTAGGAGCTGAAGAACTTTTGCATCAAGTCAGGTTAAGCAGTTAAACCACCAGGGACGTTCCCAACACAAACAACATTTTAAAATCTTAGGAAAGCACACAGGATAATTTCCAGTGATTTTTCCATGCCTGTCTGGGCAACACATCACTCCTATTGCTTTCTTATGACAACTTAAAAATGTTTTAAACTTTTACTTCCAAATATAAGGATTACAAATAGTGACAGAATTGAAGAGAAAAGGATCTAAAATTATTTCAGGTTTTATGTGAAAAAATAGCCACACTCCTGAACTGTTCTCATTCCATTCTCATTGGACTTTTGCCAGTATATAATAAGATTAAAATATAAGATCAAAAGATGTTTCTAGATAGTTCTACAATAACTGGTCTAAAGGTGAATTCTCATTTCTGTAGCTATTACCTAAACACACAATCTACGAACAATTAAATAGGAAAGTAAATTTTTCATTCTTCTTTCCCTTAAAAGAAAAAAAAATACTATTAATTCTGATATAGACGATTTCAATTACAGCACTTCATGCCTTCGAACTACAGTGCATTAAGTGAAACAGAAAGGTTATTCGGTTAAATTACAGAATCTCTGGAAATGTATGAAATCTTTCCAATGGAAATCTTAATTATTAAGGAACTCCAGATTGTAATTATTTTTAGCTAATTGGAGAAGAAAATATTTTTAAACACCCATTTTTGAGAAGGTACAGTTATAATATTCCTACAATGTCTCTTGGTTTTGAAATGTGGCATATTATTCAGCCCGGGTCCTTTGATGTGTGTTTTTCCCTCAATCCATGCTCCAACAATTCTGTCATACAGAGAACTGAAAATTAAGTTATTCTCACCAGCAATACTCCCCCACAAAGAATCTATCAAACCATAGATATAAACCTCAGAACAATCCCTGCCAGGTTTCTCATGCAAATGCTGCAGAAAAACTTACAAGAGCACTTTAAGATATTGAGAACCCTTCAATACAACCCAGTATAATAACTTTTACTTGCTAATTTCTATGGGTCAGTTGCAAAGGAATAGACCTGTCAATCTTTTTCAGATGTAGCAGAATTTGTCTGTCTACAAACAGGGATGCTTTGTTGTTGCCATAGAGACTAATCCTCCACTTTCCTTCTGTTGACACAGCTAGTCACACTCTAAACTACCTGATCACACTTTTAATAGGCAGCTGACTCCAGTACCATAAAATGCTCAAATCAAGTTCGCAACACTTGACGCATCTACTGTTGCTTTTTAAAATAATAATAATAATAACAACAACAAAAAATGATAATAAAGTGTTGCATAGGGAGAATTCTTCCACTCTTGCTTCGAAAAGTAGATTGTATAGAAATAGTGACTGTCTAACAATTACTTTGCTCAAGTTCCAACTTAATTGTATTATTCTAAGTGATTATAACAGAGGAAATGTTATAATAGAGGAAATGTTATTCTAAACGTGATTTTTTTATGTCTTGGATATGAGTTTCCTTTAAGCATCAATTGATTAAACACACAAAGTAGTATAACAATTACCCAGAAAATCATTTCTGCTTCTTTTCACAGAATTCAGTATATTATATCATTTTCTCATCTTCAAATTTTAAAACCTGACAAAAAAGCAAATGTGGAGGCGACTCACACCCTGCAATAAAACACTGTTCTGAGAAAGGCAATTTTCATTTGGGTGGCTTGAAACTTTGTGATGTTTTAATAAATATTCTATACATAAAGCTGATTCAAAGTCTATTCATACTTTCTTCGTTTGCAAATCAAATAGTCAGGAGTGATCCTTTTTCTTTAAAAAAAAAAAAAGAAAAAAGAAAAGGAAAAAAAAAAAGAAAAGGTTCAAATACTTTTTCTTTTGTCCAGGTTAGAATAATTTTACAAGCTTTTTCTTTTATTATTCATTGCTTAAATAAAAAGTGAAAGGGACAAAAACAACAAAATGGAAGGGCATTAATACGTTAAATGAACTTTTTGCTTCTAAAATGACAGCAAGTCTTAATTAAGCTTTTCATGACAGCATTATTTTGATGTTTATTTTGTCTACATTCTTTTGCACATTGGCAGTAAAATGTCTCTACTTCCATTCTTCAAACTGTCTTTAGCTGCCTTCAGTGTTAAATTGCTAATTCTCTTCCCAGTTCCTCCTAACACAAAATGAAAATTCTAAAGGTAATTTTCCAAAGCTATTTTGCCCTCCTTTAACATATATTATAAAAAGTTTGTTGTGACTCCTTCAATTAACAGGAAAAATTGATGTGTATCATTAATTACGTCAGTAGAAATCATAAATCATCACTGAGTGCTGCAATTAATTATTTTAAAGTCATGTGAAGACAAATGACAGGCAGAAGATAAATCCACAGACCCTTCAGATCAGAGTGAAATGGGAGAGAAAAAATGGAGAAGAAGAAAAGATGCAACAAAATCAGCAACAGTTTATGGATTAAAACACATGAATCATTTTCCCTTGTTTTAACAATGTTAATAAAGAGATTATAGCAGAGTTAAAACATCAGTAGAAGTCAATGGTGTTTCCATTACAAGCCTTAATTTTTAAGGGCCGCATATTTTCATTTTCACTATTTATAAACTGACTGAAAAAGATTCTCTTACCAGCTTACCCTTTTTGCTTTCTATTTGTCTTTGTTTTGGAGCGGGGTGGTTAAAATGCCAGAAGGATCGAGCACCCTTTTTTAATGTATTTTACCACCTTTGCTGCAGTAATGTCAGTGAACAATATGATGTTTTAACCAACTTTTTTTTTTCTAGTGGAAAAAAGCCTAGTGTGAATAAAAAAGAGTAATTTCCTGTATATAGATTAGTCATATTTGAATGATACAGACTACTAATTTAACTCTGTTCATCCTTTTCTCTAACATTTGCACCAAGAAAGGGTGGCTGAGAACATCCATGTAGAGGAATGAAGTTACCTAAAACGCGGGCTTTTCCTGAAAACTCTGCCAAATAGATAGGCTTACAAAGCTCAAGACTTTTATCAAAAGTTGCTATTCTCAAGATCCGAGTGTGGGTATTTTCACAGTATTGCTAGATGCACAGATAGACGTAGGCGCACAAATATGGTCTAATAGAGTCTCGCAAATTCTTGCAGGAAGGCAAGAGTCTTGACGAAAAAAACAGAACTTGGAATTTATGTTACAGGATAAGAAATTTTTCGGAAAAACATGAGGATTTAAAATGTGTACCAACCATCTTCACGTGGGTATTTGCAAGCACAGGTGTATATACCAATTCTGTACGTACCTATACATACCTACATGTCACTAGCATGCTCACGCAGTTCTAACTCCCTTCCTTAGCTGCAATCCGACAGCTTAGAACGAAGGACAAACGCCCACAGTATTAGAAAGTTTTCAAGTTCAGAATTTAAACACGGTTTTTCCAGTTAATTAAGCAGAGACACAGTACAACGGTTTTCAAATAATTTACAAAGTACCGAGGCACTCATACTTCTCACGCGCACTGAATGAAACAACCGTTTCCCAATATTTTTCCCACCATAGGGTGTATACAGGGAATTCCAGTGTGAACATCAGTGTACACCGATAACACAACTTAGCATCCTCGTTGAATCACCAGCTGTGAAACAAGGAAAAGCTCGGACAGGCTACAAGCAGTTATATTTTGTAAAGGAGAGGGGACGCACTGAAGACTCAAAACTTGCTGCACCTTTCGCCTCTAAGGGCTCGTGCGTTTTCGGTTTGCAGACTTGATTTACAACAGTGAAGATGCAACACTTGTTTTAAAGCATTGCACAGGACGCCATGGGAAAGATCTGCAAAGAGGGAGTGTCACTTCTGGGATCTTAAGTCACCCTCACGTCACAGGCACGTGAATTTTACAATCTCTTGCTTTAGGTAGTCCAACTCCTGAAAGAAAATTGTATCTGTTACCACTGCCCATCTGTTACCTGCACAATTAGGGCCAGTGCTTTTAAATCCCATATTTGTTCTAAAATTCAGTTTGTGCAATGTCATGTTTAAAATGTCAGCAGCCACTTAATTTTTATTCAGAAAAATGCTTCTGCTTCAGCTACCAGCAACAGAGACAAGCAGGAGACAAGGAAGCGAACCATTGTCAAGAGGACCCTTGTGAAAAGCAGTGTTCGCTGTCTCATGCCATTGAGAGCTTTTGGCAATCATTCTTGTCAGCATCAACAATATTATGGGGTTTTTGGGTATTCATCATAAAAATACTGCTCTCTCATCCTACCATTGTGCACAGAGGCACAAAAATGGTGCATACAGATGAAGGTGAAGACACAACATCTTGTCGTGACTTTTTCCAAAGACATAGGGCGTCACAGCATTTCCCCAACCTTAAAGAGAGCCCCCTATTTAGAGCCCTTCTCTTCTTTTTTTTTTTTTTTTTGACCAGTCACCCAACTATAATATCCATGTGATATCAAGTCCACACTAAAATAAATCATAAACAGGCCCAACAGGATCACTCATCAGTTTGGGGTATCAGCAATAAATGTCCCTTTTTGATGTTCAGCCCATCTTGACTACTCTGATCCTTGAATAATTCCAAGAAAATCAATAGGATTACCCACTGAGTAAAATACATGTTAAACATGAAGTTAAACAGTGGGAAATTTGATTCATATTTCTATTGGAAAACGTGACTTCATTGTATTCTTATCCCATATAAGCTCCTCTGTTGTGGTAAACTTATTTCACCTCACTGAAGCAGTGCAGGAAAATGTAGATGTAAGGCTCCCCGTAAAGTCAGTCTTGCAAATGAAGGTCCAGCGCAACTCCAAAAAGTCTAACATAACCCTCCGCAGCCTAGTTTGTGAACTTGTATTGGGATTTTCATTCCTAAACTATTAAACTAGCAAACTTTAACAAGTCAGCTACATCTTACTTGTAGGATGCTCTTGTAGACCACTGTTCCGGGAACGGTCTTTTGTCAAAGCAGTGCAGGTAACATTTCACAGAGATGCAAAAACATATGTGCAAGCTGTCCTTTTGCTCAACTCTTTGTGAAAAGGGAAAAAATACTGTCATTTTTTTTTGTTACACAGGATTTAAAACTAAGTCCAAGTATAAATAATACAATTATTCTATTTTATAAGGAAACGTAGTCAATGAGAGAGGTCTAATTATTTTTTTTTAGAAAGATAGAAATCACGAAATGATCAGAATAGTTCTGCAATGCACACTGGAGACAGTTCCTCAAATTATAATAATTTACTGGAATATATCTTGTTTCCTTTTCCTTAACTTTTGTTTACATTGGTAAAGATGACCTATCGCAGATCGATTCTCAACTGTTTCCAATCCTCTGTCTTCCTGGTTGCACATTGCATCCTCCCCTTGTGCAACTTTCCACTTGCAACAAGAGAAAGGATTTAAAGATCAAAGAATATTGATCTTCATTCCAAAATGTGCGCATCAACCAGCGCAGGTTATTTACAGCCATGCACGTGAGACAGTGCAGGACAAACCTCTCTCTATCAGACCTGCTGTTCAGAAACAAAAAACTCCAACGGGCCAAAAACCAATTTAACAAGGCCGCCAGGTTAACTATGGATGCAAAATGGAAAAACTGAGCCCTCGAAGAGGAATATAGATGCCAAAGGTACATTCTTTCAGTGTATTTTGATTCCAGTTTTCCCCGTACCAATGCTTTTACAGAGACTGCACTGCAGTACGTAACTTATTTTTCGAAGTTCCGCATGCCTTGCTTGGACTTAGAATGTCTACTGTGAACAATTCCAATTGTCGCAGAGATTCTAAAGTCTGTACTAATTAAAGCTACTGCTAAAAGGACTTCTAAAACCAATTTCACTGCACTCTTTACGTTTCTTCAGTCACACTTTGTGTACCACAGTGTCCCCAATCATGCTACAGACTCTCAAATATATAATGTATATATATCTTTATTTACTTATGTTATGCTGTAAAGAATAATTGTCATCAATTAAAATACGTTGCTTCTCTAAAAATGCAGTAGAAGCCAGTGATTTTATTTTTTTAAATATTTTTTTCCCCCACAGAGGTGAAGATATTATTAAAAACAGCTCCTTCCCTCCGGAATTCTGGGCAGGGGAAGGGAGACTGAAGGGGGAAAGAGCACATGAAGGGGTTTTTGTTGTTCTTCTTTTAGTTCTTCATACTTTCAAAAGATAGAGATTTTGTTCGTAGAAAGATTACAGAACTGTAGCCTGCTGCTTATAAATCTTAAGATGTATTTTTTCTATTCTTCCAAAGAGCCCTCTTTTGTCACTCTTACTCCTCCTGAGCAATATTTTATATCAGTATTAGAGCAGTATTTTCTCTGTGTTAATAAATGGCAGAACAGAATAGGTTTCTTTTTATTAACTGCCTTTAGAAGTCTGCTTCTCTAAAATGTATTTTTAAATGTGGAATTATTCAGCTTTTGTCACAATCCTCTCCTCTTCAAAAATAAATCAAAATGGTCGATATATAAAAGTTCAAGATAGGTGAGATTTCAAAGGTTAATCCCTGTGAAAAATAAAATCGAATATCAAGAAACCAGTTACCCAATTCTACCAGTTCTTGGACTGGGAAGATTAATACAAACGATTTGTGTCATGGTGAAGTCTGGAAAGTTACTTAAATGCTTTTGAAACCTACTTTAGACCTGGCTATGAATATGCTATGAATCCATTGTTCAAGAAAGATATTCTTTCTGACAAAATAAGTGAAATCTGTCTTGATTGACAGCTATGATAAAAAGTTCTCCTTGGCATCTGTGGGACCAGGATTTTTCTACAGGGATCTACCCTGCTTCTTATGTGCTATCAGCTCAAGAAACGATTGCCCTTGCAGCTAGTGGCTTTGGGGTGAAATGGAGTGGTGGGGGTCCTGCTGAGGACGCGCAGTAATTGTACGGGGCTGGGTGTGAGCAAGCCGCTCGCCTCCACTGCGAACGCTCTTACGTGAGATAACGAAGTACTGTTGGCTGGCTATGGCCCACCCAGACCGCCGTATCTCCCTGGCCATGAGAAAACTTGGCAAAATATTGCGGGTGTCATATCACCAGCGTGAATTAATGACATTTCTTTAATGTGGTAAAATGCATTTATTTCCTATTACACGGGCAAGAGTGGGGCTGAAGTTTAAGCTAGTAAACTGCACGAAGGTGAAGATTAAAGAAGGATAATACCGATGAGTTAAAGAAATGCTTCAGATATAAAAGGCATTCTTTCACACTGCAAAGCATTTTACACAGATTACAGCATAATCTCAAATTATAAAGGCTAAGCAGGCACGTCACTTGCTGAAGTTGCCTATTTGATGTGGCATATGTCCCATTTGCCGTACACCCGACTTTATAAGGTGGATGTTCTTAGAAGAAGAGCGTCCTCTCTGTGAAAAAAACGTAGGTTGCCTAAGGACACATGGGCCACAACGGTGTCTGGCTACTAATAATGAATAGATTAATTTGCATCTGAGAAAGTAAACGTCTTTATGGACCTTTCTGTAAGGAAGCTATGCCCTCTCTTCGCACCCACTCATTGGGCTGGCTGATAGTCTCAAAATCTTAATCTTATTTCTGTGTGAATAGGCAGCATTCCTGATT
This sequence comes from Sterna hirundo, assembly GCA_009819605.1. Classification (NCBI taxonomy): domain Eukaryota; kingdom Metazoa; phylum Chordata; class Aves; order Charadriiformes; family Laridae; genus Sterna; species Sterna hirundo. The sequence goes on from CM020462.1 coordinate 3,193,768, forward strand.
AACAGTTTAGCATCTGAGGAGATACCACCATCATCGCCCCCCCAGCTGACAGAAATAATGTTTGGGAAAAAGAACATGGTTATATTTTCCAGGAAAAGAGACTGAGTCAGAAATTTTTACGGGGTTATTTTTGCCTCTGGTGAATTAATAAATGCTTTTACTGCTATTTTTTGGAGATTTTTATTAATTTGGATACAAAAAGTAGAGCTTTGATTGGCATCAAGGCAATCTTTAACCGTGCTTCTGCTGACTGTGGTAAACTTCCAGATTATTTTATCTGCCCTTACTACTTGTTACTCTGTAGAAATATGCATGTATGTACAAACATTAACAGCTTTACAGCAAAGAAGCGAGGATTAAAGAGGCTTTATCCTTTTATCCTTTCCATCATTATCAGCCAGCATGGTATGTGCTCCTGTATTACATGAAAAAGAACATCCCCTGCCTCATCCCCGTTTAGATTATGGTAGCATACTCTTCATTACCTGTGCCTAGACATACATTAAATAAACATATTCCTTCTGTTTATTAGTTCTTCATGTATGATTAATACTGTAACGGCGGGGGGGGATAAAAAAAAAAGCTATTCCAGAAAGTTTGGCAGACAGCACATCCATACAATTACATACGAAGGATTTTCTGCGCAGCTGAAGATCACTTCGGACAAGGAACAGCCTTTACACACAAGCGTAATAAACAGCCAGGTCAAGAAAGGTATGAGAACAATGTCCACTCTGTGAAACTCCCTTTGGGTGCATAAAGAACAGCATTATACAGTCTGGAGAGAAGCCACTTCGAGGCAGAGAGTTTAGCTTTTATTAGCTGAGGGCCACTAGGTAGTTTTGGGTGTATCTATTACATTTTTGTCAGCGCTGGAGTAAAGGTAAAATGGCCTTACGCAAGGAATAAATTGGACTCCGGCCTGTTTTTATTTATTTTTTTTTTGTTGTTGTTAAACGTGATTTGGGTCCAGAAGAAAAAAAAATAAAAATCTGCAAAACAAAGAGTAACAGAGACCCAAAACAAAATGACGCGTTTGTGCTGCAGTTCCGCAGAACAGCTGAAGTCCTTCCTGCTGGTGGGAAAAAACAGTTGCCGTTTCTCCCCAGCCGCGGCGGCTCTCCATTCCAGCTTTTGAACGCAAACCTATACAGCAGGATGTTCGCTGCTCGGCTGAAAAGTCTCCGACTTAGGAGCAAGGACTGAGAAGCACAATGAAACTGCATCATATAAAGTCTCTGCAAAGTCCTCCAGTAGCAGGCTGATGAATTAAAGGAGTGTCAACAGCCACTGTTCTCCAGAAATTTTCTATCCTTTCTGCTCCTACAGTTTCTTATAAGTTTCCAAAACAATTGTTGTTGTTGTTGTTGTTGTTGTTGTTATTATTATTATTATTATTATTATTATTATTATTATTATTATTCATTTCAATGCCTCTATTTTCTGAGAAATAAATCAACATTTCTGTATGGATGGAACCAGACCATGGATTTTCCTTCTTGCTCCATTTTTAGTCTTTTGGGAATGTTGTAGCTGAAAAATTTTGTTATTTACGTGATCCCGTGGGCCATGTTTCTCAGTCTTTCAATACGATTTTTTAAAAACCGTATTCGTATGCATGGAGTCTTTCCACTCCATACTCCACTGACCGAATGCTGATATCCAGCCAAAAAGCTACACGGGTTACAGTCACAGCTTACACAGCTAGGAATCTGCGGCCAGAACGTAAACTCTTCAAGACCCTGGTGACGAAAACAATTGTGAAAAGTGATGCAATACCCCTGGCTTTCAACATTAGAAAATCTTTTGAACTGGAAAAAACCCACAATGCTAGACTTGCTAATGTGGACTTTTGTTTGTGGTGCGCTTTCCCAAAAGCATTGCACATTGTATAAAGCCTGCTTTTAAAATATGTCATTATTTATGTGGCTAAACTCAGAACTGTCTTGTTTTTTAAAAAAAAAAAAAAGAATTAAATTCAGGCAAGTTTTTGGAACGCAGTTTCAGGCAGGAATGGTCATCTGCTTGTAGGCAGACAGTGATGCTGCTGCAGCTGCTTCTATTCATTATACTGTATTTCACGTTTTCTTCACTGTCAACCCTTTATGCATTGAATCAACAACTCCAGGGAAGGACTTGTTCACTACAGGAGCGTGTTTCTGAGCTGCTCTGGGCTTACCGCTCTGCACATGAGAGCAGAGCCTGCCCTAGTGTGAAACAAGGGAGAATTCACGGAAAGAATCCTTCTGCTTACCCTTCTCCCAATTATATTTCTTCCGTTCCCTCGCTTATCAAATGAGGCAACAACTTTCTTCCACAACATCGGTAGAGAGTTAATTCCCAAGATCCCCACTTTGATACTTCCACTTTCCGGGGAACTCACATTCCTGCCAAGAGCAAAAACCATTTAGTAAATCTCTGAGAGCTTCTGTAAATAGGATGCCATCCAGCAGATTAATCAGACTTTCAAAGCAAATAGCTGAGGGGTTTGGTAAACAAGAGTTATAATAAAGCAGAGTGTTAATATACATATATATATGTATTTTTATATATATGTGCGTACGCGCGCGCGTGTGTGTGTGTATATATATATATTTATATATATAAAAAAATGGTTGCATGGCAGGCAGGAAACAATTCATGCCTGGTACGATGGCATTATTAGTCACAGCACTGTGACCTCTCGCCCCAAGTGATAAAGTACACAGGTCAGAATTGACAATACATACTCATGGCTGATCATGGCTGCCAGTTATTGATCCGAGGAGGGGGAAAAAAAAAGAAAACTTTGCAGGAAAAACATTGCTCTGAATTACAAACACGCGTTCTCCTGAGACTCAGCAAGTCTCTGGGCTTCTCCCACTGGAGCTGGAAAGCAAGAAGTGAGTTCAGCCAGTATTTAATATCAAGTGAATGTGGTGTTTAATCAATACTATTCTGCTTTTGTTCCACGATGTGGAAAGCAGTGTCTATTCATTCAGTAAAGGTTAATGCCAAGGGTCAAGTGATTTCACACTCTCTGTAGGATCCACAACATTTCAGTAGTTCAGATGCCTTGGACAATGATGACTCAGTTGGACTGATTTATTGCCACTCTAAGGCCCTGCTTAATACTAAAGTGCTATCTTATGATAATACCTCAGAAAATAGCACTGATAAAAGAGGAGGCAATAATTACCTACATTTTGAAGTAATGTCTTCATTTCTAACATCCTATAAAGATGTAAGGTCCATTTAAAATGATCTGCTCCTTGTATTAGCAAGTCAGTTAAATCAGATATTATCAGTGTTCTCTGGTTTATGAAATGCTATCTATGCAAAAGAAATCTGGCGGATGTATTAAGAAAAATGCAAATTGCAGGCAAATGTAATACAGTACATCATTTAACATACATTTTAAAGAATAACTTATTTCCTTGTCTACTTGCCCAAATAAAGAAATACTGTTCTAAGACAGATTAATAAGAAAAAAAGGGAGAAAATTGTCAGACAATGTAGAATAAAAATATAACAATCACAGACACTCTATGCTCTAATCAGGCTTAAATATGTGAGACCACATAACCAACAGTATTTACAATTGCTTCTTTTTTTTTTTCTTTAAAATCTCTAACTTAAGGGTAGACATGCAAAAAGGGGAAGGCTATATACTCCCCTTCAATATGATACACTGAAAATGACATTAGGTGAGGTCATTGTCTAAATCAGAATGCATTTGACTTTGTCAGGGGTTCTAATTTTGAACATGTTAGGATCCCTGATTATTATTCAGCAATGTCTTATTCAAGATGTGTTTTATATAATGAAAGAAGTTCAGATGTCACCAGGAAAATAGTGTGAGAAGAATTAATTGGAAGGCTTATCAGAGAAAAGTCATTTAGAATCCAGCTCTACCTAATATATCATTGAATGATGAATATACCAATCAATTAACGAAATAAAATAAATTCTGCAAATTTGACTGAAGACATCCTATTATTATAAGTGGGAGGATATTTGGAACAGTTAATTACTCCTTATTTTAGGTTCTAAGTATGCAAAAATCCTTTATGTGAATTTTCAGCATCCCTCTCTCCCCCAATTACAGATATTTAGAAATTTCTTCTGACTTGTTTTAAATGACGATGTCATATTTTCTATAACACTACGGCAGATATAGAAGAAAGGCATTTTAATGTGAGTTAAGGGAAAAAAATACTGCATTCTTGCATCTGTAAGATACTGTGTTGGCTTACAAAATAGAGTAATCAGTCTAAAAAAAGACAAACTGCTCAGCATTGTATTTATTGAGAGATGGACTAGTTATTATAAAAGAAATCTACATTGTAAGGCAACTAGTTTACTGTCTTTGATGTAATAAATTGTTACTGATATTGTAAAATGTTTAGTGAGTGAATTTCTCTTTCCACTGTTAGACTACTCTTTGAATAGGAAATGTCAAAAATATCACTAAAGGTTATGAATGATGGGGAAACAATACTGTTAAAAGACTAAAACCAAAAATGCCAAGACTCTCCGCTTAATTTTATCTATAAAAAGAGCTCCAAATACTTCACAGTTCCAGACAACAGATTCATGGTGTCTGACATCTGTTGATTTCTTCTTTTCCCAATGAAGTTTCAAAGTCACAGTCCGAAATATAAAACCCCACCATATTTCTAGTTGAAATTGCATAGAGAAATTTAGGCATCGGAGATACTAACATACTTCGGAGATATCTAAGGCCGTCTCCTAAGACATCTGGAACAGAAAACAACAAGTTTCCCTACTTACAACGGATGGAAGTTAAAAAAATAAAATCCTTTGTATTGGGAAGGAAGGTGTGTCGTTTTACCTGAACAAGATGCTTTCTTTAATTTATTTAAAGACAGAATGCCTTGGATGATCTCAGTTTATGGTAACAAAGACTTTGTCACACTAAATCAGTCCACTGCACCATTAAGTTCAGAATCTTGCCTGCAGCCCCGGCCAGCACCCAATGTGTCAGACGACAGGAACATCCACGGAAAAAGACATATTCTTTCTGACCCCACTGAGTGTGAGTATCCGCCTTGAAGCACAAACTTTATTAATCCCATTTTTTTTCTGCACAAATCTGTATGAGAGATTATTTGCTGCTAGGTCTTCACAAGTTAGCGTTCAGTAAACTTATATATAGAGGAGTGTAGAAAACACAGTCCATCTTAACGCTAATTAATTTTCTCATGACTGCATACCGGCCCAAAGCATGTGTAATGCATAGCTTTGCTGCAAACAGGAAGAGCTCTACAGCTCTGACATCCCAAGATCGCAATGAAGAACAAGAATATTCACAGTACTTAGTGGAATAAACAGCCAGGAAAGCGGAAAATTACAAAATTGGGCCAAAAGGTGCACCTAGACAATTTAGCATTGCTGTATCACCTAAGGATTCAAGTGTTCCAGCTTTAGATTAAATTAGGTTAAATGGCTGAAATGCTGAAATGCACGTTACTTCTTTCTGTTTCGCACAGCACAGTGGAATTCTACTACAGCGGGTATTTTGGAAATGGAGCACTGAAAAAGAGTAAGTTGTAAAGAGAAGAGAAGGGCTATTCAGATCAACACCACTGTAATACTTAATAGGATACCAAGAATAAAAAAAAAAGAAAAAGGAAAAAAAAAAAGACATGCTAAAAATTAGGCTTCTGAATCCATACTTAGGCAATTAAATAAAAGGCCTAATTACGAAGACTGCTAAGCAGCCAGGAGCTCCTATTATAGTGGGTGTCATCCTATTGCAGTGAGGGCAGTGAACTAGCTGGCTCCTGAAAAATGTGGCTGAGTATCCAGGCTAATTATGCAAAATACTTGCTTTGTGACAGAGTGCAACATTGGTGAGATTTATACAGGCGGATTTAGCTGCCTTTTATATACTGAGTGGTACAGACTGAATTTGGATCTCCGTTCATGGACCAGTTATGTGTGATATGAATGGACATGTGAATCCTTCATGAATAAAGTGTTTAGTACAACTCTGTTACCCTAGTTCTGATTTATACTCTTGTCTACTGTTCATTTTTATCGCTTTTTTTTTTGTTTAACCTTCAGCTGTGTGTGACTGGGGTTTGCCAGCCTTGCAGTTGAGTTTTAACTGTGTAACATTATTAGAGTACAGGAGAAATGAAAATACTACAAACAAAGTGTTTTCCAAATATTACAAATGAATAAAACAAAATTATTTACGAATTTAATTATTACAAAACAGAAGTACTATTTTCGCATTGCTAGGCCATCTGCCAAAGGTCAAAATAATGGAAAATTTAATCTTGCTTAGTTTCATGAAAAAAATAACACATTGTTTGGGATAATTCCATTTAAGATAAGTTATTTGTAAAACAGCGTTTTACCTAGTGGTGCTAAATACATGCATAACCAAAAAACACACGTGATAATCTGTATTCTACTCCATTTGGCTGCCGCTCACTGATGGCAAAGGGACCCTGCCTAGGCTCAGGGCTCTTATGGGAGAGGACTTGGTGCAGGACTGAAATCCTGGTTTGTAGGCAATTTAAACAAAAGTATCTTTGCTAAAACGGGGATATCACCAGACCTTGAGATGCAATCTTTCCTTCTGGAACTGTTTCTGTGCCTTCACCGAGGTGTGCACCGGATTTCATGCACTCAGGTGCAACCTGTTGAGAATGCCTACGTGCATCTCCAATCTCTTAAAAGTTTTCGATCTGAAGTCTCCAGCTGTTAGAGGTTGGCTTCCACTGACCTAGAAGATTAAACAGCTACTGCCAGCGTGTCAAACAAGGCTGGCATCATAACTGAACCCACGGTGTGGCTTTGGAAAGACGACACCAACTTTGTGACCCCAGCTGCACAAGAGTAGAGTCAACATGGCTTTTCATACCGCTATGCCTCGTGATGGACACCATACCAAACTGAAACAAATCAATAAGCCTCCAGACATTACTCATATGATATCACGCTACATTCGCTTCAGTCAGAAGGATTAAAACAAAAACAGTTCACCAAGCCAAAAAAATTCTGAAGGGTATCAAATAATGTATGCTGCTTACCTTCTCCTATTTTTTTTTTTTTAATTATTTCTTTCAAGCATTTCTTCCAGCAGTTATTTATGCTGGAAGTGCAGGTCACCACAAGGGAGACTCTCGGAGAAAAATATTTCCCTTTACTTTCAATTCTAATGAAAAATCCCATCCTTCCTCGAAACACTCATTCCATTTGTAAAGCGCCATTATTCTCTGCACCGTGTTCGCTATCCACGATGTCTCTAAAACAGGAAATTAAATCCATCACTGTGAACCCTTAAGCCAAATCCCCGCCTTTTCTCATAGTTATAATAGGATGTCTCTCAAGAAAACGCCCAGGAGCCGCCGTACCCTTCACCTCCGGGCTGCAGGGCTCTCGCTGAGCTCCCCATCGTTTCACTGGCTGTCCTCCCTCCGTCCTGCCAGGCTCCAGGACGTGGCTCTGGTGGCTGTCCCCCTCCCCGTCGTGCGTATGTCGTGGTACGCAGGGCCCACCTGGGAGCGCAGCATCCTGCATCCCGACCCCAGGCATACGCAGCAGCCTTGCCAATTTTCCACACCTGTGAAGCAGACGGGGGAGAATATGTCAAAGGCAGCTGCTTTACCGTGCAGCATTAGTCTGTTTTTAATCTCTTCGCTTCAGTTGCTGAGCTGAAATGTTATATAAATATGTCATTCTTTATGACAAAAGCCAAATAAATGCTAATACTATCATTAAAAAGAAACTTGTGTCTGGGGTGTAATGGGGAGATCAAGTGACAGAGGCAGTAGCTTTTGCTCAAGGAAAGCAAATGTAAGTGTTCTTCCTCTTAAAAGAGTGATGCCACCGCAGCGCGTCAGCTGGGTTACACTGATCTGGGTGGTGCGTGGCACAAGTTCGCCAAAACAGGTCTCCGTCTGCTGTCCCTAGGCACAGGAACACTGACCTGCGATGCCCAGACTGAAACAACGCGCTGGCTAGGTGCCGTGATAAACCTCGCGTTGCTGTTGGAGACTGGGCTTGACGGGCCACGTTCTGCGAAGAAGCCTCTAATTGGCCCTCGGAGATGAGACATGTTGTGCAAGTACATGACCTTTATGGTACAAAGTGCATAGTTTTCCAGGAAATACCGTTTCTATCTGGAATATACATACCTTTCCTATGAATGGGGCCTCGCCACTTCATTTCTTGAGTGTGATTATCAAATAACACATACTTAAACTAAACAACAAGAGGAACGAGAACTCTCTTTGAGTCAATCAAAGACAGTATGGTTTGTCTAGCCTGGATAAAGAAGTCTTTAATCTTTACATGCGCATTATTTGTTCTGCCTTTGCACAGTGCCCACCACAGTGGGACCCTCATCCAGCGCTGGAGCAAATAGGCAGTATAAAAACACAGAATGCTCTTACTTCCTTTCATAACTGATGACTTATCATCTTCTCAGGCATCTAAATGCTGTGCTTACACGTAATGCTGACTGAAGATCAAACGAGTGTGTAGACAGCATCCCTCCACAACCTCCCATCCCTCTCCACACAGCTGTTCACATCATATTTGAGGTCAGTTCAGTCAAAGCTACCTCAGCTTTGTTAAATTTTTTGACAATACTGTAGCTTTTGGATGCCAGCGCAAACAAGCTGCCATCACATCCCCAGGATTAGGAAAGATTTTAAATTTCAGTCAACTTGGCCTTGTTTGTTTGCCTTAGCTAAGATGAGGAGTTGTCAAACTACACAATTTCCATAGCTGTCAAAGATGTTTTTGAACATGCAAATCTGCAGTACATTTTATCACAAACATTGCAAAAAGCTTTAAAACCGGGACATATGAAATATGTATACTTTCTTTTTGTTAAAAAAATGAAGTATCTAGCTCAGAATATAGGCCTTCACCCTGTATATCAATGTATTCCTGTCTTGTTTGTTTTGTAGCCAGATGGAAACAATAGAGTATCAAGAGCATTGTCAGCTCCTTCGGTTTATCTCGTTTGGGCCTTTTATTATACACAGGCATGAAGAATGTTATTCTTATTCCGTTTTTATTCTGCTTGGAAGCCTTGAAGTTTTCTAAGGATGCGACCATATCCCACATACCAGGCTTAATTTACTCCACAGAACCACAGAATTATAGAACGCTTTGGGTTGGAAGGGACCTTAAAGATTGTCCCTCCCACCAGCCCAGGTTGCTCCAAGCCCCGTCCAACCTGGCCTTGAACCCCTCCAGGGATGGGGCAGCCACAGCTTCTCTGGGCAACCTGGGCCAGGGGCTCACCGCCCTCCAAGTGAAAAATTTCTTCCCAATATCTCATCTCAGTCTCCCCTCTTTCAGTTTAAAACCCTTCCCCCTCGTCCCATGGCTCCCCTCCCTGCTCCAGGGTCCCTCCCCAGCTTTCCTGGAGCCCCGTTAGGGACTGGAAGGGCCTCAAAGGTTTCCTTGGAGCCATCAAACAGGTATTCAAGAGAGGCTGGTGTACAAAGCAGCAGTTTGCCTTAGTCTACTGAGAGGGATGAGGAGCCTGGAGCACGTTGGGTCCATTGACCAGTTCTCAGGTATGCACTCCCCTTCCTCACTCTGTGACCACCCTGCCAACGCACAGTCCAGCAAACATCTGACTGTGGTCTCTGCAGCAATTTAAAAGCGAGTGGGAGACACCACTTTTACCACTTAATGCATGACAGGCCCACGGTTACAACGAGTAGGAAACGACAGCTAATTATTTCCAACCACCACCACCACAATTTAAAATAAGTTACTTTTTCCCAACAAGTACATTCAACATTAATGAAGTTAACATAAAATATTTTATTTTTTTTTTTTTTAGGAAACGTGTCTCCCCGCCCCCCCCCCCCCCCCCAGTTCATTTAAGTTTGGGGGTTTTGCAAGCAAAAATGGTAAATAGGTAAACTTCAAACCCATTCCATTCACTTTAAGCACACAGTGATCCTTTTTGGCTCTCTCCCCCGGTGCCGTGCCCTCCTCCCTCTCCACAGACCTCTGCCGCTGGTGACACACATAGGAGCAGACGTGGTGGTGATTCATCAGCCCGCAGGTCTGCCACTGAACTCTGTATTCTTCCACTGGTGCCTAAAAACACACGCAAGCTGGGTCTTGCACGCAGGACAGAATTCTCTGCTTTTCACGAGAAAAAGTCACTCTTTGAGTTTTACCTGCCTGGAAGTTTTCATCTTGGTTACAATTAGAGGTGTCATGCTAAACGGGCTAACTCTGCTACAGCGGGAAGGGAATATTTGAAATGCTAATGAAAGACCCAGACAAAACAGACGGAGGGATCTGTTGGAGAAACTGTGGAATCAACCAAGATGCAGAGGAGAGAGACTGTGAAGAGTGCACAGTCTTCATCTCTGCTGCGGCAAGCACGTTGCCTTCGTCAGGTGGAAACGTTGGAGAGAATTCCCTGTTTTTGAGCCTGTAGCTAAGGTTCATTTCGAGTCATTTATTTCAAACCAGCCAGACCACTGTGTTCTACCTACAGAACCCCAATACACAATATCACGTTTCCCCGCTTCCCACGTGGAATAAACACACAGGAGCAAAACAGACAAGACTTCATATTATATTTGGCAGTTAGTCTAATGACTCATTGCCAATATACATTTGTTCTAGAAACACATTGCTTATAGTATATATGGAGCGTTAAAACCTTTATATTTTAGAATATTATAAGACTAAGCTGAACGCAGCTATTTCCAGTACAGAAATACAGCTGTCAAGAAATAAGGGCGATTCAAACACCGCACTTTTACTTTTTCTTAAGGACAGCAATCCTCTGCGCTCCTGCAGACATCTTGAAGGGGTTGTTGAAATGTATTATTCTGCACATTTAATGCCACGTAGAACTCTGAAGAGATAAAGTTATACAATGCCTTAGGCAATTATGAACAAGGATTACAGGCAAAAAGAAGGCTGTAACGCACAGTACAAATGGTGCGATATAAGCAGAATATTTAATATTTAGGACGGGAAAATAAACACCACTCTGTCAGGGCTACCACAATAACAGACAGCATTTCTTTTCTGTGCAGTTCAGATCCGTTTATCTGAAGCGGTAATGTTCAAATTCATTAATGAAGCCATTATTGATTTGTGGAACATGACTTAAAATCTCAGCAAACACCGAACAATCTGTGAGGAGCTCTTAAATACTGAACGTATGTAACTAGACATCTCAATTTAACAACCAGACATACATTAAACAGCATTAATAGCTAGGCACTTAATGGATCAATTCCCACTGTTTGTGTAATGTGGAAATAAAAAAGGCTTATTAAATGACAAGCTTTCCCTGGTTTGTGCTAATTAATTATACACTGCATCTGACTGCTAATTTAGTGGGAAAATGCAGCCCAAAACTATGGTTTCTGCTTGAACTTTGCCTCGGCACCACCTAATTCAGCACAGAGTGCAGCTGCGACCTGCCTCTGAACGACGACAGTATTAAATTAGAGCACAAGGCCATCAATTTAATAAGTACTGTAGCAGGTAATTTGAATAAGGACAGTATTAGTATTCTACCAGTGCACAACTAAAAGCAGCTGACCTTTCAGACCAGAGAAGATCCTTGAACACATCTAGCTGAATCGGAGAACACAGTAATAATCTGACCATGTTAAGAGTGCCAAGAGAGACTTTTACAGCTCTACACCCATTACTATACATCAGCTACTCTACAGTACATAAGAACACTTTATGTACAGAAAAACAAGGTTATAAATAGAACAAAGGCAATGTGAAAGATATATTTGCAGTGGCACATTTGAAAATTCTCCTTATTACCTTGATTTATGGTATAAAGAATGTAAAATTAATCAATGCACATAAAAATGCTCTATGAACACCCACACAACAACTCAGTGGCTTTTCAACACATATTTAGTACCAAGAAGAACACAGGTATGTGTTGTGTAGTAAAAGTACAGCATATAAAATTATTTTGCTATCATATCTGCTTTAAACGCGGCAATATAAGAAGGACACAGCATTCAGGCAGGAGAAAGATAATGCTTTTCAGCTAATTGGCAAGTTTTTGGAGGTTTACAACGGCAGCAAAAATTCCCTATCAACCGACTGTTGGTGTAGCCACAGCACTATGCAAAATTCCTCTAAATTCAGTGAAGCCATTTTTAAAGGAATGAGGAGGTTTTGTGCACGGGTCTGCTTATAAATATTAAAAATCACACATAGTGTCAACAAAGGAAAAAATCACAATCATACTCATATGATTGAGGGCATAAAAATTTACATGATCAACCAGAGAAATTATTTTCTGCTTTGTTCATTTTCTGAGGGATTTGGGGGTGTTATTTTTTTTACTGGGTGAGGGGAAGGTTTTTATGGAGTGGGTAATACCAGTCTTCAGGGATTCTTTCCTCATGGATGTCTTCTAGCAGATTTTTTTAAATAGGAGTGGAGTTTTCCATATGGCCCTGGCTTCTCTTTATCAGGTTGTCCCTTAGACAACGTGCACAAACAATTCTCAATATGAAACAGTGGGAAAGTACACTGCCCTACCAGAACTGCTCCAAAAGCTAGGATGCATGGTAAAAAACTGATTGAGAGCCGGTGGCTTTTATTTCCTTCCTAAAAGGTACAATTCAGGCCTTTTCAGGTCCTACCAGGTCTACCACTGATTTCAGAAATGGGCGTGCGTTCACGCACTGCCAGTGATCACGCGGAAAACTGCTTATTGGTGCATGACCAAAATGTTTAGTAATATTTGATGCCTGGCAAGCCAGCAGGCCATCTATTTTCAATGACATAAGCCTTTTTAGCATGATTTTGCTGGACCTTAAAGTAGAATTGCGCAAAAAACTGTGGTGCTTAGAATGGAGTCATGTGGACGTATGAATTGCTAAATAGGCACGAAAGAATTGGTATTTCTTTTGTGTGATAGTGAGTGCTGTTTCCTGGAGTGTTGCTTACAAATATTAAAAAGAGCCTGAGCTTTTAAACCTCTCATCACAGCAAACAGACCTAAGTTCATTTTGGACGTCTACCTTTCATCCTCCTGAGTTGGAGCTAATGAGACCCACCTGGTCTGGTTGACAGTAAGACTCAGCAGAACAGCCATGCATATTTATGCAGACTCCTGGAAACTGACACAGTTTGTCACATCTCCTCAGAAGCCAGGTTCGGAAATTTCAGGCTATTTTTACTTTGTTAACACGGGCAGGAAAATTCACCAAATTTGGAGGGACAATTGATATTTTGATATTCTTGCAATACTGAGAGCATTTTTCGTGGCCATAAGCAGGCATACATCATACTGACAGACAATCTACAAAATGGGTATTGTTCAGTTAAAATATGCATAAAGCATTGTGGGCTATATAAAATATTTATGGTCCAGATGCAAATGGCAGGTAGAGGACCCCTCTGGGGCAGAAGGGGTCCAGTCTGGAAGGAACACAAAAGAAAAGCAACATGGAGGATAAAAGAGCTGATATGGAAATGGGGAGGATAAAGCTACATATGGAGGTGACTTGCTGCCTAGAAAATAATGTGATCCTCTGTTGTGGGTTCGGAAATTCCCGTCGTGTTCATGCCATGAAAATGTTGTTATCCTGTAAATATTCCAGATTAAAACCAACACATTGTCCCGGATTACAAATTCAACAAGTATGAATGAGAACTCTCTGAAAAAAAAAAAAAAAAGGTTTAAAATTAGGACTTTTTTTTTTTTTTTTTTAAATTGAACCATGACCAGGAGTAATGCAAAAAGAGCTGTGTAATTCTAGGTTTGTTTGCCCATCCCAAATTCTAGTCTATTTCATGACTTTACTTAGTAACAGGCTAAATACATTGGATAGATTTATATCCAAGCCATCCTTAATGAAAAGGGCAGTGAAAATAAGGTTTGAAAAAATCAGAAGGAGAAAGACAATGAAGACCGAGATATGACAAAGTGTCTGAGGAAAGAGGATGCCTTTTTCCTCCATTTATTTCAGCCTGTGCAGATCCTGCAGATGCCCAACATCATGCAAGTTTTCTCCTAGTTTCCAGGGCTAAATTAAAGCTGGGAATTGAAAACCATAAGGTAGAATTGTAACTCAGTGATTTTCAGCAGAAAAGTTTTACAAACTCATTTAAAGTTTTCTATTTTACTCATGCTTAGCACCTCCTTCCTTTCTTTTTTTTTTTTTTTGGTCACAGTTTTAAAAAAGGTATTGTTACATGTCTAAGCCACAGAGGACTGAGTGCAATGTTGAAACATGTTACACAAAAGACACATGACAAGATATTTCCATTAAACGTACGCTACATAAAAATGGAGGGTAAACGGGACATGATTCATTCATGAATAGAGCCTTTAGTCTGATTTGTGGCAATAAGTATGCTGTCATAGGCTTACTTATTGCTAAGAATGTATCAAATTACCTTTGCTGCAATTATTAAAATTCCTTCTCCACCTTACAAGTGAACTTGATTTCAAGTGCCAGAATCTCCCCAGTGAGCTTTCCCATCAAATATTTCATAACTAAAACGTTAAATACATCTGCTAAAAGAGGACAAGTAATAGTATAATCCATTTTATTTTAAAAAGGCATGCAATTTCAGAAAGTACTAATACTAATAATATAACCACCTAGTTTAAATGTGATACTGTATAATACCTTACCTGCCAGTCTGCTTATCTAGCATCCACAGTAGCTGTACATACAGATGGCACTGCTTAACACAAATTGCTTAACTTTAGAACTCAAGTGCCTGAGATCAGTTTTAAAACAGCCCAGCAGAAAATGATAATTACTGCAATAAATACTGATTTTCTTCAGGGCATCCATGTCAGACTAGAAAAAAATTCAGTGTCTTAACTCTACTTAATTAGGCAACTCATGTTTTCACTACTGAAATGGGTAAAAGTAGCCTATAAATTTGTTAATTAACTAATCGTATTCTGGCATTTCTGACAGAGCTATGTTCTGGAGAGAAGGAAGCAAAAGGATGAAATCCTGCTGCATAATATAGCAGAAGTAGAATGATGAACCCATCTTTCTTGATAAATATATTATTTTTCACTACTACAACTGAAGGTGCCACAAGAGAAACAATGTCAACCGGATCTCCCCTCCCCACTAACAATATGTATTTCAGAATTATTTTTAATGAATATATTATTGGCTATAAGGGTAAAAAATGTTGAAGTCAGTACAGTGTGCTACTATAAGAATGTTTTAGCATAAAGCAAGCTTTGCATCTAGACTGGAATATAGCACAAATAGTAATTTTTGTGGCTGGTTTTCAGCTGGCTCATTCTTTTGCTCTCCCTCCCCTGTTATTGGGTTCCAGACAGTTTGGACGTGACTGCTTTGAAGTTTTGGGCTCTGGCAGTATCAAGAGTCCCCTATTTTCAGGCAATTTTATTGCTACAGTGGAGAACCACAAAGGAAGGCTGTGGTTGAGAAAAGTTCCTGCTGGTGTGAGAACTAGTCCCGTACCAGGACTTGTAGATTACAAGCTTGGATGGATCTGTGTTCAATGGAAAGCCAATACGCAGTGTGGTACTTTGATTAGGTACAATTTACTTGCTTTAGTTTCCGCATTTAAACAAATAACAGAATCCCATTCCGTTTACTTCTTCTGATAGTCATTGCTCTCTCTCTTCTGTTTCTGTTTTAAGGTAATTTAATGAGGTCTTTACATTCATTGTGTGATGAAATTAATCTTCCCTGAATCCACTCTTGATAGTCCCAATCCTACTTGCACCTTGCTACAAGCTCTGTTAGTCTTTAATGACCTTTTTCCTCTTCATCCTTGTTCTTGTTCATACAATAAATATCTTTAATGCCATCAATGACACAATCCCTTTTGCTTTATCATTTCTGTGACTCATCCCATGGGGAAAAAAGCTAATCCTCATAAACAGTCCTTGGCTCCACATTAGTACTTCTTGGGAAAGAGTCCTCTGAAAACGCTGGAAAGCATTAAAAAAGTCAAATGTAATGTTAAAAATTATTGAGAACAGATTTGAGAATCAAACAAGAAATGTATCATACAGCATAAAACTATTTTGGGAATTCCTGAATAAACTCACATCTTAAACACTGCTTCAAATCTAGTCAGTCTAACCCAGAAGAGTATTGTGGAGCAAGGTAGGGTTATGACACAGAACTGGACAAAAGAACAATCCTATGCAGGAGCCACGTTTCTACAAGGAAAGGTTGGGAATCTATTCAGGGAAAAGAACCTAAACATAACAAAGAGGGGAATGATACAGCAAAGATCTGTAGAATCATTAAGGGTACAGTGGATTGTTTAGAGAATAATTACTAGTTATTTCACCTGAAGAACTAGCAGGCATTCGGAGAAGCAGGTTTAGCACAAACAAAAGGAACCAAACATGTCATGCACATAAACAGATGTAATCTTTGTCTCAGGGTACTGTCAAGCACAAATGGATTCAAAAAAGATTCAAGGAGTATAGGTCCAGGTGTAGTCTGCACCCTTCTGGATGTCCTGTTCTCAACGTAACGTTAACATGTCCAAAGAAAACTCCTAATCTTTCTGTCAACTCAGGTGTCCCATCATTTGCCAACACAAGGCCAGCACAAACACTGAATCATTGGAATTTTCTCAAAAATCAAAATGCCACGTTTTCACGGCTATTTTTTATGTTTTATTGCAAAAACTGAACTAACAGAATTATTTTTCTTCTCAAATACTCGAAGGTCATAAGTTTGATCCAGGCCTCAATTTCATGTTATTTATTTAAAAAAAAGCCCAAAACAACAGGCTGGATGCGTCTCTGAGAAAGCTGGTTTAGTGGGAGGTGTCCTATGGCAGGGGGTTGGAACTAGGTGGTCTTTAAGGTCCCTTCCAACCCAAACTTTTCTATGATTCTATGGCACAAAACAACAAGGAACCACAAATATTACATGTGCCTGAACTCTCAGGTTTACCATTCTCTTCTCAGTGGCTGTGGAAACCACCCCAGCCCTGTTACTCATACTGATAATTTGGGCATCATTTTTGATTAGGTCCTCTTCCTAAAGCTTCAATTCTAGGCTCTAGCTAAGTGTGATGATTCTTCCTGCATAAGGAAAAATCTCCAATATACTGCCTTATCTATTCATCCTCACAGCTAAACCAACCTACGTCCTGATTACTGAGACATCATCTTCCATGACCCTGTTAAATAAAACCTTGCCCTCCTCATATCCTTCATAATGCTACTGGCAAGATACAACGTATTGCTTTTATATGTGATCTTTGTCTATTTGTAATACAAACCACTCACAATATTATTGCTAATAAAAGTAACAATAATATCATGGTAAATATAATAATAATGTTTAAAAGTAATTACATAGTACACACCATCACACAAATCTCAAAAAAAGATCTATGCTCCTTTCAGTTTTATTAAGGTAGACCCAAAAATGACTTGATTAACTTCTCTGTATTTTTCCCTCAGAAGAGGAAAAATCACTATCTTCTAATCTTGACTGCCCCAAAGACCCTAAAACAGGCAATTCAAAAATGCCTAGGGATTTTCCTAAGGATTGTCTTATGCTGTTCTTGTACCTATCTGAACCTTACAGGCTGATAAAAGACACATCTTCCCTTGAAAAGGGAGTAATCCTTGTTTCAGTAGTTCTAACTTTTCATCTTGCTTTTCAGCCCTTTTTAGAATCACAGAATCATATAACAGATCGGGTTGGAAGGGACCTTAAAAGATCGTGTAATCCACCCACCCTGCTACGGGCAGGGACATCTTTCAGTGGATCACATTGCTCAAAGCCCCATCCAGCCTGTCCCTGAGGTCTTCCAGGATTGGGGTGTCCACAACTTCTCCGGTAACCTGTGCCAGCATCTTATCACACCCATTGTAAAAGAGTTCTTCCTCAGAGCCATTCAAAATCTACCCTCTTCCTAAACTAAAATTAGTTTAAAACTATTACCCCTCATCCTATCGCTACAGGCCTCAGTAAAAAGTCTCTCTCTTTCTCTCTTATAAGCCCCCTTTAAGTACTGAAAGGCCTCTGTAAGGTCTCCCCGGAGCCTTCTCTTCTCCAGGCTGAACCCCCCCAGCTCTCTCAGCCTGTCCTCACAGCAGGGGAGCTCCAGCCCTCCCACCATCTCCGGGGCCTCCTCCGGCCCCGCTCCAACAGCTCCGTGTCCTTCCTATGTTGGGGGCCCCATAACCGAAGGCAGCACTGCAGGGGGGTCTCCCCAGAGCGGGGCAGAAGGGGAGAATCCCATCCCTCGCCCTGCTGCCCACGCTGCTGGGGAGGCAGCCCAGGATGCAGTTGGCTTTCTGGGCTGCGGAAGCAAGCTGGCTCATGTCCAATTTTTCATCCACCGTTATAACCAGGTCCTTCTCTGCAGGGCTGCTCTCAATTACTTCATCAGCCAGCCTACATTGATACCTGGGGTTGCCCTGACCCAGGTGCAGGACCCTGCACTTGCCCCTGTTGAAACTCATGAGGTTCACACACACCCACTTCTCCAGCCTGTCAAGATCCCTCTGGATGGCATCCCATCCGTCAGGTGTGTCAAACTCACCACTCAGCTTGGTGTCATCTGCAAACTTGCTAAGGGTGCACTCAGTCCCATTGTCTATGCCATTGATGAAGATATTAAATAGTATGGGTCCCAGTACAGAGCCTTGAGGGACACTTGCTGCTGGTTCCCACTTGCACACTGAGCATTGGTTGCAACATTTTGTACATTTGGTCATTCAGCCAATTCCTTACCCACCTAGAAATTCATACATCAAGGCCATATCTCTCTTACTTATGTAAGAGATTCAATGTTAACTCTTACTTAAGATGTTCTGTGGGACCATGTCAAAGGCGTCACAGAAGTCTAGGTAGATGACATCCGTAGCTCTCCCCTTGTCCACTTATGCAGTCACTCCATCATAGAAGGCCACTAGATTAGTGTCTTGGTTTCAGTTCAGATAGAGTTAGTTTTCTTCCTAGTAGCCAGTATATTGCTGTGTTTTGGCTTTACTATGAGAATGATGTTGATAACACACAGATGTCTGAGTTGTCTCTAAGTAGTGCTTACACTTAATCAAGGACTTGTCAGCTTCTCGTGCCCTGCCAGCAAGAATTTTGGGGGCGCACAAGAAGCTGGGAGGGGTCACAACCAGGACAGCTGACCCAAACTGGCCACAGGGATATTCCACACCATATGACGTCACACTCAGCATATAACCTGGGGGGAGTTGGCCAGGGGGCAGGACACTGCTCAGGAACAGGCTGGGCATTGGTCAGTTGGTGGTGAACAATTGTTTCCATTTGCATCACTTGTCTTTTCTTGGGGTTTATTTATCTTTTTTTTTTGTTATTTTCCTTTTCATTACATTTTTTTATTATTATTATTATTATTGTTGTTGTTGTTGTTGTTATTATTGTTATTATTATTACTATTATTAAATTATTATTAATTAATATAAATTGATACTATTGTTATTTTATTTCAATTATTGAACTGTTCTTATCTCAACCCATGGGTGTTCTCATTTTTACTCTCCCGGTTGTCTCCTCCATCCCACCCGGGGGGACGAAGCAAGTGGTTGTGTGGTGCTTAGCTGCCAGTTAGGGTTAAACCACGACAATAAGTCAGGCACAACTTTCACTTGGTGAAGCCATTTTGGCTGTCTCTAATCACCTCTTCGTCTTCGACATGTTTTGACATGTCTTCCAGAAGGATCTGCTCCATGATCTTACTGGGTGAAGAGGTGAGGCTGACTGGTCCATAGTTCCCAGGGTCCTCCTTTCTGCTCTTTTTAAAAATGAACACTGTGTTTCCATTTTTCCAGTCACTGAGAACTTTCTTGACCTCCACTGCTTTTCAGATATGATGAGGAGTGGCTTGGCAACTACATCAGCCAATTCCCTCGGGACCCTGGGAGGCATCTCATCAGGTCCCGTGGACTTATGTATGTTCAGGCTCCTCAGTTGGTCTCGAACTTGATCCCACTTGTGATGGGAGGGACTTAATTCCCCAAGTTCCTGCCTTGAGGTTCAAGGGTTTGAGAGGTGTGGGAAGAGACATCACCATTGAACACTGAGGCAAAATATTGTTGAGTTCCTAAGCCTTCTCCACCAGTTGTCACTGGTTCTCCTGTCTTATTTAGCAGGGAGATGCATTTACATTAACTGTAATTACTGCTTAAAAGGGATGGAAAACTGCGTAAGCCAGTAAGCAATTGGAAGACCTTAAAC
Organism: Sterna hirundo; assembly: GCA_009819605.1. Taxonomy (NCBI): domain Eukaryota; kingdom Metazoa; phylum Chordata; class Aves; order Charadriiformes; family Laridae; genus Sterna; species Sterna hirundo. Next base: position 3,213,963 of record CM020462.1, read on the forward strand.
CAAATGCACTGAGAAAGAGAAAACCCTAATTTGTATTGAAGAAAATTTGCAATTTTTTCACTAGTAAACTGGGTTTCTTAAATTGGCCAATACAGACTCTTATAACTCTAAGCTTACAATCAAATGAGGAGTAAAATTATGTGTAATGAATTGATAACATTGTACATTGTAAGTAATTGAAAACGAGAGCTTTAATGTGTAACTGGTTGAACAACTCTGAGATCATATCACTTTATTTTGCATCATTTTAAAAACTGAAGTAATAAAGCCTCTTAGACAATCTGGCAATAATAGTTTTGAGGGAATTTAATGCACTGGCATGAGTCAGTGACTATTATGAAAGAAAGTGAAATTAGCATAGGTAAACCTGCAGAAAGGCAAGCTGCCTGCAACATATCAAACATGCCTTTAACAAGGCCTTTTTTTTTAATTATTCATCTGTGTTTATTTCTGTTCAGCTCTATGTAAAAGGAAAAAAAAGTCGAGGGGTTAAATAGGAATAAATATCGAAAAATGTCAAATAATAACTTGTATATGAGGATTGGAATCAGTTGTTTGACAACCTTCTCTAGAACCATATTGCTGTTTTCGGGAGATGGCATGCAGAGCTTGTGACACCAAGAAAAGACATAATCAGAAAAAAAAAAACAAATCAACAAAAAAGTTTTGAAAATACCTCAGGGCCTTATGATACCAAAAACCAGCAAGAACCACAGGAAATGATCCTGTCACCTTTGTGTTTATGTTTATTATCACCATAAACTTTTAACATCTCTGAATGAACTCTTTCCATGCTAAATCAATTCGTTAGACAGATCCTACATTTCCTGGGAACTATCAGAAGATTTACCTTATACAATTGTTCACAACAGCTATGATTAAAAAAATAAATCTCAAAGACATAGAAACAAAAGAACTGCTATAACAGGTCAGACTAAAGGTCTGTCTAATACAGTAACCTGTCCCCAGCACCTGCTAGAGGGGGAAGCGGGCATAAAACAGGAGATGCATGGAGAAACCCTGGTACACCACCATATCTTCCAGCAGCAAGAAATCTAGGGTCTGCCTGGATATAGTTTGCATTCTGGTCATATTTAGCAGCCAGGAGTGGATTTAGCATTCCTGAAGTTAACCAAATTTAACCTATTCGTCCCCTTTTCCTCCATGATACCCCCTGCCAATGAGTTGGACGACACAGCTAGGAGGTGCATGAAAAAGTACTTCCCTTCTGTTTATTTTCAGTCTGATGCCTGGTTATTTCTTGCAATAAAAGAACCAGCAGGAACACAATGAAACTGCAAATAATTGTTTCTTATACACTGACTTGCTGGCTGTGGAGCAGTAATCACCCCTCGGCTGCGAGTGCAGCAGCAGATTTGCAATAGATGTTTTGTCTTCTGCTCCTGTCACCCAGGGACTCTTGGCTTCCAGATTAGTAAAAGCATGATACAACACAACAACAACACTCTAAAAACAAACAAACAAACAAACCAAAAAAGGATTAAGTCCTTGAAAGCTTCCCAGGTGCATAATGACTTGTTACTGGACTTGAACTCTTCTACTTCCAGTGGAACTTGTTTCCAGCTCGGGAGTGAATTTTGCTCTCCTAAGCATGAAGAAGGGCACTGCTTCGTGGCACGACGTTGGCAGTGAAGTGTCCCCATGAACCCCAGGTACATCAGTTCTGGGCCCCTCTGTACAAGAGGGACATGGAGGTGCTGGAGCGTGTCCAGAGGAGAGCTACCAGGCTGGTGAGGGCTCTGGAGACCAGGTCATATGAGGAGAGGCTGAGGGAGCTGGGCATGTTTAGCTTGGAGAAGAGGAGGCTGAGGGGAGACCTCATTGCCCTCTACAACCCCCTGAAGGGGTGTTGTAGAGAGGTGGGGGTTGGCCTCTTCTCCCAGGTGGATAATGACAGGACCAGAGGAAATGGCCTGAAGTTGCGGCAGGGCAGGTTTAGATTAGATATTAGGAAGAATGACTTTACTGAACGAGTGGTCAGGCCCTGGAACAGCCTGCCCAGGGAGGGGGTTGGGTCACCATCCCTAGAGGTGTTTAAGAAACGTCTAGATGTGGCACTTCAGGGCATGCTCTAGTGGCAGAGTCTGTAGGTTGTTTGGTTGGACTCGATGATCTCAAAGGTCCTTTCCAACCATGAAGATTCTATGATTTCGCTCCTGACCCGCGCAGCACCTCTGTTATCCCAACCCCTGTACCCCCACCGAGCGAGGATGGGCAGCTCTGCCCGTCTGCGCAGTGGCGTTCAATTTGTGGACAATCAGGGCAAGAGGGATAGCAAAATCATTTCGAATTGACACCTGTATGCGAAATTGGGTTTTGGAGGTGAAAGGCTAGTGAGGGAATACTTTGCTGCAGCCCAGCGCCGGTTACACTAATTCCTTAACCTAGATGGATAATGACAGAACTATGGGAAGGACAAAGCGGCAAGGTCCCAGCTTTACTATAGGCATGAGAAAATAATCATCTTCAAACTAATGGGAAAGTGCAACCAGAAAAACAAGGACAAGAAAAGAGTAGTTACTTTACCCAGTAGTTACGTGGTGACGCGGGCTATTCCAGGTCCAAACTACTTCATCAAAGTACAATTATATACTGTAAAAAAAAAAACCTGTCAGAAGGACAAAAGAAGCGAAACTATCACCCATCCTGCTATGCCAAAAGGTAACAAGGTTTACTTGAAATAGACACCATAAAAATAAAATATACTCTATTATGTGAGGAAAAAAACCCTAAACTGAGTTGAAACTGACCCTGTCAGTCACAGCGGTTATTGTTTCTACATCAGATGTTTCTTTACCAGAGAAGCTATTCTGCAGACAGATAAAGTTAGGTTGTGAAGTGGCGTTCCTCACAATGTTATTATATAGTGAAATAGAAAAATAGTGTATAGAAAATAAAGATGAACAGCATCTAAAAAAAAGTCTCAGAAAGCAACAGTTACCCTGCAATAGGCAGCAAATAACTTTAGTTTCTCAGAGTAAGCATTCTGAAAAAAAGAGACTGCAAATAAGAGGGGTGGAGGGGAAATAAAGAAAATTAATTTCCAAGAATGAAACTTCAGAATGTTGTTTACTACCCCGGCAAAATTGTTATTTGGTCTGTTAGCATAACAGACATCTGAATTAGTTTACCATGTGCAAAACATTACACACGGCTTTTACGGAATTTGTTGTCCATGTCCAGGCAAAATTTTGTACAGGGCGCACTCTAGTAGCAGAGAGCCAAAAAAAATTCAGGAAAAGAGGGATTGTTAGGATTTTGAAGAAAATCCATGAGCTCGCAGTGTATGTTGTACTTTGTTCTCTCCTGAAGAAAAGTCATCGTCAGATGTTAGAATAAAAATAGGTCCAAACTTTGCAACTGTGTGGCCTGAAAAATTTCTAAGGGTAAAGCACGTGTAGATCCAACCACTGGCTACCAACAGCTATCAACAGGGGTCAAATTATGGTCCCCTCTGAAAGGTAGTTGTGAAAGGAGACTTTTACAAGGGACTTCAAGCACGGGAAGGGAGGAAGAGAGTGAGACCAACCAGGAGGCTGTGTCATCCAAAAGCTACAGCACCTGGCCTGCTACAGTGCGTCCTGCCTTACACCCCGTTTATCACAGAGCAGCTGAGTCATTTTTCAGCTTTTCACAACATTGCGGAGCATAAAACTGTGAGGCTGGTGAGCCCCTGGCCCAGGTTGCCCAGAGAAGCTGTGGCTGCCCCATCCCTGGAGGGGTTCAAGGCCAGGTTGGACGGGGCTTGGAGCAACCTGGGCTGGTGGGAGGTGTCTCTGCCCAGGACAGGGGGTGGCACTGGATGATCTTTAAGGTCCCTTCCAACCTGAACCTTTCTATGATTCTATGATTTATATCCACATCCTTATGTGGATACATCCAGCGATGACACCACACTAGGTGGGAGCGTTGATCTGCTGGAGGGTAGGAAGGCTCTACAGAGGGACCTGGACAGGCTGGATCCATGGGCCAAGGCCAACTGTATGAGGTTTAATAAGGCCAAGTGCCGGGTGGTCCTGCATTTCGGTCACAACAACCCCAAGCAGCGCTACAGGCTTGGGGCAGAGTGGCTGGAAAGCTGCCCCGCAGAAAAGGACCTGGGGGTGCTGGTGGAGCCAGCTTAACATGAGCCAGCAGTGTGCCCAGGTGGCCACGAAGGCCAACGGCATTCTGGCTTGTATCAGGAACAGCGTGGCCAGCAGGAGCAGGGAAGTGATGGTGCCTCTGTACTCGGCACCGGTGAGGCCTCACCTCGAGTGCTGTGTTCAGTTCCGGGCCCCGCTGTACAAGAGGGACATGGAGGTGCTGGAGCGTGTCCAGAGGAGAGCTACCAGGCTGGGGAGGGGTCTGGAGACCAGGTCATATGAGGAGAGGCTGAGGGAGCTGGGCATGTTTAGCTTGGAGAAGAGGAGGCTGAGGGGAGACCTCATTGCCCTCTACAACTCCCTGAAAGGAGGGTGTAGAGAGGTGGGGGTTGGCCTCTTCTCCCAGGTGGATAATGACAGGACCAGAGGAAATGGCCTGAAGCTGCGGCAGGGCAGGTTTAGATTAGATATTAGGAAGAATGACTTTACTGAACGAGTGGTCAGGCACTGGAACAGCCTGCCCAGGGAGGGGATTGAGTCACCATCCCTGGAGGTGTTTAAGAAACATCGAGATGTGGCACTTCAGGGCATGCTCTAGTGGCAGAGTCTGTAGGTTGTTTGGTTGGACTCGATGATCTCAAAGGTCCTTTCCAACCATGAAGATTCTATGATTCTATGCATCTAACACATTTTAGAAGCCATTTATAACTTTCTTCTCCACTGTATGAGAAAATGAGCTCTACAACTTACGCAAGGGAGAAAAAATGCCTTTTTTTTTTTTCTTTTCTAAACCTAAGCCTCCTAATACCAAAACAAATAGCAGTCCGCTCTTCTTTCTCTTGGCTGCTCTGGGATCAGCCTCCACGTACCACAAAACCTCGCGCAGCCCGCCGCATTCGTTGTGCACTCTGTTAAGTTCTGCAGGGAAGAAGTTCTGCATGTCTCCCTATTCTTTACCAAATACTGGCAGGGTAAGATGAAAGCACAGGCACAGCTCTGTAAAATATGCTGCATTTAAATGTGCTGTTGACTGTGCCAGTGGGGCACTAGAGTAATTCCCATTTTATTGCTTATCCTTCACCCTGGGTTTACATCAGCCTGATCAATAGGAAAATACTACGTGCATATACTAGCACAGGGCTTTATCACATGTCCCAGGTTTTTTTTGGTTGGAATTGGGTTTTTTTTGAGGAAATTTACAAATATTAGAAAATTTCCTCCCTGGCATAGATGAAAAGCTGAATTTTCATTCCAGATATACAGTATGCGTTGCTGTAAACAACTCTTGGTGGAGTTATAATGCTCCAACAATGAAGTTGTTGTCATTTCATATACATCTGTCTGGTTTAAGTAAGTCATATTAAGATCTAGTCTTAGTATTCAGAGTGTATCTGTAAATACTTAAGAGAAAGTTCTAAATCAGTTGATTATAAACCAATCATAGAAATTCTCAGTGGCATAGAAATTTTACAGAGATTCTTGGACTAGCAGACTTAATACTAACTAAATATTAATAACATTAATGAAACAATAAAATACACTTTAACTTACTAAATTTCTATGAGTTATTTCTAGCTGTGCTCTCAAGCCTGGACCAGTTCGTACACATTCTTAGGTGGCCCTGTTTGCATACACTGTTTCTGGGGAATGAATGTCAATAGTAATTTAGGAGGGCATACTGGGAAGAGGAATTTGTGTTTTGGAATCAAACACATTTGTAAAACAAAAAATGAAAAATATGAGGCAAATTCTAACAGGATATTCCCAGGATCGGTGAGCCTCCTTCCCAGTTTAACCAATCCAAGTAAGTCCTAGAACCACCTATATTCATATGCAAAATTTAAAAGTTGACATTTTTATTGACTAAGAAAGTAGTATATACCCATGTAGCACAGTAATCCTATATCTATATGTATATAGAGAAATGCTATATTTCTAAACCAGTTCACCTGGTTTCTGCATTAAAAAAAAAAGATCAGCATGTTTGCATGCAGAAATTAGACTTGCTCATAAAGTAATAAGATGCTTAGCTAGTCTTATGCCTGTTGGCATTCATGTATTTGAATACATGCATTTAGTTATTCGGTGCATATAAATGTTCATGATCAACCCCTGCAGTGATACTGAAAAGCAGTACTATCATCTCCTTATAAGCAATAGTGAAAAGAGTCATCCTGTTTACCTCATTATTTCATAAACTACCTTTCTCTACTAATGTAAAATGGCTTATTTTACGAATTAAAACTGACAAATTATTAAGGAACTATATTAGTGGTTTTGTTTAGAAATATCTCCACTGCAAGGGTAAGAATCCAGATTCCACAGCACTTTCTGGAGCATTAGGAGTTCTTTCCTAATCCCTTTATAAAATGTTTTCTATGTTTTATATCACCTTTTCTGAAAACACTCAGACATCAAATCTTTCCAGCAAAGCTTCTGCACAGACTGACTTTTGCCCAAATCTACAGAAACTGAAGGTAATGTAAAGAAAATGGAACAATAAGAAACACAGATAAAGCATTTGATCCTATTATGAGACTCAGACGATAAATAGACATTCATTACGTTATCAATAAACATGCAGGCAGTTATTTTTGCTGGGCAATGCTAAGTAGATAAGCTTCAGAATATTGACCAAAAAATAAAAAAAAAGATAATGTTTAATTGAAACTAGAGTTTGCAGCCAATAAACAAGAAGAAACAGAAAATTTTCTCATGACACAATGTATTATCAATCAAAATCTAACTATGAATGTGACGTTAATCTCACAGTTACCTGGACCCTTTTGAACCTACTAGCTGATCTGTACCTGAGGAACTGAATTTCTCTGGAAAAAGTATTTTTTACCTGTTAGGGAGACACTGCAGGTTCAACAAATATTTGTTGCGATGCAAAGCTGGGAAGTTTGCTCCTACACTACTGGAAGGGCGGCTGTTGTCCATCCTGAAAGGGGAGGTGTTGGTCGAGAGAGCCCCGTGGAGGGGAGGTGACGGAGTGCACAGCTGCTCCAGAGGTTGTGGCACCTCTGGAGGTCACAGAGGAGCAGACACCAGTCATTAGCTGGCCTCTCTGTGAACAGGATCCCGCAGGCCGTTTCAACCACCATTTTCCTCTCCACCTGTTTAGTTGTGTCTATGCGCAGGCCGAATATATCTTATGAGTCATAAAGTGCACATATTTTTAGGCACGTACCTTGGGGTGCAAAGGAGAGCGGAGGGAATAGCAATAACAGTAAAACCTGCAGCAACAAGTATGTGTTAGTCTGACATTAATGGGTACAGTATGGATTTTGTGTCATTTTGCCAGAATGGAGCAGGAGTGTCAAGGCAAATTCAATTTGCCACAATACTCTTGCAAGAATATCTGCATAACAAAAAGGTCAAGTGGTCCAAAAGAATATCTTTTAACGTATTAGAGCTGAATAGCTGTGTGCGGTCTACCTAGCAAAACACACTATTTCCTACCCGGCTTACCCCTGCATTAAATAAGATGGACTGTATTCTGCTGCTCTGATCTTTTAAGTTACTCTTTTTTTTTCTATTAGGAAATTAGAAGTGAAAATGGGTCTAGAAGAGATGATTTGTGACAGCCATGGCAGATTGTGCATCTGACAAGTATAAGCTCTAAGAATAAAAGAGCTTTTGATAATTTTATTCCAAGTGACATTCGATGGGATTTAGGCTTCGACATTGCTCAGACACTTTTGAAATTTTTCCCCATAAAAGGAAAAAAAAATACGAATCCATTCATCAGATGAGAAAATTACAATCTTACCTCCAAGCTGCAAGAGCCTTCTCAGAGAAGCAGTTTCAAGAGGTAACGGCGGTTTATACCAGAAATGACACAGCAAAAAAGCCTACCAAGCTGAGGCAAAACTTCCCGGCTCCTGCTGCTCAGATGAGGACTCTCCTCCAGACTGGGAGTTCTCAGGGGACTTCACTTTGCGATGGCTGATGGGCTTTTTCCTTCCCACTGAACGTTGAGGGAGAGTGGAAGAGAACCATGGTGTTTTCTTTTTAGACTTCAAGGTGGGGATAAAGAAAGAAAAAGGTGGAGAAATTGAAAAAAAAGAAAAAGAAAATGACTGAAAAATTTTTACTAAATGTGCTGGCATAAGTGGATCGTAATTAGTCTCGTCCTTTGTTTGTTTTAAAAATATCTAAATAAATGACAATCCTGTCTGACCTTCCTTCCATTGTTAAAAACATGTCAAAAACCAAAGCTGTTTATTTCCTACTAGTAATTTACAGAATAGAAGTGCTGTAGAGGAAAGTCTAGCAGTGCAATCACATGTAGATAAGATGCATAAACTGCAAAAACATCTACTCTACCCGTAAAAATCTTAATCTCTTCAGGTCCCTTTGGGCCTGTTTTTTGTTGCTTTTTGCCTTATGGATTTACTTACGCAAGTACAGAGTAGGTGTAAGGTTAGGGCAAAGACAAATTAAGTCTTTTTAACTACAGAGAAAAGTCTGTGCAGGTGGAAAACTGGTTGATATTTTCAAACTAAGGGATTTAGCCACACAGTTCCCATTGAAATTAATTAGAAGCGAGCAGATTATTCTCCCAGCTTGCCTTAAGAAGCCTCAAGCACAGAGTATAAATGAGAAGAGGGATGGGAGGAGGGGAAGAAAGTGAAAGCCCCATAAACCTTTTAAACAAAAATAGTCTAAGCAGAATGTGTATTTCACTTGTAACAGCCAAAAGATTTGGACGCTTTGTGTACTATAACGCGTACCAATACACAAAGCTTATTAAGAGTACTCAAGCCTCTTGGGTTACTTTATAAGTGTGAATTACTTCATAAACCTATCCTTTCAGATATGGGTGTACACAGGCACACAGGGGAAAAAAGAAGAAAACAAAACAACAACATTCGTAAATAGGAATTTAAGACTGTAATCGTCCCTAATTTTGCACTCAGAAGTCAGAATAAAGCTAAATATTAAATATCAGCCTGACTATTTGCAATATAAGTTAACTGCAGATATACAGTGGCACCGCATATGCCTGAAAATGCTTAAAGCTCCCTTTCCTTGGAAATTCAAGGTCAGTCCATATTGAATGTATTTGCAGTGGAAAGCTACGAAGAGCAGGTTGCCATAAAGTGCCTGAATCATTACCCATCCAGTCGGTAAGCCAAAGGGCTGCCTTTTGGTATTTTTCCATTTCCATTTGGAGATACTTGAATATCTTTACTACTTTTAGTAGATTAAACTATAAATGGAAGCAGGTTGGATCATACCTCCTCATCGTTAATAATAATACCACAGCTTCTAAAACGAGTACAATTGTCACTGAACTGATCACCTCTGGAAACATTACTTGAGACAAGGTTTTCCATTGAAGGTGATGACCCCTTCACGACAGCCACCTCAGGTAAGCAGCAAACTGAGTTTTACAGGGCGCTCAGTGAAACGCTGTCACGGATGTTGCACACATCTCGCCTGTTAATTTGAAACTCCATCCACATTCCTTTAAAGTCCCAAGCCTTTCAATTACTACAGTTTGCTTTGAAATGCATAATTCTGAATGGTCAATCAGGAGTGGGGTTAAACTTTTACTTGAGTTTTGTGGAAGAAGAAAAAAAAAGCAACAACTTAGAGTTCTAGTATATTTTGGACTAAATATGGTTTTTTCAGGCAGTTGTTGTTCAAAGCAATGAAAATTTAAGTCTTTATTCCCCTTAAAATGAGTAAATGCACCTAACTGAAACAGAGGAAACCTTATTAAATAATAGTGTCTGTGAATAAAAAGGGTTGCTATGAAGGAAGAATATAACAGAGCATTCATTAGAGATAGTATAATGTAATAAATTTTTTTTCCATTAAAAAAATAGTGACTCTCACAAAATCACAGATGGTGGCCTCAGATTTCCTTCTGCCTCACTTTTCTCCCTTCTCTTCTGTATTGTTGGCAGTATTTTCTGAAACCCAGTGCTCAAAAACTACATACTGAAACACCCTTTTCAGCTTTCCACATGGATTTCTACAATGACTTGTTTCTCTGTCGTTGCTGGAAGCAGAGGCCAATTCAGAGACACCTTCAGAGCCACAGCACTATCTGTAGTCTATCTTTAGTAGAGTCCATGCTATTGTTTTTATTCACCTTTCACCTCTCACCGAAACATCATCTCCATTAGACAATGACAACAGCGCTGATGAAGGCCACCTATGCAAAAGCAAAAACAATTTATTCTAAGGAGCCAGATGTTCGCTCTGCCATGGTGGGTTCCAACAGCACACATACAAAATGTCCCGATCTACCTCTTCCTCCAGGTTTCAAGTAAACAAAGTGCTCCTTACCACCATGTGTTCATGCGTCCACACCATCACAGATCAGGCCGATATTCTCGGCTATCTTTTGTACATCACCGTAGCTAGTTGTGCTAGTGAATTCCAAAATACCGTGCAAGAAAAATGAGCGTAAGGACAACGTGGTGGTCCCTTCCGATTTGTTGTCCCTGTCCTCACGGTAACAGCCTTTTTGAGAAAAAATGTCGTGGATCAACTAGTGAAAAGTCATTTTTACTTAGTAGCATTTCCGTGGCTTTTTTCAAAAACTGAATTTTGTCAAATATGTTCAGCATCGTGACAAAACGCTGCTAAGGTCAATGTAAGTTGATTTCTGAAAAGTCCAAAAACAATGACAACTGTTACAACATAAATACATTTAGAGATAGCTTGAAAGGTAAGGAAAGAAGATTTGAACAGGTGAGATTTTACAGCCAGTTCAAAATTAGGAGCTGAAATTTGGAAGTTTCTTTAAAAAAAAAGGACATGTTTTACAATGTGGTTATTTACCTGCTGTTCTAGGTGCATTAAAAAAAAAAAAAATAAAAAAAAAATAAAAGATGCCATCCCTGCCAGGAAGACTTTATTAACAAATTTTATACGTCGCCCAGATGAAAACAATGTGGTAGAACAGTGCAGGAAGATAAGACTTTACAACAGTAAACTTAGTAAATTTATTCGAACTGTTCATGCTTCCTGTTAGCTCAAGTACATGTTATTTGATTTTTTTGCCTGGATCCTTTTGTCATTTCCTGTTTTACGCTATCATGGGGCAAAGGAGTTTTGACTGATGGCATTTGGATTGGAAGGGATGTGTGTCTTCTGAAGAAAGGAGAAGTTCTGGCTTACAGAACTAGGGAATACATTGTTGGGGAGGCCAAAGAAACCTCAAAGGACCCAAAGAAGATCCGGAAAAATTAAGGGAACCTAGAAATAGAGGCTAAGCAATGAGATCTGATAGGTAGGTCCAAACACAACTGTGCAAAGGCTTTAAAAAAATATAGTGAGTGCAAAGACAGAAAAAGAATGGAAGATGGCATGATATGGGAAGGTCAGTGAAAGGATAGACTTTTGATGAAGTGGAAGAAAATGGCATCGGCAACAGAGATGAGGGGGACGAAGTATCCTGTGGAGAAAATTACTGAACCCAAAAATAATGTTTTGATCACAATGACAGAGGTAGGTAGATTTACAAATGGACTCACCAGGGAAAAATCTGAAAAACTTCAACTCCTCCATGGCTGCAAAAACAACCATAGCAAATTGTCATTGGTGACATCTTCAGGAATAAAAAGGACTTGGTAACTTTATCTATGCAGATATTCGGTTTCAACACGCTTAAGTTGATCTTGAGCCTGCTTGTGAATATACAGAAAAAAAAGGATGAAAAAGGATGAAAGAAAACCAGATGAATAGGATTGGGCAGAGGGAAACAAGTCTGAGGAACAGAAGCAGTTTTGCAAGTCCTGGACAATAACCGCATCTGGAAAAGCTAACACCATCCTACAGAGATGCAGTACAGAAGAAGAATGAAAACAATAGCAGGACTCTCTGGGTAGCTGTTTCACAGAGAGGTTGTATGAATTTGTACATTTCTGGAATGCTTATACAGCCTGAACATGCAGAGCAGGCTGCTCCAGTTTCCACACTTAATGAGCTTGCTTTTTGACCCCGGTATGACCCTGTTTAAGTACTTTTTTCTTAAAACAGAAGTCAGGGTTCTTACATCTAATAAGTTCAGCAGAAAAGAATCATATCATTTCTTGGCTCAGAAAAATTCAGAGCTGCAGGCTATTTGCAATTCTTTGTCACAGACTTGCTGTTTTAACTTTGGGCAACGTACAGCTTCCCTTTGCCTCTAATACCCCTTTTTTTAACAATGAACGCTTCTTCCTCTAGTAAGATTGTTGGTGAAACTAAAACCACTTGATTGTCAAATACCTTGAAATAGTGGCATTTAAAATGCTTCAGAAGTGCTTAATTTTGGTACAAGTACAAACTTTTACTTGATGATGTAAGGTTAAGAGCTAAATTGAGGGAGAAGCAGAGATGAAAAGAACTTGGTCAGTAAAAAAAAAATAATAATTTGCAAATTTCTGTATACTTTTTGCAATTTGCATTGGCATATATATTTTCTCAGCAACTCATGTACTGAAATCTCTTGCTTGTCCTATAATCAAACCATTCGTCTGTCTCTATGTGGTTTTTTTTCAGCCTTTCTGCTGCTTCCCAACTGCATGTCAATTGCTAGTGACCACATCACAGTCTCTAGAAGAGTTCCACACTCTTCTACAGTATCATTACAGTGTACTTTGCTGAGAAGAAATTGAAAATAATTTGAAGACAGCACAAACAACAAAAATACAAAATGAAAGCAGTGAAAGTAGGCACACAGAGGAGCCAGGGGTACAATGGTGGCTGGACAGGAGCACTGAGTCCAGTTCTGGGCTCTCCAGTATGAGAGAGACGGGGAAAGACCGGACAAAGTCTAACTAATGGCCACCGAGATGAGTAAGGGACTGGGGCACCTTTCCTCGGAGGAAAGGCTGAGAGAGTTGGGACTGTTCCCAGAGAGGTCGTGGAGTCTCCATCCTTGGAGTTATTAAAAAGCCACCTGGACATGGTCCTGGGCAATCAGCTCTAGGTGGCCCTGCTTGAGCAGGGGGTTGGACCAGGAATCTCCAGCAGTCCCTACCTCAACCACCCTGTGATTCTGTGACTGAGGCGGGGAGCAGGAAGACGAAGAGGAAACTTGGCTGCCAAAGGAAAATAAAAAGGACCAACAGAGGTCCTGCAGAGAAGGTGTACGGTTGGTGAAGTACATAGAGTTTGCAAACAGAGACAAAGAATGTCTCTGGGCTAAGACTAGGAGATCTCAAAAGGGTCAGATATTAAAATCTTCTATATTTCTGTCAGTACTTTAAAAAAAAAAAAGAAAGTATTTAATTAAAAGAAACACAAAGAAGATAGAAGGTTTAGCTGCCAGACTAGCAAATAGTCTCATGCAGTTAAAATTAGTAGGATACCAAATGAAGTGGAAAATGACTGTAGCTAAGTGATATTACTGCTCATAGCAAACAGGATTTTAAATTAATAAACATGAATATATTACGGCACTGTACATTGTGCAATAATGAGGGATGCTGATGTTACACATGCATCAAATGTCAGACCACGGTGTGACAGAACGATCCATAGTAAGGCAGAGGTATGTGTAGAAGACTGGGAGAAGACCTCCCCTGAAGAAATCTCCCGATGTGGAATCACCCTAACCATCTCATTGAAACTCTTTATTCTAAAACACCTTGTGAAATCCTGAGTTACAGAAAGAAAAAAGGATCAAAAGAGTGGGTACGCAATTGATCTTTTTCTTCCTAATCTCTGCGTCTCAGAGGGAGAGAGGCAGAGATCCTTCCTGGCTCCCAGAGAACTGCGTCCCTGTACTTTCAGCAGTGAAGAGGCCAACCCTGTCCACTCACTGCCATCCCAGAGGGTAGCGGCGTGGGGCACATTAGCAGTCCCAGGAAGGGGCAGAAATACTGTCTGCTTTCAAGAAGTAAAGAAAAACCTCCAGTACCACCTAAGATGTAAACTCCGTAATAGTTTTCCTTATCTACTGCCGCCATTTGGCCCCAATCCTGCAAGAAGATACCTGTAGCAAGCCACGCAAGAAGCTCTATGATCTTAATTAGGCCTTAGCACAGTATTAGCCTCCGTCTTTGTGGATCTAAAAACAGGACTGGCACCCACTCTTGATCTTCTTCATATAATTTAGTCCCTTCTAAAATTTCATTTTCAAAAAGTGCAAAAAAATAATACTTAAAATAACATGGAGGGATGCCTTAGTTTTTATTCACTCTAGAACAGACCAATCTAATAACCAAGGTCACCAGGCTTGAGCTGCTATGTGACATGTGTTATAACTAAATATATGTACTTATTTGCATCGATTTTTGTTGCAAGCCAATTGAATTTGCAAATCATTTCCATCTGCATACTTACATAATTTGACAACTTTGCCCATCCTCAACTAACTTATTTTTAACTTGCTACAGCAACTCAGAAATGGTAAATAATTATTACTTACACTACATTAGTTTGCAGGGACTACTGCAACCAACTTTGCAACTGAGAGTGGGCCACCATTGGAACTATCTATGGTGAGCGTCTTTGCCCAAAAAGAGTTTAGACAGGAAAGGACGAACAGAAACGAAACCTAATGTCATTCATCAGGTTCCTGTCCTCTCTGTTAGGCTCGTGGTGCCTCCCAAGTGGTGAACATTTTTCCCCTTAACTTTTGCATTAAACTTTCCTCAGTTCATTTAGTGCAATTTCTTTTTAACTTTTCAAAATATCATTTGACAAATTTTGAGGATCCAAACGTTTTTCCACAGACACGTTTGTTAAATTAATTTCTAATTCAAAATGTCATGCTTTTGCACTTCATGCATTCAAAATGTCATATACAAGTGCCATGGCAGCAGACTATGGAAATCTTGGCTTGTGGAGGGAAGACGGGAAGGAATACAGTAACAGATGCTCACACATATTTATAGACTATTGTACATAGAGACAGACACACAGCAGGTAAGGCTAGGACAGAAAGGGATGCAGTTTTCTCTGGAGCCTCTGCGTGCTCATTTAAAACCCCTTAAATATTCCAGGTTAAAATATGACTTTAGGCTCAATCGCCAGCATGGATGGAAATTTCCAGTCGGACAGTCAGCGTTTCCACAACTTCTTAATAAAAGAGTTACTGTCTCCTAACGACACAGCTAACCCTAGCGCAAGGCTACGCCTGCCTCGCTTGGCTCTCACCGCCACATTTGCTGATCTGCAGCACGCCGTGCGGAGGAGGCCAAGGAAACACAGCGCGATTTCACCGCTTACTCCCAACGGAGCTCCAGGCCGTTTCTTCGGCATCTTCCAGCTTCTCTGCATGGCCCAATGGTCCAAAGTAGCCATAAAAATGATCTAATTCCTGGGCAGTCGGGAATCCTGGCAGGGTCAGTGTTTTTCTCTTCTTCCACTCCATGCTCCTCCGCACCTCTCCAGACTGGAAAGCTTAATCTCAGTAACTACACGAGTATCCTTTGGAGGTGCTGGCAGGTGGCAGAGACCATAAGGCATCCATAAGACTGATCTGCCATCCTTTGGCTGAAGCTGCTTCAGTTGCCAGCTTCTCCAGGTATGCCTTTAGAGGGTTCAAAGGGTGTTTAAACACTTTCTTAATACTGCTTTTTAATTTCAACATTCACAGGTATCAGCCAAAAGAACACATTCAGTTTTTATCCAAGTGATAATGTTTAATAAAAAATGGTGTAGGGTATTAAAATGCCTGTGAAACCGTTGCCTTAAGTGGTTTCAGTAACCATCTTTAAGATACTTATTTTTAGATATTCTCATTTCGAAAGAGAAGCTTAAAATGTTCACTTCTCTTAATGTAACTGGGAATTTCAGAAGAATTGTTTTGGAGCCTGAAGTACCTGTAAACATAGAGTTTTGTAAGCTGGCAGGACACTGAAAAATTTCCTCTTTAGCGATTGTTTTTTTTAACCAGCAACACGAAAGTCAACAATCCAGAAACTGAGGTAGCTTCTCAGTCCGTTTCATCACAGCTTTGAGTGAAAATAGGATTTAGCACCCTTCCCCTTAAATGCAACTTCAGGGTGGCAGAGAACAATAATGCGCACGGACAAAAAGTGACAACCTTCCTCACCTTGGGGCACTGCAAAACTGTATTTCACAAGATACAGAAAGATGAGAGAAAAGGTCATTTTTTGCTGCCCTTTTTTTTTTTCTTTTTTTTTCTTTTTTTTTTTTTATTTTATTTCTAGTCCTGAAATTCATCCACAGAGCAAGAGAGTCTCACAAAAGAAAAAGAGGTCACACACAAGAAGAGAGAAAAGGAAAACAGCCTTCTTTCACATGCCACTCCATTTTCATTATATTAGATTTTAGATGCTAACAAAGCCACTACTTTGCGAAATAGATTGATACCGAACGAATTGATACTAGGGGTATAGCTGCTCCTACTAAATAACAGGGCCATAATAGCTGTGATTTCTCTGTGACTGCTTGGAGCAATTCACGGTATAGGTGGTGATAGGAGTTTACAGAACAAACTCAACACCAACAGCGAGCAGAAAACTCGTGTCACAACAAGCATTTTTCTTCCTGAAATCTTCAAGATGGATGTCGAATACCTATTGCACTTTTTCTATCAAAAGTGTATGCATTATAATTCCAAACTTCTGTAACATCACGAGCGAAAACTGAACTGTGGCGGGAACATAAAAATAAATTGGTGTAGCTTTCCTGGGCTCCTGACCTTTTCTGGTTCTCACGTGCTTCTCTCTATCGGTTGTATGTCAGATCTTGCCCCAGCCACAAAAAAAAAAGGTACCAGTCTAAATTAAAACCAACTGAGGAATCATATTGAAAGAAAAACTCAAGAATGTTTCAAAAAACAAGTGGCTATTTAAGTCCATCCATGCTTAGGATGGTATACTATGTACCCTATATACATTACATATATATATGTACGCATATACCTGCATACGGGCACATGCGTCCCTGCGGGCAGGAACACGCACACACAGTCTCAATTTATCATGCTCACACACGCATGCATTTAGCTGAAAATCTCACTATCCAGTAGAAGGTAATGAATAATCTAAGCTAAAGTTCAAGAGAAACGACTGGTCTCTTGGAGCATTGAAGTGTTCAGGCTGGACAAAACTCTTAGCCACAAACTCATATTGTCGTGACACGCTTGTGAGGCCGCGCACGGGACTTTCTTCAGCTTGCCAGTTCACGAAGGCTATCATTCTGCAAATCCCTAGGATACTACAAAGGTCCTCCAGTTCTTGGCCTGGACTGTCACATTTTGAAAGTGACTACTGAGTGCAGAGGTCAAGCACGGAAGTAAGATGCCAACCCAAATACAGAATCTAAATCGCCACTTCCATCACGGAAAGAGAAGCAAAAGGCCATGTTTGGGGTTTGAACGTGGCCCAATCACTAATACAAAGGAACTGAGAGCTTTGTGAGATATCTTCTGGTTTTAATATCAGATTTTTTCCCGTTTACTTAGATTACTTCAGGAGTCTCCAAGTGTTTCAACATAAATAAGTATTGATACTTGGGAAGGAAAATGGAGAACGAGAAGGTGATTTCTTGCCTTTTTATACCACATGCCACAAGAGCAAAGGTATAGGAATAAATGAGCAAGAAAGAAAGGGCGTGGGGGGTAGAGCAAATAAAAAAAAAAAACAAACGTGAAGCATACCTTTACGGTGAGATATTTCTGAAGTTTACAGCAAAATCTGCTCCTTGTGGTTTACTGAACTCTGATCATTTTTCTTGAAGGATTAGTAGCAATTATCATTAAGGTTCAAGCATTTAACTGTGACTGCTGCAATAAATCTTATTAAAATAACTGAAACATACTTTTTTTGCATGTGGCAACCTGTCTCTGAATCACAACCATCTGTACATAGTTATTGCCTGGTGCACACAGATGGCAGTAAAACAACTATAAAGCTATACCATTCTTTAATCATAACTTCTAACACAACTAAACAAAGTGAAATTTGAGTCAGACCATTAGCATTTGAAAGACTATATGATCACTGTAATTAACAAATACAATTTAGAATCCTGTTATAAAATGTTTTATTGGTTTCTGACTGAAAAAATAATAACAACGCTTGCACTGGGCAACAGCTTGTTTTAATCTTTGACAGCTCATTTAAAGAAATCATATGTTAACAATAGAATCACAGTCTTAAAGTTTTTATACTGCACAGTTCCTTTACAGATTTAAAATGACAGTGAAAGGTAGTAGAATAATTTATTCCTTCTTGCTTAAGGCACAGAATCATGAATGCTTCAGGTCAGTAACTGCAGGGCTACACTAAACCCCTGTCACTCCAAATCAGTTACAAAGTGAGCATCTGTACTCTCTGCTTAGCCTTCGAGCAAAAGGGGGGGGGAAAAAAAAGGAAAGAAAAAAAAAATCCACGTTACTTACAAATGCTGGGCCTCTGAACATGAACAGCTCTAAATGAAGGCAACAGGAATCTTCGCGAATGTCTTTCTCCTACATAATACCAGATATTGACTCGCTAGATCCGGCACCATCTTATTAGATAGAAGGCACCTGCATATTTCTACTTCAAATGCCTGGAGTCGTACCGTAATTTTGGGTTGGAGATGAAACGGGAATTTATACTAATCGCTGTCAACTGATTCAAGACCTTAAAAGTGCACTCACTGGACAGGTTTTGAGACCTGTAAGACTACTACCAAAATAAGCTCTCCCACAGAGACATATTAATATTTCCACCAGAACACGTCTCTGCTTTACCTAATAAAGCTCACTTTGTACAGTACTATTCGTCCTTCAACTCCTATGCACTTCCAAAGCAGTGACGGGCAGAAAACATCTTCCAAGTTTGCCACCTCGCTTTTACCTGTAGCAAGACGGAGAAGGACAGGGAATGACAAGCAGTTGCGTTGTCGTGGCTTAAAAATTTGCCACTTACCACGTGACCTGCGTTAACGAATAACGTGGACGCATTTACCCCATTACAAAAGCCAAAGCAAAGGCAAAGCTCTTTCCAAATGGAAAGAGCTCGGAGCACGAAGGTGGCCAGTCGCATGGTTCATTTGAGGAGAGGCAGCTTGTGAAGCCACGGTGGCTTGCTGCAAGTCCATTAAAGTTTCAGAAAGCATTTCGCAGCATCCTCTGGTTGGTTCAATCTTTGTGAGGGTAGCTCTCAGAGAAATCAAAAAGGAACTGAAGAAGGCAGCAGGTCCCCAGATTAAGGCTGCTTGTACTGTGTTGTGAGACTGTCAAAGCACCAGATGAAAATGAACAAATTTAGATTTAAAGTACTTGAATAGGCTGTCTTGGTATTTAAATGGATGATTTGGTCTTTTATAGTTGAAGTGTAGTTCAGCTACAGAAACATTTCACAGAGTACACAAAAGAAGTTTCATTATGAAATTACTCGCCGAGATGCCTACAACGTTTGCCTTTTACAAGCACCAGGTTCTTGTGCAGTATTAAAAAGGCACGTGTTTATCTCAGTCCTTTGTCAACTCCGAGAACAAATAATAGGAGACAGATGTGGCAAATGTATATGTATCTTGTGAAGCATAATAGCGATTCCTTGATGGGCTTAGGGTAAGCAACTGCCCTCCCCGGGGCATATTTGAACTGTTTGAGATTCTTTGCTGCCAGCTACACAGCTTGCTACCTGTCAGGAACTGGAATTGGCAGAAAACAGCTGGTAGAAATCAATGGATGTGCCAGTTCTGGTTCATCCAGCAGAGATACTGTGGAACACTGCCGTAACTCTGATAGGAATTAGGCAGCACGAGCACATTTTATTTGCACGTAGCTTCAGTGCCTTCTCAGCCAGGGAATATTAAGGTTCAAATGATGTTAAGTGATTATTACATTTTAAAACCTGACATTCACATAACAAGTTATACAAGAAACCAGTTGTAAACAAGGAAAAAGGCAGTTGCTCAATAAGGCATACCACAATTCCCGCTGTGGGTCTGGAACAAGAAAAGTCAGCAGTGCTATCGGATGTGTCAGTGCTGGGAAGACGAAAGGGGAAGAGCTCGGGGATGCTGTAGGTCTTTCAGGACAGCAGCATCCAAGTGCACGAATGGTCTAAACCAACACTCTGGAAAACAAAGTAGACAAATAAGGAGAGCAGCCTGGCCCGGCGGGTAACTCATGGCAGAGCTCCAGTGCGAAGGTCCAGCATTCGGGAAGATGAAGCCAGGACTAGCTACAAAGAAGAAATTTGGAAACTTTACCTAGGCATGGTGTTAGGATGTTGTTAGGAAAACCCCATCTTACCTGGAGACTTGCAAGGAGTGTCAAAGGCAAAAAAAAAAGCTTCTGCTGGTACATCATCAGTAAAGGGCTGAACAGGGAAAAAGTAGGGTGTTCTGCTGAAGGGGGTGGGAGATTTCCAAGAGCAGACACAGATGAGCATGAGGTACTCCTTGACTTCTTTGCCTCATTTATCACTGTCAAGGTCTCCCAGGCCTCCGTGCTTAGAGGTAGGTTTTAAGGAGAAGAGCTATGAGCAGTGGATGGATGTGGGTTGAGTCAGACATTACGGGAGAAAACTTGATCCATACAAATCCACAGGTCTAGGCAGGATGCCTCCAAGAGAAAGTGGAGAGAACTGGCTGATGTTGCAAGGACACTGTCTATCATCTTTGAAAGGTGATGGAGAACCAGAGAGAACCCTAACAATTGGAGATGGGCAAACATCACAGCCATCTTCAAAAAAGGCCCAAAAAAGGGACCATCAGGGTCAGTCAGCCTCAGTTAGTCAGGAAAATCACTGAACAAATTCTCTTGGAACATAGTTTTGGTCTTGCTACGGACAATAAGGTGACTGGGAACAACCAGCATGGATTTATAACAAAGATAAATCGTGCCAGACCAACCTGATTGCTTTCTATGACAAGGTGACTGGATCCATGGGTGACAGGAGAGCAGTAGACATCATTCACATCAGCTTTCAAAGGCTTTCAACTCTGTCTCCCACAGTATTCTTGCATTCCAAGTTAGGATGTTAAGGTCTGGGTAGGTGGAAAACCAACAGGTCGTATGGTCAGGCTCAGAGAGTATTCATTAATGGGCTATATTCTACCTGGATGTTAGTTACAACCTGGATGTTAGTTCAACACTTTTATCAATGACCTGAAGGAGACAGTGGGCCGACTGCACTTTCTTCAAGGCTGCAGATGACACCAAATTGGTGGAAACAGAAGGTAAGAATGAGGACAGGGCTATCTAGCGGCCCAGAGAGGCAGTGGAGCCTCCGTCTCTGGAAACATTCCAAACCCACCTGGAGGCGTTCCTGTGCAACCTGCTCTGGGTGACCCTGCTCTGGCAGGGGGTGGGATTGGATGGTCTCCAGAGGTCCTTTCCAACCCCTACCATTCTGTGATTCCGTGATTCCGTGATTCTGTGATACGGATACATTTAAGACATGATGGAGTTAACTGCCTGTAGAAACCCTATAAAATTCATTAAGGACATGCGTGAAGTCCTGCACGTGGAAAGAAAGAATCCCTTGCACCAGTACAGGCTGAGGATTGACTGTCTGGCAAGCAACTCTGCTGAAAAGGATCTGGGGATCCTGGTAAACAGAAAGCTGAACATGTCCTGCCTCCTGGGCAGTATTCCCAGCAGCATAGCCAATAGATCAGGGAAATTACTGCTTCCTCTCTACTCAGCATTTACTAGACCACATCTGGAATATTGCACCCAGCTTTGTGTACAACAGTGACAGAATAACACATACTCAAGTGGAGTGCTCTCAGTGGAGGGCCACCGAGATGGTGAGGGGCTGAATGGTGCACATGCCCTGTGAGGACAGGCTGAGGGACCTGGGCTTGTTGAGCCAGGAGAAGAGTGTGGCCTCAGAGTGCTTGCTAGCAGCCTTCCAGTACCTTTATGGAGGTTATCATGGAATGGTCCATGGTAGGAGGATGAGAGACAATGGGTATAAATTGAAGCAAAAGAGATTCCAACTGGATGTAAGGAAATACCATGAGGACAGTCAAGCAATGGAACAGGTGTCCCAGAGATTCTGCGGTTTCCATCCTTGGGGGTTTTCAAGATGTGACTAGACAAATTCCTCTGAAAACTCTGACCTTAAAGCTGCTTTTTCGAATGGGAGTTTGGACCAGATGAATTCTTAAGATGCCGTAAACCTGTAAGAAAATAACCATCTGGTGGTTACAAATGTAAAAAAGGACTAAAACACCTTCACCACTTATCTCTCTAGGTAGATTAGCTAGACAGACAGATACCTAATCTATCCATCTATTTAGATATAAAATGCATGTAAGTATTATTATATTAAAGCCTTCTGCTGTCAGGTTTTGTGCCTACAAGTTGGTTTAGCATCACAGAATAAGTTAGCTTTAAAAAGAGAAGGAAGAATACCTGGAGACAGAGGGAAAATCAATTTTACAATACTTCAGTTACATGTTATTCTCTTTCCTATCAAATGTAAACACTCTCTATAAGCCCCACGCTTGTGTACTCTAGAGCTGAAAATGTCATTATCACACATGATACGATAAGAAAAACAACATCTGCACATTGAAGGAGGGAAAAAAAAAGAGCTTACTTTAAAAGAAAAAAAAGAGAAGATTGGATCAGAGGTTTGTGGGGGCTTTTTGAGTGGAGATACCACAGTGGAGAATATTTGAAAGTTAAATGTACTTTAATATTTAAATCATAGAAGTTACAGGTTTAAGCACACTCACCCAGGCAAGCCAAAAGCTAGGAAGGAGGAACTAGGCACAAAAAGAGGACCTAGAGACGTCCCAGCTGAGTTTGGAAGCTAAGCACAAGCCCTTGTTAAAAATGTGTAATTGTGCAACAAAGCAGCTGCCTTTCAAATCTAAACAGACGGAGCTGACCTGATGCCGGTTACACCATCTCTGCCACAGCTTTGGTTGAAATCCTTGAAATCCTCAGGAGATAGTACCGATAAAGAACACTAGTGTGAAAATGGCACCAAACAGCTATTTGGACAGATTTTTTATGGCTGCCCATGTACACAAACACAGTCGTACATGGACAAGGAAAATAAAATTATGAAGGATATAAGCTTTTGTGAATGCAGCATAGAAATATTTCCGGATGTCCAGAAGGAAAACGAAAAATGACAGCAGCAATTTACGCTGAAATACCACTCTTGCAAGGGTAAAGGCTTGCCTGTCTGTGTTTTCGGCAAAGCACTGGGTTTCTAAGGAATCAACTGCGATGGGATTCCTCCGGGTGCACCTGTAACACGCTGCTAACCCTGCGGAGCCTGTGCATTTTGCCTTGTCTATGAAGAATGCAAGTCAGCTGCAGCCTAACTCACCACCACGCATATATATATATATACATATATATATATAAAAAGTACCAATAACACACACAAAGATCTCAAAGTCTGCCTAGATGAGACTATGTTTTTTGTAGCTGAACTTTACTGTAATGGTAGTCAGTGGGAACGTGGGAGCTGGAGTGCCCACTCACTTCAAATAGAGACCTAAACTGGACCAAGTAGGCTGTCCCGGTTTGAAATAAAATAATTTCGTGCAGAGAACGCATCAGAAGCTTCGTCTCCCAACCAGACTTTCAGTAAATTTCTAAAGGCCATTGAGAACTGGTGTCAGGCAAGAGAGAGATTTGGTCACTTTGGCAATTTTCTTTGTTATGGCTCACAGATGGATGAACGGGTCTCTATTTTATCATGCCCATGCTTTAAGAAAACAAAGCTTTCAAAGCCACCAGAGCGATAAACAACTATTTTCAAAATACTCTTTAGAAACAACAAAAACACGATATAAACCATGTGTCGGTAAGGCAGGTTTTTTATGTAACTGTTCCCTGGTCTTCAGAGATCACTGAAATACCATCCGAATTGGAGGACGGAGCACAGCATCTTCTAACTACACAGAATAATATAATAACAATCAGGAGGCTATGATGGTTTAAAAGAAAACAGGAATCTACTTTTTAAAAGACTGTAAGTAAAACCAGTAAGAGTAACCCAGTGAAAAGTATTGCCCTATTATATTCATGAGGTAACAGTAGTGACCACTACCCTCAAAATGTATAAAATTATAAAAAAAGTCATATCTAGCTGAAAATAAAATTTTGATTTAGTACTGCAGAAGACCAAGGTTTTCATTTATGTTTTGGTAATGTGAATAGCTGAAAATCCAGCACTATTTGTGATCAGTCTGCTATTCTATGTTTTCATCGAAAGTGTACTATATTTAATACCAAAGTGCCTCCCAGTCACCATGCCAACGCTTCTCTGCTTTTGCATCCTTTGATACCTGTTATTCTATCATGACCCCCACAGTCAGTCCAACTTAATTATGCTTCTGTCCTTCTATGCCTGCTTTTATGAAGATCCTTATCTCCTTCTGATACTACGCATCACACCTTTCTCCCTTCCTCCATTAGCAAAACTTTTGTCTGCAAATAATAGCTCCAATTAAAGTGAAAAGCTCATACTACTCAAAAAATGGTTTTGCAGATGTGTCTGATAGCTCCTAAGGTAACCATGCAAACTTACAGGCCTTCCCTTTGTCTCCTCATCAGCACATTACCTTCTGCAGCTTTTATTTTCTTTCGGTATTGTCGAATCGATGTGCCACAAATCCAGTTTCTGTTTGTTTCGTGGACTGCCACTTGTGTCATTTGAAATCGTATTAAGTCACTAGAGCTATGCTGATTTATTCTAGTTGATGATCTGGCCATAAAATACAGCGTGGATGCCTCTGTTTTTTTCAGAAAAACAGAGAAGTATGACAAATTAAATCATGTACTCCAGTATTTACTTCTCCCAGTGCAATGAAGAACAGCCTTGCTGAGACCATAGCTTCTGATGTAGGGAAGAGGACATTCATTCACTGAAGAACTGGAGAGAAAAATATACACCAGCACCCTGCATTTTACCAGTTCTGGAATGAATTAATGTCAAGAACTAGAACACAAAGCTCAGTAATCTTGTAAGCCAAAGTTACTAGCCTTTGGTTGCAAAAAAAAAAAAAAAAAAAAAAGAAAAAAAAGAAAAATCATGTGGGGCACTTAAGCTTGCAGAAAATATCCCTTGACTGGTTTATATATGGGGATTATGTGCATCATTCTCTAATAAATCTAACCATTATAGACTAGGTATGCAGAAAAAGGGTTTTCTTTCTATTAGCTCATGAAGTCAGCAATGTGTGTCTGCAAAGTGAACTGCTAGGGAAGCCATCTGTGAACTCTCTGCTAATAAATATATAATATAAGCTTTTCAGGAACATTCTTATCTCAGAAACAGAAGGCAAATTTCTTCCATTTTAAGTTTTATGCTTTTCTGCAGAATTCTTTCTAACATTAAAAAGAACTTCAGATATTTTGTATCATGCTGAATTATCATAATTCAAACCTTCCAGGAATCATGTAATCTGCAAGAAATCAGCTCCTCTGTGTATAGAAGTCTTTTCTTTTGTGTATCCTCTGCCCAGTTTGGGTTATTGTCAAAATAATTTGAATTATAGGCATTTTGAGTTCATGCACTTCCCTTTCCCTCTTCCACATTTTTTCCACTTCTGCTCCTTCTAAATCTGATCATTTCTAGGCTGGCACAGAGAGAACATCAAAGTCCTGTAGCCTTTGGATCACTAGCAATGTCTGAGCACTGAGGATATTCACGTTTATTTTTGCCATAAGAATAACAACCATTGCTAAAATAGCAGCTCTAATATTCTTCACTGAATCTATATTGGCACTCGCTTGCTGGGCACTTAGCGTGTCCAAGGCCAAGGGAACAATTGTGTCATTCTCTGCCGAGAAGAAAATACTTTGTGATAGTTACTGGACGTTAGCAGAGACAACACAGGGAAACTGTTCCAGATTACTCTCCAAGAACAGCCAGCCAGTCTTCCAATACAAAGCTCCTCCACCAGAAGGTCAAATACCTTCAGTAAAATCTCCTCTACATTGTGATTTCTTCAAAGAGAGAAAAACAGAACCATTATTTTCAGAAAACACTCATAAAGAGGAAAACAAACTTGAGCTGGCCGTCCAGCTATACTTTTTAAACTCCTAATCCTGCTAAAGAGAGGCGAGAAACTCAGGAGGGGCTCCGTTGCACAACCGCCCACTTACTATTATTATTTTGTTGAAGTCCCATAAGGATTCCGAGAGTGCGTGGGTTTGGGTAGCCCTCCCACCACAAAGCACACACCTCCATGGTTCACCAGCACGTTACATCGCGTTAGCGTCTCCGTGGTATCACATGGTCAAAGCCATTAATCTGAAACCCGCATAATTTACCCTATTTAAACTTTGAAATGATGAGCTTATTCTGTGCTGCCTGTAAATTATGACAATCTCCAGAAGCAACGGCGGTGTCCTCTGCTCCCTTCTTCCACCAGCCCCCTCACACCCCTCACGGGAGGGTTTGTGGAAATTACTAAGCAGTCAGGACTTTAAAATTCTTATTGAAAGGCTCTGGAGCATAACAGTGTTGCTCGACTGAAGGAAGGCTGATGAAGGATTGACTGGGTTTCTAAGCGAGAAGCAGACTACAGCTTCCAGCTTTCGGCACTCTTGGGGCAGATGCTCAGCTCGAAGCCAGCCAGCTCCGAAGACATTCTCCAGGCAGCCTGGATACCCTCCCATGCTGTCGGTGGACTGGGAACAGCTGCTCCAGTTCCTGGTCAGAAAGTCACCTCCTCTGCGAGAATGGAAGAAGAATTTATATATCTGGATTAACAGACACTTTCTCCTTCAAACCTCTTCCAGTCACCAGCTGTAATTTCCCTCGTAGCCGTAAATAGCTTTAGCAGATGTCATGGAGCAAATGTGCTCCAGCAGAACTACCCAACAGGTTTCTGCAGCTCAAGGGAGTTGAAAGAGAGCTGAGGTTTCTGCGGATCCCGGTTCACGGCAGTCAGCGGTGCTATCAAAGCAGCCTACACATGGGTCTTTGAGCTACCAAAGGAAACTCCTCGCCGTTTCCCCAGGAAGCACAAAGGAATGCATGCGTGCTGTTCCAGAAATCAATTCCCGTGCTGTAAATTGTTTTGTTTTCTTGTCTTACCTTATTCTACTTGAATAGCCAGCCCATAGGCATGATCTCCTTGCTTCAGAGATACCTGACATTAATCAATGAGGCTCCTCTGAAAAAGGCAGTGGGATTTTTCACATTTGTTTGCTTGATTTATTTTTTGCTGCAGAATAGCCTGGTGCATTTTTAGGTGTTTTAGGTGTTTGTTTAGGCAAGAAATGAAATTACTATATTACATCTCCAGAAGCATTCATACATCTCTCTTAAGTAGACACTGATGTGCAAATGTATGCAAAGCCACTTTGGCTTTTGGTAATGAACCGACTTCTCCCTCGGTTCTCTGTGTAAGTGCTACAAATTTCATTTTGAAAATATAAAAGGCCAGTACATAATTTTGACATAATTCTCAGGGGTGGGGGATTGTTGTCCCCCCACCATGCCCCATTTGCCACTCTTACTATTTTTGTTATCTCTACCTTACTTCTTCTCCATGGTTTATTTTCAATTCTTGTTCTTCAATTAATTTAAATGAGGCTGATTTTTTACTGCAATTAAAAGAAAGCAAAACTTTTTAGGACACAAATTTTTGCAATTCCTTAAAATTTCTGCTCTGGTTTGATTCAGAACTTCTTGAAGCATATTCTACGAAGACAGCAAAGTCACAGCCTGCAGAATTACTGCAGCTCTCCATTGAGTTACATATCCTTAGAAGCAAAAGAGATACCTAAATAGGATTATTTGGATCATTTTGTGATTCTTAGCCAGTAGAAACTATTACTTGCCAAACCAGGGTAATCAATCTAAACTATTGCCAATTATTGCCCCCATCAATAAACCTCATTTTGTATAGCACATTATATATATTAAATAGCAAAGAATTTTGAAAATGTTCAAGTAACACACTGAAATAGGGACAGTATTACAATGTATATAGATAATATACATGTTTTTCTTCAGCAGAAAACTAAAGGTTTGTTTTTCTATTAAGCTCTTCTCTGGAGCTTTTCTCTATTACAATGCTTTTTACCAAAATAATTTAAAAGACCTTTATTAGCATTAATTTCACCCTGAAAAATTGTGGAAGTTGGAGAATGGAGGTAAGTACTGACCTTGTTAACAAAGATATCTGGTTATCCTGGTGGAACTTAGCTGTTATGTAGTAGTCTAAATCAGGTACACTGAAAACGGTCTCATGGACTATCAAAGGGCTGGACCAGGACCAGTGTTCATTTCCATATATTTCACCTTCACTCGTGGGCTTAATATAACTTGGTTCTTGGAAATGTTAGGCACATCATCGCGATAGAAAGAGAAGGATTGAGTAGAGACGTTCCTTGGGACTGCTGTTGAGGGCAGGACATGGATCAAGCATGCCCTGTATCCACAGTTCCTCACCTAGGAGGAAGGATGGGTAGGCACACAACAAAAAAAGGTGGCCATGAAGTTCCCTGGGGCTGCTGCTGAGGGCAGAACGTGGATGTTCTGCTAGTCTTCTTCACCACAATTTACTATAGCTACAAAAAGGACAGGAAACCTCAGCCTTATGTCAGAATTGACATCAATGTCCTGGAGAGGATGTAACACTTAGCAGCTCCCACATTGCTTCTGATGAGACACTGCGTGTACAGGTCCACCATAAATAGATCGCGTTTGCAGTTCTCGAGCCCTTATAACTCCCGTTTTGGCAGTTTCCAGGACTCTTAAGCAAAAGTACAGCTTGCTGGAAGAGCTTGATTTAATACCCAACAACCCGAATGGGAATTGCTTTAGCGGCTCAAGCCAGGGAAAGATTTCTCCCATCAAAGGGCGGGACTAGATTTTCATTGACATCTCTGTCTCCCATTCATGTAATGTATTCATCGTAGTTTACATAAAATTATTCCATTCCATCAGAAGATCATACTCCTACCCAGATGGCAGTATCGCTTCAGACTGCACAGTTTCAAGAAAGCAGATGGGAAGAGAGGCTCTTAAACCTCTGGAATTATCCCAAATATACTGTATGCCACAACTGGCAAAAAAAAAAAAAAAAAAGAAGAAACTAAAGGGTAAGGCAACAGTCAGATAATGGAGGGCCCAAGAGAAGTGAATTCAGCCACAGAATGACAAAGACAAAGTAAAATCACCCTAAAGTTTAAAAGAAAAAAAAA
Organism: Sterna hirundo; assembly: GCA_009819605.1. Classification (NCBI taxonomy): domain Eukaryota; kingdom Metazoa; phylum Chordata; class Aves; order Charadriiformes; family Laridae; genus Sterna; species Sterna hirundo. The sequence goes on from CM020462.1 coordinate 3,243,132, forward strand.
AAGTATAGAGCCTATACTTCTCAATTTGTCTTAAAAAAGCAATGTTGTGTTCTATAATGTTCAACATCATCAGGAAAAGAGAAAGAATAAGGATCTTTAGCTGGTCTACAAGATTGTTTACTCACAGATAGCAAAGCACTTTACTAACATAAGCCATTGGTGGTTTATTCCTGATTTTCTAAAATAGAAATTTATCAAAATCAAGATGTTTGGTGAGAAGTTGTTGGTTGTCGCTGCATCCCAATAAAACTCAGAAGAATCTGCCTGGCATCTCACCAGCCCGTCCATCTGGCCTCGTGGCAACCCGTCAGTGGGGCTGCCGCAGATACCACGCGCCCGAGCTCTTTGCCCCCCACCACCCCAGGAGCATCGCGCTACGCAGGACCCCCAAATCCTGGGGTTCCTACCTGGCAGGCAATTGGAGATGACCCAAGAAGCCTCGGAAACGCTCTCAGTATTTCACAATGAAATGTCACCCTGACCTTCTCCAAGCAAAATGTCAGAATTTTCGTTACATGGAAAATTGCAAAATGTCATTTTTGTTGCAGTTCTGAACGGTACTATTTTTAATTTCCAGAGGACAGGAATTCCAGTGTCTTTTTAGCTCTAGTCAGTACACATTCGCCTTCCTAGAGAAATCTAGGCTCAGTGACTTATTGTATAATGTCTTAATGACTTTTGTAAAGTAGCAAGAGAGTGAGTCAGAAGCCAAGCATACGATTCCCAGTTTTATGCTCTAAAAAGTAGTCCATCCCTCGCTTTGCTTAGAACAATTTTCCAGAGCTTTTGTACCATTACCTAAGACCTTCATAACTTTGTCAGTGCCACTATATCAGTTGCAGAGGAAGTGAATTCTAGGAACAGCTTGAAATTTTGGTAAAATTTTCATAATGGCAGAGGAGTTAAACAGCAATCATTTGCTCCACTCATGGTTAGAAAACATATAACATCGTTGGCATCGTTCCAGTTTGTAACCCAAAATACCCTGCTCAAACCACATTAAAAATCGCCTATTTTAACTAAGTGAATCAGCATTAAAATATTAATTTCTGGGATATAAAATTATTTAATGTCCAGGTTCAGGAGAGAAAGCAAGTTGATGAGAAGACGCAGAAAGTGATTGTTTGACCTCTCTGGCCGCACACGTGCTATCTGCTTGATGCAGTCTCGTGTTGGGAGATACAGCATCTCAGCCACCAGACCTGATACACAAGACAAGGACAGCTTAGCGCCTGAAGAATATTAATTTTTGAAGAGACTGCCACGTTATCATTCGTTGGCATAGCTCCAGCAGGACTCAGCTATTTTAGCATTCACAGCTCCTCCAGTTAATATTCTTTGATATCCATCCTGAACAGATGTTATTACCGAGGTTATCTATAGTTCTGTCCTCTCTGCTGATTGACTGGGAAGGTTTGGAAGGATGAGCACTTCAGGCAACGGTGACACTCATTTTTGTCTACTCAGGCCTTAATCAGTTCTATTCCTCATCACCTCCTTTCCACATTACCTTTCTAGCTGCTGATGGCTTAAATTTTTCTTCCAAAACATAAAAGCTATGAACATCACTTTGCCCCTTCGGGCTTTTTTTCGGTCTAAACTTCCAGAGTCTCAAAAAGTGTTGTGGCACTTTGTTGTTTTTTTTTTTTTTAACCTCCTCCATTTAAGCTACTCTCACTCATCCCACCCACGGTCATCACTGGTATAGAGATAATAGGCAAGGGAGGAACAACATTCTGTTCCAAACAGCTCCAGACAAGGTCACATTCATGCAACAGAAGAAATGGCGGAAAAGGAATTGGCAACGGAAGGACACGGAAGGCTGCTGGGGGTAGACGAAAGACCACCAGAATGAGACTAACCGTACAAGGAAGTATTTTGCCACTGCTTTGATGCACACTTTCTAAGGCAGAAGAAGAGAAAACCTGTCTTCTTGAACCATAACTAAGAATAGCATCAAGCCCTAACTTCCAAACCCCAGAAGAGGGAGAAACAGAAGACAGCTTTGCAAAAACATAATTGTACAGTTATGAGCCTAGTTTGCACGCATCAATCATACAAAGGCATGAGTAAATAACCAAAAAGAACTTCTAAACGCAAATCATTTGCCCATACACCTACTGGATCTGCAGCAGGTACTCGAACTACGGCAAATGCAATGCCAGTCTTGTTTACAGCTTTGCTTACTGCTTCTGAAATTCCTTTAAAAAAAGATGTACCAAATGTCTAAAATTACAGGAAACTAGGTTCAGCAGCAACATCACAGCTTGAATGGACTCTCCAAGAAGAATGAAAGCATCAGTTTTTACTGCAACCTGTCAAATATGTACTACTGAGGCATATGTGTTTCTCTTCCTTTCTTCCTGTGCTAACAATTCGATCAACAATGAGAAAAGCTCGCAAGCTTTCTCTGCCTAATCCCCCCTCTCCTTTTCCATCTCCAAGCAGACTATCATAGGAGGCACCAGAATTTACTGCAATTTCTATCTTCTTGATACCAGAAAAATAATGACTTTTTTTTTCCCCCCGCTCCGTTAATTTCCGACGAGATTCATGAGACTTGAAAACCTCCCGTAACCTTCTTTTGGCGTGTGCGCTTGCAGATATCCAGTAACCGAATGCTTTCCAATTGAGATTGCCCAGTGCTGCTGATGTTCATGCTGTTCAGCAAATTTCAGTATTTTGTTTGCCCACCCCTAGAAGCAGAATATATTTTGATTACATAGCATTTGAGCCGACGTCTGCTGGGGTTCAGAGGACACTGCCAGGCTTATCTCTCAGAATTTGCCTTTTCCTCACAGGGCCTAGGTCAGGGTTGTGCTTTTGCTGCCGAATTTAACTTACATCTCACGTGTGTTTAGCAGAAAGGGGAGGATTACGTTATGTTCATATGAAAGGCAATTACACCTTTCTTTTCTCGTGAACAGATGATATGCATAGCTGGGCCGCTTACGTGATGAAATAAAGCTGCTTCGACAAACAAACATGAAGTTAAGAAAACGAAAGGGAAATACGAGTTTGCAAAATGTGTGACTTTATCTGAGTTATATTCCCAGTTCCATTTCTGAAAGTGAAATATTGATTCCTATGACAATTAAAATCTACTCCCTAATTTTGAGTATTGGTTGCATTCCTGCCTTTTGGGGTACGCGTGCACGCACCGAACACCATGCAAATGTTACACTGGTTCTCATGTATTCCTCATTAATAAATAACTAATGAGAATTAATTTTCCTTAATTATGTATTAAATATTAAATAAACAGATCTTAAAAAATGTAGGCAGAGCCAATGAATAAAGCTGGTACTACAAAACCATAAATACGCCTGGCCTATGATTAACCTCGCATCCAATTGAGTGCAAAAAATTGACCACTCAACCTGCATGTTAAAACTAATCAGAAAAAGAAGGAAGCAAAAATGCTGTGTTTTGAGTCACCTTTTTTTCCCCTCTGTGCTAGAAATACTAGGAATGCAAAGTGGATTTAATTTTTTTTTTTTTTTTTTGCATTTGGCCGCTAAAATAGATTTTTCTTTCTTTCTTTCTCACTGTCTCACTAATATGTATTTTTTTGACCAACTTCTATTAGAAAATACTTTCTTAAACTGAGAAGCGATGTCTCAATCCTGCCTTTTCAAACCTGGCCGTTGGCTTATCCCTAATATTTTCTGCCCGTGCTAGAAGCCCGGCAGCCTCAGACACCAGTGACGTAATGCCACAACAACGTTAACATTTTATGTTTTTAATCGTGTGTGCCTGTTTCCACGTTTCCTTTACGAGCTGCAGAACGATCTTTGCTACCTGCCAGAATTGCACAGACACCGCAAATTCACCAGCTCTTTCACACCTGCAGCCTTACCCCGCCGAATTGAGAAATACCCAGCAACGCCGGCGATGTTACGTCCGGCCCATTAATAGAAGTGCTTCTTTAGGCTGCCCTAATTGCTGTTGACCAGGAACATATTATTTTTTATTGCCCGCGCTGCCGGCGGTGCGGGGCGGCGGGAGGGGGTGCCGGCGGCGGCTCGGCTCCCCGCTGCGAGTAGAGGGTGGAAGCTCTACCTGTCCCCGGCTTTACCCTGCACATCAAGGGTTCACGGCAAAACAGTCCTGACACTGACCTCGCAAAGACCCAGCAGCTGAAACAGCCTTAACAAGGTATTAACGCAGCGACATGCCCTGTAAACTATTACCAGCTGCAGGCTGGGGAGGGGGGCGCGAGAGAAAGAGGGAGGGAGAAGGGGAGAGAGGGAAAGATAAAGAGCGGGGGAAAAGAGTGAAAAAGGAAAAGTGGCTGTTTCACCGCTGGAGGAGACTCAGCATCTTCTTTTAACCTTTTTCCTGAGTTTACCTCGTACTTGCACGGCAAGGTGTCCCAGGCTAAGGGTAAGCTATTTTATACCCTTATGTCTTTCAGTGCCTGATCTTGCTTCTCTGCCAGTCCTACCGAACCACGCCATGACGCTTTAGAAACAACAAATACACTTAAAACAGAGAAAGTCGAGTTTATTTGCCTCAATTACAGGTGGTTAGCAGCCTGCTGAGAGAGAGCAAGTGGGAATATGCCAGCCCCTGCGCAGTCCCATTAGCGTTTTATGAGTCTGGTACGTTGAAAAGTATGCTTCCCGCAGAATCCAAATTTACAGTCAGTGTACCTGCAATATATTAATTAAGATAGATTTACTTCACTGGCGATTCTGCCTTTGGGACTCTTTGGGCTACACTACGGCACTAATCAGGAACACTTAAAAACCGTAACCTTAATTTCATTTTACATCCAGTTGAGCGCGTACGCCGTTGGCCACGCAGCGGTGCTCAGCGTGGGGATTGTTGTTGCGGTGCCCAAAACCGTAGTTTGGCTGTAGGCTGCCTGTCCCAGCTGTGCCACTGAACTTCAAGGACAGCCCATGCGGAAGCTAGAGCTGCTCGGATAGTGGCAGACGATGTTACCAGGACTCAGAAAGTGAATATTTAAATGGTTTATAGAAGTATCAAAGCAGACACAATAAACATTAAGGGAAAGGTTGCTGGAAGGAAAAGAAGCGTTGGGGTTCAGCTTAACGCAAGCTTAACACTAACTATTTAGGCTTGAGAAGGCAATTTATTCCACCATACTGCCATTCATACTCTGATACTGCCGATTCTAGCTTCTGTCTGGCCTGGTATCCCTATCCCAACAAAGGCTCTTCTGACACACTCTAGCGATGCCAAAAAAAAGCCCTTCTCCTTTGAGCTAAAAACTCTTACATGAATAACAAAAAGCCGAAGAGCTGCAATGTTTTTCATCAAGGGGCACGACAAAGGAAGGAAAGGAGGTGTTCATCCATTAAATCTTCAAACGGGAAGGGAATGGAACTGTACCATGACGTGTTGCAACTCACTCACCCGCTCTACGAGCGCAGCTGTATTAGTTGTACGCATTATCCTTCACCGCCTGACCTGTCTGGTGGGTGAGCAAAAACAATGCCTTGTGCTAGAGGCTAATCAGCAATCCCAATTAATAAAGGACAAATGGTGAGAATGAAAAATTCAGTGAAGAGCCAGTAGTCATAGAAGATTATGTCCAAACTCTTCTATGTGAAGTTATAAATAAGCAAGTATTAGTGGTATTGTAGCGATGGTGGTCTAAAGAGAAGATAACCAAGGTTGTAGGGGGATTTGGCCTAATGATTTGGTATGTTTGGAAATAATGTGCAAGCTTTCAGGCTTGAACTTTCTCTATATGTCATATGAAACAGTAAAATCCAAGCTGGGCAGACATTAGAAATAATTTTTATTAGTTTAGACTAGTGATTATAACATTGATTGATCAGCTTGAAAGAAAACTGGTTAGCACTTGCAGCATAGAAAGATGTTAGCAAGGGAAGAGACCAATAGAACATATGTAAGAGTCTGAAAAGCCAAGTTTTTTATTTACTCACACACTGTTTTCTTCCATTTGGGTTTGAAATTTCAGCTTCCAGGGCCAGGTCATTTGAAGATACTTTATATGTCTTAAATGAGGCTCAGAACTGAGCAATCAGTTCTGGGAGAGTGTTATGAAACACTTTGAAGAGGCATTTTTTTGCTTATGATGGGTTGTCCCTGCCTTTATCACCTGTCTGTGTGTCGTATGTTCACTCTGGTGCCTACTGATGATTCAGTTCCAACCGCTTAAACTAAATGAAGATGTTTAGTGCATACATGATGTATGCCCTTGTATAGACTCCACCGTTAACAATGAGGAATAATAAAGTCTTCGAGAGAATCAACTTAAAAGCAAGCCAGTTAGCAAAGGAGGCTGAATTCACAGTCTGGGTTGCAAGACATTGTTCTACTGCTGTATTGCAAACCACAAGCTACAAACTTTTCAGTACCGATCTGTAGCCAAAGTCGGATCTAAGTGCAGCGGTAAAAGTTGTTGGCCAGGCAGTGGTCTGTCACTGCATGTCCTTTTCCCCTTGTCCCTAAGCTGATGAGAAGAATAGAGAGTCCAAAAGGACACATGTACTTTTTCAAAGAGATGTGCAGTAAGGATGGGGAGAGTTCAGCTGACCAAGGCAGAAGAATAAAGGGACAAAACAGGTAAGAGAAAATAATGAGAAAAGATGACGTTCAGAGGAAACACAAACCAGGTGTAAGACAGCAAAAGAAAAGCGAGGGGGGAGGAAGAGGAAGGGAGATTGTAGTTGGATGAGCCATGGAAAAAGGTGGGCAGAGTAAAATGTTTAACACAAGAGAGTGAAGAAGAACATGACAGAAAAGAGAATCTGGCTGAAAAACACAAAGTCTAAAGGTCATGTTGCATCCAGAAACAGAACATGGGGAAAAAAGGGAAAGAGTTAGAAATAAAAGTAGGAAAGAGTGAAGAGGTTTTTTTAAAATACTGCAGATGTGCATGAAGAGTGAGTGAAAGTGAGTTTTGATGGTGGGAAGTATAGATAGGAAAGATACATGAAGGCATGGGAAGTGAAAAGTGGAGAACATATGAAAAAAATAATAGACTAAAAAAATAAAATAAAATAAAATAAAATAAAATAAAATAAAATAAAATAAAATAAAATAAAATAAAATAAAATAAAATAAAATAAAATAAAATAAATGTTACGAGCTGAGACCAGCTTTGTTAACTTTAGGTAAAAAACTATAGATGAAGTTTAAAAATTAGCAAAGCCCCAAGTCTTGTATTTGGCTGTACTGAACACATTAGTAAGTAAACACACTAGTATCCCATAATTTGTAATATTGTTTTTACCCGAGCAAGTTCTGTATAAGGCTCTGGGACCTAAAATAGCAATATTTTACAACGCGAAACGAGAAGATTCTTTCTATGGGGAAACCTGGGTTGGTTTTTGGTTTTGTGGGTTTTCTTTTGGTTTTTTTTTTTTTTTTTTTTTTGGTTTTTTTTTGCATTTCCCACATCCTGGAATTCATCCATTGCAGGGCAGCAAAACCCCCGACGCTGCGATGTGAGCGGGGGCACCCCGGCCCCCCGCCCGGAGGATGCTCCGTCCCCGCTCGCCGCGTCCCCGGTCCTGCAGCGACATCCAGCGCCGGACACCGGCACAGCGACGGCCCTTTTCCGCCGCTTTTCTCACCAAAGGCGACTGTTAGACACCGCCAGCGTCGCTTGTCTCCTTGGAAAGAGGGAGAAGAGGGTGACGATGACGCTCGGGATAAGGCTTTCTAAAGAAAAAAAAAAATATATATGGAAGAACTGGCATAGGCAATGCAGACTGGCACAGGTGATGCGTGCAAGAGCGAAAGCAATTTGTAGAATAGCACGAGCAGAACAAAGAGAATTTCCTTCGAGTAACTCATCAAAAATGGGCAAAATTTACGGAGTGTGAATTCATGAGCAAAAGACCTAACTTCTTCCCCATTTAAAGCTTTGGAAGAACCTGGACTGATTTTAGTAAGAGCATTGGGTCTTTTTAATTTTTTTTTCCCCGGGTGATTCTGCACGAAATGGTCAGGGATAGACAAAACAACTTCATAACAATCCATCATAGAAAAGCCTTTTTTTTTTTTTTTTAACTTCAGGCATTTCTTCATTAACATTGGTCATGGGATGAACGTGCTGTATAAATCCAGAAGGTGCCGGTCAGAATAGGCAAAGTACAGCCAGGCCACCAGAATGCTCAAAACCCCTCAAATTCTTGCTACAGGATCGCAACGACCTCGGTTATGCCCCTTCAAACAACCTAGAAGAAAGTTTGTGACAAACAAGCTTTCAGAGTAATCAGATTGTATAGGAGGAAAAGAAAAATTCTGCGAAACAAGACAGCTTTCCAGCCTCCCACTTTCCTCCGCCTACAGAAAACGCGAGCCCTCTAAAACTCCTTGCAAAAATAAACATATCTGGAGGTGCGGCTGTCATTTTAAAATTTTACGGCTCCTACGGGCAATTCGAATATTCCTCCAGCACTCTGTACGTTGCAAAGCTCAATAATTACAAGCTGCCCTTATTGTTTTCCCTTTTAATGAAGTGTATGTCTGTCTGCGTCCACTGGATGTGTGAGGAAAGAAAAGGAGCCTCTAAGAGAGGAGCTAACTTTTGGGTAGAGTTTCCACGGATTTTAGGCTGCCAAGGTACCTTAAGAAGGCCTTAATAATCTGCCCCAATTCACAGACTCTTAGTTTTTTAAGATGACGGCTACCCAGCTCCTCTGTGTTGAGCAGACGCGATTTGCAAGGGCTCTATTCATGCACAACAATCTGCAACCTTTGATGTCAAAGAAGCTGTGGACTGGCTGACTGCAAGCCTCAGAGGGTCACAGATCTCTGCTCCACACCCAGCCTTATCTATTCATCAGAAATTCATCCAGGCCACGGAAACTTTTTTTTATTTTTGCTGCGCAGGCCTCAGAAAGCCAAATGGCATGGGAAATCTAATGTAAGTCAGTCTCACATTCCCTGACCATGAATGTGGGGGGAAAAAAAAAAAAAATTAATCCTTTGCAGCTAAATACTTTTGTAGTCGTTTGGTATAAAAGGCAATGGTCTGTCACTTATATCCCGCGCTAAACCAGTAATGAAATCTTGAAAGCGGAGGCGGAGGTTGGGGGGGAGGATCACCACCACCGTGAAGCCAAAATTAGGCCGTTGCTTTCGTACGTACGGCAAACCAATTTGGGAATGAGCCCAACTGAATGCGCGGCGGCGTTCTCAGCAGCACAGGGTGCGAGCGGACCCGGAGAAGGCAGGTGTGATGGGCAAACGTTCTTGGCGACATCTGCAGAGCTTCTGCCCATGCTTCTTTTTCTGCCTTCCCACCGTCAACTGGAGGTCTGCAGTGACGCTCACTGTCCGGGTTGTTTCCACCCTGCCTCACTCAGCTAAATTTCGTCTTTGTAAGATTAAAAGCCCTCAAGGGGCTCCATCAAACACCTACCACCAGCACCTGCCTACTGCAACTCTTCTTGCCTTGCAAGCTCCTTGGGGCAGAGAGTTTGGTAGAGGACAGGAGCCACAGGTGAGAAATATGGGTGTTACAGTCATCTTTCAGCCACAAACACAGAACGTAAATACAATAATCGTATGAGAAAAAGTCTAACCTATCCGGGGGAGGGAATAGGAGCACGCAAGCAGTGACAAGGCTCCCTGACTGCCACTTCCAAAAGCACACATGAGTTACGACTCTTCTTAGCATTCATGACACCAATTATCTCTATAAATGGTCATCAAAAATGAAAGGAAAGCGGTCTTGTAAATATTATGCACTTCATATTCCAAGAAATAAATATGCTGAGAATGTGCTTTATGAAAAATAATGTATTTTTTGTCCTTTTAATTTAAAAGAGAGCAAAAGATTGCTACTATTGTGAAATATGGGAGATCAGCTTCTCATGAAAAATCTAAATGTTAAAAAAAATCCACAGCAAAGATCAGAAACATTTATCAGAAGAGTTCATGTTTCTGATAAATATTTAAGTGTGCAAGGCAGAACCACTGAGAACAGTAAATACTTTATAGCTGGCACTTTGTCAAAACTATAAGTGGCTCTGCCTTCGAATTTTACATCATCACTAAATTTACAGTCATTTGATAAGTGGCACAAGACAAGAATTACTTCTTTCTAAATCTAAACCAAGCAATAAATCTAACATCAGGATTCCTCTTATTGTCCGTTATCGTCTGATGACAATGCCTTTTACCTTCATTGTCTTGACAGAAATATGATATGTAAAATTGTAATGTCACATCACTCACCGTGATTTAACACTATCCAGCCCATACCATTTTAATCAATCAAAAATGTCGCTTTTTAGTGTAATGATTTTCTGGTGGATTCCCTGTGTTTAATATGATATATATGTCTTATCAGCAGTTGATTTACTATTTCATTTCAAAGTCTAACAGCTCAGAAGGCCGTTCTTGCCTCCTTCAGACACCACTGGAATTAGCAAACAAGCATCGTTTTAGGTACTACCCGAGAACTAATTGTTGTGGAAAGCAACCCGAAGACACAAAATTGTTTTTACCAGAAACTAAAGTGCCTGGGGCGGAAAGAAAGACGGGTAAATATTGCGAAATAAAGGAATTGGAGGAAAATGCCTCACTAAAGACAGTACAGCACGAGCAGGAGCAGTTTTTCTGTCTTTGGTATACCGAGGTGGACACAGGCATCCCTAATTGGGTAATGCAATTGCTGAGCTCCGCAATTTGCCTTTAAAACAATCTGAACTGCGCAGCAGGTTTCTCTAAGCAAAGAAGCTCTTTTCATTACGTTTCTCTGCATATTATATAGTCTTTTTATTTATTATTCACAGAAAACTACTGCATTTATTTCTTAGACAATTGCAAGAAGAACAATTTGTGCTTGTAAAGCTCTTTCGAACACTTTACATTAGGCTGCAGCAAAGCACACATGCTTAGAGCTATCAAAGAATATTAAAGCAACAAGTTTTACATGAAAATTTTGCTTTTATATTCTCCTGGAGAATACCAGAAGGACTATACATTCAGACATGGAAAAATGCACATGGTCAGGTAATGAAGGAACGGGTGGAAATTTTTATATTCCAAGGAAACGGGTTCCTTATAAATATCCTCAGTCAGTTTATATTTGACAATGCATAAGATACAAAAATTTAAGTCTCAACATTGCTCCAAACTGAGTAAGTATATTGAGAGGGGAAAAAAAAAAAAAAAAAAAAAAAAAGGAGAGGCATTACAAAATCATTCCTTGCTTCAACTAAGGATTTTAGAAGTCTCAGTCTGGCAATTTTTATTCCTTTTAACTGTCGTTTACATGAAAAACTCCACTGAAGTAAATAGTTCTGCAAGCACAAACACGTACCACTGGGCAGGTCAAAGACCGATAACCCAGGTTTTCACGGCTGTGAGTACACGTGGCTTTGGGCAGCATGAGGATTACGTCTCCACCATGTCCTGCCAGTCTAAGGAGAAATGCACACCAGAGGGCTCCGCACCTACTTTCGTTGGAGGACAACTGCGGGTTGGTCTCCTAGATTTGCCGGTGGCAATTTTAAAATGAACAATTTTATCTTGGTGATGCAACAAGCCAGGGGCTGAGGGGCCACCGGTCTTCCTACGAAAGCTAAAATGGCCATGCTAGACCAGCTGAGGTGAATTATTTTCATTCTTCAGGAACAACTAGCCCACTCGTAGCGACAGATAAAGAAACAAAGGTAAGAGAAACGGTGTGACACATATTATTCACTAGGAAAAGTGGCACGACACATTCAAGTTGCATCACAGATTTACCCAGAAGACATGAAGGCTCTTTCATCAGTTCGGAAATCGGTACCTACTCAATATCCTACTGAGAATCAGAGAAATTAAAACATCATTTTTCCTGTGAGAGAGTTAAAATATTTAGGAATCTTTTTTTTTTCCCCCATAAAGCTCATCTTTCACAATTAGAAAACTTGTGAAATGTTTCGCCTTTTCAGTGCACTTTTCCTTGATTCGTAAATTCTTCTTTCGTCTAAACATATGATGGAAGTTACTCAACTTAGGACACTGCAACTTTTTAGAAAAATAACTAAAAAATAATAGTGAGAGCAGCCAGTAAAGAGTAGAGTCCCAGTGGTGTCTTACTGTGCAATGCAGAAATTCGATTTACTTTGACAGTGCTCGGAGACCACAGAATTCCTACATAATTCCTACATATTTTTTATTCTCCCTATAAGGAATCACAACCGAAGTGACAAAAGCTAGTTGGAAATTACCAATAATCATATTTTCCGTAGGGCAGAAAAATTCCACTGAGAACTTTTTGGCTCTTAGTCCACCTCTTTTATGGGAAAACAACATTTGTCTTCCAGCACGAAGGGACTTTACATTAAATACTATTATGTTTTCCCTTTTTTTTTCCACTGTCCTTAAAATACTCTGTGTTGATGGTATGTCTTACAGCTGTCTAACTGCTTCCTCTGGCCCTCGTGAATAACCACCTTGACTCCTTCCTGCAGCCTCCAAGCTCTCTCCAACCCTGGCTCTGGAGAGTCATCTGCAGTGCCACCGTGGCCTTCAGATACAACAGACTTATGTGCTGGAAGTAAGCAACGTTGAACACGAACAGTAAGCACCTTGATTAAACCTTTATAAGTACAAGTTCACCTTTTCCATATGTATTTTACACCTCTTGCGACAAAGTTTTATATGGGGGAGGAAGGAAGTCATATTCAGCTTCAAAGTGGCTTAGCTGTGGGAACCCAGAGCAAATCGGTAGGGCAACACGGGAGGACAATAATAGGAAATACTAGAAAAAATAACGGGAAATTAGAAGAATTAAACTGCAAATGTTGAGAAGTCTGAACTAATTTTGCAGCCGAACATTCAGCCAAGTGATAACTCACAGCTGCTGCAGGCAAGTGTAATTTGTACCTGGACCCCCCTGAGTGTAGGGTGTTGCTGTGAAGGACACCCCGAGCTGCAGCACATCGCTGCCCTTCACATCACCAGATGACGCTGCATGTGACATCGCTGTTGATGCTCAAATGGCTTGGCCAGACGCCCCTGGAAAAGCAGATGTGGAAAAAAAAGACGTGCTGCAACATAGGCCTGAGGAGTATCTCCTTCATTAATTCTTTGTTTTTCTTGTCCTTTTAGATTGAGAGTATTTCACAGTAGGAACTACTTTACTCTTTACTCTTTACTCTTTACTCTTTACTACTTTTACTCCTACTTCTCCATACACAGCCCATACTTTTATCTGTCCATCATACAGAAATTAAAAAAAAAAACAGAGTCAAGTTAAATTAGGAAGAATCTTTTTATGTGATCAGGTTATTCTATAATTTCCCGTTGTGGACTTCCCTCACCTTTCTCCAAAGTCTTTAGCGCACCCGCAGTCTCAGTCATGACAGAAGCCTGGTCTGGTACAGCGATTCCAACCATAAACCGCACGTTGTTGTGTCTCAGACGTCATTACTAGATCTGACGAGGGAATGCAGAAGCCAATCCCTTCTCCCTTGACCCTCGGGATAAATCTACTGCCTGTATCACTCACCGTTTGCTCAAGAAAGGGATCTACTGCCAATTTTGAGTTAAAACCTTTGAGAACGAAAGCAGCTCCTAAAGTCACCTACCCTACAGCTCAATACACTGCAATTAGTCTGCAGCGCTCAGAACTAAATACACCTACGATGCAATTCCGTACAATACTATCAGTCTGTAGAGGACACACTCCCACACCACAATTTGCAAAATACCTTCTACTCTTTAAAGGGGAGAAGATACCATATGTCGTATCCAAGCTTCCATTAATTTCATGCAAGGCACGGTTTCAAGTCTGAAATATGTTGTGATAATTTAACTCTCCTCTTCCTTGTTGTTATCTCCTTGTTATATTCTTCAGGTTTTGGGTTATTACTCTTAGTATACTTTCCTTGAGAAATATTTGCTTTGGAAGAGGAGCTTGGCCTAATTTGTAGACAACTTTCAGAGCCTTGTTCAGCCATAACCCCCTGAACAAAAAATATACATCAGGAGAAAAATAGCAGATTATTTCCTCAGCAAGTGGATAATATTTTTATTACATTAAAAAAAAAAAAAAAAAAGGCAAGCAGTAGATTTGAATTCCATTTTAATAAACCTTTGGCTCTTTGCCCTTATGAAGAGCTCAAATAAGCTTAGTGTCTCCACCTTTTTTCTATAATTCTTTGATCCAAGGTTTTTTCTTACACAATACATAATAAAAGTACTTAAAAATGGCTAATGTAATTAAAAGTGTTAGGGCTAGATCTAGCTGACAACCCACACACAGGCTCCTTTACTCCTATCAGTGGGAAAATAGGATTTTTAAGTAACCTGTTAGAGCTATTCTTTATTTCTACAAGAAACCAAATTGTGTTCTGTGTTACCTGTGGCTGACACGGAGACTCCCTTTTGCTGTAGTGCGGTCTGAATTGAGCAATATCATCTGAAGTATTGGAAGACGAAGATGTAGTAATTTACCCAAAGCTTCTGTTGCCGTTTTTAAAATACAATCAGGGCAGGAGAAGACACATAACTCTCTTTCTGCAGTGTCAGTTTGGAGGCGAAGGAGCCCCGTCCCTTGGAAGATTGCTGGTGTGACCCATTTCTCTTTATGAGGTTTTGCAAAAATAATGTTTTGAGTTTCTGGCTTTCTCCATGTCCCTGAAGTCAAGAATAAGTTTAGTTTCCTGCAACTAAGCAATTTGAACTGACTACTAGGGGCTACTGAAATTTGCAAATATTTTCTTTCCCTGTTTGCCTTAACTCTTTAATTGAGGAAGCGTTTCCCGTGTCTCAGATGGAGAGAACTAGGGGAGGAAAAGACATGCCTTTACCGAGAGAGCACCAGAACACCTTGCAGGCTACATTGGTACTTCTGTGAGGCTGGAAAGCACCTCATTTTTAGAGGACTGTATGGTGCAGTATTGGGGCTAGTTGAAGGACATTTAATGGTCCGGTGATAGGGGGTAAAAAAAAAAAAAAAAAAAAAAAGAAGAAGAAGAAGAAGGAACCCCTTACTTTAAACCCATTGCTCCAGCTGTCGCACAACGTCTGCAGATCAGGTGATGGATATGTAGCATCAAGATTAACCTGGAAAATTTAGATGACTATGCAACACCACTTTCTTCAATAACATTGTACAGGGCAGATCAGTCACTGAATGTCCAGGGCTCAGCAATTCTGCAAGTCAAAATTACCACTAGCCGAAAACAATTCTCCATGCAAAGCACTTCAGCTCACACAAATCAAGTGACACAAAGAAGGTTTCATTTACTTAGCCAAGATCAGGTTGATAACCATGACAGGTTGATATTGGTTTTCAATGCATCCTTCCCTGATAAAATTGGACTGCTGGAAACTGTATAGAAAACAGTTTGCCTTATACTGGATTACCGACATCCAGGCTAGTTGCTAAGGTCGTATTTCTTTCAGATTCTTTTACAGCCACCAGAAAGTCACCTTTTACGAACGAATAAAGTTTAATCTCTTTCCTCCCTTCCAGAGAAAGGGTTTCAGGCCTGAACGGAAAGAGTGAGTTTGGTTCTCTGCCATCAGACTTGGCTTGACAGCCGTAACCATACCCAGGCCGCAGAAAAAAAACCAAGCATCTCTGTCAGCATCTGGCCAGTGTCCTCTGGATGCCGATGTTCAGGAAGAGCATCTCCCATGCACGCACCACGCTGCTTCCTCAGCGCAGGTTTGGGGCTTGTTTGTGATAAACAGGCAGTCAAAGCAACAGGCAAAGTACTTTAATCAGATTATTCTACCTCAGAACGGGTTGAATTTTGTTAGAAATAAAAATATCCCTATTCAGACCCATAAAAAGCGTAGAAGGTGATCCTGTTTCCCAGCGTCTTAGAATAACGCTCTTTCTGAAAGGAAAAAAAAAAAAAAAAAAAAAAAAAAAGGCCAAAAAGCTTATATTTTAAAGCTCAGCTTTGAAGCATTCAGAATATGCAAATTTGTGACCTGTATGCCAACACATGCAACTCTCAGTTCTTTAGCGTTGTAATATTGTTCTAGCTAATACGAGACAACAAAATGTTAATATTTCTTCAAAAGTACGCAGGCTAGAAGGCATTTCCAAACAGGGGATAAGGCTGCAGTCTCGCATGCTACACGACTCGGCCACCCGTGTCTGTAAAAAGACACAGTTCCCAGTGAACTAAATAACAAATCAGTGCAGAAACAAAGCGTCCTTATATGCCTTTCGTTGTTAAAAAAAAGTGAAAATAAATTCTGAATTGACAACTAGCAAAGCAGAACCTAAACTCTGCAAATAGCTAAAGTAACAGACAAGTTAGATTATGCAAAAATGGACTACGGGGAAGGTTGGTAGGTATAGTGCCGGCGGCTGAAGCCGTCCCTCAGGCTGGCCGCCTGTGAACACAACACCGCGTCTTACAACACATCACACCTACGATATCTTAGATTTTTCTCCGCTTACGTTGAACAAAACGAAACAGTGGACAGCTATTCTTGGTACACACACCACAGCGCTGCTTCCGTGGGATAACATCCAGCAGGCGCTTCCAAGTACGCTCCTGTCAGTAAATTAGCTTTTTTATTGAATTATGCTGCAGCTGCTCTTGTGCCTGCGCTGGGCTCAAAACAGTGCAGAGGCGTAGCCGAAACACGGAGCTCGCTAACGGACACCGCTCCGGCAGAAGACACCTTCTTAAGTGCAAAATGAAGCTGTCTCTAACTTATTATTACTTGGTTGACTTTTATTTTTTTTTTTTTTTACATTTGTATCTCGTTCAGAATTATTTTTTTTTTACAGAGGAGTGGTGAGGTAGACACCGTGTACAAGTATGCAAAGCAGAAGCCTGTATGAACTATTGTATTCCCTCGTTACTAACCGCTTCCAGAAAATCACTGGTTGGGCATGCAGAAGTGGTCAGCCTTACAAAGAGCCAAAAAACCAGTCTGGTCACCTAAAAGGATGCAGTCTGGTCTCAGGTTTAATTCAGGTGACAGCAGAGAGCAGGGAGGTAAAAGAAAGGCTTGGGCTCATTTTGGCACGCGCTCTGTGTACACCGAATTAATTTTCTCTGTAGATGCTCTACATAGATGCTGAAAAGCTGAGGCAGCCACCTGTAAATTTTACCCTGTAAATAATGGAACTAGGTCCTTGTTAAAAAAGCGTAAGTCCATTGACTCCGATATTAGCGGTATTTCAGACGAGTACGTCCACTTTGCCCATTAAAATTTTGTCTGTGATTACATCAAATCAGTCCCACATATTTGGTCAAATTTGTTAAAAAGGGGTATGGAAGTGCTCATTGCAAGTGATAAAGAATTATTACTGGTGCAAGCCATTAGACATAGCTGAAATTTAGCTGTTATCTTCTGATGTGTTGTGGTTTGGGCAACATGACAGTAAATTGTGACACTGAAGCAGGAATTGTAAATTTAAGTATTTCTACTTTACTTATGAATGCAACATACTCAGCATGTATTTACCTTCTCTGAGTTATTCGTGTTTGGCAGGAGGCACCCCATACAGAAAAATGAGAAGTTAGGAGTTTCATATATTGGATTTTATCCAAATAAGTCATAAGTGCTTTAATTAGATAGGTGACAATAAAGTCACAATAATTTCAGTATTACTTAAAGGACAATGCACATGTTCCGCGTCAGATGCGTCCTGCACTAAGGCGTCCTGATCAGAAACTGAGAAACCTGGTGGGGAAAAAAAATGGATTTAAGGAAGGTGACCTCAATCTATACACCGGAGCAGCTCTAATAGATCTTCACGCTTGAAACCAGTAAAAGCAATAAATTCTTTAGCCTCACACTTATTCTATGTTTCAAGAGTTTAAGGAAATTACCATGTTCCCTTGATTCTTCTTAAAAAAAATACAAAGCTGCTGCTGCAGGAGTCGGCTCCACGCTCGGCACCTACTTTTTCCTTTCCCAGCTGTGTCCTATGCAAATGGTGGGCGCTGTATCTCCAGAAACGTCCTCAGACCACAGCACCCACTGTGCTACACATATTGCATTCAGGGCAATCAGTAGGTCCAACAAGAACTCAGTAGAGCTTCCAGAGATGTCCACTGTGCTGGAGCAATAAGGAAAAAAAAAAAGTTTAAAAAAGTTTGTTGGTTTTTTTTTTTCTTACTTCCTGTCATAGGGTTTAACTTCTATTCATTTCAGGTATTTTGGATGGCTGGAAAAAGCACGTTTCTGCTAAAAACATTTTTTAACCTTTTCTTGAAGACACCGCCACCGTATTTTCCATATCGCCTGAGTACCTGGCAAGGTCGAAAGGGGCAGCCTCCCTGTTGCCACGCACTGCGGTGCCAGTTTCCTTGCCCAAATGACCTGGTGATGCACCACTCAGTAGAAACGCACCCTCAAAAAGCGCCTTCCAGGATTGTTTCTGAGGTGTTGGCACACGCTACCTGTAAGAAGCAATTTTATGGCTTTTCTGGCAATGTGCATTTGTCATGATATGATAAACCCTTACCACTGACAAACTAATGAAACAAGACAAAGATAATATCCAAAGTAATTCCCTGCATTCCTCAAGCTAATTTTTTTTTGTGTAAAAGATCCATAGTTTAATATAAAAATTGGGTGGTTTGGATTTTTTTGTTTGTTTTTTTTTGTTTGTTTGGTTGGTTTGGTTTCCTTTGTTGTTGTGGTTTTTGTTTTTTGTTTTTTTTTCTTTTTTTGGTCAAAAAGTTCTCACTTTGACTATGAAAACTAAAAAAGTAGCAACATAAAACCATAAAACACTGTAAGCTTGCGTGCTGCAAGCTTCCAGGCTGAAACATCCGTCGTGCACCGTGGACAAAATCAGTGGCCAGAACACCCAAAATAGTAATGGTGATGTCCAGGGGCAATTCATTGCTGACCAGACTCTGCTCCTTCTGAGGTCCGTGGAAGTTTCGCTAAAGATATTATTAAAAGATTATTTGGACAACTATTGAGTACTTTGGGAAACGCTGACTGGAAATGGGGCCGCCTTGGGAGCATAACCTGAAAAAGATGGAGGTCCTGTAACAAAAGAACAGAAGTGGGGCAAAGGATTGTGCTGATCTCATACGTTACAATCTTGACCTTGTAATAATTAAAAAATTGATGTTTAGAGCATAATACAGCTGTGCAACCGTATTTAAACCTACTGAGTTCATAGAGAGGAGAAAGTTGCATCAAAAGGTCACAGTCTAATTTCATGACTGTATATTTACTCTTTATTCCCACAGTGAAAATACCTAATTTTCAAAAGAGCAAAACAATAATTACTTATTATGAAAGTATTTTAGTCAATAACTAATTTCTTAGTATTGATTACTATTTAGACATTTTAAATGTTCCCTACAGCACCAGCAATATGTTTATCATACTATTCCTCTTACTCGTGCTTGTAAGCATTAAAGATATTGATCGAACGCAGTCGTCTAAAATGCCAAACATTGCATTCACTATGATACAAATAAATTTTATTTAGCCATCTCAAAAATAGAATTTAATTAGCAAGTAATTTAAACACTCAACAACTAAAGATATGTGGGTGAAACCACGCAGATTTCTGCCACAAAATGCATTTGGTCCTTGACTGGATTAAATATTTTGAATTCTGATGTCTGTTTCAGAGGTACACTACCTGAGGGGAAAAGGGCCAGGGGTTTCTTGGTTTTTTAGTCGTTTTTTTTGTTGCCTTGGATGGCGAGGCATTTGGTGCCTTAATGCCAAACTTTCAAAAAATTATGAAGAAGCAGTTGATTAAGAGGGTCCTTGAGTGTCTTATTTTAAATTATTGGCCTTCTGCTGTACACAACTCACCTGCAATTCGTTATGTTGCATGACATGTATTCAGAAATCTAAGATCACAAACTCAGCTCAGTGAACAATGCTGAAAATTAATGGATGGTTCAAGCAAGTAAGAAACCTTCAGGTTGAATTTTTCTCTGAATTTGTGTCTGTCATGTCAACATTGCAGTGGAAACTCTGCATGAACACTTGGCAAACCAGTCTGATGAACAAATTCAGACAGATATGAGAATAGTTTTTGTAATTATTTCTTCTGCATATTGGCCTCAAAGAGTGGGCGGACACACACTATAAAAATTATTGAAAGAGATGAATTTTGATTTTTAAATGTTAGAGGCCAAAGTGAATAAGTTTGAATATTAAGAGTTCTCATAAAATCCTAATCACCCTTTTTTCTAAGCAAAACCATGTCATTATCCTTTGAACTATGCAAATTGCCCAGCGTTTTCCGGATGCTTTTTGAGGCTTGAGTCTACTTCTTACTATTTCGATGCATAAAGCCCAGAAAGACTGTTGCTCATTTTCACTGTCTCAGTTGGAAGAGTGCAGAACGCATTTGGTTACACGTGTTTATGCATCTCAGCAACGAGTTAAGAAAAGTCTGTCTTCTGAATTTTATCTTCCTTGATTCCCTTGTTGATACTATCTGAATCTCTGAAAAGGATGTCCTCAGAGGAGGTTCCTCAGATGAGAAATTTCCTGAGCAAGTATGCGTTCTCCTTCTCTATGGAAAAGTTTATCCTAGGAATACAAAAAGGAATAAATGTTCAGAAATGCATGAAGTTGACATACAAATACTAAAACTGTTTGAAGTTCCTACTAGCTTCAGTTAATCTGCAAAAACGTTCTGGTGTTTTAAAATATCTTTTGGTCATTATGAACGATTATTGAACTTTCTTTTGCTGCTGAATTCATGCAACTTCTGTTTGTACATAGAGATATAATTAACAGCATTAGTCAGTAATTCTGTTTTGTACACTCTGTGTAGATGTGAATTCTACCCCAAAGGAAAATTAATAAGATATACTTTTTAGCAGGAGACATGTAAAAACATCAGTCTCCTTTTCTTAAGAATTGAGTAGAAAAAGCACAGACTGCACAGTAAAAGTCTATCTCTGATAGAAAACTATGTATATCTTACTCAGTTTTGTCTTCTTGTTCTGAGAGTCTTCTAGAAATGCATGGTATATAGATTTTTAAAAATTTCTTTACATTAAAAATAAAGGTATGTGTAAATTGCTAAGTTTTGAAAGGTGTTGCGAATTTGGACGTTGTATGTGCTTACGGGAATGCTGTCTGTATGTCAGGTGAGCAGGACAGGTGTTACATCAACTCTTCCAAAGCCAATTTCTAAGCTATAAAAAAACACTTCTATAAATACTTGCATATACAAAACCAAGCATGATTTAGGATCGCGGGTGATGCTTTACAACGTCTTGCATTGAAGTAGAGTACCAAGTAAGTTCTACCTTTTCCCTTATTTTAGTGATATTTGTGCTTTATAAAACACGCCAGCCTGACTGCATATCTTTACGCAGAGAAAAGGTATGGAATGGTACAAAAAGCAAGTCAAAGCACAGGCTGTGCACATAGGGGAACAAACACAGCAGTCCAGGGCTCATTTAAGGCGAAATGAGAACCCCTTCTGCAGTTAATCAATAGCTTTGAAGAGACGCCGGCGACGCCTGCCAACTGTGATGGTGATACAGTTTTACCTTTCAACACTGATATACAAACAGGAACCTAAATCGATAAGCAATTCATAAAGCCACTAAAAAGTAACGAACTATGGACAGTAGTAAGTAGGTCTTGAAATAGTAGCTTGAAATACTGTCAGGCTAGGAGTCTACAGAGTCATCAAGCATCTGTCCTCTTTTTTTTTTTTTTAACTATTCACCCTATTTTAACTATTACAGTTAAGTTCTCTATGTAACCAGAAAACACACTTCTTGGTTGTTTTTTTTTTCTTTAAAAAAATAGGAAGTTACAAAAAAAGAAAACCTACAAATAGAAAACTACAAATAAACCCAAAGGTGAGGTGTGGGGAGAATGTGCTGTGTGAAGGAGGAGAGAAAGGAGAGGTTCATTTTTTTAAGCTGAAGCCCGTCTTTCCATTTACTTTGGGTCAGGTCATTTAAATGATAGCTTTTCTAATTCTTCCTCAATTAGCGCTCTACTAATGTGCCTTTTGTGACCGGAACAGTCTTCAGCAGACAGAGCGACAGACCAGAGTACAGGGAAAAGAGCTTTTACATGAAGGATGGGCCAGACAGTTAAACAAAAGCAGCAGAAAGCCACTCCAGTCCATTGCAGACTGTGCTATTTATATAAAGGGTTGAAAATTGGGGTCTGCTTGTCTATCACTGGGCAGGGGGAAACCCTACAGGTCAACTGCCTTACCCATCATTTTTCATACAATTTCCTTAGTGAAGGAAATCAAGAATTTTCACTAAGCACCAGGGGGAGCTGAAGAACGTAATAAAAACATTGACATTAACTGTAAAGGTTAAGTAAACATTTCTGTAACAGCAAAAAGAGTTCAAATAAAGTGTTTCTCTAGTTTTCACCAGCTATGCAAAAATATATTTCATGCTATAAAATGCTGCACACAATCACAGCCAATCACAAAAAATTCCACATTAATGTAGCAGGTATTTTTATTACAGGTGAATGAGCATGATTATTGAGTTTTGTGAGATGCCCAAACCCTACTGTGAGCTCATGAAAAGACTCTGAGTTCGCACAGGGAACCGTTCAAGTTATTATTACAAGTAAATAATCTGTCTAGTTGCAAAGCCAAGCATTCTTGACTATATATATCACATACATATGAGATATATATATTATATATAACATAGACACTTGGACGAGATGATCATTTTAGGTCCCTTCCAGCTGAACTATTCTATTCCATTCAATTCAATTAGATTAAATTTGATTCAATTTGGTCCTCTCCTCTCCTCCCTTCCCTTCCCTTCCCTTCCCTTCCCTTCCCTTCCCTTCCCTTCCCTTCCCTTCCCTTCCCTTCCCTTCCCTTCCCTTCCCTTCCCTTCCCTTCCCTTCCCTTCCCTTCCCTTCCCTTCCCTTCCCTTCCCTTCCCTTCCCTTCCCTTCCCTTCCCTTCCCTTCCCTTCCCTTCCCTTCCCTTCCCTTCCCTTCCCTTCCTTTCCCTTCCCTTCCCTTCCCTTCCCTTCCCTTCCCTTCCCTTCCCTTCCCTTCCCTTCCCTTCCCTTCCCTTCCCTTCCCTTCCCTTCCCTTCCCTTCCCTTCCCTTCCCTTCCCTTCCCTTCCCTTCCCTTCCCTTCCCTTCCCTTCCCTTCCCTTCCCTTCCCTTCCCTTCCCTTCCCTTCCCTTCCCTTCCCTTCCCTTCCCTTCCCTTCCCTTCCCTTCCCTTCCCTTCCCTTCCCTTCCCTTCCCTTCCCTTCCCTTCCCTTCCCTTCCCTTCCCTTCCCTTCCCTTCCCTTCCTTCCTTCCCTTCCCTTCCCTTCCCTTCCCTTCCCTTCCCTTCCCTTCCCTTCCCTTCCCTTCCCTTCCCTTCCCTTCCCTTCCCTTCCCTTCCCTTCCCTTCCCTTCCCTTCCCTTCCCTTCCCTTCCCTTCCCTTCCCTTCCCTTCCCTTCCCTTCCCTCCTCTCCTCTCATTTTCCCCTTCCCTATTCTATTCTATTCTATTCTATTCTATTCTATTCTATTCTATTCTATCATTGATTAGTAATGACGGTATAAGCACACGGCTGTAGGACCTTCACAAACATCATTTTACTTCTTGTGCTCTTGGTTGTTTCCGACATATACCTAGCCAACTAAACCAGATGATGCTTCTATCTGGTGTACAGAAATCAAAAGGAAGGAAGGAAAAATAAGGTTTGTGAGTAAAAAAGAATTATTAATAAGCACGAATTTAATAGGCAAGAATTGACCAAAGCCAATGGAAAACAGCAAAACTCTGAAAAAGAAGTAATGGTTAAGATTCAGACACAGCCGAAAAGGACAGTCACCCCTTAATACAAACAAATGTTGGCTCATCTATCTCACTCCATCTGCACAGCTTTCTTCTACAGTAATATATCCATTTCTTTTCTTGCTGTTTATATAACAAAATCTAGCTGAAAAAGGAAAAGTTACCTTTTATGTTAGGAATAGGAAGGCAACCCTCCTCCTCCCCACCATCCTCCCAGACATTAGTCTCAGTCAATGAATTATAGGACATAACAACTGGCAGAACAACTAATATTTCTGAAAACCTTTGCAAACCAAAGTTCTTTGGAGCCTTTAAGTGTTTCTGCCTATTCATCTCCTGAAGAATGGGATTTTAGCAGGACTTTTACACAGACGATGCTGAAGTGAAACATTTGTTTAAGAAGCACAGACAAGGGCACGCGAGCAGTTCTGAGCAAAGGCTCCCCTGGAAGTGGGGAACTTGGAGAAAGTCCCAGCGACTCACTCCCTCGCAGAAATGCTGACAAAAATTGATTTGTGGTGGATTTGAGTCTTGAGACTGGGTTTGCTGAGGTCTAGTAAGTTTATCTCGCAGTGTAGGGTCAATGAAACCCCTTCCCCTCTTCACAGCTGCCCACTGAATCTGTAGAGACTGATCAACCTCTCGTTCTGGCTTCTTGGAAGATGGCCAAGGTATTCAAACACCATTATGGAAGGGAAAAAAATGGAGAAACTGACACATGAAATGCTACTGTATAAGCTTTTCTCCTTAAAGAACCATATTAGTGGAGTTTCCTGTTTCTCATCTTTTTGATAGATTTATTTTATAAACATTTCAACATGACAACCAACCCGTTGTAGGCTTGTGTTCTAGATTTCATGAAAGGATCCCAGTATCAGTTGTGCTATGTTAAGGAAGTAAACATAATACAGCCAGTATAGGATTTTTTTTTAAATATGTATAATTTAATTACATGAGCCTAAATATGGCAAGGAAACAGAGCCAATCGCCTACATTTGGGAATTCAGTTGTGACACGGTAAGTGGATTCAGATGTATAAAATTAGTGAAATGAAAGAATTTCACAGAAGTGAACAAATCTTATTTGACAGTGTCTTATGTCAGAAGGAAGAATGAATAGCAGCAGGTGGGGCCTTTGAAACATCGAGGGCAAACAACTGAGGAGTCTCCTCACACATAGCGGGCAGCCTGAATGTGGGAAAGTAGCTGAACTCCACCCGAAACAACCAGAGACCCAAAACTAAGTTTTATTTGTGGAGATATTACAACCGAATATTACTTACTACCATGCTTTTAGCATGAGTTTCATTAAAGCCATATTCTCTGGTATTTTGGTTCAGTGTTATTACAGCTCCAAAGGTGCAAGGGATGTGAACCAGAAACGTGCCCGTGACGCAAAGGCAGCTGATGGCATCCTGGGCTGCACCAGGCAAAGCATTGCCAGGAGGTCGGGGGAGGTGATCCTTCCACTCCGCTCAGCACTGGCGAGGCCCCCCCTGGAGTCCCGTGTCCAGTGCTGGGCTCCCCAGTGCAGGAGAGGCATGGACAGACTGGAGAGAGTCCAGCAAAGGGCCATGAAGATGGTTAAACGATGGAGCATCTCTCCTATAAGGAAAGCCTGAGGGAGCTGGGACTGCTCAGCCTGGAGAAGAGAAGGCTCAGGGGGATCTTTTTAGTGTATATAAATACCTGAAGGGAGGGTGCACAGAGGACGGAGCCAGGTGGTGGTTTCAGTGGTGGCCAGTGACAGGGCCAGAGGCAGTGGGCACAAACCGAAACACAGGCGGCTCCAGCTGAACATCAGGAAACGCTTTTCCACTGGGAGGGTAACTGAGCACTGGCACAGGTTGCCAAGGGAGGTGGTGGAGTCTCCATCCTTGGAGATGTACAAAAGCCATCAGGACGTGGTCCTGGGCAACTGGCTCTGCTTGAGCAGGGGGCTGGACAAGATGACCTGCAGCGGTCCCTTCCTACCTCAACTATTCTGAGATTCTGTGATTCAAGTTGATCAGCCTCAGTTTTATCGCTTATTCGTAACCATCCAACAAAAATACCTTGAAGGTATTTCAATGGCTTCTTGCTCCAGAGGAGCAGGTGGAAAAGGAAGGAACTTGCAGCAAAATCCTAAATTTGCTTTAATTGCTGATGGCAACTTAGATGTCTTTTCCAGTTAATGATCCATCAAGCAAGTTGTCAAAGCATAATCTCACACAAAAAGGTAAGAGAGTAAATTACAGTAAATTTTTCTGCTCTTATTCAGCAAGCCAAATGTCTGGATGTAGGGTACAAGAATGTCCTCATGTAAGTACTGTCTCCAAAGGCCATAGTCATAAAAAAAGCATTTTTATGAGAAACATATCTTTAAAAATACGCTTGATGGAAAATATATGCATCTTCTGAGAAGAAATTTAATGCAGTACCAACCAAATGTGAGCTTTACCAGATACCACAAAACAAGAGACTCAATCATTCTAAATCTTTCTCGCTATGTATCAACAACCTAGAAAGCCGTATTACCAGACTCACTTTAATTACTTAAGTGTAAACCTGTATATTTTTACATGGTACCTCGTTTTCTCCCTCAGATATTTATTATACATCAGTCAGTTTGTGTTGCATGCAGAACACAAGGAAAGATTCACAAATAGTCAAACAGTTGTTTCACATAAAATACACTGCACATTGCAGAGGCATTTGTATTATTTTCTCAGAATGCCACGGTTCTTTCAATTATAGCTCTTATGAATTTATGTGTCTCATTATAAAGTCATTCTGGTGGAGTTTGGGGATTAAGAACTGCAGTCATTAGCTGTTTCTTCAGAGAAGAACAACTGTGACCTAAAAAAAGGCAAGTTGTAAATAATAATTTCATTTTTAATATATATTCAATGTTTTATTTACAAGCAATGCTCCTACTTATCTATTAACCAGTCTCCTTGAATTTGACCATTTTCAAAAGATTGACCTAATCCTGATTGTCTAAGTTTGAATAAATCATGACATGATCCTGGGAACTTGGCAAGTACATCAATGATTTTACATCTGGCATCACACACCAGCTACATGTTGAGGGAATGAAAAAATTTTCGATTTCTTTACCTTGCCTCATTAGTCATCATGTGGTGATGCGTGCATTACGGAGTGCATGCAGTCTGCAGCTCCCATGACAGTTAGAAATCCAGCAATCTCATAAAATTCATGAATTACTTGCTGCAGCGCTGATTATCTCGTGCAAAAGCTAATAAGATTATTAGCTCTGCTGAAAAGTGTATTTATAAATCAATATGTGCACCATCCGCGAGAATATTAACTTACAGCATGTTAGAGGAACCTGTTGAAGAAACAATTAATGTAGGGGTAACCTTCAAGTGTTACAAGTACTCTGTCAGCCTTAAAATCATCGCCCAGAAGGCGGCAACAGTCTTTTTGCCAAGTCTGTGCCCGCAGATGTTTCCCAATTTGCTGTCAGAAATCGCTGCGTGCTCAAAAGTCACCTGATAAATTGAGTTAGATGGGTCTGATGAAGTTTTCTCTAAACTCATGGAACAAGCCCTGTTATGTTAATTAGCGGCCTGGCGTCTTGACTTATGGAAAAGTTAAAGGTTACGCTTCGAGCTGGGAGTCAGAAGGGTTAGAACAGGCTATTATTTGCAAAACTGCGCAGTCAACTGAGAAATTTGCAACCTGTACAGATAATTTTTACGTCCACTGTGTAAATCAGAGGATTTGTGAGCACAGGTGAGTGTCGTCGCCTTCAGCTGCTGAGGCCTGAACGCTGTTTTGCCACATTTTGTTTGAAAGCTGACTGCGTAAAATAGACCATTCCCATCCATGTGTTAGTAAGACTAATATTTATGAAACAGTAGTGGTTTTCCACATACTTCAACACTTTAATTTTTCATTTCATTTCACGTAACAAGTCATCCTGTCTCTTGAAAACTGATTATAGACAAAAACCTGCGCTCACTGAAATCAATCAAATCTTTGCATGCCTTCCCTCAAGCTGTATCTTTTAGGGACATTCCATCAGTTCGGATGAGTAGTACATTTTACCAACTATTGTAAAAATTGGAGGAAAGAATTTAATCAATTCGTGCAACTTTTCATAACAAAAAAAAAAAAAAACCCCAAAAAAACGGTTGCAAGTTCAACCAAGTGTCCACAGCTACGCTCATTATTCATATTTGCTCTTTTTAATTACTTGTTCTGTGAATTTATCACGTATTCGTACCCGGGGTTTGTTTGTGGGTTGGTTGTTTATTCGTTTTTTGCGTTATTCACTGAAGTCTAGCTACAGAGCAAGCAAGCAGACAAAAGGCCAGATCCTAAGAACGATCCTCCAGGACGCTCGGCTAATTCGCATCTACTAAAGAGTTACGGCCCAAAATATTTCCGCTCATAATTCATGAATCAGATGTATGGGAGCGCTGTCGACCAGCGGTGGGTGGGGAGGGGGCGATGGGAGGGGATGCTCTCCCCGCCCCTTGGGAGTGTCGCGCTTGGAATTCTGCAATATCAAAGTTTGAGACAATTTCTCTTCTCTCTTGTTGTTTAGCCCCTCCGGTTTCTGCCGGTTCACCTCTGCCAGAGATGGTTTATCTCTGCAGCTAATAAAATACTCCAGAAGTCTCACCTTTCAAGCTTCACTAAAATAAACTACAATGAGCAGACTGTCAAATATTTCCTTCTTTTGCTCCTTTCCTGTCTCGCCTTTCTGGGATGAAGAACCAAACAATCCCCAAAATATTCTCGCTGCAGTCACCACTTAAAAGTAAACATGTCAAACACCGCATTAGGTGTTTACATATAGTCTCTTTAGGATTCAGGTTCAAAATTTATATTTTTCTTATTGTCGTGCTGCGGAATATAATTAGCACGTCTTAGCTCAACCAATTGAAAATTTAAAACCAAAACTCCTTTTCAAAAAAAGAGCACATTAATGTCACTAAAATATTGTGGAGTCGCTGCTTTTAATCCTTAACATAAAATAGTATGTGCATATAAATATAGGTATAATCTATGTTCTGGTATACTTAACATTTTTTACCAGTAACACTTATTTCCTTCGTAACGAACACTAAAAAAAAAGACAAAAAATAAACTTTCCTCATGATGCCCATGACAAGTTATAAAAGTGTTTTCTCCATTAATTTTGAGAGAGGGGCGGTTTATTCCAAAGTTAAGGAACAGGATATCTAATTCTTTTGTTCGTCCATCTAAACAGAGCTATATAGATGCTTTACAAGGCTTTTCATAAAATAGATGCTCTTTATTAACATAATGCCAGATCTAAATCTATTTCTGTGTTCAGTGGCAATTTCAGGTTAAAGAAATACTCAGTGCCATAAGTGGCAATAACCACTATAAGGGGAAAGAGTGATTTATAAACCCTACTTTTAATATTCCTGTGGCACTTAATTCAGCCATCAGTATTCAAATCCAGCTGACATCTGGGGGAGCTCAGAGTGCTCAGCAACTTGCATAAGTACTCAATAAATTGCTAGATTGAGCCCTAATCCTGCAGTCGATGTTATGGGTAAGGGAAAACCTAATTATAGTGAGATATTTTTTTTTTCAGGTTTATTTACTGCAAGAGTTCAAAGCAAGATCACGTCATTGATCTCAAACTATAATACAACCAAACTCAAGAAGGAACTAAAAGCTTCCTTGTAGGTCTGATCTTCTGAAAGCCTGTTATGAATTACGAGTCAAGAAGAGAGAATGAACACTTACAGGTCCCTGAGGGATTAAAAAAAAAACAAAAAAGGTGATACTTGAATCATAGAATCATAGGATCATAGAATTGCTGAGGTTAGAAGGGACCTCTAAGACCATCGAGTCCAACCATTAACCTACCCTGACAAAAGCCACTTCTAAACCATGTCCCTAAGTGCCCCATCTACCCTTTTTCTAAACACCTCCAGGGACGGTGAATCCACCACCTCCCTGGGCAGCCTATTCCAATGTTTAATAACCCTTTCAGTGAAAAAATGTTTCCTAATATCCAATCTAAACCTCCCCTGACATAACTTGAACCCGTTTCCTCTCGTCCTATCGCTTGTCACCAGGGAGAAGAGGTCAGCCCCCATCTCTCTACAACCCCCTTTCAGGTAGTTGTAGAGGGTGAGAAGGTCTCCCCTCAGCCTCCTCTTCTCCAGGCTAAACAACCCCAGCTCCATCAGCCGTTCCTCATAAGGTTTGTCCTCCAGAGCCCTCACCAGCTTTGTAGCCCTTCTCTGGACACGCTCCAACACCTCCATGTCCTTCTTGTAGCGAGGGGCCCAAAACTGAACGCAGTACTCGAGGTGGGGCCTCACCAGTGCCGAGTACAGGGGGATGATCACTGCCCTGGTCCGGCTCACCACACTATTCCTGATACAGGCCAGGATGCCGTTGGCCTTCTTGGCCACCTGGGCACACTGCTGGCTCATATTCAGCCAGTTGTCCACCAACACCCCCAGGTCCTTTTCTGCCGGGCTGCTTTCCAGCCACTCCACCCCAATCCTGTAGTGTTCATGGGGTTGTTGTGACCCAAGTGCAGGACCCGGCACTTGGCCTTGTTGAGCCTCATACCATTGGCCTCAGCCCATCGGTCCAGCCTGTCCAGATCCCTCTGCAGAGCCAACCTACCCTCAAGCAGGTCAACACGCCCGCCTCGTTTAGTGTCGTCTGCCAACTTACTGAGGGGGCATTCGATCCCCTCATCCAGAGCATTGACAAAGATATTAAAGAGAACCGGCCCCAGCACCGAGCCCTCGGGGACACCACTTGTGCAAAATAAACCTGCGTGATCGGTGAGCTCCGTGTGGCAACCTCTCTCGTCCACTAGTTGAATGCGGGAACGGAGTTCTCTGCTGGCGGCTGACCTTGGAGGATGCTCAGGGCTGACTCGGTGCCTGTGCCCGGTTATACCCTGTGTCACACCAGGGATTCGGCCCAGGAGACTGGGTCAGGCGCTGTGCAAAGCCTCCCTCAGCTGGAAGTTGTTTTTTGCGACAGTGAAAATAAGACCCACTTTATGGCCGGATAAAACAGACACGTAGCCATGCTCCCGGTTGCCTGTGGCAAAACGAAGCCTGTTCTCCAGGCTCCTGACTGAAAGGAAGCGTCGGTGGAATACGAAGCAACTTGTCACGGTGCAGCCTGGGTTTCAAAGAACACGAACATCAGCTAGCTTGTCTGACCTAATGGAAGCTCACGTTTACTTCAATAAATGAACTAGGCATAAACGTAAGGGTTAAAGTGCTATTTTCCATAGTAGAAGTTATATATTAAATACTTTTGTTTGATTTGCAAACATTAACAAGTAAACTGGAGTCCTGATTCAGTTCTGTCCCTAAATGTACTAATAGTCCCGCTGTAATCAAGACTGGAAAAAAACCACAACGCACAGAGACAAATATAAAGATAGTATTTTTTCTTTGTCCTTACTTACTTAGCAGCACTGCAAAGTACCCTTACTGAAAATACTATCCCTGGCTTCTTTTCAGAACTTGAAAGAATAACACTCTTTGGGGGAAAAGCAGACCAAATGGATAATAGATTCTAGAAACAGATTTTATGTTTTTTATGTTCTGGCTACCCAGTCCATTTCCTTACATGAGGCTGACAGTTTTTTGTCACGGTTTTTTTCCTTTTTTTTATATTTTCTGCACACAGCTACACTTGTATTCTTCTCTGCTATTCCCAATTTTAATGGCATAAATCAAAGTCGAACCAGTTCTCTAAAAGTAAAAATCTCCTTAAAATATAAAATACCTTTCCTTTTCAGTGTTTGAAGAATTAAGATTCAGAACACAAATTTAAATAACTGAAAAAAAAAAAAAAAAAAAAAAAAAAAAAACCAACCCAAACCCAAATCATGTTCACTTGAAAAATAAAATTTAAAAGCAAACACAAAGTAAGCAGCAAAATTCTACCCCTATTTAGTGTCAACTCACAGAAGAAAGCCTTCTCGTGTGGGTCACAGTATGGAAAACATCACGTCTCTTCTCAACAACTACTATTGGACTTAACAAGTTAATCTAGTTGTTGCGTTTTAAGTTTCTCATTTCCTACGGAAATAAACACAAGCACTATATGCGTGCTGGTCAGGCTTAAGTATGTGGCATGGCGATATCTGCAATGAACCTCTTAAAGGCGAGGTCAAGGCACCAGTGTTCAGTCCTGTCCACTGACGCCCTGTCCACACACGGCTGTGAAAAAGCACCTGAAAAACATGAAAACCCCAAGATATTCCCGGGCCACTGGAGGCAGCTTACATTTTTTGCAAACAGATTTTGCCTACAGCATTCGCGAAGGTTTCAGGAATCGAAATATGAATTAAATACGAAAATGTGCGTTCGCAACCATCAGAGATCCCAACCAGCCGCCATCTTTACCACCGGACATTTTGCAAGCCGGTTCTCAACCCATTTCTCCCGCTTGCGAAGAGCATGAGAGTTATTGCAATCAAACAGGCAGCAACGTTCTGAAACAAATCCCTTTACAGACTTTAATCTGAGGAAAAGAGATTCGAGGTCTGTCGCCAGTGGTAGGAGATAATCTTGTAGGGTAGCAAGAAGAAAGTGCCTGAGCTGTAGATAAAAGGCGAACTCCTGCCGCGGAACATTATACAGACGCTGGAGATGCTGGAAGGAGGCCAGAGCTCCCTGGTGATGCAGGCTGGAGACACGAGGTACCCAGCCACCGTCCCGCCGAGCGGCAAAGGAAAACGGTCGTGGGATTCCATCAAGTGCAGCTACAGCAAGTGCCAGTGGGGACCTTTCATCTCCAGAGCTGTCAGAAAGCACGGCCGTTCGCGGAGAGCCCTCGCCGCGGTGAACCCTCCTTTGTTTACCGAGAGCGACGACGAGTCAGACGGGGACGAAATACAGAAATAACGGGACAATGACTTCTTTTTCTATAAGCCATCCGCTTTAATAGTGACGCTTAGCCTGTGCAAAATAATCCCGCAGCCAAAGCTGACACACTGTGTCACTGTTAACTTCGTTAAGAGCCATTTACCATAATTCATAGAAAAACGAAAAGATGTAAGACGTAACACAGTGAGGGAGCTATGCTGAACGATTCATCATTGCCTAACGCAGGTAAAAGAAAAAAAAAATAGAGTATGTAAAATAAGGTTGCAGGTAAGCAAATTCATAGGTCATATAAGTTGATCAGAAAATGGAAGCAAGTGACAAAGACATTGTCCCAGTAACAGTTTGTTTGCTCGATGTTTAGATGTGCTGCACATGTAACCTCGTGCTAGGCAAGGTCCCAGAAAAATAAAAAGCATGAAAGAAGTAACACCCTCTGGAAATCTCAGCAGATTGATAGTCTTCAGGCTTTGTGTTCCAGATGAATCTGAAAGAATGGCGATTTTAGCCAAAAAAAGTACTTTCAAGATAAGGCTCAGGTTTGGGGATGGGGTGGGGTTGGCAGTAGACAGACGTGCAGGTGGATATGAGGAGACGCTCCTTACATTTATCTTTCCAGAAAACAAATGTGTGTTGGTACCTGGTTCATATCTGGATGAAAAAACTCTTTAAGAAAAAAAAAAAAAAAGAAATAAAAAGCAAAACCAAAAAAAAACCCCAAAGAAAACAAAACAAACAAACAAAAAAGTAATTACAATGCCTACCAACACATGCTTTCATTTACCGTCATATTGTTTATGATGGCCATGCACTAAAATCAGGAACTGTATGTATCTTCGTTACTCCACTTTTTTAATTACTGTGCCAGTAGTAATCACCAGTACCTATGGCTCCAGCAAGTGCTTCATCTCTGCCAGAAACAGCATACTGAAGCGAAAGATGCAATACTAAAATGCGCATGAAATATGCACAACCATGATATGGGAAAGTTTTTATATGAATTTTAAAATCACATTCATGTACGACAGTGTAAAATCCATTTAGACTCAAACACCTCATTGTTTCAGGCCATTGTGGGGCTGCTGTTGAAACCTATTAACTCCACTTGAGCACAAACAGCCATTCTCTGGGCAGTTCATTAAAATCCACCCTTTCTTAAGCTCGAAGGGACTTCTGACTGTTTAGTTCCCATGGGAAATATTAAAAGAAAAAAATTGCAGAGAAAAATCATAGCATGTCACAACACTTAATAATAGCTACAAATGGAGTAATTTTAAATAGTTTGCATTAACTTGATGGGATAAATATTCTGAGGTACTCAAGACCCTTAGGGAGAAGTGTCACAGGGATAAGCCATAGTGTGAAATTGCTATTTGAGTGCTGAATACCAATTATTTGTGATTTACTGTAATTTACTTTTAAACCCAGGAGCTTACCCAAAAGCGGTTGGTGTATGTTTTAAATGATGCATCAAGGACTTGAGACGTGAAATATCCAGGAACAGCAACAGAAAGAGAAACACCCTCAGACAATGTTCTAGTTACTTCCAACTACCATATGAAAAAAAAATTACAGCGAAAATGTGAGGAGTGAGGCGCTGAGAGTGACATGTACGTAGATGATCTGCATCTGGGAAGCTGCGGTACTGCGGACTCATACAATGACATAAACTATTTTTGAGCAAATTTACTCTTGCAAAGAGCCGAAATACAGGTGGAGGGAAGGCTGGGAGACCACCCAGTCATACTTACTACATGGTTGTTACAAACGGGCAAGAAGCTGAATTTTGTCCTTTTTAATGAGCTGCTAAATGGAGCTGGTGGGAAAACAGTTTCTGCGCGGGGGAACACGCTTCTGCTTGGACCGCTTGTGGTCGTTGCATCTTGGCCTTTCAACACGTTTCTCATGCCAGAAACCAACCTCTCCACCTCCTCCAACCAACTTCTTGACCAAGGAACATCAGCATAGCTGTTTTGCCCATTATTTGGAGAGCAGACATTATCTCAGAGTGGGACTCAGTGCACCCAGCTTCAGCCACCTGAACATTAAGTATGCAGCCCCAGTTAGCTGCCATAGGCACCCAACGCCATCAGTGGTGAGAGGCAGGTATCAGCAGGGAGCGATGCACTGCAGCTCCTCGTTTTAAGATTGGGTTAAAATATATCTTACTCCATTACTTGTAAAGGCAAGTCAACAGCTTGGCTGTTAATCACCTGATCTGTAGCTGGTTGACTGATTTGAAGTTAGGTGAGATGAATCCAAAGCACAAACACGTGCTTTCTCACTGGAGGCAAGACAATCCAGCTTTCAGAAAGCAGAATATTATTTATTTAGAATAGAAGTACCCATTATAGAACAGCCTATGTTTGCCAAATTTCTGCTTGAAGGTGCGAGTAGTTTAAGGCTAAATCCACTCTGTACTCTACCCATGACAAGTCCAAATCTGTTCCGTCCCCATCTTGCATGAAAACAAGCCCTTGATCAGGCACAGGGTTGAAGAGTACTGTGGACACAACTAGTGAGAAATTTTCAGAGCTCTGCTACCCAAAGCTAAAGGAACATGATTTCAACAGCTGCCACCCATCCTTCAAGGGGAATACCATTCTTCAAGGAGCATCTGGATGATGATGCTCTTAGTCATACAGTCTAGTTTTAGGTAGTCCCCTGAGGAGCAGGGAGTTGGACTTGATGATCCTTATGGGTTCCTTCCAACTTGAGACATGCTGTGATTTTGTATTTTCAGTATTTTCTCAAATGTTGTTTGTCTGCATTGAAAAAGTAGATACTTGCAGAAGTTACCTAACACAGACTCTGTGTAATGAAAAAAATATCTTTTACCTGACCCATATTGTCAGAAGTACAAAACACTAGCAAAGCCATCTATAACACCTGCAATATTCATACAGAAGACCGAGTGTCTCACAAAACCTTGCTTCTATACCTCATTATGTGTTTGAGTCTTCTTTGATTTTACAACACCACTTTTATGACAAGTCATGTAAAAATAAATGTCCTGTGAACTGATTTTAAATGGCCAGTGCTGGAAACCACAGTGATTTCGATTGAAGAACTTCACTTCAACAAGGTCAAAGAACTTCATTCCACTTTTTTAAAGCAATGGAAAATTCAAACTGCCAGACATGAAGCAAAGTGATTCGAAAAGAACCCGAGCAAGCTGCATCAAGCCATCAACCTGCTGTTGTGGCGGATGAGACCACGTGTTGGGCTGTATTACCAAGATGGAGGGATGAGCTGATCAGGCTGCATCTGAAATGTTGCATCATCTTTCACCCCTCCAGCTGCAAGATAGAGACCCACATATTGGAGAAAGTCTAGAGGAGGAAGGGCCACTAAAACCGAGGTCTGGAGCACAACGACCATGCGTAGAGGCTAAAGGAACTGGAATTGCTTAGCCTGGAGAAGAGAAGGCATGAGGGGCATCTGACTGCAGTCTTCCGCAACCAAAAATGGAGCTACAGAGAAGATGGAGTCAGACCTTTCTCCGAAGTGCACAGAAAAAAGAACAGGAGGCAACAGACACAAGTTACAGCAGAAGAAATTCAAATTGTACATCGGGACAAAAATTATTCCCCATGCGAATGGTCCAGCACTGGAACAGGTTGCCCAGGGTGGCTGCAGCATCCTCATCCCTGGACATATTCAAAAGTGGACAAAGCCCTGAGCAACCTGATCTACTGTTGAAGCAGAAAAGGAGGGTGGACTGAATAGCTGCCAGCAGTCCCGTCCAAGCCAAATCTTTTCATCATTATTGATTTATGTTGCCTTTATTTCATGGAGTTAACACTTAAGTGTCATACAACTGGTCAGTTCTATTCCACATATTTTTCCATTGCTAAGTAGATTTGACTCAACTGCAAGATTGTTGTATCAATTAGTGACTTTTCCCTGACTGTCTGTACCTCCAGAACTCAACAGGTCCAGTATCAAACTCTTTTCTCCCTTTTTCCTGTAGAAGAAGCTGTAAATATCAGCTACTTCACTTACAGATGATTTTTTTGTTTTACTATCCCTTTTGAGGAAGAAGCAGCAACTTTATGAGACACTCTAACTTCTTTCTCCTCCGTTGTACACTCTTCTACAATTCACAGTTGCAAAGGCTCTAGGTCTTGTCCTGTGACAAGGTCGTCACATTTTTCATAGTGAAATACTCTAAAATACTTGTATTTTTAACAATTGGCCAAGGAGCTACGTTCAAACCTTTTCACTTATCCAAAATGGAGTTGATGGTCCTATAAATAGTGCTTCCCCACTATTCCTTAAGATGAAATACAAATCTGGCTCTGTTGGACCTTCACAAGTAACTGTCACCATTTTCCACAGCACCATTAGGCAGTGGATATAACATGCTTGAAATAAATAACCTTCTTACAAAATACTTAAAATCACAATAAACCAAAAGCTGTAGCTTATTAGGGCTTAATACTGTAGGTGGTACGCAAGACTAGCTAATATCAGTTTGGTATCTATGAAAACGTATTTAACACCTTAATTCTCTAATGAGGTACTTTTTAATTTCATCAATTATATTCCAGAACCAACATTCAATGATTGCAACATATATAATGCTACAAGAATTTCAGGCTTAGTGCTAAAATATCTACATACATTGCATATAAATCAAGCACTAGTCATTGTTTTACCTTTTCTTTGTCATGCAATCAAGAAAATAAGGTAAAGACTCTTGGTAATATTAAAACAGATTTCTCTTCCTGCTGCAAAATTAGCTTATCCTTTCCCATGCCTACACTTTCTTTCTCTTTGAGATACAGCCAGCTCCCCAAACGCTGCAGTAAGAGTTACTGACTCCCAGGAAAATCTCGTGTCCAGCTTCCTTGTATTCCAGTACTCTGTTTCATGAAACAGTGCAAAATTATCTTTTCAAGACTTGTAAATTTTTATATATGGTTTTGATGCATCTATGCATCAAAATTTTCCTATTGTGTGACTTTAAATTCATTTATTTGCATTCAACACGTCCTTTCCTTAAGAAGCTTTTATTTAATCTTCAGTTACAAAATTAAGTTCTATATCAATACCCAACCTATAAATAATAAGGGTGATATTCACATTCAGGTTAGCACTCCTAGATGATCTTTGGACAATTCCCACAAAGAATTCTCCTTCATCTGCATTGTAGTTACTGGCTTTTTTACCGGGTTCGTATTCCTTCAGGTACGGATAGTTTCTTTTCGGGCATGTAAAATACATATCTGAAAAGCTTTTGCAAAACGCTCCTGTTTTCTGTGGATCTCGTGGCTCTGCACGAACACAGGGCTCTCTGCTCTGGGTGCAGTTCTTCATGCTGCTTCTTGAAAACACATTTCATCTACAGCCTCCAGACTCCTCTGAAATCTCAGCTTTTGCTTTGTCTGGCATACTCCTACACGTTTGACATTTGCAGTCCAGTATGGCACTTTCTTATTTCCTTTCCAAATCTAGTCTATTTTTATTCTTATGAATATTTTATTCGTATGAAACTCTAGCTATTTGTTCACGCTTTTCTCTAGCCTTTCCCCTCCTCCCACAAATTTTAGTTAGGAAGTTTTAGTATTCTTTTCCTTAATATTCTTTCTTTTCTTTTTCTTCCATCCCTGATTGTAATTATAACCTTGTTTAAAATAAGGATCCACAAGCCTTACAAACTGGCTTAGCAGCTTTATATATGCTATAAATGCCTCAAAAGTCTTTCCCTCTTTAGAGAGATCAATAGCAGAACTCAAAAGAAGCCTATTGAGGGCAGTTCTACCATTTCAAAATTGCTCTGTCTTCTTAAGTTAGGTCTACTAACAGGCCTACTTTCTCTTACTTACGCGTATACTGCTAAGAAAACACAGATTGTCTACCTGGGACTTTTCAAAAAATTAATACCTTTTGCTCCTGATATTACTCGTTAACACCACTTGGCTTCATAAAGAAACTATTTTCTTATTCAGAGTTAATTAAATGATCTGCAACATACTTGCAGAATTTGGGCTTCTTTGGAGTTTTTACTTTCTCTGCAATTTTTAGATATCATCTTCTGGTTCTACTTCCATTTCTAGTATCATATACTGGCAGATAATGAGGTTACAATTGAAATACCATTTCATGAGGACCATGAGAACTGTTAGATGCTAATGCTAATGTCAGAGGAAAATGTCGATGAGAGCGGAGATTTAAGTTTCTCTTCAAGGCTAACTGACTAATTGACAACTAACAATTAAAGCTGATTGCTCCAGACTCTCCAGGAGATACCACATTGCAACCCAAGCCACTTTAAGGGGATGACTATTCTTACATATATCCTACGTTGCCCTTAGAAATTTTGGCCATGGAGTAATAACGCATCCAACGTATATTTTGTAATACATTAGGGGTATTTTCAATACCTGTCAAAAAGGCTGCATTTTAACTTACAATGTTAAGAGAAAACCCTACACACTCTGACACTTCAAAGAGTTAGTGGTAGGAGTGGGATAATCAGAAACTGTTTTGTTTTTAAACTCCAACTAGAAACACAGCACTGTAACTCTGCAGTCAACAGACAGGGAATTGCTCATTTTAAAATCATAAACATTTCAAAATCATTTATAACACAGTACTGTAAGATTAAAAATGTTTTTAATGAGAATAATTCTTAGGAAGACGTACTGCTATACCGAAACTCTGCTTACACCATACCCAAGTCTTTAAATTTAACTCACAAAAAAAAAAAGTAGACTGATGATACATTTAATCACAAGGAATAATAAATTTTTATAAAGTTCAATAGAAATTAACCGCCTCATAGCAGACGTCTTCAAGCTCAACTGCGTTGGCATGTTTGTCAACCCTGACCTTCAGCATAAGGGACGGGAGTTTGCTTTGAGGGTTTGAACAGGACCCATCTCGGAGACACAGGAGGCATGACTGTCGCACAGTTGGTGAGCGCATTCCCACATCCCCTCAAATCTTTAAGGCGAGAATAGAGAATTGCTGATTTTGTAAATAATTTAAATCTTTGGCTCTTTGTCTGGTCCTGTGGGGAACGGTACGTGTGTGTGTCTGGTATCAATATGACCT
This sequence comes from Sterna hirundo, assembly GCA_009819605.1. Classification (NCBI taxonomy): domain Eukaryota; kingdom Metazoa; phylum Chordata; class Aves; order Charadriiformes; family Laridae; genus Sterna; species Sterna hirundo. The sequence goes on from CM020462.1 coordinate 3,282,720, forward strand.
ACCCTGTTCTACATAAAAGAAACCAAGACTCCAACTGGTGGTAATTTGGATGCCCTCTGCTGAACCTTTGCTGGTGGCACAGATGGTTTCTGAATACCAATGCCCATCACACACTTTGTTGTTGGTGAAAATGACATACCTGACTCTGTAATCAAACGGATGAAGGGACTGTGAACAGCTGACTGCACTTGTTTCTTGCCGAGGAAAAAAATGGGGGAAAAAATCCAGCCCAGAGCCATTTCATGCAAGCTTGATGCATCACTTTTGGATCCAGATTTCAGTACGGGAGTGACTCCGTAAGTATCACAGCCTGTGCGCAAGCATAATGTGTAAATTGAGGGTTATATTTTGAAACTTCTGCTGCTCTGACACAAGGAGTGGTGGCTGGGGAAAGGGAAAAAGTCACGTATGTGAATGCAGCGTGCCACATGGTCTCTCCTGCCTGCTCACGTCAGAAACCACCCTCCTTCCCAATCTAGACCAATGGTCCTTCTACCCATATACTACCTCAGCAGCTCCTGGAGGGGCAATCAGACCTCCTTCCCTACGTTATCGGTTTGTACTAACTCCTCTGGCCTAATGAATCTTGAATTATTTCATACACAGGTAAAAGAAAAAAAAAAAAAAGAGTAAAAAACACCCCCATGTCATAAGAACTAGTAAATGGAGACTTATTCCTGCCAAGGGTAGAGCTGCAAGTTTTAGCACCTTAGGATGAGGAGGGGACTGCCAAGCCAAGTGGCGTGTGCTGCAAAAAGGTCGTGATATAGGTAGAAAAACTACTCATGCTGAGTAAAAGCAAGGACTGAACTCTGCTGTGCTTCTGAAACATACATTTCAGTACGTACGCTATGTCTGAAATCCCACCTCTTCCCGTGTCGATCCTCCCGCACTAACTTGCCTCAGGCAGCTCAAAATTTTAGAGGTTCGGGGTCCTTCTCGGGAAGTTGATCTACCCTCCTGGGCCTAACGAAGGGTTGGTCTCGTTGTCCCACAGCAGGTACGCAGAAGTTCAGTATTGCAGCTCTCGCTGCTGGGGCACCACAGGAACTTTTTTGGATTTCGTCCAGAAACAGCATATGGGAAGATGCAGAGTGGCAGCAGATGTATAACGGGCAGAGAGACAGACTATACTGTTGAGACAGGAGGAAAGGGAAAAGATAAAGACAAAAAATAAAGGTAAATAAAATACAGAAATACAGTGACGGCAGAGGAGAAAAGCCACATAGGAGATCCCACCGCAGGAATAAACAGAGGAGAAAAGAGAATGGGCAAAGAAGCAAGCAATACTATAGCGGGAAAGATACACAGAGACAGAAATGTGTCCCAGGGGACAAGCTAGAGAGAAAACACTACGTTACAAAAAAGGAAAACAGGGAAGAAAAATAATGTCAGTGTTCATTGAAGGGAAAATCCGGCTGGCAGGTGAATGAATTATTGAACTTTGTTAGCTGTAGAATAAAATTAACACACACACCAAGACACGTATCCTTCTTCCATTCCCACGTCTACACCGAGACTCACAGCCCCAAGCCGTATACACACAAGATGAATCGCAGCCTCTTCCCCTGATGAGCTTTTGGCCTAATTAACATGAAAGAAGCGTAACTTGGAAAAAAGAGAACTGCGGTTAGCGATAAAAAGGGATCTGTTTTATCGCTAGAAGATAAGAAGAAGGCAGGAAAATGCTTTCTTCTGTAGCCTACGCACACTTCCATCACGGCCGATCTGCATATTTAATGCCATTGCTGCAGGCTGCGCTGAGGCTTCAGCCCCTGGGTGAGGTATTTCTTGCGCCTCAAAACTCAGCAGCCCGCTGCAGTTCTTCTGCAAGGACCTGCTCAGCGAGGCCTTGCTGCTGGAGAAGAAAATTGTACTTCTTTCCACCCAAAAACTACACCACCGCACTTCCAGCTCATGTGTTTCAATAATTCAAAGGCAGCGTTCTTAGATTTTCTGAGATGCAAAAATGTCCTGCCGGTGCAGGTAACACCCAAAACCTTAATTAGGCCAAGCAGCAACCTGATGCTGTATAGTTCCTTTTATGCTTCCTCTTCTACGACAGTGCCTAACTTAGCACTATGTCTGTGGTACCTCTTATCTGCTTTTAAAAAGCTTGGTTTGTTGGGTTTTCCATGCAAAATGGAAGATAACAGTTGAAACGCTAACTAAGGACCTTCTTGAAATAAGGTCCTTATCTTTACATTTTGTCTGGCTCAAAGGTGGCAGCTTCTGTTATAAACATTGTATTTTATTGAACCTAAATAGTGGTTAAAAAATTGTCTGCACTCAACTTATCTTGATATTTAAGTCAATATCTAGTCAATAAATTATGGAGAGATTTCAGTACAAGTACTTGAACTTCAAAAGAAGAGTTATCTTTGCAACACAAGTGTGCCATAAACAGTTGTAACAAATCAAAATTGACAGGGGAACTTGTTTGGAAAGCGTTTGCTTGGAAAAGCAATCAACAACCTCTACCTTGCAGGAGGAGGGCTTCAGGGATTGCCTTCAGATGAGGTTCAATAACAGCACAGCTTGAAAGCACGTGTAAGACAAAGTAACTGCAGCAGGCGTGGTGTCTGGAAACACAATCAAATAAAAGCACAGAAATCACGAAACAGCAAAGGTACCTAACTATACAACAATGGAGCAGCTAATGAAACAAATGAGAACAGCGTGTGTAGGAAGGCATATGAAATATTTGAGTCCTGACTAAATGAGTCGTGCTCCGAGCTTACCATTGTTGGTACGCAAATAGCGGGGCTATTAATACACAAGGGGACGCATTTTCAGAGCGATATACGTACACCTTTGTGGTACTGGCTACCCAACTGCTGCTGACCCTAAATGCAAAATACCGGGGCACGGGGGCTTTGCACACATTAGTATACCATCAATTTGAAGGCAGGCTGTGGTACACATTTTAAATAATCAATTTATTTAATTTATTTTTGATTTATTATTGATTATTTATATTTTTATTATAATTAATTATAGTTAAGAACATAATTAATGTTATCATAAATAAAAATGTTATTATAAACTAATATTTATTTATTATCATAAATAAATAAGCTATTACATCTAAGTAAGCTTCCTCGATTGTAGTAAAATACAGATGCAATTCTTAGTAAAGACCTGCTACAACACAGAAAGCTGGCAAAAATTAAAACATTTAGTTCCATTTACATTACACCATCATCTTTACAATCAAGTGAGGGACAACCCTGACCAATCAAGGCAGAATCTGGTTTGCTTTTATATGGTATTTTTCCTGTTATGATACTTATAAGCCAATTTTGGAAAAACTGGACAATTACCCCAGACCATCACAATAGGAATGAGTGCACAACCAAGGGGATGCGAGTAACGTATATTGAAACATTTGGCTGAAGATTCAGCAGAAGGAAAGAGAAGTGGCCGGACAAGTCGATAACAAATGGCCAAGGAGATGCCATTTGCACCGTGGGAGAGAAATCACTTCCTGAAATAGTTACAGAAAGACCATGCAGAAAACTAAGTCCCCAAAAAATATTTGTGGCCTTTGTAGTTACTGATTTTTAACAGTACAGCGTACAAGCACAAACTGCTTAGACAGAACCCTGCCAGCATCAGCCTAGAAAGGCAACTGAAAATTGTTGCATTGCTTCAGGCTTTGATGCAATCTAGAACTATTTTCTCAAAAAAACAGGTGTTTGCTTTCGTCTTTATATTGTGACTTCCATTCAAAGATCACAATGCGCTTTAGAAACACGTGTTTCGCTTGAATTATAGATCCCACCACAGGTATTCGCTTTTGCATTTCTATTGTGGCTTCCGTGCAAGGGAACACGGTGTGCTTTAGAAACTCATGTTTCATTATAGCCGTAGGTCCCACCACTGGCAGTCAGAATTTAGAGCCCATGAAAGAAAAAGTAAAAGAAGCACAGAAAAGAAAGCTTTACATTTTACCCAAGGCTTTTGCTATTCCTACCTTGACAAGGGTATTGTCGACCAGCAGTGTGATGACCTGGAAAAATCTGCCAAGTTTCATGGTGAGCTAAGTTCTTGCCCATTTCACATATCTAGAAGGCTAGAAAAAATGATGCAATTTTGTTTTTTAATAGTATACATTGTAGGCTTCTGTTCTGTATGCATATATTTTTCACTTACAGTGCCTTATTGAGCAATCTACCTTAGGTGCTTTGAGGTGTCCTCAAAGGCAACCACCTATTTTTATTAACAAAAGAATTTAGAAGTTTATCTTCATTCTCTAGATTGTATCTATATCAAACTCCTCTAGAGAACTACATGAATATCAATGTGACAAGGCTACTGAAGCATCTAATGTAACAAACAGAATAAATCCAGGTAGCACAGGAAGAACGAGACTGCCTTTTCCTCCGTGTGTATTTTTCCAGGCAAACTGGACAAAATGTGCTTGGGGAGAAAAGTTGGGGGAATTCATGGAATATGAAGACTACAAAGAAATTTACTTCTATTTAGTTTACAAGATCATAAGCAGAAGACCTGTGATGAGTGCACCCTCAGCAAGTCTGCCGATGACCTGCCGATGACTGTGTGGCACGGTCGATGCACTGGAGGGAAGGGATGCCATCCAGAGGGACCTGGACGGGCTTGAGAGGTGGGCCCATGCAAACCTCATGAAGTTCAACCAGGCCAAGTGCAAGGTCCTGCACCTGGGTCGGGGCAATCCCAGGCACAAATACAGGCTGGGCAGAGAATGGCTAGAGAGCAACCCTGAGGAGAAGGACTTGGGGGTGTTGGTGGATGAGAAGCTCAACAGTGACCAGCAATGTGTGCTGGCAGCCCAGAAACCCCCCACAGCCTGGGCTGCATCCCCAGCAGCGTGGGCAGCAGGGCGAGGGGGGGATTCTGCCCCTCTGCTCCTCTCTGGGCAGACCCCCCTGCAGTGCTGCCTCCAGCGCTGGGGCACCAACAGCAGAAGGACACGGAGCTGTTGGAGCGGGGCCAGAGGAGGCCATGGAGGTGATCCGAGGCTGAGAGAGTTGGAGTTGTTCAGCCTGGAGAAGAGAAGGCTCCAGGGAGACCTTGTCATGGCCGGCAATATCTGAAGGGGGCCTACAAGAAAGCTGGAGATGGACTTTTTACAAGGGCATGTAGCGATAGGATGAGGAATAATGGCTTCAAACTGGAAGAGGGTAGATTTAGATTAGAGATTAGGAAGAAATTTTTCATTCTCAGGGTGATAAGCCCCTGGCCCAGGTTGCCCAGAGAAGCTGTGGCTGCCCCATCCCTGGAGGGGTTCAAGGCCAGGTTGGACGGGGCTTGGAGCAACCTGGGCTGGTGGGAGGTGTCCCTGCCCAGGGCAGGGGGGTTGGAATGAGATGATCTTCAAGGTCCCTTCAAGCCTAAACCATTCTATGATTCTATGATTAAGGTTTCTACTTCTTGGTAAGTCAGAAAATTTCCATAACACCACAGCATACTGGATACTTGGCTATTTTGGAAAGCCAAGCACTAGAAGCTTCTTTGATTCCAGTGGAATTTTAGTCTATCGGTATTTTAACCATTTCTAATCTTAAAAACGGAGATTGTTTGCTATTAAATTATTATATAAATGGTTTTAATCCTGCTATTATCTCTTTGCTGATATCCTGCAGTAGATAATTTTGTCACCTACAGTAAAAACAGTTTCTCAATAACACTGTCCCCTGAAGAGGAGTGGCACTGGAAAAATATTTCATAGCACCTCCGATTCTCCAAGGAATTTTTTCCCTTCAGTCTTAGGGTGTAAGTACCACAAATTAAGGGGTTTATATAAACTAGTACTCGAACTCCCCCTTGTTGCCCAGCTTCAGGCCACCACCCATCCCTGGGAGGACAGCAGTGTTTCCTCAGGCAGCTGCTATTAAGACAATTCCTGTTTGAGTTTTTGGTCCACACCCATGTTTTCTAATCCTTGAACAAACGATGGCATCAGGAAGTTTCCTCTGGTCACCAGGGTCAAGCAGGGCCACTGCCATCTCACCACGCTGCTGTTTTGCAACTTCTTTAAAGTTCAAAGTTTCTGCCATCCTTGCTCAGGCAAGGCTCCCATAGTCGCCAGGAATGTAAAGGGACACAGAACAACACCAGTGAATCAATGTATTTCTTCCCCCGACTGAAATTTACAAGAACCTAGCTTACAAATGGCAACTAAGGTCTTACGCATTTTGTACAAAGTGCGTCTGCTGGCATCAATGCCCCTACAAATGCTCCACCAGCTGGCTGGCGGGGGCTGAGACCATTCTTCTGCTGAGCGGCAGCATGACCTCTAGCTATCAAAGCTTACACCAGCATGAAATTCTCGCTCTCCAGCCCAATGCTAAGCAGGATGAAAAAGGGTACTGGCTTAGCCCCTGATGTGCTGGAAAAAGGCACTACCAATACATCTACGATACCAAGCCATGAGGCACATGTCCGCCCTCTTATTAAGGACCAACATGTAAATTGACACATTAACACTTTATGCATTACACCTACTGCAATACCCAGTGATGGACTAATTGACCTAATGCGTCACTTCAGGCACCAGCTCCAAGATTTATATAATGTGTTATATGAAGTTTACTTTGTCCTATCTACTCTGACAATTTTTTATCTCACACCACTCCCTTTTATTCCCTCCCCTAATGACTCATTACAATTACTCGCTCCTCCCTTGGGGCAAGATCTGGAAACAGAAATGTAGAGCCTAACTTTCAAATCTGACATAGCAGGTACATGGTACCGGTCCCAGTTTTGGCCAGGGCACATTTCAAGAGCTGAAGTGAAAGGGTATTTTGCACATTTGTGTATTTTTAGTAGAAAGAGGGACCACCTTTAGTATAAATGTGAAAAGACCACATCCATCCACAGCCCCGCATCTTTCTCTGAAAGTAAAAATAATAGGAGCCCAAAAGTGTTCCATCAGGCAAAGACAAGGAGGTTTTGCATAAGGGTGAACAAGGTCCACAAGGTCCTGGGCAGAAAGTCCTGAGCTGCAAATGAACCTCCCCAGCTGCCATGGTGAGGACGTCAGGACCGTATGGAATGTGCCCGGCAGGGGCAATTCTGGCAGAGCTCCTACATTTCACTGCCACCACTCCCTCCTGCTCAGCTGAGCTGGCTGCCTTGAAGACGTTGCTCATGGAAGTTAAAAGATACTGAGGTTTCTGTAAAAAGTACAGGGGCAGAAGGCTGGGCTTTAAAACAGCGACGCTCACACACTCAGAGAAACGCCGACACATGACACTTTGACACCCTCCTTATTACTAGAATGAGGTGGCAAACGAGAAAATTCATGGTAAAGAAGGGGAAAGCACATTTTCTGGTAGCACTGCCTGATAGTAAGGAATACATTTATTATTTTTTTTAAATAGCAGGAAGAGGCCTGTTTCAAAATGTTCCATTGTTCTGGTAAGGAATGATTAGAGAACACCAAGATAGGTATTTGAAAAGGATTTGATTTAGTAACAGTGTCAGACGTAGTGGATTTTCCAGTATAGACTGAAGAAACACGGACGACAATCTAGAGGACAGAAAGAGACTGTGGCAAATGAGGCTTAAAGAACAAGAGTTTGCAAGAAGGAAGACTTGGCAGGCAATAACCTGGGAGAGACTAGCCCAATGAAAACAGTATCGCAAGCCAAAGCACGAGCACAGCCGGGAGGGTGGACATAGCATCAGCAATATAACGGAAGAGGACATGCCTTTTGGGGATGGTCAAGGCTTTGATTCATTTCAGGTAGCACATGCCCCACCCATGGCACCACCAGTGCTGCATCTCCGGCCAAAGCCTCTCAGGATGCTGTGGTCCACCGCAGACGGCTGCAGAGGCTGCCAGCTGAGGCAGGGAAAGCATCTCTGTTCACCGTCTCTAAACACCAGGCAAACTTTATGTTGAAGTCTCTATTTAGTTCGTACGCTCCAAACACAGACACGTGTCATGGGGCAGGCATAGGGAACTGAACCCCATACAAACTATACTTTAAACCTACATTTAGATTTGTCACCTTGAAAAGGGTCTTTCCCTTTCTTGATCTTCCTATTGCCAGGATGCTTACACTGTTGTTAGATTGAGGATCGCATTGAATCTCCATCCAAAAGTTTGTGTCCATAGAAATGGACTCAGATAGAGGAACTCACACAACCTTTTTTTCTGGGCTTGCACTAAAACGAGCATCTTTTCCTTTCACTGTCTAAAATATACTTACAAAAAACCTGATCAGGATGCCAACATAAACATTTTCCTGAAGGATTTTCTCTTACCGACACATGGAATAAATAAGGTGGACTACAGAGCAGCTGTTAATGACTCCTTTAAACAGTTCATTTAAAAAAATCAAAAACACTAGAGTGGCGCTTATATCTGCCTATGCAGGACAAAACTGAAATCTCAAGGTGAACCCTTCATTTACACTGAAACTTGTATTTCTGAGAAAAGTACAACCATTACAAAACTAAATGGCAAAGTAACTCAATCAATGAGATTGACCAACAGCACCTATTATTAGCACTTGCCAGATAGCAATCAAACATGGGTTTGAGGAATACGGTACCGTACATAACCTCAGTGAAAAGAGTGAATTCAAAGAGTACCTTGGAATCTCAAGTATCTTCTTTCATTTTTTGATATCTGAGGTTTTCTTTTGGCCTTTACGTTACAATTCGAGAGGACTGCAAATACCCAGTGCTGCGTGGGACATTGTACTTTTATTGCTACTGAAGTCAACGGGACTTTAAGGCTTCACTCAGTCACACGCATCCTTATCTCAGAGTATTTACATCTTACGTATTAGTATAGAGTATTATACATAATATTATACAGATCATTATATATAATAGCAGAAAAATTCCTAAACACACTCATCATTGTTTATACAGCTGCTGATTTTATGCTTTCTTTTTGAAATGAGATGAATACCAGCACGCAAACGGTGAACAAGTCGCAGTTGGCTCTTTCTGCGACGTACACAAGCAGCCACCAGATGGCAATAAAACCCAGGTAATGAACAAAGTTCTGGCTTTAGGCAATGTTCAAAATCACTTTTAATTGTTGCCTTCCTTTCTTACGGATAGTGGACACGCAGAAAAAAATCCACTCCCATAATTCAAGTGCTATTGAATTATATTGTGCTATTGTTATCCATGAACCTGGAATGAAAACTGGCAGTATTTACATATTACACCAACATCCGTGAGTTCAGAGAAACAGTAGCTCAATTGCCCATAGACAAATATATCCCAGAAATACTAATTATTCAGCATAGCTCCCCTGAATTGCCATAAAAACTCTTCACAACGCCTCCATTTTCCACCATACTCTCATTTTTTTCTTCTTCTTCATTTATCCTCTTAGTATTTGCTCAAACTTAGTTAAACTAATAACATCAATCACCATGACTGAGACCACTTTACATCCTTCTTTTTCCACTATTCTGTAATTTCAGATGCTTTCAGTGAAAGTGCTAACATTGGGATCTACAATACACACTATCACCTGTTTTAGCTGCTCTCCTTTATTAACATGAACCTCACTATTCCATTACGTATTCTCAAATGACGTATGAGTTTTTTTTTTTTTCTCTTTAAAGAATATCGCTTTTTCCCCCGTTACTTGTGATACCATCAAACATATCTTATTTTGGTTATTTAATGGTTTTAGTCAGGTAAATATGCAAGAACCTATTACTGGTGAGTATATTGTCATGTACGTAAGAAATTTACTTCAGATTAAAAAGAAAAAAAAAAATCCATCTACATAAAAAAACCTCCACTGGCAGATGTGAAAAACTCCAGAACTTTCTCAGAATGACTAAGTTAAGCAAAAATTTCTAGCTAGGCTTTATTTTCATCCAGAACTACAAACAGTCATGCATAAAAACAAAACAGTCGTGGTAAATGTCAATGAATAGCAATGATAGATGACATATACAAACCTTGCCAGTGTATACCAGCCAAAGACCTTGAACTGGGACTTCTTGTTCTTCAGCAGCTTTTCCAAAGAATATTTCTTAAGCGCTTTATTACTCAGGGTTAGTTTCATAACAATTACATTGTCTACTGGGAAGGGCATTACGCTGAACTACCAAACTGCATATTACATTAATCACGCTTCTTCACTTTTCAAATGCTTCATTAATTTGGGCCACTTGGATCTTCTGCTCAGCTAAATCTTCACCTCCTCATGTAACAGCAGAATGCTGAGGGGGTTTTGCTCCTTATCCAATTAAAAAAAAAAAAAAAGTAGAAGAAAAAGGTGGGAAAATGATAAATGCTAAAGTATCTTGTCATCTCTAACAGTAGGAGATGTGAAACTGTTGAGTGACTTGGGATTCTTTGTGCTCCTCTGTTTCCTCAGCAGGAAAATGGGGCTTCCCCCCTTTGCAACCTTTCCTGAGGATCACTGCTGAGGTTGCGGCAACAATTAATTTGTTAAACCACTTTACTTACGCGAGGCTCACTGACGAACCCTGGAGGGGATCTTGGGCTTGAAGGTCTGAGAGTTGTTTGGCCCTGATGAATGAAAATACGCGACAGCAACATTCATCATGTTTTCCATAATTCAGCTGCTCAACATCACCCTTTCCTGCACTGCAGCACTTAATAAGGCCCTTAATGTCCCCTTAATTAGTCCCTACTTACTGCTCTGCTGCCTTCTTTGTGTGACTCTTTTCCCAAAAGATATTAATAGCAGTTTCAAAGATAAAAAATACTGACAACTCCATATGTTATACAGTAGCAAGCTCCTTCCTTGACTGATTTATTTAAGTAGAAAAGTTGCAAAAATTTCTAAGCTGTTGTTGAAGGATAAATCAACACCTCTATCAGTGAAGCTTTACATCTTTTGGGATTCCTTCTGTGCACCACTCACAATCAATCCAAGAAATATATCTGTGTGTCCCTTCGCCAGAGCGCAGGGAATTTTTCTTGGTCAAGTTCTCAGCAAGGACCATGGGTCATTAAAACTTAACATCTATTTTCCTTCTGCAGTGGCTATTTTTAACTCTTACCCATGGTGGGTGAAAAGGCAGTAGGTAGCAGACCTGTGATTCAAATTTAGCCACAAAAATGTCAGAAATTTAGCACAACACTATGCTACACATGATGGTCCTCTTAAGGAGTTTCAAACAGGAGGTATATTAATTTCTGTCTTCAGTGTGAAGGTGGTTTTAAGCATCTGAGAAGGCCAGTGAAATAACAATTAACAGTCTCAGCAGAGCATCATCTTCCAACCTGCTCAGCCAAATTCTACTTTTTTGGTGATTTCAGTGAAATGTACATGACTACTTTGGAAGAAAGTTGTAATCTGTTGGAGTAAGAGGAAAGGCTGAAGCACTTCCTCCATTACTTACTAACCATGTCATCATCACAGACAAAAATAGGAGTGAAGGAGACAACACTAGTGCTACTAGCTTCAGTGTACGAGTTCATCCAGAACAGTGTTGCTTAGATCATCTCGGGGTTTCATAAAAATACTGTTCATTTAACAAAAGCATTCTTCAGGTTAAAAAAAAAAAAATTCCCCAGATTATCACTCACTTTCGTACTTCACCCAGCATGGTAGTGAAAAAGTATGAGTCACTACAAGTGAGCAAGAAACTCACAGCCCAGTAAAACGAAGAATGCCATCGCCAAAGCTAGTGGTTCCTGGAAAACCAGAGAGAAACTCTAACTACCTGTTTCACTTAAATGCCTAGCTCCAGAATTGAATCCAGGCATTTCTGCTAGGTCCAAATACAGTATGTATGGAGAATTAACCACCTGAGAATGAGGCTCATAAGCCATGTTGCACTGAATCCACAGGATCTGTGCTAGCCCACAGACTGTGCCAAGGACACGGATGAGTCTTATCTCGTTGCTGCATAGCTGTTGAGTTGCAGCAGCGGCAGGGAAACGATCTGCTTGCTTGGGATCCCCAGGCTGGAGAGAGGAAAACTTCCGGACAGGTTAAAAAAAAAAAAAAAAAAAGAAAAAAAATAAAGATGCGTTTTCTAGTACGTCATGTTGCAGGAAAATATGAGTTGCACACCCACTGTGCCACACAAATGAGAGAATATGGATTTCCCTGCACAAATTACATTTGGTACAATTTTACTTATCTACCTAGACCCCTTCCTGCTTTCATATGGCCTTTATATGGAAAAAAAGCAACACACCAACCACAAACAAACAAACAAAAAAACGCAAACAAACAAACAAAGAGCTATAAAAAAAACTATAAAGGCCAGCCCCCTGTTTTTTAAAACCAGAGTAGCTGAGAGGAACTCAGCAGTAATAGTGTCAACTACAGCAGCCTGCAGACATACAAAACTTTCAGATAGGGATTGCAAGAGTCACTTTTGGGGACCCTACTGCGCATCACTCAGGGGTGATGCCTGAACCCCAACAAGCACAAAACACAGTGCTAGGGGCTGCCTCCCACGGGAAAACACGGCATAATCAGTGCTGTCATCTGCCACGAGTGGAGCAGAGGACAGGGGTTGCCTTGCCTTCCAAACTGTGCTTAAGAAATTTGACACGCGTGTGCCCACAGACACACCTGTCACAGGACCAGAATGCCGTCATGGTGTAATTATGATAGGTTATTTCAGGTTGTGGTTGGTAGCCAACACACGTCCAGTTTCTGGATCCTGGTCAGCTGGAATAAGAGGAGGACCAAGTTGCTCAACTCTAGAAAAATGAGGCATGCAAACCTTTCTAATAAAACTTCGAGGTGCCTCTGAAACAGAGCTTCTCAAAGGACAGGCAGGAATCACGCAGGGATTTTCCCAAGATCACATTTCTGCCTAAGTTCCACTTTGAATGCCTAATTCCTTTCTTTCGTTCAAACTTGGCCCACACTGTGGAACACAAGATGCACCAAGGAGCTGATGGTGAGACATACGTCTTGCTCATCTGAGAAGCTTTTCTGCCAACAGCTCCCTCTCCCGTAATTTCCTCTGTACTCCTCCCCAGCTCACAAGCACTTCACTGGGACCACTTTACCCACTCACACTAAAAGTTACCAAAAATCCTTAAAACAACCACGCTTACTAGACCGCTATGCTCTTCCACTGTCCTTTTCTACCTGAGCATCCTCACACCCTGAGGTTCCAGAGTAAAGCCCAGTTCTGCTGTCATACCCACAGCCATTACCCCCCCTTCCATTTCGGTTTTGGCATGGCTGTGAAGCGGAATTGCAGTGCTGAGCACCCTGTATATTTCTGCACACCTTGAAAACCCTCCCTGCAGAGCTGCTGAGACAACAAGGGATGCACAGGGTCGTTGTCTTTGCTTTTTGACAGCACTCGCCAGCAAAATGGAGAGGGGCGTTGCTACCATGTCGCTTAAGGGGCCAGAAATAGAGTAGCATTGCTTACCCAAGAGTGATAACCATCACTCTTGCTGCTGAAATGCTTATCTCTCTAATAAAGGCAGGTTGGATGTGCTTATTAGTTTAGCTCAGAAAGTTGAAGTAAAATAGATGGCCTAAAACAGAACTCAGCTCGCCCCGGGGTCACTTTCTTTCTAAAAATACTGCTTTGCTAAAGGTCTGAAACTAAGCTAAGGAAGAGCTGGTGTGCTGAAAGCTGGTCTGTTCTTTTTCCAGACTATAAATTAGTCTAATAAAAGATATTACCTCTCTTACAATCCTTGCTTACCAAAAAGCATAACAGCTTATTTCTGGAGATGAAATCACAGTATATAACTTTCCATTTTAAAGCACAAAGCTGACGAGTGTCCTTTGATGGTCCAAAAAAAAGGGGGAATAAAAAAGTTCTTAGTTTTCTTACAAAGCTACAGTCCAAGTATTCTAAAAAATTGTCTTCTGCTTTTGCTGAATGTTGGGAAAGATCCTGTGACAAAAGCACAAACAAAAAACACCCAGGGACTTTGTATAGCCACATCTATCACAAGATTTCTCTGCAAACTGCTAACAAGAAGAGATGAACATGGAAAGAGAAGATGCAAAAGCAGTATTAATGAGAGAACAGTGGAGCACGGTCCTTAGTACCACCACAACCCAAACGTGAAGCCAAGTCCTGCTTTCTCTGGCAGCATATGGACAAACCTGATCAGAAAAGCTGCATAACATGTTTTGCCTCATGGGCTCCCACTATGTGGCCTTCTTTATTTCGTAGCTTAATCACTTCTAGGTCATTTGGATTTCGTAATCCTGCCTGTTCTCCTATCCTTGTGTCACTGACAGAGTGATTATCTTCACTCGTAGGAGAGAAGCAGTGAAATATTTATTGATATAAAACAGTTATTTAACAACGACTGATAGCAAATGCGACAGTGTTTTACAAGATTCAATGGCAAGGCACACTTGGTTATTTACTGCATAGAGAACAGGGTCAGACAGCCGACAGGGAGATGCTCCTGTTGAGTCAAGGTTTCAGAAAGGACCCCCTGGCCTTCTAAACTTCTCAGAGAGGAGTCTGGGTGCAGCTGTATGCCTAGTCCCAGACTTGGTCAACAGTTTATGTCTAAAGGATTATTAATGCGCAATCAATCCCTTATATCACTTAGCTAAGGTTTCACAGTTCAGCATGCTAAAGCGTTACCAAGAATCTGTTGCGACAAGGAATCTCTAAACCTCGAGGAGTAACCTTGAGCAGGCGTCCCTGCTCATGGGGAGGTGCTGTCATGTAGCACGCAGCTGTGAAGGAGAACTCAATGGGCTCTCGTGCTGTCCACTATTTATAGGGTAAGATAATTGACCTATAGTTATATTTGCATAGCAGCAAGACGTCTAGGTCCCTATTCCGGACAGCATTTGGCTATGTTGCCATCCATCCCCCAAAGTCCAGGTGCAACCCATTACAGCTCCTACTGACAGCTATGGCTTGAGCAGGAGCCAGGGAAGGGGGAAGTGGGAGAGCACACTGCCACACCTTGCCAAAGACCTTCTAGGAAGTTTTAATTAAAAAAAAAAAACAACACTGAGGAACAGTGGCTATCCCACACATTTCAAGGAATACGTCCTTGTATGTTTTTTATATGTAACCATGAGCCTGATGGAGGTTCTGCAGCTATGTTGTGAACCACAAAGAGATGGTGTCAATGGAGCAGGGAGCCTGTATAAGGATAAAATAGAATCATAGACTCATAGGATCGCCTAGGTTGGAAGGGACCTTTCAGATCATCGAGTCCAACCACCAACCTACCGCTGACAAAAACCATCACTAAACCATAACGCTAAGCTCTACGTCTACCCGTCTTTTAAATCCCTCCAGGGATGGTGCCTCAACCACTTCCCTGGGCAGCCTGGTCCAATGCCTAAAAACCCTTTCAGTGTAAAATTTTTTCCTAATACCCATCCTAAACCTCCCCTGGAGCAACTTGAGGCCATTTCCTCTTGTCGCATCGCCTGGCAAAAGAGACGACCCCCTTGGCTACCCCCTCCTTTCAGGGGGTTGTAGAGAGCGAGAAGGTCTCCCCTCAGCCTCCTTTTCTCCAGGCTGAACACCCCCAGCTCCCTCAGCCGCTCCTCACCAGACTTGTGCTCCAGACCCCTCACCAGCTCCGTTGCCCTTCTCTGGACACGCTCCAGCACCTCAAGGTCTTTTTTGTGGTGGGGTGCGAGGCAAAGCCTAGAGTCCAAGCTCTGCTGAACCAGCACCTGCTCTCTGCAGCAGCAGCTCAGGTATCTTTGCAGCACGCTTTCAGATGAGGGAGCGCCGTGATGAAATACTGAATGGCCCTGAATAGACCCAGATTGTCTCAGGCACGCTCCCCAGCTTCATCACGGTGCAAGCCCTTTTGGCAGGAGACGAAGGAATTGGCTGGAGCCTACAGGTGGAGCAGCTGCAAGGTAAGAAGGTGGTAAGAAGGGGGAGCAGGGAGAGACAAGAGGGACAACCCAACCCAGTGCAGAACATGACCATGTCCCTTCTAAACTGCACTTAGTGTTCTAGCTCTGGCCCATTTGACTGTCCATCGTCGTCTCTCTGGTAGGCATTTCAACCATATGCTTATATATTTCTAACTGCAACTGGAAGCTTGTCCTTTGGCCGTGTTACCAAGAGAGATTAGTGTGTCTGTTTAACTGCCTGTCTTCTCAATTTAGCAGCACTAGCAATTGTTTTCTCAAACCAAAACTTCCAAACATTCAGTTTAACATGATTAATACATAACTCAAGTTCTGTTTTTAATAGTAAATACACCTCAGAACTCAAGTTACTTTAAATCATTACTTAGCAAATCTTTAGAAGTAAGAAAAAAAAAAACCCTCACCTAACTAGAAATTGCAAACACAAAGTTTTGATTTGAATACTTTTCTTACTTATAATATGTACCTTATGAAAACAGAATAATCAGAAATACAGCTCTTTGTTGTGCACATTCTTTCTTACTAATAAATACTATTATGCAAGGATATGCATATGACCGGGCAAGCTGCTCCTAGCTCCTAATTCCTACAAATTCAGGAACCAGTTCCACAAACTCCAAGTTTCTTTACATCACTGTGGACTGCATTCTCCATTACAAAACCAAACCCCAAATAAGCCTACTTAGTAAAATTTTCTCTTGTCTCCGCCATGGCACTGACAGCTGAACAGCCAGCCATTCCAGCACAGACGGTACCAAAAGGAAGGTCGGTAGATATCCCTCTGCATCCAGGAGTCTTGGAAGCAGCTCCTCGGGGCTGCAGTGCCTAGACCCTTGTTATCATAACATGATGGCCTACATCACCATTCCACACCGTAATGTGACAATATTTCACAAATGTAGCCTCACTAACAGGTATGAGGAGGGGAAATTTTATTCCTCTTATTTTTATGAGTGGATTGAGGATCAGGTATAACAAAGGATGACCAGAAATGAGTCCGTTAAGAGAAGCTTTAAAAGTACATTTTACATTTTGCAGTTCATTCTCTGCATGAAATATAGAAACAATCCTGCAGTGTGCTTTTCTTTTCCAGGATTCTCCTTTCGATATGAATGCCTTAACGACCAGAAAACACGTAACACCTGCTTTGATGCTCTGTCTAGACCATTCTCTGCCACACAGTGAAATGGCTTCAAAAGGAGGGGCAAACACTGTCTCCATCCCAAAACAGATAATGTCAGGACAGTCTCTAAGGAGCCAGGAGAAGAATCTGGATCTTCCTATTAACACTAGTTTATCAGTTTATGAGTCAGGAGAGCATTGCATGTTTTCTGGCTTTGTGTTTAGAAAACGTAACGACTATGCTCAAGGTCATTGGGCATCACACCCAGTCTTGCAGATTTATCAAGTACACATTAGAAGCCAGATTAGTTAAAGACACCATGAAGCAGAATAACTGATAACCTCTGGATTTTGAGTGGTCTTCAGCATGACCGTGCTGTTCAGTCACATCAAGGCTGGGACAGCTCTGGGCGTGTACAAAAGCGCCAATCTAGGCACCCAATAAACCTCAAAATAAACATTAAAAAAAAAAAAAAAAGAAAAGAAAAAACCTCCAAGGCTGGGTGAAACCTCATCAAGAATTTTTAAAATATTGATTTGGAGCTTAGTGACCTATGTTCTGCTCTGCAGAGCATCCTGACACCATGCAGTCGGCAACACTGGAAGAGTGAAGTTCAGATGAATCACTACTAATTTTCAACAGTTACCAGGGAAGATCCTCAAGCAATGCAAGCTGTATTATCCAGCAGGCCAAGATATTTTTTTCTTTCTTTCCATAATTCACTAACAGACTTTTCTCTCCTCTTTCTTCTCCTTCCACCAAAAAGCCAAAAAAAAAAAAAAAAAAAAAAGAAAAAAAGAGAAAAAAACAAGACATACAAGGGAGAGCTTGCCAGTTTCAGGAAATGGTTTGTTAAGTGAGGTCTAATCATCTCTTTATAGAGGCTGGAATACTGCCATCTTCCTTGGAGCTACTGACTCCAATAATAGGCAGGGCATCACCTTCATGGTTTTTGTCAGCCAAAAAAAAAAAGAAAATTAGATTTGTACTTAATTTTTTTTTTTTTAATTTATGAGGACATCTATGTGGAGTCTAACAAGTACAAGGCCTGGGAAAGGTTATTGGAGACTCCTGACAAATAATAACCACTCCAAGTGCGAACAAAGTAAGTCTTCACTGCCTATTGTTGATCTAAGATGATGAAACTTGATCATCTTTGCATTCAATTTTTAAAATCCTGTTACAGGATCTATAAAAACTTTTAATATTTAACTAAATGACAGTTTGTTTGAAAAAAATAAAAACTCCTGAAAATTAACTGATATTTACAGTTAACTAAACATCAGAAAATAACTGCTAAATACCTCTTTCAGTTACACTTTATAGCGTGTTCGCCATTTGAATAAAAGCATAATTAATTTATTTTTTTTTAAATCTTTGATTTTGACACAGAGGCTTTACTGATGAACGTCACGTTTACAGGGATGCACGGGCAAAAGGCTGGTAAAAGGCAGCTCAGGCAGTTCACCCCGTTCTCCACAAGATGGCACGAAACATACAAATTATGAGGACTATCAGAAATACTGAAAAAAAAAAGAAAAAGCTGCAGACACTGAATGTATGTGTGACTTTTGGCAGGATGTGGGAAATGCGTGAATACACGCACAGGCAACATCCTTCTGCAGAACGGTCGACCTACAGTTTATTATTCATCACACACGCTTAAGCAAATCGTGTCAGCCCTGTTCCGTGCTGCAGATTTAAATCACATATAACCATATACAATGGTGTGGTGATCTAGAAGGGTGGCTGGAAACAAGCCAGCGTGGGACCAGAAAGAAGAGCAGCAAAGAGACAGTGGGTGGCAATTCTGGTGGGAAACAGGCTCAGAAAAGTGAGGACAGCCCGGGTAGAAGGAAGTGGGTGGCCAGCGGGGAGACAGGCTGAGCAGTGGCACTCACCCGGGCTGAATCGCTCCCAGTTAGAGACACAGGCAGGTTGATGGGTGAGAGACACGCAGGAGAGCAAGCACAAGTGGTTATACAAGAGACCAAGATATGGATCGTTTCATTTATGTGCTGATTTCTGAGCTGTTCTGGTGAACACAAAGGTCCTGTCTGAAGTCATCAGGTCTAAAAGGGTCTGCTAGAGATGAGCTCCTTACCTCTCCTGAATCTGAGACTTTAAGTTGACATACCAAATACTGCCAGATTTGTAACAAAATCTTGTGATTTGGGAGTTTATAGCTGTGCGCACGACAACCAACAGGATGTAACACGGGAAATGCTGTTTCCGATTCATTCTCCTCACCCAAAGGACACGGAGGTGAAGGGCTGCAGGAAGGAGACTCATGTTTTAGAGAAGAGATAATAGGGATGAAATACTAAAAAAAAACCCAAACAACCAGGAAAGTTTGCTGATAGGGGCACTAGGAAAAAGAGGGTCATTATTTCAAAGAAGAGCAGATCCCAGCTCGGGTGCTTCGGGTGTGTGTATGTACATAGCACAGAGTAAATATGAAATTGACCTTTCTTTTCACCAAGCTTTAACAGGAATTTGGAATTAGTCTTGGAAACTGGGTCAACTTTCATGTAAATCAGCACATCTGATTACTCAGGATATTTTGTAATTAACTCAGAACAACAGCATAGCAATATATGGAAATTAGAGAGCTTCAAAGATTGTGAGGTTTTGCATTGCATGGGTACCCAAATGTCCTACTAATTTCAGCGGACTCGATTCTGCGTGTTTGGAAAAACATCCAAAAAGGCTCGACCATACCTACACCCCTCAGAAGTTGCTCCAAATTGCAGCTGTCTCTCTGTTGCAATAAAAATTTGATTTATCGGTGCTGTTCTCAATATGTCCAGAATGCCTTAAGTAGGGCTACTGCCAGCCAATGCCTTTCCCTCCAGACAGCAATCCAGGAACAGGAAAGAGCTGTCTGCTGATCAGTGTGACACACGGTAAGCTCTCATGTAACTGTCTACAAATTGGCAAATCCCAAAGTCTCAGAAGATGACCCACAAGCTCACAAATGGTGTGATCTTCCTAGCAGCCTACTCGCAGGAAATGCTCGGAGCTCATCCCGCATCCTGACAGCGGCTGTGGGTATTCTCAAGTTGTGTGTCCAGAAATGGATCAGCAAAAGACAGGAATCTAGTGGGATGAGAAGTATGTCTGGGCTACAAGGTCTGCAGATGAGGGTTTACAGCAGCTTAGCAAAGTATTTTATCCTTCTCCAACAAGTCTGGAATGGGCAAATGCAACTGGTATACAAAACACATCACACGTATCAGAAAATAACTGAACACGCACCGTATCCCAATTATGTAGGAAGGTCCCTTTCCTTATCTACATAGATACAAAAAAGATCCACATGAATATCCACTAGACTAGCAAGATTTGGGTCTTCAGTTTCCCGGAAAAGGCAACTGCTGTGCTCTCCACCTCTGCAGATTTGGCCTCAGACAGGTGGACGGCAGGATGACCCCAAAAACTGGAAGGACATGAGCTGTGGCCTGAGCTCTGTGAATGGAAGCTGCATCCCGCCTGGCTGCTGGCTTTCACGCGTCCTACAGCAACAGCAGATCACGCAGTTGTGGTTGCTGTCACTCGTGGAGGATAGGATTATCTTTCAGATTGTTGAAAAGAGGAAAAACGTGCAAATAAGCATATGCATGAGACCAACTGCATCTGAAAACGTGAGAGCAAAAGGAAAAGCATTAGCAGAGAGGAATTAAAACACCTCTGCTTCTCTTGCAAGTTCTCTTTTTACAGTTGGACTCGACTATCTTAAAGGTCTTTTCCAATCTAAATGATTTTATGATTCTATGGTCTAAGCAAGTATGAAGGGCTACCACAAGATGGTGCAAAAACATAAAAAGTCCTAACCCACCAGCAGAACACAGCCGAACATCTTCAGTCATGAAAAAAAAAAAAAGCATGAGAACCTCCACCAGGTGTCGGGCCAGGGGAAAAATGAATGACTTCTTATTACTCGAGGAAAAAAAAAACCAAACAGTAAATATAGGGATACGCTTTAAAAATGTAAGTCTGAACTTTCGGTGGTGGGCCGCACTCGCTTACGGAAGGTCACCGACCACCATGACACACATCCTCGAAAAACTTGCGTCGCGGGGGATGACAGCAAGCAGTGCAGCCTTAAATGAGCGAACCGACAACGTTTAGCCCAAGAACTGGCACCACGGGGGTGGGTAAAAAGAAAAAAAAAAGGAATAAAAAGGGGAGAAGGGACATGGGGGAAAGAAACCCCCAAAACGGGTTTGAGAAGGGACCCGCTGCTTAGCTCGGCGCTGGAAGGTCACACCCCGTTTTCTGTATTTTCTCCCCAGAAAAAGTGCCGGTGGGGGTGGGACACGGCCGGGGCGTGGCCGGGAGGGGGCGTGGCCAGCGGGGGAGGGGGCGTGGCGGCGCCTGCGCGCCGGGGCTTGTTTGTCACCCGGCTTATAAGGGCCGGGGCCGGCGGCCGGCAGCGGCAGCGCCTTTGTGGGGACAGAGGCCAGGCGGCACCGCCGCTCCCCCCGCGCCGGGACGGGGCTCCCGCCGCCCCCATGAGCCGGCTGTAGGGCAGGACCGCCACCACCGCCCTCGGCCTGAGGGGTTTTTTGGGGATTTTTGTTTTGGGGTTTATTCCCCCCCCCCTTTTTTTTCCTTTCTTACAGTCTATTTTTCTACACTTTGCTAAAAAAAAAAAAAAAACCAAGAAAAAAAAAAACCACCATGGTGCTGGGGAAGGTGAAGAGTTTGACAATAAGCTTTGACTGTCTGAATGACAGCAATGTCCCCGTCTACTCCAGCGGGGACACCGTCTCAGGAAGGGTCAATTTAGAAGTCACGGGGGAAATTAGGGTGAAATCTCTGAAAATCCACGCCAGGGGACACGCGAAAGTGCGCTGGACCGAATCGAGGAATGCTGGATCCAACACTGCCTACACACAGAACTACACCGAAGAAGTGGAGTACTTCAACCATAAGGACATCCTGATCGGTCACGAGAGAGGTAAGGGCTTACCTTTCTTGTTCTGGGGAGAAGGGGGCATTTTTGCACCTTTTCTTTATCTGAACGGCTGCAGTTCGCCGTCGGTGGGGCAGCCGGACAGGGACCTCCAACATCTGATGGACCTCGGTGCTAGAGATGCAGCTGCACCGTCCCTGCAGGGGCTCTGCCCTTCAGCACGGCCATTCTTTAACGCCTCGTTTTTTAAAATGTATTATTGCTTGCCTTTTTTTTTTTCCCATTCCCTAGTAACATTAGCAGTTTTTGTCCCTCCCGTAGGGGAAAACTGCTCAAAAACCACCAAACCAGCCCGGCAGCGACCGACCTCGCTGCCAGCATCCCATTAAACCCTAAAATACAGCGAAAGCTTAAAAAAGGAAAAAAAACCAGAAAGCATGATTATTGATATTAATTTTTTTGTAAGAATGGCTCTTTATTGCCAGATAAAAAGAGCCCACGGGGAATATTTTGACATACGCTATCCCTCCCCAAAATTTGGGAGGCCGGGACCACCATCGCCCCCGGACTGACAGAACACGCACACCCCCCATTCCCGGCCGGGTGAGGAGCCGGGGGGGGGTTGTGGTGTGTCGGGTTTTTTTAATGTGTTTTTTTTTTTCCCCCAAGTTTGCAGCCTTTGTTCGAAGCGGTTCAATCCTGTTTGGGACCGGTCCGGGGGGGTGGTGGAAGGAGGAAGGGGGGGGGGGGTGCGCCGCCCGCCTCGCGCAGATTGGCCGCGCGCGCGTCAGGTGGTGGCGATGACTTAATTCCCCAGCACCAGAAAATAAATGTTAAAAACCGGTTATGTAATTTTGGTGCTGCTTGCCCTTTCTTTCTTTTTTTTTCTAATATGCAGCATACTTACTGCAGGGATGGGATATTTCCCTATCTTTCGGGGGGGGAGGGGGGGGATAAAACACAGGCGGCACCGAGCCCATTACCAAGCGTTTTTGGAATCAGCGTTGTGCCAGTCAGGTGGCGGGATGGCCGCTTTGATTGGTGGGGTTTTTTTAATTAATACCTTATGGACAGCTCGCTGACGAGGTGCCTCCGACCCTCCTTACAGCCTTCGGAACGGCGAAACTCCACGCACCTCCGGGTGGCGGGTTGACAGAACCCTGGCAGGCATAGGGGGGGGTGTCCGGTGGTCGGTGTGTGTAGGGTGGAGAAGCGGGGGGGGGGGCGGGAGGGGGAACCGGGGCACTGCCCGCCGCCGCTCCGGCCCTCGCGGCCGCGTTTCAACCAGCGCCGCGGGCGCCTCAGCCCCGAGCTGGCGGCGCAGGCCCCGCCCCCCTCCCGCTCGCTGATTGGCCGCCTGGCGTTTGTTGGCCTGTTGCTAAGGCGATGCCAGCCGCTGATTGGGTGATGGGGACGGGGGGAGGCGGGGGGTGAAGGGAAGCAGGTTGCCCTGCCCGCAGCCGGCGTGCGCCGGCCGGCAGCGGGGCGGGGAGGCCGCGCTTCCCCCTGAGGGAAGCCCCCGCTCGGGCGGGCGGCGGGACGCCCTGCCGGCGGTCACGTCCCCATCGCCCCCTTTGTTTTTTTTTTTTCTCCTCTCTCCGCCGCGCTCCCCCGGTGCCGTTCCCCAGAGGGGAGGGGCGGCCTGGGCGGCGCTGCGGAGCGAGTGCGGGCGGGTGTAACGTATACCGTAATGTATATGAGGCGGCTGGCTGGGGGATCCGCTCGCGCCGGTTTAGGCCGGTCGGCTCCTGCTGCAGCCCGGCCCCTGATTGACAGCTCAGCACTTGTTTACCACAGCGCGGCCGGGACTGCTGAGCTGGCAGGAACGGGGCGGGGGGGGAACGGCAGCTCCTCTGTGAGGAGGAGACCGGCCCGCGGGGACAGGCAGCCGCCACCGAAAAGCCACGCTCCCCCTGCCTTTTTTTTTTTTAATTTTTATTTTTTTTAAAAAGCAAAAACACCCCTCACGGTGATAACGCCTTCTCTCGCCCTTTCGGCGCGTTTTCCTGACATTTCTTCCGTGGCGCTGAGGGCTGAAGGTGCGTTTGCCGATAGCGTGCTGGTGGGGGCTCTTTTTTTTTGTTTGTTTGTTTTGGTTTATCTTTTATTTTTTTAAAGATTTTCGGCCTCCCTGGAGGACAATAGGAACTTAAAACCCTCCTGCGTGCCTCCATTAATGTTTCACACCATTAAACACAAGCCTTTTCGCATTGTCTCACTGTATCTCCCCTTTTATTATTCCAGCTCTTTTTACGTGTGAGATGCAGTTTTTCTGTCCTCTCTCAACTTCTTTATTTTGATGGAGTCAGCGTTTTTCTGGTTTTACGGCAATTGCGTTGGAATAAAACGCAAATTCGTTGCAGCCTGTAAAGGCGCACAAGAAATCATGACTATAAGCAAAGGTCAGCTTTCTTGGGGGAGCCAGCAAGTATTTGGGTCTCTCCTGTCCAAGCCAGATCAACTTAACCTGCCAAAAAATAAAGTTTAGCTCTAGACAGTGTTATTTGGGCAGCTCGCCATTTTTTGTGCCCCTGAATTTGTCTGGTACTTTCCAGGTGGTGTGTGTACACCCTTTTTTTTTTTTTCTTCCCCCACCTTTCCCTCCCCCTTCTTTTTTTGGTGACTAATTTCTGGACACTGTTGCCAGGCAGGAGATAAAAGGAAGCTGAATTACTAAATTTAATCTTATGCAGCGGACTTTGTGCAGAACGCTTAATGCTGTTAAAGAGCCATCTCTTCAATTTTAACTAGGAATCGCAGTGGAAAGCATGATTTCCATTACGGATCTTGCAGGCAGGCCTTGAAATGGCAGCAGTTGAACTGTGTCAGTGTTCAGAGGCGGGATTATAAATTAAAGTAAATTAACCTCTGCTGCTCTGTAAAATGAATTGGGCAGTCTTGCCTACCCTTCTGTAGGTAAGATTTGGCCCTGCTTCCAGCTGCTAATACAGATGGACCAGAGACCCTTGTTTCTGGGACACCACGTTCTTAAGTGCTGTAAATGAGTCTGTAAATCCGTTTTATTTTGGAAGAGAAGCCTGTGTGATGTATAAAATGTATGCAAGTGGTATAAAATATCGTGGTGTTTGTTTTTCCCCCCCTCCTCTCCTAGACGATGACAATTCAGAAGAAGGCCTTCACACCATCCATTCGGGAAGGCACGAATATGCATTCAGCTTTGAGCTTCCACAGACGTAAGTACCAGCACGCAGTCCTCCTCGGGCCCTGCTGCCCACCCGCCTGAGCAAAACTCCTGCTGTGGGTGGAGGGGGAAACCTTTTCAATGGTAGTAGGAATTGTGCTCTGACATGCAGCGGAGGACATAATCCCATTAAACTGAAGAGGTTGCTTTTAAACCGATACACACTTCCTTTATTTCTTCTTTTTCTTAATTTCCACAAAACGGGAGCTCTTTGCTGCCCAGTTAGTTTCTCACTTTCTTTTGACCAAGTCCTCCTGACTTATTAGGTCTTCCAAAACTTTATCCTTTCCCAAGAGGAGGGAAGGGAATTTGAGCTATCACTGGAGTCCTGCAGAGTGGCTGAGATACCTTCTAACCCAACAAACAGTTCACTGGAGCTATGCAGACCATCAGAACTAGAGACAGGATCGCAGCTGAATTGTTTGGGCTAGGTCTGGAACAGATGTGGCAAGCTTAACTACACTCGAATAAAAGAGGAGGTTGTTCTTCTTTAAATAGGATGTACGTACCCAGGCTGGCCTGGATGCAGAAAGCCGGTATAGAAATACATAGAAGGATGGGTGGATGAAGCAAGAAAAATTCCTGTACTTAATTCCATTTGTTTCAGAAAGTAAAGGTGAAGCAAGAGTGACAGCAGAAATGTTAAGGTAAAGATTGTTGCCCCACCCCAAGTCTGAAATGTGTAATGTCAACATTGTCAATGGAAGATTTATATGTAGAAGAGTTACCAATATAGAAATTATCTAAAAGTACAAGTTGCAATAAAATCAAAAGACTCAGGAACAGGGGAAGTCTCAACATGAATGGAAAAAGGAGCCTTTTTGTTAAAAAAACAAGCAGTAAAGTCATTACGCCTGAAAAAAAATTGGCAGTGTCTTATGTGAAATAGCTCAGTACCTAATACTGAAGCTAGTAAACCATCTGTTTATTAGAGGTACTGGTTTTAGCAGAGCCTGCATGTGATAAACTTCGATGGGTCAGTTTCAAAGTGAAGAGCACAAGACTTAACTGCAACAGTGGAGAAGACCGGTATACATGGAGATTGTTAAAGAAAAAAATTACACATGAACATGAAATGCTTAGCTTCAGGTGAAGCAGATGGCCAGCAAAATATCATAAGCATTGGTCAAAACACAGGTTATTTTTAAGTGACCTGAAGGAATAACTGTGAAATCAGCGGTTGGTAATACTGAAAAAAACCAAAAGCTGACGTTAAAAGCCTGAAGTTTGAGACTGCTTACTTACTTGGTATTTTGTGTCCATATGATACTTCCAAAATTTACTTAAACTTGCAGAGCAACAGTATAAAGAAAGAAGACACGCACTGGTCTTACTGGTTTTTGCCTTGAAGAATATGGGGCAGGATGAAACGCTGAAGACTGATTAGAAAATCATTTCATTTGGAGTGTTGGAGGGGAAAAAAAGTAAACATTGCAGATGCACAAATAGAGAAGTCAAACCTGTAACTGAAAGAATCATCCTAGTAAAATAGTGCAGGGCTGGTATTATCCCCTGTGCAAGATACGGAAGCTCTGCAAATAATTTATGTTTAAGTTTTGTATATTGCAGTGTATTCACAGAATCGTAGTGGTTGGAAGGGACCTTTGGAGATCATCTAGTCCAACCCCTCCTGCTAAAGCAGGTTCACCTGGATAAGGCTGGACAGGAATGCATCCAGGCAGAGTTAGAATGTCTCCAGAGAAGGAGACTCCACAACCTCTTTGGGCAGCCTGTGCCAGGGCTCTGGCACTCAAAGAAGTTTTTCCTTATGTTGAGATGGAATTTCCTGTGTTCCAGTTTGTGCCCGTTGCCACTTGTCCTGTCACTGGGCACCATTGAAAAGAACCTGGACCCATGCTCTTGACACCCGCCCTGTAGATACTGATAAGTATTGATGAGATCCCCTCTCAGTCTTCTTTTCTCCAGGCTAAACAGCCCCAGGGCTCTCTGCCTTTCCTCAACAGAGAGGTGTGCCCATCCCTTGATATTATCTTTGTAGCCCTCTGCTGTACCCTCTCCAGCAGTTCCCTGTCCTTCTTGAACTGGGGAGCCCAGAACTGGACACAGTGCTCCAGATGTGGCATCAGCAGGGCGGAGTAGAGGGGGAGAATGACCTCCCTCGACCTGCTGGCCACACTCCTCTTGATGCACCCCAGGATGCCATTGGCCTTCTTGGTCACAAGGACCCATTGCTGCCTCATGGGCAACTTGTTGTCCACCAGGACTCCCAGGTCCTTCTCCACAGAGCATCTTTCCAGCAGGACAACCGCTAACCTGTCCTGGTGCGTGGGGTTATTCCCCCTTAGGTGCAGGACCCTACACTTGCCCTTGTCGAACTTCATTAGGTTCCTCTCCAGCCAGCATTCTAACCTGTCCAGGTCTTGCTGAATGGCAGCAGAGCCTTCTGGCGTGTCACCCACTCCTGCCAGCTATGTCATCAGCAAACTTGATCATGGAGGAATATGTTGAACAAAGACTGGACCCAGTACTGACCCATGAGGAACACCGCTAGTTACAGCCATCCAGCTAAACCCTGTGCCACTGGTCACAGCCCTCTGAGCTCTGCCGTTCAGCCATTCAAAATATCGTATAATAGGGAAAAAAAAATCCCTGTATAAAAATAAGGAAAAAATAAGTTATGGAAGTCCGCTGTTAATTGGAGATAACTGGAATATAAAGATCTACTTGTCTTTTGTTTTATGATGTTACAGGAAAAAAAGGTGATGATGAAAGGTCGGGAGAACCTTTCCACATCGTTCTTCCTCCAGCTCCCAAAAGGCGCTTCCTTCATCTGTCGAAGTTCAGAGCAGAATAGGCTTGATGATTTTATGTACATACATGCTTATGTATGTACATTCATATACAATATAAATGTTCAAAGCTGGTCTCATCAGGGTAGAGGAGAATTAGAAGGTGCTTGAAACAGCCTTTCTCTTCGGAACTCTGAAGTGAAATATTTACTCTGCTTAAGGCAAAACAAAAAGTGTTCAGTTAAAGCTAAAATAAACCTGACACTGAGGTACCAGCCAAGTAAACAACAGATAGTGATTTACAAAATACAGTATCCAAACCGGTAATTGGTTGATACTAATGCTAATTTTAAGTTGGTAGTCTTAATTTGTCTTTAAAAGGGCGTGCTTTACTCTAAATGCAAAAGTGGCCTCTTAAGTTTAAAGGAAATGTGTACTCTGCTGGCATTTTCTAGTACAATTCTTTAATTGATTCTTAAAATCCATGCAAAACTATAATAGGATGAATTGGAGATGATTTTTTCTCCCATCTTTAATCTTGAATTTTTCTGAGATATGGAAACTTTGCAAATAAGTTACGCTGCATTAAATACTAAAATGCATTAAAAATGCAACTCTATATACTAATCCCTGATCTGATCGATTGTATCATTATCAGACAGAAAGATGTTACTCAATTTTGACCTTTGTGTCCTGCACAGACCACTTGCTACCTCATTCGAAGGCAGACATGGCAGTGTGCGCTATTGGGTGAAAGCCGAATTGCATAGGCCTTGGTTTCTACCAGTAAAATTAAAGAAGGAATTTACAGTCTTTGAACATATAGATATCAACACTCCTTCATTACTGGTAAGAATTGACAGAATTACTCATTCTTTATTTCTGGCATAAAAATAATGAAGTATAATAACTGAAACAATATCCACATCTAATTTTACGTAATATTTATTTGCTAGTTTAGTTACAGCTGATCTAAGTATTACATCAGTTCAGCAACTCTGTAACTAATGGTATTTTGAGAGCTGTCTTTTCCTGTACTTGGAGTTGCTTCACTTTTAAGATACATAAAATGGCTTTGTCAATTTAAATTGATAATACTAAATTGTAAAATGTCACTAAGAAGAAAAATTTTTAGAACTGTTCCTCCGATTTTGAATAAAGACTAATCTGTGGAAGGAACAGCGAAGTTTAAAAGAATGTTATATTGAGAGACTGCTAACTTAAAAATGCAAAGTCAAAAATGTACTGGTGTGCATAACTGATAATTTCCATATGGATAGTTTTCTACCAATGGGGAGAAATTATCACAATTCTGCATAATCTTTTTCTGAAATGTCATTTCATTAAAATAATTTCAGTATGATCACTCATTTCAACGAGGATTTGATTTCAATCTGGCCTAAAATTCATTTTCTCTTTTTTTTCCTCCTCTTCCTCAAATTGTAATCTACGGAGGTGGAAAAAAACCCTCAAAGTCCATTGAAATAGGTTTCTTGTGTGTATGGGTGAAAAATCACACTCGCAAAGGGACACTGGCCTTGCACAAATTCCATTAAAATCAAAGGACTGCCATTTGACTTTAATGGGCTTTGGATCAAGTCCTAAACCCTGATACCGTGTAAAATAACAGTCTGTTTAATATAGATGAAGCAGGATCATTCTGAAACAGAGGAAATAGCAGGAGTCAATGTTAACAGTGCTTCAGCGTAGTTATTTCTGAAATACAGTGTATTGGAAAGATGTTCTAGTTTACTGATAAATGAAAAGCCCTGCCAACAACATGTTGGGATATGTAGGCTGTAAAGCCTTTTCTTAAGTTACACAGTATTTATATATTAAAACTGTTCTAAGTGTGACTGTGGTATGAAGTCTAGCAGAAAAAGTATTGTTACTGAGTAATGGAATTGGAACGAACCTTGTATCTGCAGAGTACTATTTAAATTACTTGAGTTTTCTCCTCTAAATAAAACTAGCTGTGTTTATCAAGGCACGTAATAAGTAGTACATTATGAAAATAATTTTTCATCTTGATTAAAATACGTGAAGATATTTGTGGAACTCTTAGTTAAACAGGCAATGTTCTTCTTTTTTTGCAGTCACCCCAAGCAGGCACAAAAGAAAAGACTCTATGTTGTTGGTTTTGTACCTCAGGCCCAATATCCTTAAGTGCCAAAATTGAAAGGAAGGGCTACACCCCAGGTACGTAATAGAAGTAATTATAGGAAATGGTTTTCCTTCCCTTGTAAAACGACAGTTTGTACTTCACTGGTTTTGTATAAATGAAATATCTAAACTGTTCTTGCCCCCTCAGTCTGCACTCAGCAATCTTCTCGATATTTTCTTAACTACGACTAATTTTGTTACCTAATGCTAGCTGTATCTCCAGCTTGTCAAAGGACACCTGCTTCTGTTAGACCTGTGCATTTCTCTTTTAGATTAGCTCGTAATGATTCTATTCCTATTAGCATCAGTGGATGTTTTTCAAGGCAGAGCAATGCCAGCAGTGTCCAGTGCATTATAACAATAAGCAGAATGTGTCAATTTGCTTAGGCTGCCTTATAAATACAAAGAGAACATGAAATTTTGTTTTGTTTCAGGTGAATCAATTCAGATCTTTGCTGAGATTGAGAACTGCTCTTCCCGTGTGGTGGTGCCAAAGGCAGCCATTTACCAAACGCAGGCATTTTATGCCAAAGGGAAAATGAAGGAAGTCAAACAGCTTGTTGCCAACCTGCGGGGGGAATCCTTGTCATCTGGCAAAACGGAAACCTGGAATGGCAAACAGTTGAAAATACCACCTGTTTCCCCTTCAATCCTCGATTGTAGTATAATCCGTGTGGAGTATTCACTGATGGTATGTTGGATGGTCTGTTTCACTTGAGCATGAGTAGTTTCCATCATTCCTTGCAAACTGCTAACAAAGCGTTTGTGCTAACTAGGGACCGAAGAAATACATATCCTGGTATCAGTGTCCTGGCAGAAGTATATAAATTCAGTTTAAATCATGCATGTTCTTAAAACAGTTGTGGTGTGCCAGCTAAGTAAGTGTGTTATGAGTAGGTGACGTTTCCATGTGAGGGCTCAAGTTAAGAATTGAAAATCCTGAGCTGCTTTTGACTTGGGGAGCTTTTTGTCTGCATAGGGGCATTGGCCCTAAAACAGACAATGAGAAACTTAAGTTCCTCGTGGAAAATTCTGTGGACAGAGGACTTAGTGTAATTGTTATGAAGTGCTCATATACTTGTGTTTTAATCATACATCTCTTTTGTTGTTCTTCAGGTATATGTTGATATTCCAGGCGCCATGGATTTATTCCTCAATTTACCACTGGTCATTGGTACCATTCCTCTACACCCATTTGGTAGCAGAACATCGAGTGTGAGCAGCCAGTGTAGCATGAACATGAATTGGCTTGGTCTGACACTGCCTGAAAGACCAGAAGGTAACTTGACAATACAAATCCCGATCAATTTGCTAGTCTGTTTTGATTTGTCTGCTTTATTCACTGCTGTCGTGCAAGCTGACCCAATTTACGGTCTTGATAATAAAGCCCATAGGAAATCCCTTGTGGATGTTTCCTTGCTACCTGCTTGACCCCTGCACAAGAACAGAGTTCCCTCCCTGCCTTCCTCTCTCAAGGACAAGTAGTGAAATCCAGCTGCTTGGAAGCCGGCATAAGTGAAAAGCGCAGGATGCCATTGTATCTGTGCAGAATTAATTCTGCCGCCGGTATCCCAATTGCATCCTTGGTTATAAGGCAGTGTAACCTGCATAACAGCAGTTCATGGTGTCCTTCACCGGCCTGAGTAGCCAAGGCTTTGTGAATGTAGTTCATTTCAAGGGGAAATCTCTGTCAAAGGAGAAAACATCTTCCTTTCTTTTCATACATCTAATAAACATTCCTTCTTTACGTACAAATCCCAGACTTGAATTTGTGGAGTCCAGAGGAATGCAATGTTCTGTCATTCCTACCTGTACAGAAATTCAGTATTCTGAGTATGCTTTAAATTTTAAGGGGGTAATTAAGCCTCAGTAAGCGGTGGTCAGTCTGCTTTTGGGTTTGAGCATAATCTCGAAACAAAGGCAGCCTACCCTCCCTTTCAAGTTGAACAACTGTTAAAAAGTTACAGAATTAATTTACCTACCTGCTGGTGCATTTTACAATGATAAAAGTTTATCATGTTACACATTTTGACATGCATAAGAACTTGTTGTTCGAACTGCATGTGCATTTTCCCTGCAGCACCTCCGAGTTATGCAGAAGTGGTCACAGAGGAACAACGACAGTCCAGCCTTGCACCCATAGGTGCTTGTGATGACTTCGAGAGAGCGCTTCCCGGACCATTGTTCGCATACATCCAGGAGTTCCGTTTTCTGCCTCCACCCCTCTATTCAGAAGTAGGTACCTCAGACACAGTACGATGATTAATTCACTGTTTCTCTAAATTCTGTCTTACGGAATAAATGTAGGAAGTTGTTCCTCCTTCCTAGAAATCATTAAAATGATGAACAGAGGACAAGGCGACTTCGTTTTGGTAGAGTGTGGGTGAATTGCATCAAGAGTTTTCAGAATTCCTTACAATTCTAATACTTCGTAGGAATTTCCAGGCTGTTGTGTGCCCTCTTAATGACTTATACATTATGTATATAATGCTTTGCATTGATAAACACCAGCATTTTGGATCTGTAGATGCACAACATGCTAATGTTTTTCAGCTCTACTTTCTAAAAGTACTGTTAGTGCATTTTTGGTTCTGGTTCTGTAGAACTTTCAAAATTTCCTTTGGGAAAATCTCCTGAAGTCGTCTTTGGCTAAGTCTTACCTGAATTCACCCACAGTTAACTTTTTTTTGTTGTTGTTGTTGTCTTGTCTTGAAACACTAATCTGCTATTGAGTGGGCAAAGAGGGTCATGGGTTTTTCATGCTGGAGACTTCTCTGAGGATGCGTCTGTAGCTTAACCCTACAATACAATTCTTAAGCCCTTTTCATTTTAGGTGCTTAAAGATCTAGAAAGAAGCCTTTTTTGTCCTTTAAAAGTGGTTGTATAAAATTACTTGATAAGAATGTTGACTAAACTACACACTGTATGCTTATACTATTCTATCTGGTTTTGGAGACCAAAGTTAGAGTGTTGTTCCCCTTCTTCCTTTTGTAGAAAGGCAGAAGAGGTAAGGTGTGGAACACATGACCTGAGACGTTTTGTGGGGTGTTTGAGGCTTAATTACTTGTAAATTAAACATAGAATGACTTTTTACTGCTAACTTTGACACAAAACATTTTCTGATACCAATTAAATATTTTTTAAGTTGCAAGTTTTTTATTAGTTCTTTGTCCTTATCCTTAAATTGCCATCAACCTGTAGTTTAAAATGTCCATTTACGCTTAGTTACTAATTTTTCATTCAAAGTTTTGTCTAATTGCCTAGAGTTTTTTCTGTTACTTGAAAAACCTTTGGATTGGGAATGCTGTTTATCACTACACTTGTCTTAAACTTGTCAGTCTTGGTGGGGTTTTGTTCGGACTGGTTTATTTCTAGTGACTGACTCTTAAAAATACGTTGGGTTGTTTTCTTTTTTTTCCTCCTTTGGTTAGATCGATCCAAACCCGGATCAGCCCACAGATGTCAGACCATCTTGCCCCTCTCGTTGAAGGAATCCATAGAAAGCTGACTTGGCTTGGATTCTGAATCATACCTGCCGTCTTGAAGGTCAAGGAGTAATAGTGGAGATAACGCTTTCAAGGGAAGTGGTTTTGCTCTTGCCTGTATGGTGAATAAACGAAAACAACCTGTGATTGTGCTTCGAAGCCTATGGTAACATTGTAGGTCTGCTCCACATGCTTGAAGACCTGAGCTTTTTTCTACCCCCCCCTCCCTTAAATACTGGCACATACTAGGAGCAGCCTTACTAACCCTACAGTCATGTGTGTCAAAACACTCAAACCACATTGTAAGAGAGGGATGGCTTCCTCTTATGATTTGGAAATTTGCACATGCTCATTGCTTACGTTGTGCGGTTCAGTGTCACTACAGCTTTTTCTCATTTATGCCAGACTGTTGTTACCCCCTCTTACTTGTTTGTGGTCCGCACAATAAGGAGCAAAAGAAAGCTTTGACAAAAAAAACCAACAGCAACAGACTTTGACAAATGCACTGACTTTTCTTTTTTTTTTTTTTTAATTTAATGTAGCCTGTACTTTACCTGCATATGCACATGCTCAGAATTGTCCTAGTAGGCTGATCATGTATCACCTCTCCAGCTTGGATCCTATTGTGGATTTATTTACAAACATCAAATGCCTTCAAGCCAATCCTTCTTGCTGTATGTTTTGCAGCCTACTGTAGTAGATAAGCAACAGATGTGGGGCTGGGGTGGGGGGTGGAGAGTTAGTAGAAAGAAACTTACAGACTTCATCAAGATTGTATACTTTCTTGATTTCTTTTAAGAATTTGTTGCCTTTCTACTATTATTGCAAAGCAGCATTTTGTTACAGACTGCCTAAAAATCACTTAATCTCAGGTGAACTCATCACTTGCCAAACTGTTGGAATGCTATTTGTTTTGTTACGTTGCACTGTTGAGTTACTTCTTTTTTTGTTTTGTGTTTGTGTTTTGTTTTTATCCTTTATTGGAGAGGGAGAGCTGGAATAGGGACATACACAAAAGTTACAAAACCCACCTTCATTCTCATTTCACTTTCTACATGTTAAAAAAAGGTGTTTGCCCATGGCAGAGGGGTTGGAACTAGATGATCTTCAAGGTCCCTTCCAACTCTAACCTTTCTATGATTCTATGTTCAAGTTGCGAAGCTTTAAAAAAAAAAAAAAAAAGAAAAAAAAAGGCACAAATGAAAGCAGCACCAGCAGACACCAGCTCAGTCTCAAAAGCATTTTAAAAGGAAATAGTCCTACACTGTCTAGGATTCATAGACAGATCGATATCTCAAGTAGCAGGGATGGGAAGGGAAAGTAAGTTTATTTTTATATATAGTTAACCTAATCCCAAAAAATTCTATATCTAATGAGTCTCTAGTAGAAAGTATATTTCAAACTGCAGGAAAAGCTTGGACTATGCTAAGAGCTCAGTTTATGCACTTTCTATTATCTTCAGGGTTTATGATACTGTAAAATTAGTAAGACTAGAAGTATAATTAAACTGGGCAAGATCCATGTTACCAGCCACACTTGGATATCAGCTAGAGTTGCTTCGATGATTGCATCTTCTGTTGCACTCTCAAGAGCTTTAAAACAAACAGAACATGTATTTGTTCACTGTGTATTTGTTCAGAATGTGAGAAATTACATGGAAGGAGCACTTGCCCTTGAGTTTGCCCCAAGGAAGAAAAAGAGTGCAGTGGAGCCTTTAGATGTGCGAACACAAATACCAGCACTTACAGGCCAGAGATTTGCAACAAAAGTCAACTTTCCTTTTCAGAAATCGTGTAACACAGAGACTATTGACAAAGGGACACGCTTCTGGTGTTGACGAGTTAAACAAATCAAGATGTAATCCATCAAGTATCTATCCTTGTGCAATAAAACAGCTCAGAAGGGAGTGGGAGAGGGGAGGCTGGTGTTTCTGTGTGGTGCGCGTTCTTAAAAAACCTCTGCCTTGTTTTTAAGGCTTCATAAATGCGACAAAATAGGCTTTTCCATAAGTGGCCTTTCTGAGAACATGAATGATAATTTCATGTTTCAAAAATGACAACAGGGTGATAAAATGAGTCGCGTTTTAAGTGATTCAGTTAAAAGGCTTGGGCTTTGAGCTAGAGTAGTGGACGAGAAGGAAATTGGGTGATGTCTTACATTATTAGGCCAATTTTGTGAATGTCCCTTCCCTCTACCCTCTCCAACCAGACAATTTTAAAAGCTGATGGGATCGTTGGCATAAAAGGGCATTTGGTGGTTTTACTTTTTTTTCCTTTTTTATTACTTTTAACAGACTAGGGAACAATTGCTGATATACATAGCATTAAAGTGCTTATCACAATATAATGGAAAATTGCATATGGAGCAGGATTGACCAATATTGTAGTAATTGACATGGCATCACAGCCTTTGTGATTAGAGTGAAAAATTCTATAACCTTGTCAAATAAACGACTTTCAGTTTAAATTACATTGTTAAGTTGTTCAGAGGCATTACTCTTCCACAAGTATTGGTCAATTCTCAGCATTATAAAACATGAGGTTCACAGTTGTAGCCCAGTATTTGATATAGAATTTTGATCTGAATTAGGAAAAAGTAAGTAAAATCCAAACATTAGAGAAACAAAGTGCAATATTAAATGTTTGCTTTATAGATTATATTCTATGGCTGTTTGTACTTTTCTTTTTTTGTTTTTAGTTTTGGTGCTGAATATGTCCTTGTAGACTCTTGTTTCAAGAAAACAATATGTGGAAAACAATTTAATTTTTCCTATTGCTCTTCCTTGTGGAAAATAAACTTCTTTTTTTAAAAAAAAAAAGGCCTTTAAATGTTTTCATTGTAGGTCATAATTCTTTATACGTGACCTAAATATTTTTATGTGAAACATGTCTATGTATAAAATAATAACCACAAGGATCACATAATACAGGAGCTTACTATAGGAAGACTTATGCTACCTATCTCAAACTAGGTGGGGAGAAGCTATTTTCAGAACCACTGAGTACCACGACAGCCCAGTTTCGGCACCCTAGGCCCCTTTTATTTACATTGGTGACCTCTTGGGGCCGGGTCCCAGACAGCGTAACTACAATTTCCTACAAAAAGAAGGTGCCAGTAGCTGTCGGGATATGCATGCCTTTCCAGGACACGCTGTCTGCACCTGCGGTGACCCTAGTTCAGGCGTCTGGTGTCTTCCATGAACCTGGCTGTGGGGCCGGGAGGGGGGTAACGTGCGTTTTGGCGGGGCTGGGAGGAATCTGGGGAAGGGGGATGACTTCAAAGGTCGAATTCGCAGCTGGGACTTGGAAATGGGGCTTGGGGAGGTGGGGTGGAGAAGGTGCCCTTTGCTGTTCCCTTGGCAGGTCCGGTGTGAGCAGACGTTGAGCGTGCCCACCCGCCCTCCGCCCCGCTCGGTGGAGCTGTGCGAGGCGTTCCTCCAGCTCCCCGGCGTGCCAGCAGCGAGGCCCTGCCCGCGGCATCTCGTTTCCGCATACCACGCACAGCTGAACCTCTGACAAAACGGGATTGTCGTCATCCTTCGGTGTCAACGTGTCGCTTGACCTCAGAGGAGGGTCAGCGGGCAAGCGGCCAGGGGCTCGGGTGGCCGGCGTGACCTGCTCCTCTTCTGGCGGTGGGGGTACCGCGGACCACCCCATTCCCATTGTACTGTGCCCTCAGTTCGGTGGTGCAGCTGTGAACGTGGACAGCCCAAACGTTTGATCCATCTCCGTACGTAATACGGGACCTTCCTCTCTGAAACAGAGCGTTTCAGCTTAATTTTGAATTTGTACCTGCCAATGATGGAGAATCCAGGTGGACTTTTTAAGGTTTTTTTTCCCCTATTCATAACACAGTCAGTCGTTCTTGCCTGGATTGTGGTTCAACCCCACAAGAAATATAAACCAAAGGATTATCTTTCATTTTGTTCATCTGCTTGGAACTCCTTCATAGCTAGCTGACAATCATCGCATTTTTTATCTAATGCCAGCCCAACCCTTCTTCGTTACCAATTCTCTGATGCTCTGGGGCAGCGTTAGAATTTAAAATAGCGTCAGCGTCATTTAAAGGACACGCGCTTCTAGCAGTTTTGTGCAACGTTTTCTTGAAATCTCACCTTTTTAGACCAGCACCTCTACTTCACAACTGATTTAAGCTTAGCTTTGTTGTCAGCATTATTATAAAATCGGAAATTAATCAGGGTTTCATTCTTTGAGATACGTTTTTCTTTTTTTTAAATCCAAATGTTTCTTCTTCCTGAATAGTTAAGATACCTGTGTGCACATAGAAATCTGTGCTGCACCAGGATGTAAAACTTAACGGCTCCTCCACATGGGCGTTCCTTAAAACGTACAGAAGGGCAGCAAGTTACGACGCACTGGAGCTTCTGAGAGACGCAGGGCCGTGTTGCAAAACCGATCAGCACCTTTTCTGGCGCTTACCTAGCTAAAAGATACACCTAGCACTTTTTAACCCCTTTCTAGATTTAAGCCTTTTTGTGTTTTGCAGAAATGAACCACTGAGGCACCACAAACCCCATCCACCGTAGCGTTCCACGGCACGGCCACAAGCAGGAGCCCAGCTGCAGAAGGGAGGAAGGGTCTCCAGAAGCAGCGCGTGAAGCTGGGCTTCCACCCGACGGCGGCTTTCTGCAGGAAAACCGTCTTTTCCCCGGTGAATGCTGCCGATTTGAACCAGCTCCTGTGACTCGAGGTACGTGGCCATGGGCAACTCTGTAAGATAGTCAAATGCCCGACGTAGATTTCCAGTAGCTGCAGGAGGACAACTGCTCCTGGGGACGTGGAGTCCAGGCTTCCCACCAGTCATGGATTCTGAGCAGACCGCCTTCAGAGGTCCACAGAGACCTCAGGAGGTACTGGGAGTTGCTCTGCGTGACCGTTAACTGTGGAATTCAGCTCCTAGGTTTTGTGTTTTTTTAGTGAAAGCCACTTGCAAAAGGCACATTGCCAGGCGCGTTCCACCTGCCCACCGCGCCATACCCTGGAAATAGGAGAAAAGTAACCTATTTCTTCTCCCGGCAATCATTCACTCCTGGAACTCCCCCACCTGGCTACAGCGTGCTATTTTTAGAGCTGGATCTCCCTGTCTCCTGACCTAGTGGACGTTAGGACAGAGCGGTGGCTTCTGAGTAGAAGCCAGGTGCTGCCAGGAAATCCGAGTGGAACGGCGTACCTTTCATCTCACCCCGCTCACAACGGGGAAGGTTCGGAGTTCAGGAGGACACTGCCTTTTGAGTTTGCTTCAGGCACCTTGCTATCATGCATGAGTGTCCTACCTGGATGAAAGATAATGACGGAGAGAAGAGAAGGTGAGAGCTTTAACGTAAAAGTAAGTCGTTCAGGAGATGTATTTTTAGGGAGGTAGGGATATACAATTTAAAAAAAAAAAAAAAAAAAAGAAAAAAGAAAGATAATTTTGTTTGCAGCTGAATACACAGAGGGAAGGTAGGAAGAGGGGAAAAAAATCATTGCAAAACCTAATATTCTTTATTTTTATCTGAAAATCAATGCAATTGCCCAGATCTAAGCAAGGCCTTGCTGTCACTGGGCTGCGTGGAATCAAAGTGAAACTTCCCACTTGAGATCACCACGGCGACATCTGGGGAAAATCTGTCACGGTTGCCCATCGGCTGAGAAACAGAATTTAATAAATCCGTCTGAGGTTCGGTAGCTCTGTAAAAGGTGTAGAGTATTCACCAGGCAATGACTTCTGATTAACAAATTACTTTTTTATTATTTACACCCTTGTTTGGGGGCCTGCCCAAAGTCGGTTGAAGTCTGTCAACACCGGTCCGTTTCTTCTGTAAGCCGCCTGTTTTTCCTGGTTACGATTGCTAAGGGAATAGATCACCGTAACATCTCCAGCTCCGACTTCAGAAATTATTTCACTATGAAATATGTGGTGGAAACAAAGAGAAACCCGCATCAGTGTTTTACAGCTATTTAATTGTCTCCCATAAATTAAACTAAGCGGGCTTCTTACCTATCTTTTAACAGGCTAAGACAGAAAAGACGTTTTTACTGCTGCCCATTATTTTTTTAGTGCATCAGACACCATTTATTGTGACAGAGTTGCACACCTCTGAAGCAGTAAAGTGATCCATCAGTCGTACCACGTAAAGCTATCATCCCAAACAAAACAAATGAAGAAAGCAATACCTGGCCTGCGCAGAAGTAGGACAATGTAGTTTAAATTAACTTTGAAACCACAAGGCGCTGATTACTTTTCTTTCTGATCCCCCCCGCCCTTTTTTTTTCCCCATGTAATCCAAAGTCAAAGGAGGTAACAATTTCCTCTTAATCCCTTCGCTGTCTTCCCTTTCCCGTATTTTATTCAAACTTTTCAACGCTTCAAAACATCCTGCTGCTTTTTTGTGCTTGTATGTGCTCTTATATCCTATGCCACCAATCATATAAAGCTGGATTTCCACGCAGAAAATCCCTTTCATCTACCTTCTCTGACCTGAAATGCCTTCCCAGCGGGCACTGGAAAAGCCATTATACATTTCCTCCCCAGAACCATCTTTTTATTGGAAAAACACCAGGAGCAGTGGTTAGAGAGAAGACTTGGGAATTCCTAGTGCAAAACTTACTTTTTCTTCACCTGTGACTTAGTAAATAGGCAGTTGCAGCATGGAAACTATTTTAACGTATTTCAGCACCGTTTACCCTGGAGTATCTCAGAGTGGATGCAAATTTACTCAAAGGTGATTGTATCACAGGTTAAAAGCATACACAGGAACGACTGATAACAGAGTACAGTGCGGTGTTCACCTGTGAGATAACACATCCTACCACTGTCTCAAAATTACCCCTCCACCCCCCAAAAAAACCATGTTAAGCTTTAAATAGCTTATAAACATCATTTTGATGCAGCTAGCACATGGAAACCCGATTTTAATGAAGGCTACCTTACCCTACGCTCGTGCTAACCCTTTTTGCTTACCATTTGCAATCAGAAAGTAATTTCAAAATGCGTTCATTTCTTTGGCATGTATTTGGTAGCCTTCCATGATTTTGTGTGCTTTAATA
The DNA here is from genome assembly GCA_009819605.1 of Sterna hirundo. Taxonomy (NCBI): domain Eukaryota; kingdom Metazoa; phylum Chordata; class Aves; order Charadriiformes; family Laridae; genus Sterna; species Sterna hirundo. Next base: position 3,323,215 of record CM020462.1, read on the forward strand.
CTAACAAGTTTTTTGGCACCACCAGCAGAAACAAGAATGAACATACTCGAGAGCCCGTTTTGGGTTGAAACAGCTAACACCCGGCACATTGCTTCCATTTATTTTGCTGCTGCACGAGGCCGGCTCCGCTGTGCTAAACCTTACGCTCCTGGCACAACTAGCTGATAAATACAAAATGCTCCCAGAAGTCGTTTCTTTCTCCTCAGCTCACTGTGAGAAGATGCGGAGGGGAAGGAGAAAAGTTGCGGTTATTACAGGGAGAGGGAAGGAACCCAAATTTTGTGCTGGTCCCTCTTCCCAGAGCATCCAAGCAGCCGAGAGAGAAGTCAGGCACCTCACCCCCGGCCAACACCTGGGTATCTTTAGGCCAGCAGTCTGATCTGCAATTTATAAGTGCGTTGCAACAGGGAAGCCCCTTGCTGAATGCAGCGAGAGCCCTCCGTGAACCTCTGATGGAGCAAGTTGCCCCATCTTGAGCTGGATCTGGACAGGCAGGAGGGATGGGCCAAGGCCAATGGTGTGACGTTCACCAAGGCCAAGTGCTGGGTCCTGTACTTGGGTCACAACAACCCCATGGACGCTACAGGCTGGGGGAGGAGCGGCTGGAGAACTGCCTGGCAGAAAAGGACCTGGGGGTGTTGGTCGGCAGCCGGCTGAATATGAGCCAGCAGTGTGCCCAGGTGGCCAAGGAGGCCAACAGCATCCTGGCCTGTGACAGGAGCAGTGTGGCCAGCAGGACTGGGGCAGTGATGGTCCCCCTGTACTGGGCACTGGTGAGGCCACATCTTGAGGACTGTGTCCAGTTTTGGCCCCCTCACCACAAAAAAGACCTTGAGGTGCTGGAGCGTGTCCAGAGAAGGGCAACGGAGCTGGTGAGGGGTCTGGAGCACAAGTCCTGTGAGGAGCGGCTGAGGGAGCTGGGGGTGTTCAGCCTGGAGAAAAGGGGGCTGAGGGGAGACCTTCTCGCTCTCTACAACCCCCTGGAAGGAGGGGGTAGCCAGGGGGGGTCGGGCTCTTCTCCCAAGGAACAGGCGATGGGACAAGAGGAAACGGCCTCCAGTTGCTGCAGGGAGGATTAGGATGGGTATTAGGAAAAATTTTTGACACTGAAAGGGTTTTTAAGCATTGGACCAGGCTGCCCAGGGAAGTGGTGGAGGCACCATCCCTGGAGGGATTTAAAAGACGGGTAGACGTAGAGCTTAGCGTTATGGTTTAGTGATGGTTTTTGTCAGCGGTAGGTTGGTGGTTGGACTCGATGATCTGAAAGGTCCCTTCCAACCTAGGCGATCCTATGATTCTATCACCTCCGCCTCCCCGACGGGGACAACGTGGTCCACGCACCCGACGCGAGGCACACGCGGACCGAGCAGGCTGCCCGAGAGGCACAGCTTTGGTTCCTGTGGTTCAGAAGTCTTGTCGACTGGTTACACAAAACAGAGATCTTGCGAGTTCAGACAAGGACATTTTGGACTCGGGTGCACTGTTGTATTTTCCAACCTTATAAGAAGATGTTCTGTTTCTGCAGCCCATAGATCTTTCTAAATATGGTGACAGTTTTAATAAGGGGTTTCAAAACGCTGTTGTGGGATTATTCCAGGGTGCTCTGAATCGTACCCAGGAACCGAACCAAATGCTTTTCTCCAGCCCTTGTGTGAGGCAAGTTGTTGACAGGAGGAGCAAGTGCTCGGGTGACCTTTAAAAAGTTGCACATTCGTAAATTTTAACCCAGGCCCCCAAGAAGCCTTAGGGCTAGTGTTGTTACAAAAAGATGAAGAGTGAAAAAAAAACAAAAAAAAAAACACAAAAAAACCCCAACAAGCGAAAAACAGAAAAACAAACCTAAGAGCCATGTAGCTTGTTGAAAAATAAAAACTACTGGTGTTTGTCAGTGGCAGCAGCGTGTGTGCCGTGGACGCAGCTGGTGCGACGTAGGTAGCAGGGCACCTCGTCACGCGGCCGTCTGCTTCATTTTCTCCCGGGCAATGGGTGCCACCGATCCGCTTCCCGCTGGGCCCCACATCCCCCGGCGATGCCGGACGCCACGCAGCGCGGCCAACGCTGCCGGGGGCGATGCTGGCTGTGGTGGGCTTAGCACGGGACAACCCCAACCGGAGCGATGTAAACACAGGCACCCACGTTAACCAGGGCGGGGGGCGGGTGGGGTGGTACGGGAACACCCCGTCTTGACCAGCAGGATCCTGACACTGTCCCCAGGAGGCAGGGGTAGCGAAAGCCCACCCTCCTCCGCGGCAAGGGCTGGCAGCACCTCAGCAGCAGCTGCGGAGAGAAGAGGAAAAAAAAAAAAATCAGTCCCTTGGCTCACCCTGCGACTTCTGTAAAAGGTGCTGCTGACACCAGCCCGCGCGCCCCGGACAGAGACCCGGCCACCGCGTTCCCCGGCAGGGTCAGATCTGTCCACACTTGCAGGGGCTTCATATTCTTGGCTTCTTCTGCAGAATTCACAGCTGACAGCAGTTATTTCTAGGAGTTCTTTCTCTGCGAAAGGAAAAAGCAAGGGTGGGGGGAAGAAGATGGTTGCAATTATTCAAATAAATAGCGTGTAAGCAACTGGTCTTATTAAAGAAACAGAAATAATAGGCTCTGCCTTTTCACATCTTGTGTGCTTATACGGATTATGACAACCCCAGTTACGCACAATTACTTTTATGAACGCGCATTCTGCTTCTACATGTTGGTGCGCAGAGCTACCTTTCTGTCTTTTTTGGTTTTTTGGGGGGCCTCATAGTCCGTAAACACAGTACACAGAAAAGGCAAAAATAATCACCAAAAGTAGGATTTGTGGCTCACTGACTTTGTTTACTGAGTTTAAAAGCTAAAATTTCTTCCATTCTATTGATTTCCTTGTAGTTCACTGACTTGATTTACTTTTGGCTCTTTAACTCGGTTTCCTCCAGCTCTGATTCATGACTAACTGTATTACTAAACCTGCAGAAAAAGACATTTTCAGCTTCCCCAATCATCTTTATTTCTGTGGAAGAAAAGCGATAGAGGAGTGCTTCGCTCAACCCACACAGGATCAACACAAACCAAGAGAACCAGCAAAAGGCGGTTCTGGGGGAATGACTGGACACTGATCTATGAAGAACATCGTGTGTTCCCCGGCACCAACATCTAAACAGTCACTGGCGATACGCCTAGATATTTTGGATGTTGCATGTCTGTCAAATAAATCAAAGATCCAGATGCAGAATCTGGCAACGATGACATTCTGCTGGTGACTTTCAGCCCGTAAGCTAGTGAGTAGGACACAGAGAAGCATAAATACTGTGTTTTTTAATCAGAGATGATATTTCGGCCGCCTGTTTTATTTAAAGGCAAAACGACATTTATTTATTTCACTTCACGAAAGCAGCATTTCAGAAACTTTTTTTTTTTTTTTTTTTTTTTTTTTTTTTTGAGGAAAGGTTCTAAGAGGGGACCGCTCTCTCAAATGACAAAGAACCATCAATCCATAACGTGGCGTCAGCCCTCAAAACACCCCCTACGCCAGGAGGAAACGGTTTAAAGAAAGACGTGTGTGAATGAAGCTAATGAAATTTAAACTATTACTCCTGAACTGAAAGGAACAGTGCAGGCATGGCGTAAAATTAAGAGACACAGTCTACCTTGTGTAACTTACTAAACAGGCTGACGGCACCCTGGTTATCTCACCGGCCACGTGGACCCACTTTGCACATGCTCTGCCAGGCCCAGAGGAACTCCTATAATTCACTAGTAACACATTAGGTAACATTAAGAGGTTTTGGATGTTTTTTTGTTTTGTTTTGTTTTGGTTTTTTTACAGCAAAACAAACTAAACAACTACTGGAAAATACACTATATTGCAGATTTTTGCTGTAAGTCACTGTGTGCCTCAGAAAGCTGGAAGTCTTGCCAGCCAGCCTGTGCTGGGTTTTCTGATACCCGCGTCGTCTCCTAATAGACGCTGCTCTAATTTCCATCGCTCTCTAAAGCAAACGGTGCTCTCACCGACGAGTTATTTGCCCTGTCACCCTGGAAAGGACAGCGGTGGTGTCCACCACGCTCAGCAGGGCACTTGGATAAAGAAAAGTATGTTGTTAAATGCAGCTGAGCCATCGGCTGCGGGGAGGATCGCCACTTTGAAGGCCCGTTATCTGCAATTACATTGACGGCGGTGCTCTGCACAGAAATACCCTCTCTACGCTGCCCAAAGGTGCCAAAGGAAGGAACGCAAGCGTCCTGCGTGCCCTGTGTTCACAAAACCTAGCCTCTCAGGGTGCCGTGAATATCTGGTGAGCTACCCAAAGCAGCGGCCATACATCAAATGACAACAATTAAATCTTACCGCTTGCGAGGACACTGTTATGTTTGTAACACAACATTTTGCTGCCGTTCTCTTCAGAGCCGTAAACAGGGTGCGTACTGGCCATGACTGCGAGGGACATTTCGAAGCACATGGTGACTACCCTAATAACTGCACAAGGAAAGGTTAATTATGGTTAACCCTTATGACCTGGTATAACCTCAACTTTTTAACCTAATATAAACTACAGTGGTGGTCTTCCATTTGATAGAACCACATTGGTGCCCGTCTTCTCCTTTCGTTCATCCTTAGGGTCAAAGCTTTAAGAACTAGTCAACGTTTACGCTATCCATTGGAAACCTACTTTTCAACAAAAATATTTGCTTAAGAAAGCCTTTCTTTATTACTGAGAATACCCAGTGTGCACCGGAGTTAATAAAGATGGCAAATAAGCGTGTAATAGAAAGCAAAATCTCTAATTTGCTCCCTGAATGCGCTCCCCGTGACCTGTGTCTTTGAAGGCTGGGTTTATAAGCAACCCTTATAGCCAGATACGCAGTTTAAATGGCAGGATCTGGTCCCACTGCTGCAGTATATGCTAGGTCAACTGTCCACCAAAAGTTTAGCTTTGATCATTTTTACTAAGTGCAGCACTTAAGCGTACATTGTTTTGTGAATCCAGAGTAATTCTTATGCCATAAAAGCCTTAGTATGCAGGAGACTCGGTATTTGAAAACCATCTTAGTGATCTCATTTTACAGTCTTTATAATAACATATTAAGTATTTTGAAGACCACTTTCCCACCTGCCTATACTTTTTCCACTGTGATCTCAGTAGAGGCTTCAGGCTTTCAAATCTGAGCAGGCTTAGAAACTTTAAAGAGCAATATATTCCACATACTTTCCATCTCTCACATCTTACAGTATGACTGTAAAGTGTTAAGTGAAGCCTCGGATAATTTTGGATTTGAATGAGGTTTCATGCGAGTGAATCATAAAACACACAAGCAGCACTTTCTGTAAAGAGACGAGAAGGGATTCTCTGCCAGGGAGAGCTACACAAATGATTTCCTTCATTATGGGTTTTCAAGTCCATGTGCTTCTTTTTAAGTAAAGGAAGACTAGGCAATTGCTATAATCAGCAACACATTCCAGCTATTCTAGTCTAAAAGACTACATCAAATAACTTGATGGGGGGGGGGGGGTGGGAATCTAAGACAGATTTCATTTTGAGATTAAAAAATAAGATGCTTTTCAAGTAAACAAACAAAAAAGATACCAGCAACTTACTTTCCATTTTTAAAATGCTTTTGCTTCTTCCCCCATTGATGAATATAATAAACAACCCTCTGGAGGCTTAAAACCAAAACTTATGCCCTTACAAAAAAATTGTTTTACACTTTATATAGCACTACATTTTTTAAATGCCCATTGAAGCTAATCTGGTAGAACATAGGATTTAGAGTTCAGGTTACGTGACTGCCTATGAAATTTTCTAGTTTCCTGTTTTCATAAATGTGCCTGTCTTTTGGATAGACACTGAAAACGGAATTGACGGACTAGTCTATTGTTGCGGAGTTCCTTATCGGTATTAACTATTTCAAGTTCTTTCGTATGTATAAAAGAAACGAAAGGTGATTTTGGAGGTAAACAGAGGAGATTCAGATGTCCCTTTGTTTTATTATCTGCTCTCCAAAGGTATGGCATCTATTTGGCAAGTTTTGTGCCCCAAATCTCAAAACAAGCCTGCACAAGAAATGCATCCATTTTCTCACTTCTGTTTCCTTCGTGCAGATTCGATCCATATGTTTGAAAAGCTTTTAAAAGCCGCAGTTACTAAATGTGTAAGTTTGTTAGGTTAAATATAGAAATAAGGAAACGCATTGAAGAAAGTGCATTAAAAATGAAAGAAAGGCCTTGTAAACGACACGTGCCATTTTCGGATTTATGGAGAGTTCAGGCTCGGAAAATGACCTGAATGTAGGAGCGGGAAGGCGGCTGGTGTATGCATGCCAGAACATACGACGGCTGCCTGAATGAAATTGCCGCGTTTGTTGTTAAAGACAGGGGCAACGCCGCGACAGCTCGAAAGCCAAATCCTGCGAAACTGGCTCTGACGGAGAGCTGCCCCTGCAGCCCAGGGCCAGCTCTCCTGCTATTCCGACGAGTCGTGTCCTTAGCCCACTCCGAACAGGAAATCAGAGCGGACGAGCCGGAAAAGAAACGCGAAATACCCCGTTCAACGTGCTGTGTAATGGGTTGGAGAGACGTGCTTGAACAGAGGGCTTACTTAACAGCAGCTGAGTCATGGTTTTGCAAACCAATGCCTGGTTTCTCCCCTCCCCACCCCGCCGCCACCCCCCCTCCTTTTTTTTCTTTCTTTTTTTTTTTTTTTTTTGTTTTTTGTTATTTCTGAGTCATCTCAGTCAGCCCTGGCAGATCCCTCCGCTGCCTGGATGATCGAGAGCAGCTGTTTATAGCAATCGTCTGGGTCGCACGCAAGACTGAACTTCTCGCAACTTCTCAGAAACGCACTAGCAGGAAAGGGAAGGGGGGGCACAGACCAACAACATCTAAAAGACCTTGACAGCGTCATTTTCATAAAGCAAAAGCTCCTCTTTTGCAGGCTGTGTTATTTATTTTTTTTTTAAGGAGAAGCAGCAGGACAAAGCGACCGTGATTGCAACAGGGCACTGCATTCACTCTGCTCCTATTAGACCTGTACCAAGCAGAAGGTGATGAATTGTGGGTGCCCCATGGAATCATAGAATGTGTTGGGTTGGAAGGGACCTCTAAGGGCCATCTATCCCAACCTCCCTGCAGTGAGCAGGGACATCTTCAGCCAGATCAGGTTGCTCAGAGCCTCATCCAGCCTGGCCTTGGATGTCTCCAGGGATGGGGCCTCCACCCCCTCTCCGGGCAACCTGGGCCAGTGTCTCACCACCTTCAGTGTAAAGAACTTCTTCCTAATGTCTCATCTAAACCTGCCCTGCTCGAGTTTAAAACCATTGCCCCTCGTCCTGTCACTACATGCCCTTGCCAACAGCCCCTCCCCGGCTTTCCTGGAGCCCCTTTAGGGACTGGAAGGGGCTGGAAGGTCTCCCCGGAGCCTTCTCTTCTCCAGGCTGAACCCCCCCAGCTCTCTCAGCCTGTCCTCACAGCAGAGGGGCTCCAGCCCTCCCAGCATCTCCGGGGCCTCCTCTGGCCCCGCTCCAAGGGCTCCGTGTCCTTCTTGTGCTGAGGGCTCCAGAGCTGGACACAGTACTCCAGGCGGGGTCTCGCGAGAGCAGAGCAGAGGGGGAGAAGGCCCTCTCTGGATCTGCTGGACACGCTTCTTTCCATGCAGCCCAGGATGCGATCAGCCTTCTGGGCTGCAAGCGCACGTTGAACCTCCATCCCTGGAGGGGTTCAAGGCCAGGTTGGACGGCGCTTTGGGCAACCTGGTCAGTGGGAGGTGTCCCTGCCCAGGGCAGGGGGTGGCACTGGATGATCTTTACAGTCCCTTCCAACCCGAACCATTCCATGATTCTATGAATTCATCAACCCACCCTCTGAGCCTTGAAAAATCGACAGTGGGCTTACCCTCATGTTGCAGGTGGGAGCAAGTGAGACACCGCAAAATCAGAAATATTTCATTGCTATAACTCTTAGCGCTCTGCCAGGCTGCTGATGGGTGGGGAACGGCACGGGCTGGACTCTGCTGCAGAAGGCTGCCTTAACACATACAGCAGAAGAAATTATTTCAAAGCTGGAAGTCAGGGTTTTTTGTCTTAGGTGTAATGATGTGAGGCAGATAGATACACAATATATTTTCCATACTTTACTATAGATAAATAAGTAAATGAATGAACCAAAACAACAAAAAAAACCCCAAATATAAAAAGCAAAATATAAAAGTTTTAATTTCAATTGCTATATTGTCATCAGAGCATAGAATGCCTGCAAAAAGCAAAAAAAAAGTTTTGCTTTTTGGTTTCAGTCACATCTGAGCTTTAAAGACCTTGTGCCCCAAGTCAGCTGATAACAGGAGAATCTCCATTTAAAAAAAAAAAAAAAAGGCTAATGCATTGTTAAGGAAGGTTTGCAGGCACAGAGTGAACTCTGACTTCAAAAATCTGACATTCACAATGCTAAACACATGCATACACATCAACTTCGAACTTAATCCTTTTAAGAAAATCCTCTTCTTGTTATTTCTTTTGAATGGCTGGAGTTGTCAATACCGATTGTTTTACGTCACACCCAAGAACCACTAAGTACTACCAGAAGAAAAAGTGTGAACTTCTGCACAAGTAGCAGCGAGATTGTGCTGCTCAGGAGACAGCTAGGTGGAATTACAGAAAGAAAGAGTTGGAGAAGGCAATGAGAAAATAAAAAGGAACTGAACCGGTCTTATCTTATTTTCTCAGATTACATTTTGTCACCTTTTGCTGTTAACTTCATTTCCCAATAAAATACAAAAGAAGTTATATTCCTCACCGTTGTTGATTTTTCTCTGAAAGTAGTGGCAAGTAGTAAATAATTCAGATTTACTTTTTTTTGCCTTCCTTAACCTATGGCTACCTAAGGCAGCTTTCTCTTTCAACTGCCCCTAAAGCTCACTGTAGGCAAGAGAAATGCCTAAAATAGCAGAGGTGCTCTGGGCTGGGAGGTGATGCATCTGGCAGCTTCAGTCGGAGCCCTGAGAAGTACTGACGTGAGTTTTAATTAGTATACAAAATTCTGTCAATCTTCATTCCAAACTGGCTCAATGGGTCATCAGCATCCTTCAGCGAGATGATTTACAAACACCTGGGGACCAGGACGCTGTAGCTGCCCAGAGCTGGGTCATCCACCATCTCTGCCAGATGGGGCCCAAATTATTCCTGAGGGAAGTCTTCCTGGCTATGAAAAGCTCAACTTTCAGTAAGAAGATTTTTGCCCCACCTACCACTCATTATTTGGAGGTGTGCAGCAAGTTCACCTTTCCTTTAAATGCCGCTCAAACCCTCACGTTGTCCCACCACGTGGTGAAAAAAGCCAACGTGGCACATCACGGTTTTCTCAGTCCTCCACCTGTCCTCTTTGAAGCTCGTCTTAGTTTTGCGGGCAGCAGACATTTTGTTTTCAAGGTCAGGTTTATTTCCAAAGCCTCTCTTAGATAAGGAATATATTTCCACTTGGCACCTGTTCTCGATCCCCCGTTGCGAGATTGGGTCTGACCCTCCCACCCATTGAAGCAGGGTTTGATGAAGAAAGGTGGGAAGGAGACTAAAGGGACAAAGAGGACCAACAGGCTGCATCAGACAAGTCCTCACCTCTGCGACGGTGGAGGCAGCTGTGGAGTTAACCCAGCCCCAGGGCCTCCCGCGGGGAGGTTATTCCTCTTTCTCAAGCAAGAGGTGCCCACGGGCATGATTTCATCATGTGCCTTATTGTGCTCCCACAAAAGCTCCAGACCCTGGAGTGAGGCAACACAACTCCCATGGGAGACTTGGGATTTTGTCTGTAGCAAGTTTCTAAGCACCTTGTCTTGTGAGAAAAGCTTGAAACCTGGAAGATTAAACGAACTAAAAAAAGTCAAGCCACAAAGAAAGGACAAAACCAAAAATACCAACAGCTACACTCTCAATTACATTTGAAATCTTACCAGAAAAATCTAAAATTGCTTTTAGTTCATTGCTGTCCAAGAAACTCGCATCCTACGCAGTGTCAGCAAGTACACTCTGGTCTTTTTTTTCCCCATGTTCCCAAGAAGTCTCTGCTCCATCCCAGCCCAGCAAGACCATGTTCTTGTATGAATTCAGGGGACACAACTGGGGGAAGAGAATCCAGACTTTTATCCCATCGTAAGTTCATCATTAAGGCTGTGCAACTTGCCCAAAATATTTAAAAGCTACTGTCAGTTCCCATTAATTTTCTCAGATGATGGACAAAAATAGAGTGTAGCACATGCTGGCCACAGCTTCATATGCTAATGACCCTCTAACTCCACTCCTGGGGGCCGGGGGGGGAACGGGGAAAATAATCAGCTTGGCACTTACTAAACTCCCTGTTCATGAACATATTCCCTTGGGTACTCTCAACAAATGTTATCTTTCCTTTCATCCTTCTGTTTGTCTTCGCTTATGTCATAAATAACCTTGCAAGCAATAAAATTCCTTATCTCTTAGGCAAATAAAGCTTAGCTCATTTTATAACCTCCACAGTAGGATTTTTTTCTTTTAAAGGGAAACCTAAATGCAAAAGCAGCCATTAATTTTGGTAAAAGTTTCTGTGGGAGTCACAATTTCATAAACTCCCCCCTGTTGTGAAGCCAGCCAAAAAAAAAGCCAGGACGTTCACTGTCAACAGCTCCAACGTGGCTCCTGACGTTGTGCGTGTTGGCTTTTGCTGCTCTCCTCCTCTCTCCTCCGTCTTATTCTAAGCCATATGGAGAGGGGGGGAATATATTTGAGACAAGAGATCAACGTGCAACCGCTGAACAAAGAAAAGGTGCGGAGCAAACATGAGGATTAATTTATTTTGGATCTGCTCCCACGGTAAGGGAAGGAGAGGGGTTCGGGGAGAAAGTGTGAAACACTGAAGGTGAGAAGACGCAGAGCAGAAGGAACCGGTGGGGCAGCGACACAAAGGAAGCCTCAGGCTTTTTTCCTCCCTCTTCCTTGGTATTACCTTGTGAGCAGACAACCCGCTTTCAGTTTTCATGTCGCCTCTGTTCACGAAAAGCCCTCATGAAGATACTGAGTAATTACAGGGCAGAATAAAATCTCAGCCACGGCATCAGGATTTGGCCCTACCTCTTAAACTGGCAATTTAAATGAACACGTCATTAGCGCCCAACGAATTAGTCAGTACCATTCTCAGGATTACAAACTATACCATTAATTACCCCAGTACACAAACGAGGAAGTAAATTAACCACAAGCCAGTTCACTTCTGTCCTACTCAGCAGATGGGAAAAATTTGGTCATTGAAGAAAACAGCAGGAACAATACAGGGAAAGTGGAGGAGAAAGTTTTCTTTAACTTGGAAAAAAACAGGTAATATAGTTACCTGAAGCTCACTACTGTGTAAAAAGCTTCAGACAGTAAGTTTACCCAAATAATCATAACTCTTTCCCCCTCCCTCCCCTATTGGGACTACCCATTTGCCCCAAGTGGTACCAGCAAGACTGGTTAGAAATTTTATAGGACACACTACCCCACGTTTAAAAAAGCTAGGGTGTACAATCCACAAATACAAATTCGAGGAGCTTGGGGGGGGGGGGAAGTAAAAATAAGAAAGTCCTCAGTTTATGTTTAAAAATAGCCACTCAATGGCCAACAAACAGCTCTTCTGGGAGCAAATTCTCCCACGAGAGAAAAAGGAGTCAGAAAGTGTGATTTGTAAAATCCACACACTAATAGCAGGTCGTCGTTGCATGGACTCGTACGTGCTGAGGAACGCACTGTTGTTAGTTCCCAAAGATTCTGAGCTGGTGAGGAATATTGAGAGGACCTTAAAAAACAAAAACAGTGTGCATTATTCATCCCCACAAGACACATATGAAGAGAAATGGAGAAATCCTAAAATAAGCAGGAAGACAGATTTTTATTATTTACTGATCTATACACTACAGCTAATAAAAAGGCTGAAAGCACACCTCATTAAATCTTAGCCAGCTCATCTTTATGCTGGGAAAACCCAACAACTAGCACCATTACAAATCCTCAGTCATCAAATAACTCGCCTGAGCAATGATTCCTATATTAGCATGAAATAATTTGTGCTTCATTATTCCTCACTTTCATTACTATCCCAGCCCCTCACAGCGTTAAGAAACGTACAAAATACAAATGAGGGGAATTATCTGAAACGCCAAAACTTTCAAAAACTTTCAAAAAAACTTTCAAATATCCTGTGTCTTATGTATGGCATAGGATATATCATAAAGGGGTACAGTTCTCTCTCGAACAGTGTATCAGGGTTGATACTGCAAGGAAAGACACTGAGGAAAAACTCCACAACAATTCCCTTATCACCTCCAGGTCAGGCTCACGGGGACACCTGTCCTTTCCAAGAAAATGCGCTCTTGTTTTTAGGGATTTATATGCACGACTGCAAATCTTGAGAGGTCAGTTCATTTCAGCTAAAACAAACTTCAATGTGAATCAGCGGCTGCCTTTCTGTAGTAGCTGACGTGAGTGGCAAAACACGCCAGTTCTACCTGCAGCCCTACTAATGCAGTTTGAGGGTGTGACATACCTTAGAAAGTCTTGTAAAGAGGGAATAACGACCAGGAGGTAAGGACGGCACTAAAAATAGCCACAGCTTTTTATGACGAGCAGGCTTTTCCAGCCTCAGCGTTTGCTATGATTCAGTCGTTACTCAGAAGGGAGAGAGCATCTAGTGAATGAATCACCCCGCTGCATCCTGCAGCAATTTGGTTTTCTCTAGTGGTCTTCCACAGAAGAAATGACGAGTCCCAGCCTCTGCAAGTCGGAGGGATCCAGCTGGGAGCAACACTGCCAGAAGCAAATGAGTGGATGAATGAAGAGGACAAGGCCATACATGACACCGTTTACATTCCCCAGCCCTGACTACACGTAAACGTACGCCTTCATGCAACGCGTGTGCGCAGTCACCCTGTAGTCAATTAAGTTATTTACGTAGATAAAGCAACTTCTGTTTAAATCTTTAGAAAACAGGATGCTTGGTAAAGGGTATCCTTTAGAAACAGAGAAATGCGTTGGCTAAATGAGTTACTCATGTAGAAGACCTCTCTTTCACTTTTCACTAACAATGCACGGTCGTAAAACGTAGCTGAATGCATTTGTATGAAATATAAAAATACAGGAGCTTTAGTTAAATACAGTCATTTCAAGGGCACTGTCAATCTAAGCCCAGCATTTTACAAGAACTATCTTGAACGGATCCTTTCATCTCATTAAAGGAAAATTACTTCTAAAAGCCAGGCAAAGAAAAAACATGAGTCTGAGACTGTCAAAATGCAGCACAACTGCTGAGGGTCTGAGGGATACCTTATTTTTTCTCTCAGATTTATGACTGGAAGTCATGGAGAAGGGGCCAGTTTTCCTGATTTTACTTTCCTCATCCCAAATAAAACTTCTATTGGTAAAAAAAAAAGGGGGGGGGGGCGGGAACCCACATGAAAGGCTGCATGTCTGCCTAAAAGCGTAGTAGGTGCTCAAGTCAGTCACATTAATATTCTATTTAATTTTTTTCCCCTTGAATTCTTGCTACGGGTAGAATTAAGCAATGTTTTCGCAGTGTGTAACCTCAACTAGACAGCCTTTTCAAAACATATCACAGTCTCACCAGAGGAAGATCTGCTGGTTCCTGGGTTCAGTCAGGTCTGCCTCAAAGCTAATTCACAACGTGTATGAATTTTCTAAAGACAACAAAAGAGAAAACGCTGGCAAAAAGATGCCACCCCCCTGCCAAACATCACACAAACTAAGGTAAACAAGCTTCACGTTACAGTACTGGTAAGCCAGAAGTATACATTTTCATGGCCAAATTAAGCTATATTGTCTTTATTTTTATATGTTATCAGCATTAGCAGATCATTTTCTGGACATGTAGACTTTATAATAGAGTTATCGCTGCCCTTCCTTTCAAACAGTAACATAATATAAAACTGCCAATCAAGAAAATTAAGATATTTATCTTTAAAATAGGTATACCTATACACACACACATATCTATACATATATACCCATATATAAATACATACACATATCTACGTTAAAAAAAGCTAGAAAAGTGTGTTCTATGTAATATTCAATTTTATATCGGGAACATTGTCAAGCGGGATTTACATCTAGGGAATAAGCCAATGTTTCATGACACGACAAAGATGTCAGGGAGGTCTGTGCTGTTCAATGTATTTATAAGCAATTTAGATAAAAGGGTCGATGATGATATGTCAGCAGCCTCTGACAACACAAAACTTTTTGGGAGAGTCAAAAATGAAGCCAACCATAAAGTTCTGCAGGAGGACCTCTTGGTATTACATCACCACGCAACAAAATGACAGACTAAATTCAATGTATTAAATGGACATTTTGTACTCAGGATGACAACGATCCCAATTTCACACACTAAGCCATCTCTGTCTTCCCTCTTCTGCTTGGGGGTAGCCCTCCAAGGACACCAGGTAAGGGCTCCTGAAGTCTTGAAATGTGGTAGCGTATGGGGGCTCCCCAACATGGGGGAGCATGTGGGGAACATGTAGGGGACGTCTTTTTACAGGACGTAAGAGTACGTATTTCAACGTGTGCATGATCATTGCTTCCTTAAGCAGCCTGTGATCACTGGTGCAATCCCTTCACTTCCTTGACATTTAATGGTTAAAAATTTTTCCCATTCTTAGACTCTTTCTTAAATGTCAACTTTCTCACACTCATGATGATGTCTTCAGATGTTATGAAACCTCCTGAGGCTGAGAGGAAAGCCAATGATGCAACCGCCCTCTGCCAAATGAAATTTCACAATTTGTTCTTCAGTGTTTGCTTTGACTTCAAAAAATATATACTACGTATTTCTACATCCATCCTAGATGGAACTTAACGTTACTGAGAACCGAGCTACAAAGCCTAAGAAAATATTCTCTGAAGGGATAGGGTGGAGGAGTCTGTTGAGTCTCTGCCAGCTGCTCTCCATTTTCTTTCATCCTGTGTTTATCCCTGGTAGGGATATTAACTCCAACATCCAAACAACTAATACCACCATTTCTAACCAACAGGAGCGTAAAAATCCACTGAGTCTAAACTCATTCCTCCCCTGTCTTAGTGAGGAGGATAAACCCAACGAGCACTGGGGCAAGAGTGAAGGAAGGGGCACCTACAGCCAGGGAAGCAGCTACCATTTTTCTCCAGCTCCCAATCTGTGTACGTACACAAAGAAAGAAAGATGGGATGTTAGCCATTGAACAGCGTGACACTAATCATACTTTCATCCTGTTTTCTCAGCAGGTTTCTCCTATTTGTCATTCTTCCATAATCCATTTGGAAGCCGAAATAGCCGGAGAGCACACTGGACCCGTGACCAAGTAGCGAGCGATTGTACAGCCCTCACAGGTGAAGGAAAGTTCCCGTCTCAGCGCTGAAGCTGGAGAGAGGGGGGCTGCGTTTGAAGCACGTGACATACGTCACGGTTACAGTCCCTACCCTACACACAAACAAACACCCACAGATGCAGCGGTTGCTACTTAGGGGGAACAGCCACATTTCGGGACACCCAAACAAGAAACTCTGAGCTCCCACAAAGTAAAAATGAGCTACAGCCACAGATGCCACTTCTTAGGCCAAAATTTTCTAATGATGTCACGAAGTTGTAACATGAACCATCACTACAGCTCTGCCTTCCAGAAGAGCGTGAGTCTTCAAAGATGGTGATTAATTAACACTTGCATGGTTGTTGAATGTTCTGTTTTACTTCCTAAAAGCCTGGCCTTTTTGCCAGCCATTTCATCAAATATCCTGCTATTTTGTTGGTCTCTACAGAAGGGACAGACTCTCAAAAACATGGAATTTTTTCACAGGCAGATTTGGACCTACGGAAACTGAACCATCTACGTAACTTCCAGTTCTACCAAGGAACCAAAGAGAAATACGTCGGGCAGTTACTCCCCAATCCTAAAATTACAATCTTTTCAGAAAATTAAAACAATACCAAGGCTCAAATGTAAATTGGATTTACTGTTTAGAGGGAATGGCTAACACAACAGGTGCTTCAAAGCAGAAGCTCTCCAGTAATGAACGGTAAACAGTCATTGGAACATTGAATAACATAGATTGGAAGGGACCTCTGGAGGTCCTGAATCAAATCTCCTTCTCTTAAGTCAGTATTGTGGAGCTACGTGGCTACTTTTTTCCCACATAGACAGAAGCTCTTTCCTTTGACAGTGGCTCCTGTAGTCTATAACCAGTCCTTAGTATTGCCAGTAGCAAAAGCCCCATTGATTTCTCCAAAAGCAGGACTGTGTTATGCAAACAAGATCTTGATCTGTCTGTATCTGATGTACGTACTGGCGTAACATCCAAGACGAAGGCTGTAAGACTAAATTTTTACACCAAGATTCACATCATGGGGCTTTTTTTTTTTTTTTTTTTTTTCCTGAATAGAAGCTATGAGTATCACAAGAAATACCTTTGTTTTGCAACAGGGAGATTTCAATGATAAACAAGCAATTTTGTAAAGAGAAAGAACTTGCACATATTACAGCACATACCAGGTATCTAATTTGTTAGGCAGGCCAATTACTGAATTTGGTCCCCTACAGTGCGTTTACATCTGGCTTCCCCAGAGTCAAGAGGTTAACATCTGTTCCAGCTCTTTTATTCATTTAGCAGCTTCTTGCTTATAAATGTAGAATTGTCAGGGTTGAAGTAGATTTTGCATAAGACACAGAAAATGAAAAAATTTTTAAAAAAAGAAAACTGATTACAGATGCCGTATTTGAAGTATAATACATGTGGACTCGTGGACGCTTACTCGAAGTTTCTGTGAAATAACCAAGTATCACCATATAGAAGGTCCTTTACCTCCATCTGTCATTCTGCAGACTGAAGGTGACTTTTTTTCTTACTTCCAGTAAAATTTCAAGCTCTGTACAAGTACAGAGGCTTCTCCCCTCAGTTCCTGCAAGTCACCAGAGGACTTAGAAAGGTATTTAATTCATACTAGAAGTTATTTATTTGATGATAACTCATTCCATGTAGCCCACCCAGACCCCAGATGGTAACAGCTTTCAATTACTGTTGACATAAATTGGATATGAGGCAGATGTGGAAAGCCTAATGTAAATGTGAATACTGGGTTTCCTGAAATAGAATTCAATATCTACTGTAGGAGGTATCCTTTAGCAACAAAGTTTTCCTGTTACGCTCCCAACACCATTATGAATTCCCGCTCAAGGAATTTATGGGAATCAACTATATGTTAGCTTAATACAAGCTAGAATACATCACTCATTTCTGCCTGATTTTGTTAAGCTCAACCACGGCTTCACTAACAATAATTTTTAAGTTTTTCCTTCAGGTCTTCAGCGTTTGTCTTGTTGTTTCTGAGATTTATTTGCCACTTGCTTGTCAGCTGCAGTTTTCTGATGTTTCTCCCTCCCGCAGCCCTGCCAGTTATTGCTCCAGTCCTTGCATTTACTACCTGATGCCAAGGAAATCTCTCGGGCTGTAAGGTTAAACTTTCGTCTCAGTGTGTGTCTGTTTTCAGCAGTGGTGCACATTGTTTTAAGCTCTCTGCTTCCACAGAAGAACCTAAATGTTTCTCAGAGTTATCCTAAGTGATAAGACAGGGTTACACAGGGCAGCTACAGTAAGGTTTCATCTACAACTTCAGAAAACTGTATATCAAAAGGAATATTAACTTTATTGTGTTTCTATTCCAAGTTTCTCTGCCAAACATATTTCCAAAATAATTGCAGCCATTATATTTTCTAGCTGAAATAATTGCGATATAGCAACGTACAGTATGAATATTCATAGCAGTTTGCCAGCCAATCCATTTTTTTTATTACATTTCACTTCCACGGTTTGCGTTCACTTTGGCACAGGCATGTCTGAGAAACAAACAACTGGTCAGAAGTCATCTGGTTTCCAAAATTTCAGAGTTTGGGGGATTTGTGGTTGTTTGCCTGTTCAAAGCTTTTTGTCCATAGATAGTCTGTCCTCTCCACAGACTCTCTGTCCTGTCCCACTCAGCACCCTGAACCCCAAGGATGAAGATGCTGCCAGGTCTTCAGGATCTACCCAAAGCTGAAAAAATTATCTTATCCAGGTCAACTTCGTGGTATTGTTGACTGAGCTTGCAAGGTCTTGTACTCAACTTGAAGATATTGCTCCATTTGGATGTTACACAACGGCTTACGAACGTCACATGGACTCAGTCAGTTCTGAAGTTTCAGGGAAAATAGAAGGGCAGAACTCTACTGTCGTTAGGAAAAGCAGAAACGCAGCAGGGTGGAGACATGAGTCTACTGGAATGTGACCATCAAAACTTCAAACTCTAGCAATCTTTGACTTTTTTCCAAGGAAGTTGTTCCATTTCAGCTCTGCCAGCTTTCTAATGCACTTCTGAGAGGACTCACATCCTGAAAGAAAGGGAGGAGAAAGAGAAAGAAAGGAGTGAGAGTGGTAAAGGACAGAGGCATAAAGGCACAAGGAAACAGGCAGAGAGGCACAAACAAGTAGAGAAATATATAAAAATCACAGGGTGGTGGAAAGGAAATACACAGAGAGAGCCTTGCCATTGAACAAACAAAGAATGTGGATTAACCTTTTGGAAAGAAACATGAGATCTGTCCCCAGAATTCAGGGCAAGTAGCAAGTGGCTCATAGGGAGGCTGGGAGGCGTAAAAACCGAGGAACACATGAAGCCCTTGCTATGCACGATGACTTGATCCCATAGAAATAATAACATGTTGCCCCCCCTGTGCATATAAGTTAGACTTTATCACACAGGATTCTGATAAAATCATAGAATCATGGAATCATAGAACGTGTTGGGTTGGAAGGGACCTCTAAAGCCCATCTAGTCCAACCCCCCTGCAGTGAGCAGGGACATCTTCAACTAGATCAGGCTGCTCAGAGCCTCATCCAGCCTGGCCTTGGATGTCTCCAGGGATGGGGCCTCCACCCCCTCTCTGGGCAACCTGGGCCAGTGTCTCAGCACCCTCAGTGTAAAGAACTTCTTCCTAATGTCTGATCTAAACCTGCCCTGCTCGAGTTTAAAACCATTGCCCCTCGTCCTATCGCTACATGAGACAGCGTGCTTTGAAAAAAACTAGCTAGTACCCATTTGGTATAAATTTTGGTAAATTATAATATATTTCTAGCAGAAGAAATATTTCTAATCCCCACAGACAATGTTGGAGACTGAACAAAATTCGTGTCAACCAATGAATTTAATTTCTAAAGGCTAGTGCATGCTCCAAAATCTTGACAGCAGAAACACTGCCTGGATAGTGGGACAGCGGAGTAGCGGGAGAGGCATTTATTATGGGTGATGGACAGATTTCACTGCACTGTGGTGTTTCAAGACCTGCTCCATCAGGCCCTGTCACCAGCTGACTGAAAGGGAGGAGGAGGAACCCCACCATCGCTCTGCTCCAGCGGTGGAGATGGGGAGGAACCGGCAGCAAGGCATGTCCCCACCTCCTCCCTTTGCCTGCACAAAGCAGCGCGGTGTCAAGGGTGGGACCCGTGGTGACAGCACATCACAGAGAAAGGGGGAATGCGAGGCTGAAGGCCCCACAAAAAACAACGCACCTGCATGGGGTCCTGCCCTTCCAGCAAGACTTGGTCTCTTTGAGAAAGAAGAAGAAGGTAACACAGGGACGCAAGGAGACATCTCCCACCTTCACAGTTTATGGTTTATTTGCCAACCCCTTATCCACAAAGGCTAAGTAACGCATTGTGATGCTTCAATACTTGTTCAGCATCATCACCATGGAAGATTTAAGATGGAATCACTGATGGCAGGGAAGAGGGATGCTCTCAAGTCTGCAGAGCAACGGAGGAACTTTTTTGCAGACCCTGCCCCAGCCTGAGATCTGAAGGAGGGCGTGTGAAAGCTTCGTCGATCACCCACAATAGGCAACTGTGGACCAGACTTTGGGCCTCAGCATGTTATTTGCATTCCCTGACCCACACCCAAGCCTCTTGCATGACTGCAGGCATGAAACATCCATGGAAGTGTATTCATGGCGTGCAGTTGGTCTGCAGCTGCACTGAGGGCCAAGGGCAGAATGTTTATGAATAGGACTAAAGAGATTGTCAGCTTGTTGTGGATGAAAATATTTTAAAATATAGCCTTTGGAGTAAAGTTGTAACTGAATACAGAATATATTTTCTATTTGAGCAGCTGAAACACAACATTTGTAAAAGGCTGGTAAAAATACAAAAAAAAGGGGGGGGGGGAGAGCAAAACAGTGTTCTGAATTCAAAATGCAAAGTACTTGCATTAACTCTATCTGAATTTCCACTGAACTAAAGCGGATTTGAAGGTCCTCGCTGCCTCACTAGAAAGACGGAGAAAATTATGAGAGTGGGGCCTTAACTAGATTGGTCTTGCCTACTGAATCTTTTTTTAAACACAAATTAATTCCACAAATACGTTGAGGAAGGACATAAAACCACCGCTACATAGCACACGGAGCAAACACGAAAGAGAATGCACTAGTTCAACACAAAGCAGGTCAGGAATAAGGGAGTATTATCAAGTTATAAAAGTCCTGCTAAAAGGATGCCCCTGTTGCCCAAAGTCTAACCTATATCATGTTTTCTGAAAGAGCCTCTTTTCTAACGATCTTTCCAAAAGAGCTCCTGGAAACAGCTGCCTTCCCCCCCCCCCGCCCGCCCCCGGCCCCGTTTCTGTGCTACATAAACTGGCGAACGCAGTTGGGTCGGTTTGGAGAGCACAGAGTGATTGCTGTGTTTATGAAATCCCATTCCTGTTAGTCAAGGAAATGAGTTTGACTCACCGGCTTGTTTGTGAGCTGTGCTTTATGCAAAAGCTCCTGCCGACCTCAGGCTGCTGACCCGCCGACGCTGCTCCCCACCTCTGCTCAGAGGGGGTTTGCACGGGAGAAGTTTCTATTTCTGCGGAGCATTCCTCTTGCTTCAGAGGCAGTGTTTTTTACGGTCTTAAAGTATTTCAGTGAAAGCGGGAGACGCGGCTCGTGCGGTACAGACGTGTAACCACAGCAATGCGGCGCGGCACCTCTGTAATACCCTTCGCTCCGTGGCCCTGCGAGGGGATGATTTACCCTCCCTGAGCACTCCCTGCCCATGCCAGCCCTTGCCAGCAAATCTGCAACAGCAGAATTGCTGCCTTTAAATTCAAGAGCGGCTCCACAGTCTTCAAATTTAATCAGTGCCTTAGAAAAAGATAAAATAAAATTAGCCTTTCGTACCCAGGTCTGAAGAGCTTGAAGGTGAACCCTCAAGGATTCTGAAGCAATTGCAATTATTGGTTTGAAACAGTCTGAGCTCTCAGCATTGGAACAATAATAAAGTTAGCTTACCGGAGAAAAGAGGGGGGAAAAAAATAGGTGAATCACTTGCAGAAAGCTTGGTTTGAATGTCTCCTTTTCTGGGCTCTACTTTCCCCTCGATACACACTGGAAAGCTTTAATGAGACTTATCCCCCTCTCCTTTCCAGGGGTACATAACACACGGATGAAGGCTCTGCTCATGTCCAAGCTGTTGTTCTCCCTCCCTTTGTTGTATCCTAGCTTAGCTTGGAAACTGAGGTTGGAAGTTAAAACCATCGTAAACCCATAAAAAATACATTTCAAGCATGAGTCAGGGATTTATTTATTTTTTTTTTTCCAGCTAACTGAAGGGAAGTCAAAGAAGAAGAAAAACCACCCTCTATCGTGTGATAGAACACAGAGTTCACTGATGAAGATACGATAAGAAAATTGCGCAGATGAATGTACTGCTGTACAGCCTGTGTGCACATGCAAGCTTACACACCGTTTGAATTTGAGCCCATTTTCAGATGCTTACTTCTGGGGATTTTAGCTTCTTAGGTAAGCACAATGTTACCACAGACTAATGGATAGTACGAAAAGAAGGGGGGGCAAATCAGAAGCTGTCAGCTCTTTTTTGCTTGTTAGCGATATGAAATCTTACTTTCCTTTTTAAGGAATAAAAACATTCAACCTAATGATATCCTTTCTTTCTTCATAAAAGGGACGCTGTGTGGGTGCTGCTGAGAGACGTCTAAATGAGTTTTCTTCTCACCTTCCGTATACCGGGTTCCTCTTTTTTGTGCTTTTGCTGCTCCTTGTTATCTCTGTGAGGTTCGTAAGACAGCGATACGTCTCGTGCTCCTTTGCACTAAAGCATCTGATTCACTGTTTTCCCTCATGCTGGCATTTTGGCACTCAGCTGGCCGTACAGTAAGGCAGCTCAGGGAGTTAAACTGGCAAAAAAAAAAACAAAAAAAAAAAAACAAAAACCCCAAGCAGAAAAAGATAGTTTTCTGCCAGCATAGCTCACCCGTTGGCAGGAGAGGCAAGAACCACAACACCACGGCTAATAGTCAGCAGGTCAGCTCAAGGGGCATCGCCTGGCGATACCCTAAGCCCAGTTACGTCGGGCCCAATTTGTTGTGTAACGTTAATTTTCTGGGGCTTACGGGCTTCGAGCATGCTAGAAATGCCGCAAGCACAGCCCCGTTCCTGGCGGCTGCCAGCGGCAGTAAATATAGAACGAATCCAGCCTGCTCACGGTTCATATTGAGGTACTATGTCAACAGCCTGTGATCCGAGGAATGCTTTTTGGACCACGATCAAGTTCCTGAAGGACAGTGCAAAAACCAGGTCACAGTGTGCCGGGCTCTCCCGTTTCCAGCTGCTGAATCAAAGGGAAAGAAAGAGAGCAGGAATTCGGCCTATCTGCTCCCGCGAGCTGACGGCACCCACTGACGTTAGTGCTGCACCGATATTCTCCAGCTGCAAAAAAGAGGTCGCGAGGTCTGTGTGGTTCCAACTGGAGACGACTTTTTCTCAACGCCTCCCCTCTTCGGAGCTCGGACAGGCTTTTAATATGATAAGAAACCCAAAGGATAAATCAAAACGACCCCAGAGCTCCCTCACACTGGTTATTTTCTCATTCCTACCTGAGTCTGTGGCAACTTAATGTCATTCAGGCCATAAAACCCTTTTTTCCTCTCCTTTAGGCCTCTCTACTATCACTCTACTTCCAGCTGCTGCCTGCAGTCTTCTCCCAGTCATCATCAGATGAGGAAGATGTTTTTATCAGACTCCTTGCTGGTCTTTAGAATAATCTTTGTTTCCCTCCTTCCCCTCCCCTTGACACCAGCCTTGTCTCAAGGCTATGTGGCACGTTCATCAGCATTTCTGCTGAGAAACTCTTGCCTCATCTCTCGCGTCTTCGGATCTTGGAAGTGATACCCACCATATCCGCAATCTCAACAGACGCAGCTGGACAGTGAAGTCTGTGGGGAATCACCGCAGATGGAAGGACAAAGGCAAGGACATCTAGACCTGAGGGGACAATCAGACCTTGAAGGGAGGTTACACTCACGGTTGGAGATAAGAGAAAATCTAGGCGGAAAAAAAAGCCCAACGATAAAGAAGAAGGAGCTGGGAGTCACCAACTTTGAACATCAAAGAATGCTTGATTCATTGCTGAGGCAGATTAACACTCATCTGCAGAGAAAACTCACTGAACAAAGGCAGTTTTAATGAAATGTATCTGCCATGTTTCTCGAAAACACAGAGAGATTTTAGGAAAAAAAAAATACAATGGTCAAAAGGTCATTTCCAACACACTTTTTAAAATATTAAAACTGGCCAAATTTTTAAAAAAGGCTGGAGAGAAATTGAATACCCTGACTTTACATTTCTTCACCATCAGTCTGAAACAACTAACAATTTTTCATCTCAAAAAAGCCGTAAAATGTGAATTCGAAGCGGAATATTCCTTCCATTTCCTTAGCACACCCACCCCCCCCCCGAAAAAATAATATCTAGTTTGTATTTATTTACGTTAAAGGAACCTCATTTCAGGTATCGATGTCTGCTTTCTGAAAATCAGTTGCTTCAGTCTGGGCGCCCAAAAATCAAGGAGTTTAAAGCTAACTGTTATTTTTAGAAACCCTTTTCCCTAACCACAAAAAAAAAAAAACCCAAAAAACCCCAAAACACCCCAGACTGTTTAGATAAAAATGACAGTGTGAGCCTGCGCCACACCCGTTTTGCCTGTTATCTTTTCAGGTGTCTCACAGTAAAGATTAACAACGGGCGTATCTGACACAGCACAAACTCTGCACGCGAAAGGCAATCGGAGAGATTGAAATACATCCCCCTTGGTGATGCAAGCTATTGGGAGAGCCGGAGAGACGCTCCAGATCTGTCCTGACCCTCGGGAGGTTGGTAGCGCACCCGTTCACCAGCTTTTGCCGACGACTTTCGGCAGTACGCGGAGCTGAAGTTCACAAGGTGCCTCCACGCGAAGCTGCGGGAGGCTCAGCAGTCGCGCTCTGTCGGAGTTGACATAAACGTTTTCGCCTCCTGACGCGCAAGTGAGCTCCCCCCCGATGACGTCAAACAAGTCCCAGTCCCTGATAGCGCTAATTGGGACGGTGATAACCAGCTGCAGCCGGTTTTACAATGAGAAAGGGAATTGCGAGACGGGAAAACACCATTATACACACAACTGATGGCAAAACCAGGAACTTACGCTAATTAAGCCAAAGAGTTTGGGGTACTTAGCTAATATTGTAAACAAGCATATTTTAACTTTCAGGGTATGCTTCAACCATATTCAGAAATCCTGTGTATAATTTGGACTCTTGCGTGAACTGGGGGGAGACGGACGGCCAAGAAGAGGGGTTGGATTGATGGTTTCTGCAGTCCATCCAAATGAAAAGCTGGGACTCCACAGGTCTTCCCTTTACATCAACACACTTCACCACCGACACTACACTTTAAATCTACGTTGCATGCTAAGTACTCACTTTTAGCTTGAATTAAACTCTTCCAAAAATCCATTCAAAATCAAGAATGGGTGAAAGCAGCAGAGCAGCGCCAGCAGCTGCATGAAGTTTTGTTGTGTCTGGAGGAGGGGGGGCGATTACAAGGTTCAGTTTGCCTTCTTTGTTTGTTTTGTTCTTTTCTTTTCTTTTTTTTTTCCCCTGTTCATTTGCTTTTGACACAGTGCTGGCAGCTGAGGAAACATATTTCTTGAGAATATCCTCTGCCTCCCCAGCATGCGGGAAACCATCACTCCAGCTGCGGGACACTGGAGCAGCTTCACACTTCTACTATTATTACTATTATTATTATTATTATTTTTATTATTATTATTATTATTATTATTGTTGTTGTTGTTATTATTATTATTATTTCTTATTATTATTCCTTTTGAAGATTTATTAAAAGCGCTGAAATGCCCAGGCATTTGCACCAGTCAAACAGTAACAGGCAAGCAGCTCCCCTGGCAGCCAGTGTCTCCATCGATCTGTTCCACAGAAAAAAATGAAAATAAAATAAATAAATAAATAAATAAATAAATATATACACATATATATATATATATATATATATCTCACGCCTATTTCTGTTCACTCTCACCTCCATGCAAGCCTCGGAGTTATAAGGTTATCGTTGCTATACAGCGCAAAATTAGTGTCCGGGCAAAATCACCGCGCCGGTGACGCAAATCAAGGTGGCACTTGGCACGGGCTGCTGGCACTGAGTGGCAAAATAAAACAACAAAGGACATTTTCAGTTGATAACTGAGTTGCATTTATTCACTCCAGATCACTATCTAAGTAGATAATATTTCTGGTGTTCTCATTTCTGAAGTACCTCTAGTGTTTCCCTGAACATGATAAGGGAACACTGATCATGCAGTTACTTTCAGACTTTTAAATAACTTGCACAGAATTTAACAAGATGTTGGTTAGTAGCTCAGTTTCTTACTCTGGGAAGATACAGCCTTAAGAATGGCTGAAAAATCCTCAAGCGTAGGTGCTAAATGCTTTGCTGCTATGGAAATGTTGATGCCTGAAGAATGCTGGCCAGAATTGCTGGGACAGATAAAGCTGCCCACAGTTCCTGGCTCTGCACTTCCACTTTAACACTGTTAAAAGTTACTTGATTTCTCATGTGGTGGTTTCTCCATCTGTGAAATGGAGTTAACACTGCAGTGTTTTCCAACAGGCGTTGGGAAGAGCTCTACAAAACACTGACTGCCAGCATCTTCCTGGGATGACTGGAAGGACAGCTCATTCAAAGGTCATGTCAGTGTGTTATTAAAATATAATCACGGCGCTGGTTCGCGTACGTGCAGCCACATTCTTTTGTGGTCATTGTTTCAGTGCTGGAAGGGGAGTCGTTTGCCCTTATTCCACCTGCTTCACCAGGAAGACGCACGATTTGAAGGACCCGTGAAGGAGGAGGAAGGGACAGAAGAGCTTAACAGGCAAAGGAGGTGCATCAGTTCGCCCAAGAATTTCCAGGGACATTCAGAGAGGACCATAGCCAGCACTTGTTTTTCCACAGCCATCCCTCCACCAGCAGCAGATCATAGAATCAGAGAATCATTTAGGTTGGAAAAGATCCTTAACATCACCGAGTCCAACTGTAAACCTAACCCTGCCAAGCCCACCACTAAACCATGTCCCTAAGTGCCACGTCTCCACATCTTCCACTTCCCTGAGCAGCCCGTTCCAGTGTTTGTTAACCCTTTCAGTGAAGAAATTTTTCCTAATATCCATCCTAAACCTCCCCTGGTGTAACTTGAGGCCGTTTCCTCTTGTTCTACCGCCTGTTCCTTGGGAGAAGAGACCAACAACCAAGACGAAGCAGCTGTTAGAAGCTGGAATACCCCTTCACTTCTCTCAGCTTCACAGATCTCCGGATAGATGGAGTGCGGATAGAGGCTGACCTGCTGGGGATACGTCTCCGTATGCTGGGCAGTGCGTTTGCAGGAGGCAGGAGAAGGGAGAACTCACCCACACGACCAGGCAGTGAGGGATGCGCTCAACAGAGCTGCAGGTGAGAAGCATCCTCCTCCTCAGCGCAGGGCCACAGCTGAGGAAGAGCTGCTCAGGTGAACCTGAGGTGTGAGGTCCCTCAGGGAGGAAGAGACCGTGACATTGCTGGAAATGGCAATAGCTGTTTCTGCTGCGTGCAGCGGGGGAACTGTCGGACAGCTGGGAGGTTTGTAGGCTCAGGAGAAACAGGACGGCCGTGGAGGTAGGGTGGCTCCCCCCAGCAGATGACGGGCACTGACATGGACGGTGGGTGAGCAGCACCATAAATTTCCTTCCTGACAAAAATCCCATTCCCCGTCTTCGCCAAACCACCCCAAACAGTGCTGGTGGACCCGTTCAGGAGAAAACAAAGCATCGAAGTTTCCTAACGTATGGCCATTTCCTCTAGGGGAAGCACGTACATACCTCTCAAGTCTTCCTGCTAGAGAGCATGTAGCAACCCATTTTCTGAGTTTTCACAAACTGCATCCGTCCCTAACACATGCCCCCACGCGAACGAAATCCAGGCAAAGCAAAATGCCTCACTCGAGCTCCGAAAAACCAGATAAGACTGGTTAGACAGTGTTTATTTTCTGGGACTCAGAGACTGAGTCACTCTCCCTTCCTGTGCTGCCTTTGTTTCAGATTAGGACATATGAAACTCATTGCCAGAAGTCATCACTACTGGGAAACTACATAGTGGGAAACTACGTATTTTATTGTTGTTTTTTGGACTCACGTGACCTTTGTTGTAAAATAGCTACGTGGAGGGAAAAAAGGGAAAAAAAAAAACCCAAAACCAAACCAACCCAACAAACAACTAAAAAGCTACAGACAAGTCTCAGTAACTCACGGAAAAAGTACGAGCGAGGCAGCAGTTGCGCAAGGCTCCTGGTGTTGCCTCAGGGGACTCCGACAAGAAGTTGCCCTCTCGCTGTCTCCTCCGTACGGGGTGGTTGCGACAGCCCACGTGCGATGCGTTGGCACAGGGGGAAGCAAGCCTGTGCTGTAGGAACAAAGTACGTTTTCTCCGCAAAAAGCAATAGAGGAAGGGATACGTCTCTGCTCGCTTTCACCAGCCCATCCTCCATCAAGCCCGGGGTGGCATCGCTGGGACAGGACGAAGGAGTTTTCCAGCCCTAAAGCTGTGGCAGATTTAACAGTCCTTCCCCGCTCTCTGCCCGCAGGGCAAGCTCCAAGTGTCTGCACTGTGGAACCCGGGATGGTTTTGCTGGAGAGGGATGCTCAGCTACCGTGAACTGCACTGAAGACCCTAAAAGGGGAAAAAAAAAAATAAAGAAAAAAAAATTAATTGTGTTGATAGACTTCTTCCATTCCAGTGCTGAGTCAAAACCCCAAAATTTTGTGTTGAAGTTTGACCTTTGTTAGTGTTTTCCAACAAAAGCAAATTTTGAATTAAAATAATTTTATCTAAGGATCTGCATGTTTTCTTTTAAAATAGCAATCTGAGAATTCGCGAGTTTTACAGAGTATTTTTGTATTTTCATTGTTTCAGCTAAGCAGCACACCAATTAACAAGGGGTCATGCATCTACATAATTTGCAATTTAATTTGTGCTTTCAAAGTGACATCTTCCACAAGACTTTATTTATTCAAAAGTTCTCTGGACAGCAATAACATTTTGGCTACTGGTGTAACAAATGATCTTGCCACTCGGTTGTCTCATGACTTGCATTTCTTCAAGTCATCTTTCTCTGTGGGACGCAGTATCGCTCCTTTCCATTTTCTTCCCAAGGTGTGTAGAAGTAGAAGGCACTGGCTGACAAAATCTCTGCTCTAAATCCCACATCTAAAAGCACATGGTCTGCTGCAGCGTTTCCGTCCATCCAGAGCTGTGCTTGCCAGGCCTGGCTGTTTCTTTTTCTGAAAACCATAGAATTTGGACAGATATTCTGCGCTTTTTTCCAAATAGCAGGATATGCTTCTCGGAAGGGTATTATTGAAGGACAAGAAACAACAGGGGTGAGGAAAAACATCTTACTATACCCTGATTTATATATTCCTTTCTGCACCGTCATTTTAAAACCGATGAGTTTTTGAATCCAGCATTACAACTGCTCTTCTCCCTTCTGCCAAAAATTAATTTCCGAGGCAAACCTTATAGTAACTGTGTGTTTATACTTCAGAGGAATGGTTTCCTTGCTAATACTAGTATCTCATGCACCTGAATTCATGCTTGTTATCAACATGGGGAATGATTGGTGAGTTGTATTGTCCTGTACACTACAATGTAAAGGAGGGATCCCCAAACTCAACACTAACTAAATTTACCACTGTTAACACCGTCACTTCTGGATTGGTGTCCAGCAGAGCTGACCTGGCACCCCCTGAATTACCACATCAATTTTGTAACCACAGTTTTCAGAGGGAGTGAAAGTCTGCTTTGGCGCAAAAGAAAGGATGAGCATCTAGTTTCCTGCTCTGGGGACTTAAAAGCATTTGAAAACCCTCTACCTTTTGCATCAATAGTGACAGTTGCGATAAATTATTTGGGCAAGTTTTTTTTGAAAACCATATTTTACCTCTTTTTAATTGAAGACAGGTTTGTACAGGCCAACGCCGTGACAGACTTGACTTAGTTTTCCAAGGGACAAGTTATGTATTTCAGTTTGTATTTTTGGCCTTTACTTTGAAGCTGGAGATGTATATGGTCTAAACTGAACATTGTAAGAGGATCTTTTTGCCAGGAAGATACTGAAAACTCCATTAAGAATGCATCTAATTAAAACTGCCTCTCAAATTATTGAAAAAAAAAAATGTTATCTCATCTTGAATTATGATATTGCTACCCCTGTCTCTGTGGAATACTAAAGCCTTTGGATACTGACTTAATTAATTTTTGCCAAGTGATTTTAGGGGAGACGATAGGTGAATATGTACTTTCCTTTATTTCAAGTGAGTTATTCAAGCTTTCAAGAGAAAAGCTAACCACGCCGCTTGGGTCACCAAGCCAATTCAGCTTTCTGAAGCAACCCTTATGGCTCAATGTTCTATTCTGCTCAAATATTTTATGTTTGTCAAAAAGAGAGAACAGAATGAGATTATGCATTAAGGTATGTGAAGGGCCACTACGGGAGTTAAAGGCTGTGCTGATGAGAGAACTGAACATGTGCATAGCATATCCATGGTGGTTAATGCACTTAGCAAAAACACTTAAAAATCTCACATTTTCTAGGCAGCCTTATACTGTTAGATGCCTGGCAGACCACGCTCCTTGGGCCAGCTGTAGAGAGGGGAACGCTGAATTGTGGGTTTAGGTGCCAAACACTTCATCCCTACCTGCTGTCTCTTACATGCACCTAGCCGTCAGACTGGAAATCTGAAGGCCAACAGGGTTAAAGAAGTACGGGAATATTTGACTTGGTGAAAATCCAGCTCCTGTTTTGGACCTGGCCCTTTCTCAAAGGTGGTGGCCTGCTGAAACAATGCCGTTGACCCTTGGAGACCGCAGTGGTCCTCCCGAGATGCTCATGTGTTTCCTGGGTTAGCGGCACTGAGCCTGCCTGTAACACGCCACGCAGAAAATTAATAACACTAATGCAGTTTCGGCCTTGTAAGTAAACACGATCCAGCTCTTTCAGAGTTACTTAACGAATCCTCCACCTACACATGCATTTACTATAATTCTTTGTTTTGACGGCCGCTAAATCCCCAAACCTGAGAGCGGCTCTTTATCTCTCCCCGCACGCCCCCCGCGGCTCTGTCCCCTCCACCAAGCTGGTCGCCAGCCGAGTCACAGAACAGAGACAGCATTAGCTGAAAGTGGGAAAAGCTTCAATTACCTAAATAGCGGAAGGTCTAAAAATAGCTTCCCAGCACCAGCTAACACAGCCACCGCCAGCATCCCAGCTCTGGCCTGCAAGAAAGTGCTGAGTTCCACCGCATGTTTATGAATCTGCAGAAAGAGTCTGCTTTAAGTCAGTAAAGTACCCAGAACATCTGTTAATTACTTTTTCTGCATTACATAAAGCGATTACATGCGTTAAAGTGTAATAGCCATCGGTGTGTTGGGTGTTCAACAGCAGAAGTGCCTTTGAAGTAGCGCTGCGAAGTTACTTCAGACCTCCCCCCAAAGGCTGCGCCATTTAACTTCTCAAATAAGAAAACCAACAGGTAGGTTAAAATATAACTAGCAGAAAGACAAGAATTCTTATCGCCGGGGCACGCTGCCAATGGAAAAAAAAATAAATAAAAAAAAAGCAGCCCAAAGTAAATCTCATCAGTCCCGCAATGATGAAAATCTAACGCAGCAGCTGTTTGCCTGGGAACAGTCTCTCAACACGTTTTGATTTCACAGCGCTGAATTAGTCTTTTCTAGAGAGCGCACAAAACCAGCAGCTCTCCTTGCAGGCGGGGTGGACCCTTCTCCTCTTCTGATGCGCCTCAGTGGTCGCCGCAAGGCTGACACGTTGCTTTGGGCCGTGCCGTGGCCGCAGCGGGACGGGAGAGGGAAAGGATGTCCGCAGCTGTGGGAAACTTCGAAGCGAAAAAAAAACCCCAGAGTTACGCACTTTAGGTCTGATCGTGCCCACTAATGAAAAGCAAATTTTAAATTAGTAACAGAACATTTGCTTGCAAAGTGCATAATTATCCTTTAAAATTCAAAATGCCATTGGATTTAAGAGCTCAGCTGGAGGCAAGAAGGATTATGTATTTATGTTTATAATGCAAACATCTACAGATACATTAGGGAAAGAAGAAGAGCTGCCCTCACGCTGCCAATCTGTGTATATGAACTGGTTTGTGCCAATCAGATGAAGTCAGCAGAAAAACGGATGCCATTAAACCAGTGAAAATCCCAGGTTGCAGCGCTACGAACGTGTCATTTTGGTAAACCACTCCAGTCTAATCACGTTTTTTTTGCATTTTAAGTTGAAAAATCTTCCACTCCTGAAATAAAGTGATATCACAGAATAATGCTTTACCAAGGTTGTTATCGGAGTTTCTGTAGGCATGATGACAAATGTAGATGTTAGAGCTTACGTGTGAGGAAGCATACTAGAAAGCAAACAAACGACACGACGTTTTCTCTAAACCACAATGATTTTGTACATACAGTCTCAATTGTAAAGTGATTTTTTTAATACAATTAATGTACCTAATCAAACTGTTGTGCAGAAATGGGGAAAGTGACTTCACCAGACTATTTCCAGAGCTTTCTGGTTGAGAAACATCGACACACGTCAGGGAAGAATATGTGCTGATGTTCTGTCTGATTTTCAGTTCTAAACCTACAAAAATTTCTTTACAAATATTTTCAGCATTTTCGGACAAAGAATGGCAGAGTAAAAATAGTAATCTTGATCTCACTAAGTAATTTATTTTGCCAAACTGAGATAGCCTTCATTCTCCTCTCAGAATATAGTACAGCAATTTCAAGTGGACACTGTACGTGCTACAGCTTTGTAGAAGAATGTTGAAACAAATTTAAGTTTTTTCTAGCAATCTCAGTTATATTTTATGTATTGTAATTGCATGAAGAAATATTAATATTGTAGTATTACCATGTCATCACACAGTGCTCGTAAGTCCCCAGCAATTTGCCAGCTGTCTTGATACCACGGCATTAAAAACTAAGAGACAAGATGCACAAAGCGTTAAAAAATGCCACACAGAAAAATGAATATTCGTAAAAATTCCATATTCTATGAAGATAAGAGTCTCTCCTATGTTAATTTCTTACAGAAGGAAAGGTTTTATGTAACTGCATCTGACCCTCTGGCCAAGGCAGAAAGGCTGGAAATCAGAGTCATAATTTGCAACTTCACTAGTGGTAATGGTTTTCTTGAATTCTTTAGATCTATCCTACTTTAGGTCAACTCATGCAAGTGGGGGTTCAGTTTTTATTTTCTAAACAGACGTGCACACAAAGGTTTTTCTTTACCTGGATTCTCTACTAGTGTTTTCTCTCATCTGCCAAGATTTTTACATTAAATGCATTTCAGAAAATAACGTTTGTTCTCAGCTGTGACCCTTAATTCTTCAGGAAAGCGAGTGCAGACCACCTCTCCTGCTAATAAGGAGCATGAATGCCAAATTTCTATGGCTTTTTATGGGCAGTGAGGATAACACTAAAGGGAAGCAGCATCCTTGCAATGTCAGCATTTACATTCACGTTGTTTGCACATTCCCTATGGTTGTTTTTTTAGTAACGTTTTCATTTTCGTACATGCATACTCTCCTGATATGAAGAAAAATCGGACAAGCTGCATATTAGTCTGCTCTGGAAAGATTACCTTTAGAGAAATACATGCAGACATAGAAAGCCAATCATATCCTGGGCTGCATCAGGAGAAGCGTGGCCAGCAGCTCAAGGGAGGTGATTCTCCCCCTCTACTCCACTCTCGTGAGACCCCACCTGGAGTACTGCGTCCAGTTCTGGAGCCCCTACTACAAGAGAGATATGGACGTGCTGGAACGTGCCCAGAGAAGGGCCACGAGGATGATCAGAGGGCTGGAGCACCTCTCCTATGAGGACAGACTGAGAGAGCTGGGATTGTTCAGTCTGGAGAAAAGAAGGCTCCGAGGAGACCTTATAGTGGCCTACCAGTATCTTAAGGGGGCCTACAAGAAAGCTGGGTAGGGACTTTTTAGGATGTCGGGTAATGGTAGGAGTAGAGGGAATGGATTAAAACTAGAGATGGGACGATTCAGACTGGACGTTAGGAAGAAGTTCTTCACCATGAGGGTGGTGAGACACTGGAACTGGTTGCCCAGAGAGGTGGTGGAAGTCCCATCCCTGGAAGTTTTTAAGGCCAGGCTGGATGGGGCTCTGAGCAACCTGATCTAGTGGGAGGTGTCCCTGCCCATGGCAGGGGGGTTGGAACTAGATGACCTTTAAGGTCCCTTACAACTCTAACGATTCTATGACTCTATGATAAACAGCAAAATCCTGTTGCTTTTATAGTGAAACTAGTGCACATTTATCTGTTCATCTGCAGAGAGAGCAAACACAATTATTAGGGAGATGAATAAAGTGCAGAAAATAGCAATGTTGGTAATTACAGCTTCAGCAAGTTTCCATTCCCATTGTTTGTTCTCTAAAAAACAAAGAGACACAATTCGAAAATTGAAAAAAAACAAGATACTGGAATAAGTCGTTGAATCATCTGCATATGGACGTTGGATCTAAAGTAAACAATTCCACGATAAATTAAGGGCTATTTGTTTCTCACTTACTTCTAAATCAAAGCATGCTATTTCTAAAAGGGGCAACTGTTACACAAAAAGGGCTGCCCGTGCCAGTCTGTCAATGCTTCATTCAACAGTTGCGTGTGTTTTGACATCCAGACCACAATATTTCATTCTGCTGTCCACATTGATTCAGTATGTCCAGTTGAGTTTTGGCTACCAACTACACACCTCCGCTTAGGTACGTGGGGTCAGCCTGAAAAATGACAAAAAGAGATAAAAGGTCTATTATGCAAGAGAGCAGAACAGAAAAGGTTTAAAATGACACAAGCTTACCGAAAATCTAGGCTCATTTTACAGGTGTCTCCCAGCTGCTCCAGTCCTGATCTACGTCCCCGCATTGAGGCTTGCGAGTGAATTTGAACCTTTGGATAAGGTTTTCCTGATTACCGGTCAATGTCACAGACTAGGAGGTGTGAAGGAACCTGATGAGGGCGTCTTCCATCCTTCTGACTGACGCAGGATCAATCACACGTGTCATTCCTGAACAACATTTGCCTAACCTGTTCTTCAGAACCACAACATGCTACCAGTGCTCCACAGCTTTCCTGCAGAGTACTTCCTTATCCCTGAGCAGAAACCTTAACTAGTAATCAAAGGTCCCTTTTTGCAAGTTAAACTCACTGCTTTCTGATGTATTTCTGATCTGCATGGGAGAACAGAATGTCTTTGGCTTTTGCCATTTTTTTTTAATGTATTAGGAGGCTTACATTCTCTCGGTTAGGTAAACATGTAAACAATTGTTATCTTTCCTCTGGAGATCTTTTATTCTAGATCTTTGACCAGGTTGTTACTTATTTGATTCTCTCCAAATTATTTTTCCTCCATGCACGCTATCTAAACCACAGCACTGCCATGGAAACCTTGCAGAACTGAACGATGAAGAAGAAAGGTTGTTTCACCCTACTCTCACAGGCTGTCTCCTAATTTCACTCCGAGAAGAGGGTTTACTTTCTCACCCAAACAGCTCTGCTGACTCATCCTGTGGACCACAGTCATTCCTGGGTCCCTTTTCACAAAAGCGTTGCCAGCTCCGTTGCTCTTCACTCTGTGTTTGAAAAGACAGTGGTTCCTGCTGAGTGCCCTGTGCTTGTCCTTGTTGACTTGTGTTCACCAACTTGTCAAGACCAATTTTAATGATAAGCCTGTCTACACATTCTCATTTTCTTCCATCTTAATGTTACCTCTAAATTTAATGACTGTACCCTTTTTTCATCATCCAATCATTAATACAAGGTATTGATGAGTGCCACACACAGGTCATACTCACTGACTTTAAGCCACTGAATTCTGGAAATAGTTTTCCAACTAGTATTGCACCGAGCCTTCAGCACGTACAGCTAACCATGCTGCCTTGCCAAAAAGGTGTCAGGTGAAACAATACAACAATGTTGTACTAAAAGCACAATGTGTAACATCTGCTCTTCCTATCTGGAAAGAAAACCTTCCTTATTTTCAAAGGCGGAAATTAAATTGGTTAGACAAGATTTGTGCTTGACAAATCTGTGTTGGCTGTTTCTCAGCTCCTTGTTTACTTCAAGATACTTGCAAACTCTACTGTATTTGTCCAGCGTTCCTGCAGAAATTTCTAGCAAGCTGCAAGACAGTTTGCCACCCATCCTTTTTCTCCCTCTTTAAAAATAAGGTAGACACGAGGTTTTTCCTTTTTTTCAGCCTTCCATCATTTTTCCCATCCTCCATAGGTTTTCAAAAGTAGCTGCAAACGCCACAGAGATATCAAGATCTCTCCCAGGGAGCTTGCAAGCAACACTGTCATGAATTTCAGGATCCTTCAGTTTCACTTGGACCACACTGAAGGTGGTCAGGTCCAGAAGGTGTGTGTAAAACCACCCATTTTTCCCCATGTCACTCATCAACAGTAACCATACAGCCAGAGCCCACTGCAATGGCCACAAAGCAAATCTCACTCACATTCCTCATGCCCTCGCTAGGCAGAATTATCTGTCTTTCTTTTTGGACACTTGTGGCCATAAATTCATGTAAATGGATAAATATCATAAGAATATCACATCCCTTTCTGCAATCTGCCTTTTTTAGAAGGTTGGGGAAAAAAGAGATCATGAGCCAACTCCTTAGACTTTCCCAAGAAGCAAGTTTTATTAGGTAATTGCGCGAGTTTTCTTGCTGTTTGGAGTCCATGCTGTGTTATGCATGGGAAGGAATAGGAATAAATAAAAATAGGGTGACTGATACTCTTTGGTAACATTTAAGGACAGAGATCTGCCCCCACCCTCTGCCCAATATCACCCCATTCAAAAATCTTTCTTAATGTTGGCAAGGAGGTAATCAAGGATTCAAGGGGGAAAACACTGGAGTTTCTTTCAATGTGGGAACATACCAACTCCCACCTTCACTTGCAGACCTGGGAAGATAATTTAATCCAAAATTAATTTCACTGGAACCGGTTAGAAGTGAACGTAAAATCTTTTGCATGAAGGAGGACTTTGTTCCTCCAAAGCTTTCTAATTACGACCAAATGAAATAAATCTCCGATTCTCCAAGTCATTTTTTCCTCTGTTCAGTCTGTCTCCTCTATAATGACTATTTTCCAGCTGCCTTCTCACATCAGTTCTGCCTACCCAGACTTTCCACATCGATGAGGAGCCTGATTTCCACAAGACTGAGAGAAATGGTTTGGTTGAGAAGGAAACCAGCTCTCCGTATAATAACAGTGCATATAACTAATCAGGAATTCGGTGTTCTCAAATGATGCTGAATGGGCAAACCTGATCCAACTGTAGTAAACTTAAGCCAGCTGCTAGCAGGAGTAAGTGCCTTAGGAGGAAGAGGAGATAAAAGAGGAAGGAGGCACCCACATCACCACCCAGCAAATAAACAGGAGTCCTCTTGAAGGAGAGACAAGGGCCTCTCCAAACTGACCTGACAAATCACGCAAAGCTTGGAAGATGCCGAAAGGGAAAAGCTGGAGGGAGAGCAGAAACCAGCTACACTCAGAGCCTAGTTTGCTCTTAAACGGAATGATTATCACATAGTCTTTAAAAAGAGCAAAAGATCAAAAAAACACCACCTTTGAGGGACAGCATATAATTTCATGGCCTTCTTGATTTTATTTACGTTTGAAGGGCTGTTGCACAAACACCTATTTACAGGATGTCAGCAAAATTACTCGGAGTCATTCAACTATGCAAGCTGTTTGGCAGATAATTGGCACATCGTTCTGCTGGAGATGGGCAATTAACTCTGTTGTTAATTTCAGATGTAATACGAAGGCATTGGCCAATACCTTGATATGCTAGCTGTGTTGAGTCATTGGATAATGTTAGAGAAAACAAAACACCAAAACCAAACCAAAAACTAAATCAATAAAAAAAAAAAATCACCCAGAATTTTCTTTGCCAAAAATTATCAACCGCCTCACAATATGCTAAGTGTCTCCTTTTGGTACCCAAAATGGATTATGTCAAAATATCTTTTCTCTGAATTCACTGGAGGGAATATAAGAAGAGAAAAACAAGTTTCATTTGGCCCTGGCCTTTGTTCAGCATTAGACAATCGTCATCATCTGCTTTTGAGCGGAGCGTTTTGATGGAGAAGTGCCGTAATTAGCTATTCCTGCCCTCACACCTCTGAGGGAGGGACGGTGCTCTGCTCAGAGATGCGTTATCAGGACTCCTTGAGCTCCAGCAACCAGGCATGTGGCAGGCTCCCTCCCGACCTCACAGACTCAAGAGATCCTTTCCAGGGTTCCAGGTGCTCCTTTTCAAATCCAAATGAAGGCAGAACACGCTGGCAGGAAATTGGACACTTTGACTGGGTTCGCAATAGAAGCTCATCGTTTTTTGCCCAGTTACATCCAGCCCTTTTGATAAAAGCAAGCCACCCCTGCACCAAAAATGTTTAGCTTTGCGTTATTCCATGGGGATGGCTGCCAAGTTAACTCTTCCAAAAACAAATCCCTGGTCGTGACCGGCGGGAACAGGACTCATGTGGTGTGTGAAGAAGCTAAGAAAGAGGCTTGTCAGTCTAGTAGGTGCTGTCAACCATGTCAAAGGAGCGTCACGGTTGGACCCTGCTGTTTGGGGTTGGAGTTTCGCAGGTAAGAGGTGTCCTCTTCGCCAGCCTGTTGTCAGAGATGGGGCATATCAGAGGGGAGGCACCACGTCACCCAGAAATCACCAGCCGGTCTCTCCCAGAGGAGGATTCTCCTCGGAGTCAGAGCATCACCGCAGAGAGCAGCTGGCCTTAAATAAACTCCAGATGTCTGGAGGACTTCTCATGCCTATCATTTATGGGCAGTGTCCAGTAACACCCTCGTGCCTCCATCCCAAAAAA
Source organism: Sterna hirundo (assembly GCA_009819605.1). Taxonomy (NCBI): domain Eukaryota; kingdom Metazoa; phylum Chordata; class Aves; order Charadriiformes; family Laridae; genus Sterna; species Sterna hirundo. Next base: position 3,361,541 of record CM020462.1, read on the forward strand.
GGGTGGTGAACAGCTCTCGCCCGCGGCGAGCAAACTCCACTGGCGTTAGTCACCCTCCTTGATAAAATTCCACAAGATCAGGCCATTCTTTATCCTGATCCCTCACCTTCAAACATCTGGCCTCTTAGCGAAACACAGGTCTCCTGTCTGAGCTACTCTTTGTCCGGCAGTAGAGCCAACAAGAAAGGACAGAGCTACATCTGGAAAAGCACCTATTTTAATTTGTTCCACCCATGGGTGTCTCAAGGATGGTGCGAGCCTGATCCTGGCTGGTGCAAGAATAGGGCCTCTATAAAATGGTAACAACCAACACAAACCTAAATAAGAAAAGTCGTGGCACGCTGTTACAGGGAGTAGAATTTATCAGAGTTCTGATGAATTAGTGCTTAGCGGCTTTTTGAAAACAGTAGTTGTTTAATCTTAGGTCACCCTCAGCCACCGTTTCGTTAGCGCAGAGCACAGGGACAGAACTATCTAAAATTACATCTTCTAGCCAGCACTAGCTTTCCCTGGTGCGCTTCCACACAAACTGCTTGTGGGTGTAAAACAGCGACCCCAACCCAACAAAATTCTGAGGAAACTCCCTAAAAAAAAAAAAAACAAAACCAAAAAAAAACACGAAAGAAAAAGGCTTTTCTGCAGTTCAAAATACACTGGCCTTTGAGCCCTGTTTGCATAAGGTACATGCTGACACTAGCTTCCCAAACGCTGGCAACATAACCACAGCGCAGAAAGGCAAAAGCAGCGCTTCTGAGTCACAGTTTGGGGAGCAGCAAATCGTTCACCTGAGCAAAAAAGGGAAAGAAAGCTCATGTGCTGAAGCAGCAGGGGGATGCTCAGCATTTTCTTCTCTGTTTCTTAAATAGACAGTTTTAAGAAGGCGTTAGCTCATCGTTAACCTTCAGTGCTGTGTAGGCTTGCCAGAAGTGAGGAAACCTTGAAAAGGAGGGGTAGGACCTACGTTTGGTAAAGAGTATTCAATTTTACAGCTTTTCAGTACCTGGATGATGACTGATCTTCTATAAACACAAGAAATATCAAAGTACCTTTGTAACGAGACATTTGTTTTAACCGAGGAGCCTAACGCTGCACTGTGGTTTCTTGGTTAAATAAGCTGAATCTCCCATCCCACTAATTGACAATCACGTCAGTTTTTCCACTCTAAGTGACTAATGGAAATTTGAATACCACACATGCTTGTTTGCCTGAAGTTTGCTTAACATTTCACGATTGACAAAGCATTTGTAGATTTAGTCTCTAATGTATTGATTTTTCTTGTTAAGCTCTGTTGTTCAAAGTTAGCACAGTCTAGTTAGAAAACAGCAGCGACCTGATCATCTCCAAGGTACACAGACCTCACCACCTTCCTTAGCTTCATGGTGAGCTGAAGGTGTTTTAATCCTCCAAGGGAAAGAAAATCAGGACAGAGATCATTTGCCAAATCACAGCTGTCAAGGCTCTGGTAACAAAATATGTCGGAAGCGTTAAAGAGAAAATCGTCTTGTACCTGCAAATAATCTGCTATTTACCAGAAAATTGGGAGTAACGAGGCTGTCCCATTAAAGGTAGATGAAGGCTGGCTTTTCTTTTCAGGTAAAGGTTCCAGGAATCTGGTTGCATCTTGATAATCTCCTGACAATATCTGAGGAGGTTTACAGCCTGAAAATAAAATATGGACACTTACACAGGCTTGGAGAATTCTGGCACTGGATAAAATAATTTTCTGTGTCTTCCGTGAGGAATATTGGGAAAGAGAATCTCTTACTTGGCAAAAGATACTTTTCCATGGTACATCAAAAACAGAGAAGGGAAAACGGATTCTCTTCCCGCTTTCATTCAGCAGCAGTGGTTACCACTCAGTAGCGGAACTTGTGTGACTACCTTTTCAGGTATCAGAGCAGACTGGTATACCTTTGTATCGCAGCGACTTCATCTCTTTGTGAGTTTCATCTTCAAGTTTGATGGCGTTGACTGTCTCTGGGCAAGTAACAAAGTTGGCAGAAGACATTCCAGAATACCCTCTACTAATTATCTTCTTTAAAAAATTATCAAAACTGAAGGGTTTGAGAAGGTATATGAAAAACTTTGAACATTAATTTATCTTATACTAATGGTAAACATATAATTCACCATATATTCAGACTTCTACTCTAAACACTCCATAATATCAAAGATTAACATAGCCTTCAAATTTAGATTCCTGAGTTTTGGTGAAGAAAAAATAAATAAATCTCCTTTTCTCTCTTAAACTTTCGGTATCATCTTTGGCATTTTTAAAGCATTGAACCTGCGTGACATGGAGAGCGAATGAGGGGCAGAAAAGTTTATGGCCCACAATAGAAAATAACAAAAGGCATTTCATGCAGAGCAGACCCACCTGCTAAACCTGCTATTTCATTTCCATCAAAATAATCTGGGCAGCCAGATTAAGAAAAGTGCTAAAATCACCTTGTATATCAAATGGGTGACATCACCTCCTGATGAAGTTTTCCAGAGCTTTGTTCATTAGCCATTTGGGAGAGCACGCCTTAACTCTGCAGATGCTGAGCAGGCTGCCACCCTGGAGATCAAGCTAAAGGGTTAATTACCTTCTTGGCTCAACCAGGCTGGTGATAAATCAGGCAGTGACTGTCCCATGCTCAGCAAATGCCGGAGGAGAGAGGGCTATTACAACAGGCATTTTGAAAAAGAAATAGATTCGTGTTGTAAACTCCAAATAAAATGCACTGGCTGAGATGGGGGGTTGGCAGACACTTGCAAGAATGTTTTATTGTTGATAATAATTCCATATTGTTGATTAAGAAGAGAGTTGCCATCTACTTAAACAAAGGCTAAACAGGTTTGGGCAGTGCATATTTTCTATGTGCCATTCTAGATTAATCCATTCTTTTCTTCCCCTATCTCCTCCCCTAGACTCAAAAAACAAAAAAATAAAAAACCACACTGACAGTTTTAGCAGTTTGGAAAAAGTAGGCATTTTCCAAGCTCCTGGGGACAGATTTTACTCTCCAAGCTGGGAAAAATGCAACGCAACTTCACTGTTATTTCAGCAGAACACCATAAAAACGGAGAATAAAATTTAGCTCCTGCTGGTTTGTGTTTCTGAAAGAATATTGTTGCCTTTTAGTCTTGTTTATTCTTAAAAAGTTAAAAGGGAGTTGAGGCTTTTTTCACAAAGTTGGCTACAGAAGACGAGATTTGAAAGCTGGATTTCCATATGGCATTTCTGTTAAAGTGTGGGATTCAATAGCAAAATCTAGCCCTAAATCAAACACAAATAACTGTGTTTGTCAGGGTCCTAGTCTGATATAAGGTCTAATCTCAATTAATTCGCCCCAAGACCCTGTAGCAGTTTAGGATTCTGTGGCACAGTCCTATTTGGGGTGAAAATTAATAGGATATATCTGTCTAAAAGTTCATCTACCAATTTAAAGGTCATACGCGTGACTAAACCCCGTAAGCCTGGATCTGTGCTGATCTCCATCATGGTAGTGTCTACCCACATCACTAAAGGCTGTTCTGGGGTAGAATTCGCAAAGCGAAACCTCCCTGCTGTTTGGGAAAAAAACGTGGAAAAATATAGGAAGATGCAGGAGGACATAAGGTCCTCTCCTTGCACAGAAAATAAGTTTTTCAAGACATTGACACCCAATAGAAGGGCTGTGGGTTTTGTTTTGACATTGACACCCAATAGAAGGGATATGGAGGAAGGACTGGCTGCTTGTTTGTTCAAAGCACCAGGCTGATGCTCAGCAATGATGCTGGTGTGTAGATGAAAGGCTCGTCATTGCTATCTGCTGAGGAATGGGACTGAAGTTTTTCCTGAACACAAAAAAAAAAAGCCCCAAAAGCCCCTTGTGAGCAAGCACTCTGCCTGCTCAACTCCCTCCTGCCTACAGCACAGGGGAAGCCAGCATCCCAGTGTATATTTAAATATAGAAACCTGTTTTGAAGTCATGTGAAGGCTTTATATAGGTTATCTATCTCACACTAGAAACCAATTAGGTGTAGGCAATTGATGCAAAGAAACAAGACAACAATTGTGCTATTGCAAGCTCATCAGGAAGAGAAAAGATAATGACTATTTCAACAAATTCACACACTTCAGTGCACTCGAAAACAGTCGTTTTCTCAGGCTTTAAGAACAGCAACAACAAAAAAAGTGATAGGTGCATATTCTCTAAAGGAATTTCCCCATCTCCCCACCTCGAGAAAAGTGTTAACTCTGCACACAAAATTGTCTCCCAAAAATGCCTATGCAAACTGCCAGGTTCTCTATCTCCTGGGAAGTGCGATTCAAAATGCAATCGGACACCACAGTGCTAGCTAACCTACTTCTGCATTTTTCACGCAGATCACGCAGCTTTGCCTCAGAGGACCCTGTTTTCCCTCTGTTCCTTTGATTCCCACCCCACCAACCGGGATCCCGGAAAAACAGCTTTTTGCAAAACTTCATGTCCCCATGAAGCTTAAGCCCGTGTTGTCACAGATTGCGGTTCTGATTCCACCTAATCCTGCACAGACCGAACCTCTGCAATGGGTGAGTGGCTGGCAGCACTCTGATCCCGTCAGGAATTATCCCGACAGCTTTCCCCTGAAACCAGCACAGCCGAGGGGATGCTTCAGAGAGGGAATCCCTCTCCGCAGCGGGATCAGGCCATAGATGTGCTCCCTTTGCTGGAAGCCTGGCTGCAGGAGGCAAGAAGAGGCTGCCTCAGAGGATCGCTGAATTCCGGGAGTACAGATTTCTGGGGAAATACATATATAAAAATGACCATATCTTTGCATCTGGCCCAGGGAGAGCACATGCCAAAGTCAAATGATTTCAGCTGCCCCTCTACGGCTGATGCTGACAAATGTGAAGGCTTCCTTCAGCAGGATGGCAAATGTAAAGGCTGACAGACAAAAAAGTGACATTGTGCCATCACCGGTCCAACCCTGGAGTCCAAGAAGGAGGAGAGGGTCAGCAGGAGGAGTTCGTGTTCAGCCGTGATGAGCTCTCACCAAGCAGAAGCCAAACTTTTTCAGGTTCACCGCTGAAAGACAGAAAAAGAACAATAAAAGTGCAAGGGCTCACGCTGCCGCCGAGGGCACTGCCACCAGCTCTTAAAAGGACCTTGGAACAGATCTAGTGGCTTGGCAAGCAATATTAGCATACTTAAGGCACTCTTGCATGACAGTACGTCTGCATTACCAGGGAGCAGACACCTCCAGATGCCAAGGGATATCCACGCAGCACTGAATGCTACTGAGAGTCCACAGATCACTGAGCACCCTGGAAAGCCCGTCCAGATCGTACTGAAATGTAGTAGTTTGGCTGCGTCCGTGTTGCTATCAGAGATGTTCTCTCATACAGTATCCCTCACAGATTTATTCCAAGGAGACGTGCGTTGCCATTGCACAAATATGTGGAGGACACATAATAAATATATCTCACATGAAATGGTCTGGAAGCCATTACAGCGAAGAACGTTCCGTTAGACAGATATTGAAGATCGCGTTAAAACAACAGAAAGCATTTATCCTCAGAGGTAGCAAGAGTTTAAAATAAGATGCTAGAGCATAGTCACGGAGTGCTAGTTTCTTCATCCCTTGGTTCAAAAATGAGCCCAGGGTTTTGAAAGAAATAAAATTACAGCTGAATTACTAACTGCTTCACCTGCAAACTCATCAGACTTATTGTGTTCAACACCATAACACACCATGTCTGTCCCCAACACATGCCTTACACAGTCACTCTCTACATAGTGTGCATGCTGACACCTAGCCGAAGCAACACGAAGGGGTCAGGATTTGGGTGGGCAGGTGTACGTACACAAGGGTGTAAATTTACTGTCTAGCAAAGTCAGGGTTGGTAGGGTGAAGGGCCAACAAGAGCTACGTAATGCAAATCCAGTACAACTTCCACCAGGGCGAGGCCACATGGACAAGCCCAAAATACTTGGCAGAGCACTTCCACAGCAAAATTCTTCCTCTGGTTTTGTTCAACTTCTCAGGCTGCCTGTAGCCTCTGAATTTTCCCATTTTTTTTTGGTGGAAGGCTAACCTCTTATAATTTGGTTTTGCCACCTAAGCCATTTCCTGAGAATAGTACTGCCTCATAGGTCTTCTTTCGTATTTATTTTCAGATACTCTACGATACATTTCCCAAACTCTTTTTCCACCCTCTCCCATGAAATCCATTGCAAATTTTGCTCACGTAGCCTAAGGAGAGGAAAGTTTTCTGCTCTTCCTTCTCTTCCATGGTACACTAAACAGCTACAACAGAGTCTCTCAACTCTTCAGCAGTACAAATACTGAACGGCCTGGGGCACTGGGTCCCAAAAAACTTCACAACTTAAGAAGTATCTGCTTATGGTACAAACTGAAACTGCTCCTGACAAGTTCAGCTTGTCTCTGATAACGAACAAGTTTACAAAACTGAGCAAGAGTCTGAAGTGAGAAAATAAAACACTCTCTTCATTCACAACACATTCAGTAAGAATCTTTTAAATGCAGAGTTTTAGTTGTTAGGTAGCAATTTTTTGCCTTGGAATAAGCAGTTTTACTAGTATATGACAAATATGACTGAAGTAGTCACTGGCCTAACAGTGAGCAGAGGTCCATTTGTAGGAAACTGTTCATTAACTGACCTTTCTGTCTACATAAGTGTGTGTTATCCATATATGCCCACCAAATGCAAACACATTTTAATCTAAGGATTGCTCATCAACACTTACTTTGACTTATTACTTGCGGGAGTGCAACTGTCAAATAAAACATTAATTAATTTTAAATTTATAAACACACTGATACCAGCACATTATTTGTTTTTCGCAAGTAATAAACCTTTCAGTTGAGAAAACAATAATGTTTAGTAGCCTGAATACAGACAAACAAAAAATGTAGAAGCAAAATGAAGGTCCGATCCAGCCATTTAGAGACTAATGAATCAAGTTTGCCATCATTTGGCCAGCTCTAGTGTGAAACTTATCTGTAATTCTGGACTAACCAGCTTCAAGTAAGACTTTGCTCCTACTTAAGTCATTAGCAAAACTGTTCTGCTGGCTCAGATCAGGCCCTGAAGTCTTGCACAATTCTTTACTCAGTCAGCTATGAAGTCAACGTGCTGCACTCCCACCATCGTGAGTGATGTCCGACTGCCTCAGGATCTACTAGTATACATAGACATATCAAGCATGCATGTGCAATTAACCTTGCAAATTAAGCAATTCAATAAAATTAAGAGTTGTACATCTGATTCACCAAAAAAAAAAAAAAAAAAAAAAAAGGAGAAGGAGATATGCTGACTCATGAGCAGCTTATTTAATTTGCTAATTAACTGCTTTAACCTTGACTGAGTGATTTTTTTCTTATTGGGCAGTAAGTTAACTTCCTGCAATAACAAAAACAGTTCTTGGAATATTTCTTAATAAATATTAATCTTTAAAAAAAAAAAAAATTAGAAAACCTTGCACCCTGAGATTTCAACTAGACTACAGATATTATTACTAGTGCCTGCGTTATTTTTTTTAAAGGTAATACAATTATTTTCATTTTAAAACACACAGACATACAACATATAGCATGTGACGAATGAGTGAGCAGTGTGTGCCCAACGAATCTGACAAAGTTGGGAAGCAATGTGTGTCTATTTATATATACACACATGCACACTCCGGATTATATATAAAAATATGAAACAATTCACTATTAAAAATTTCGATTCCATTATTCTAAAACTGAATAGATGGGTGCAAGTGTACATTATAATAACTGGAGCCATAAATGTTCCTACCTAGGTATCAAAGAGTAAGAAGAATTTTGTTGTGGTAAAAGCCCACCATATGCACTGTGCCACAGCCTGCCGGCTAAGGCTAAGAAGAGCAGGATCACCGTGTACTCTTTTATTATCCATTTACATGGACACAAACTCTGGGGACGGTGCCGGGGAGAAAGCCAAGCAAAGAATCCTCAAAGGAACAAATTTAGGTAGCTAAAATTTTCTTTCTTTTCTTTTTTAAAGCAAGAACCAAACAAATCAAAGACAAACAAAAGCAGAATCACAGAATTATAGAATGGTTTGGGTTGGAAGGGATCTTTGAAGGTCTTCCAGTTGCAACCCCCCTGCAATGGGCAGGGACATCTTCAACTAGATCAGGTTGAATCCTTCTGCTATCCTTCTTTTGGATCAAAACCACTACATGGCTAAACTGAAACAATTTTCTATATGACACGCATAGCAGGAGGTTAAATTGTAAGAAGAAACGTTTTACATCAGTTGAATTTTCAACTTTCTTAGCGCTTCTTTTTAATTTGTTCATTGAGCCTAGCTGAGTTCTCCAGCGATCTTCCTCCAGTACAGAAATCTCAGCTGCCACAAGGTCCCAAACAACAGCCACATTTCCATTTCTAGCTCTAGGAAAATTAAATTTTATTCTTCTTACGGCACCTTCAGCTGGGAGAAGTTCTTTCCTACTATGTCCAACTGGTGAAGTCACCATAAATATACAGCAATTCATACCTATTTCTATAGGAAAAAATAAATAAGCCATGTACCTGAAGATAACAGTTTTTCACCTAAAGCTGGGCCTTTTATTTTTTTTTTCTTCATCCTAGACTTTTGCTATCGAATCTGATGGTGGAAAAATGAGGAAAATATGTCCCTTTAGAAGGAAAAAAAACCCTAACCCTCTGATTCACTGTGGGCTCTGCCCAATGAGGAGGAAAGCTGGCTACATATGCTTTTTTTAAGCTTCTTTTTTTGCTGTGAATATTGTGCTCCAGACTCATATTTTACTGCTTTCTAGCTTGCAAAAACACTTCTTCAGGCCATGCATCTCCAACAGCCGCTTTCTTACATAAATACACTGACGTGCCCTATTTACTACAAATTCCCAAAGCAGAATGCTGCTAAATTCCACATACAACCAGAAAAAAATGCACTGGAATGGAGCTGCACACGGTGTCTTCAGCTCCTCAGAGATAACCTTCTTTCTGTCTCCAGAGGCAGGGAAAAATCTCCTTCTCACGCTGAAGCTTTAGATTTTAGTAAAAACATTTTAAGTCATCTGTTAATATTAATAAGCATGGGTTACCATCAAAGATTTTTGGAATACACACAAACACACACAGATGCACATTCCAATTTTTGTTAAGCTGTTTTAACATCCCGCACCCCCAAATCTTTACTCTGAGGGGTCTGGATCAGAGTTATCATGAAGTTATGAAGCATCCTGTGGCCACACTGATGGGTCATTTCACCTGTACAGCTTTCCCTGACTGGCACAGACAGTAACGAAGGTATTTCAACCAGGCCAAGTGCAAGGTCCTGCACGTGGGTCAGGACAATCCCAAGCACAAATCCAGGCTGGGCAGAGAATGAATCATGGAATCATAGAATGTGTTGGGTTGGAAGGGACCTCTAAAGGCCACCCAGTCCAACCCCCCTGCAGTCAGCAGGGACATCTTCCACTAGATCAGGTTGCTCAGAGCCTCATCCAGCCTGGCCTTGGATGTCTCCAGGGATGGGGCTCCACCCCCTCTCCGGGCAACCTGGGCCAGTGTCTCACCACCCTCAGTGTAAAGAACTTCTTCCGAATGTCTGATCTAACCCTGCCCTGTTCTAGTTAAAACCATTGCCCCTCGTCCTTGCAAACAGCCCCTCCCCGTCTTTCCTGTAGGCCCTTGAGGGACTGGAAGGGGCTGGAAGGTCTCCGCGGAGCCTTCTCTTCTCCAGGCTGAACCCCCCCAGCTCTCTCAGCCTGTCCTCACAGCAGAGGGGCTCCAGACCTTGGATAATCTTCGTGGCCTCCTCTGGACCTGCTCCAATGGTTCCATGTCCTTCTTGTGCTGAATGGCTTGAGAGCAGCCCTGAGGAGAAGGACTTGGGGGTGTTGGTGGATGAGAAGCTGGACATGAGCCGGCAACGTGCGCTGGCAGCACAGGAAACCCCCCGCAGCCTGGGCTCATCCCCAGCAGCGTGGGCAGCAGGGCGAGGGGGGGATTCTGCCCCTCTGCTCCGCTCGGGGAGACCCCCCTGCAGTGCTGCCTCCAGCGCTGGAGCCTCAGCACAAGAAGGACACGGAGCTGTTGGAGCAGGGCCGGAGGAGGTCTACAAAGATGATCAGAGGTCTGGAGCACCTCTCCTATGAAGACAGGCTGAGAGAATTGAGGTTGTTCATCTTGGAGAAGAGAAGGCTTCGGGGAGACCTTATAGAATCTTTCTAGTATCTGATGGGGGCCTATAAGAAAGCTGGAGAGGGACTTTTTACAAGGGCATGTAGTGATAGGACAAGGGGTAATGGTTTCAAACTGTAAAAGGGTAGATTTAGATGAGATATTAGGAAGAAATTGTTTGCTGTGAGGGTGGTGAGCCCCTGGCCCAGGTTGCCCAGAGAAGCTGTGGCTGCCCCATGCCTGGAGGGGTTCAAGGCCAGGTTGGACGGGGCTTGGAGCAACCTGGGCTGGTGGGAGGTGTCCCTGCCCATGGCAGGGGGATGCAAATAGAAGATCTTGAAGGTCCCTTCCAACCCAAACCATTCTATGATTTCCACAGACCTCCCAAGTGTGAGGACACCACTAAACTATGAGTTTTCCTAAGGTTGACTCGTCTCTTTGCTCAGAAAACTACCTGGGGTGTGGGTGTAGGGAGGTAGCTGCGTTTGTGCCAGGTCAAGATGAAGACCAATGCCCGTTTTTCCCTTGGAGGACTAGGAAAATCTCCTGTTGAACACCCACATTTTGGAGGTGTTTGTCTAGCAGGTAGTTTGCACAAGCCCCGTTTTTGAAACTCCCTAGGTAAACTGTACTTTTGCTCTTTCCTCTGTGTGTGTGTGTGCTTTGAGCTTTATTGCACGGTGTGAGTTTTTTCAGGCTCCTGACCACAGCCTTCTGCAGTTTACAATGCAACAATGAAGCCGCAATTGCAAAGGCCCCTCTACTTTCATTGCATCAGCTGATGGCATTTCTAGTAGCAATTTGAAAACCAGATGGAAACCGTGCTCACAGGCACCTTCTCTGACACCAAAGTCAGGTCAGGTCCAACTAAGGATTTATAGATAGGTGGTGTTTCTACATGTGGGGGAACTTTGATAAGATTAGCAAGAGTTGACTGAACTATTTGGATTGCTAATATGAAATTGAAAGCTCCTCCTCACCCCAAGTGTTCATGTAAAAGGGACTGGAAATATTAGAGAAGGAAATTATCGCCAGAGAAGTAGGACATAGCTTGCTGCTAGTAATGGGAAAATGAATGGTGACTCAATACATAATGTGAGATATAAACTTGTCTTGACCCAGTGAGCCATCAGGAAAAAGCAAAGAATATAAATATTCGCTAAACTCAATCAATATTAATAAAATTGTTTTTAAGTACTAACAATCTAGCCAATGTCTTTCCCCTCAGACTGCTCCTTCCTAGAAAATCAGAGTTTTTTCTTCCTTTAGTGAGGATATAATCTTTATTTTTTATATACAAGTGCTGTACATCATGTTGATAATTAAAACAGTAAGGAAGCACTCAATAAACAATGCTCTGAAACAATTTTTTCCAGAAATATTGTTGTTAGTCTTCCCTGTGGTTTTCATTTGCTTTGGTTTTTTCCCCTTGAAATGTCTAAACAATATAAGCATTCCTGGAAAGTATTTATATTTTTGTTTTACGCACTTCCTCCTTTTAAGTGCTTCACTCTCGACTTGGAGTTTCCTGGGCCTGGCATGCCCATCTTCGTGCAGCACCAGCCATGGTGTTTACACAAACATAGTCCAGCCATATCTTGGTCACTGTGTCAGCTTTTCTGCTGCAGATGATCACAGAATGGTTCAGGTTAGAAGGGACCTTAAAGACCATCTAGTTCCAACTCCCTGCCCTGGGCAGGGACACCTCCCACCAGCCCAGGTCGCTCCAAGCCCCGTCCAACCTGGCCTTGAACCCGTCCAGGGATGGAGCAGCCACAGCCTCCCTGGGCAGCCTGTTCAGTGCCTCACTACCCTCACAGTAAAGAATTTTTTCCTAATATCTAATCTAAATCTCCCTTCTTTCAGTTTAAAACCATTACCCCTCGTCCTATCACTCCACTCCCTGACCAAGAGTCCCTCCCCATCCTTCCTGTAGGCCCCCTTCAGGTACTGGAAGGCTGCTATAAGATCTCCTTGGAGCCTTCTCTTCTCCAGGCTGAACAACGCCAACTCTCTCAGCCTGTCCTCACAGCAGAGGTGCTCCAGACCTCTGATCACCTTCGTGGCCCTCCTCTGGACCCACTCCAACAGGTCCGTGTCCTTCTAGTGCTGAGGACTCCAGAGCTGGATGCAGTACTCCAGGTGGGGTCTCACCAGAGCAAAGTAGAGGGGCAGAAACACCTCCCTCGACCTACTGGCCACACTTCTTTTGATGCAGCCCAGGATGCGGTTGGTTTTCTGGGCTCCAAGCCTGCGTTGCCCACACATGTTGAGCTTCTCATCCACCAACACCCGCAAGTCCTTCTCCTCAGGGCTGCTCGCAAGCCATTCTCCACACAACCTGTATTTTGTGCCTGGGGTTGCCATGACCCATGTGCAGGATCTTGCACTTGGCCTTGTTGAACTTCATGATAAACACTGATGCTTGTTCACATGTGCCCAAAAGCTTAGACTGCCCCATTCATTTCTCCTACGGCCTCACTTAGTAACACAGTCTTCCTCAAGGATGACTGCTCAAAGGTGCGAGATAAGTTGATACGGTTGCCAGCCCTGGATAATCTGATTCCTTGCCATTCGAGGTTTAGCACTCATGCTAAGTAAGGTATTTAGCATTGTTAGATGATCATCCCTTTGAACTCAGCACTAGTGGGGCCGCATCTCGCATACTGTGTTCAGTTTTGGGCCCCTCACTACAGGAGAGACATTGAGGTGCTGGAGCGTGTCCAGAGAAGGGCAATGGAGCTGGTGAGGGGTCTGGAGCACAAGTCTGATGAGGAGCGGCTGAGGGAGCTGGGGGTGTTCAGCCTGGAGAAAAGGAGGCTGAGGGGAGACCTTCTCGCTCCCTACAGCTCCCTGAAAGGAGGGGGTAGCCAGGGGGGGTCAGTCGCTTCTCCCAAGCAACAGGCGATGCGACAAGAGGAAACGGCCTCAAGTTGCTCCAGGGGAGGTTTAGGATGGGTATTAGGAAAAATTTTTGACACTGAAAGGGTTGTCAAGCATTGGACCAGGCTGCCCAGAGAAGTGGTGGAGTCACCATCCCTGGAGGTGTTTAAAAGACATGTAGATGTAGTGCTGAGGTTTAGTGGTGGACTTAGCAGTGTTAGGTCTATGGTTGGACTCGATGATCTTAAGGGTATTTTCCAACCTAAATGATTCTACGATTCTATAACTCTATGATTTGGAAGTCCTCTTTATTTTTTGGCGTGACACAGGTGTCATTCTCCTGAGTTATACGAGGGAGCACTTTAGGGCATCTACAAAGAAACAGCACTTAAGCCATTCCAGGAGATGAGAAAGAAGCCCAAAGGGTTCAAACAGTGTTTTGAGGATCACATAAAAATTCCTTCTAAATCCTGGTCCTTTCTAAATCCTTTCTAACCCAACCAGAACTGTTATTTCAGAGAATGTGCCCTGCCCTGTTGTAAATACCCACAGCATAGATGCAACTTTAGGAGTCCAAAGCTGGTGATTTCCCACCATTGACTGTTAATAAAATGAGGGTGAAGCAATGAAGAAGCACAGCCAGAAAGCAGCTAATTTAGAAAAAAGAAGAGGGGAAAAAAACTGCTACCCATGTCTGCAGTAGCTTCAGAAATATGAGTTTGGGAATATCGACGAAAATATCAGTAATTAGTGGTTAAAAATAAAGGACTTCTGGCTAGCCATAATTTATGACACATCTAGCTTTGTTGGAATGGTTGCAATTGATTAATTACTTTCTAGCATGTGTTCACCAACTTGTGTTCAAACATTAACAGAAACAGTTGAAAAGAACATAGTCTTTTACAGCCCTGATGGTAGCAGCCACGTTATCAGATCGCTCCACTTAGTATATTTTACTAAAATCGAGTGCATTTGCGTACTTTTGAGATTATGAATGATTTACTAATTAATAGGCCTAACCAGACCCTTGAATTATAGTTTACAAATTGTTTTAAATTACTTAACCAGTCTCTGGCATCCTGCTGTTTGTTTTCCACAGTGTGGTAGAAAGGAGGTCAAGGTACACAGTACAATTATGATTTATTGATTTACACTGTGGAAGGGTAACAGTCTTCTTGGCAAGACTTTACTTTCCTAGTGGCTTAAAAAAGGCTATTAGGCAATGACTAATATTATTATAGCTCTAATTTAACATGATTAAATGGTTGTATTTTATTTGGCAGTGGCTGGTACAGTTTGAGAAACAAGGAATCACTTAATTGCTAGAGTGATGGGTCCCTTGTAAAGCCTAATTGAGGCAGGTAGGAAAATTCATTACTTTTGTTTCAATGTAGACTCAGTGGATGTTGATAGTTTCTTTCAATTTGAAAAATTATCATGTGGCATTATTAATATTTTAGCTGAGAAAAAAAAAAAAAGAAAATAGGTTCAAATCACTTTGATTCACGCATTTCAAACTAACATGGATTTAAGCCCTTAATCTTACATCTCCTAGCATGTTCACGCTAGGAATGAATTTGTGTAAAGCATACCAATGCTAGTGCTCATGGTATGCTTTACACAAATTCATCGCAAGCATTACTGAGACTGCAAAGTGGCAATAGAACCCATATTCCTGGAAAGACCACTAGGTCGCATTTCAACAACTGTTGGTTGCTTTTAGTGTCTTTCCTTGGTCACAGCAAGTTGGCCATTTTCCTGTTCAGCAGGCATCTCCTCTCAATGAAATCTGTAAGTAGGAGCACTTGAGCAGAGACGAGTAGGAGAGCACAGCTCTCTAGATAGGACAAGAGGAAATGGCCTCAAGTTGCACCAGGAGAGGTTTAGGATGGATATTAGGAAAAACTTCTTCACCAAAAGGCTTGTCAAGCACAGGAACAGGCTGCCCAGGGCAGTGGTGGAGTCACTGTCCTTGGAGGCATTTAAAAGATGTGTAGATGTGGTGCTGAGGGACATGGGTTAGTGGTAACTTGGCAGTGCTGGGTTAATGGTTGGACTTGACGATCTTAAAGCTCTCTTCCAACCTAGACAATTCTACGATTCTATGAAATCCTGGAGGAGTCACGCTGTCATGCAGTAGGTTAGCATAAGGGACTGTCAAGGTGTCTGTCTCCCCAGCGTCGTCGTCACACCCCTGTGGCACCGCGAACCGTCCCTGCTCGCTGGTTGCTGGTTCAAAATGAAGAATCTGCAGCCGAATGGAAACTGCAACCGCGTGTCACGTGATGTGCCTGCACACACGGTTAATTCTGACCAAATCCCATTAGATACATATGGAAGGCACAAGCCAAGTTCTTTTGGGTTGTTTGTTTTGCAAAGTAATGATTGCATATTCAGCCAGCTTTCCATGGGAAAAAGCATTCACTTTCAGTCAAATGCGTGTGCATAGATAACCTCTCCCTTCCTATTCCATCACAAAGTCCAAACAAATATTATTACACTACCTCCAAGCAAAAATATAACCTTTCTCTTTAGATGATATTAAAGATCCTGCATTTGCGCAGGATGAAACGCAGCAGTGTTCAGCGCTTACTTCAACAATGATGTATTTTTGTGTGAAAGAAAAAACAAACCGACACAACCACACATACAAAAAAAAAGAACTTCGCAAGTTATCTATAACATTTCCTTTCCTCTTCCTTTAACATTGAGAAGCATGTTTGTTTTTAATCAAGGTCAGGCATTCCGGAGTACACTGGTCATATGTAAAGACGGTGCAGTAGAGCAAGAGACGTTTAATCAGACAATAATAATATGTGTACCTTTCCAGCTTCTTGATGCATAGAAAAACCTTCACATTTTTATTGCTCATAAACAACACCGCACTTACTTAGGCATTATTAATAATACAAAACTGCTGTTTTGCATTATTGATAATTTTCACCATTTTTAGGCAAACCGACAACACCGGTAGTCTGAAGCTCTTGCCTGAAGAAGGCAGAAGCTTAAGATTTTTGGAACTTAAGAAAAATAGTGTGTCTGGAAGAAGAGGAAGTCCAGATTCACTGAGCTAGAGTGATAATTTTCACCATTTTTAAACAAACCGACAACACTGGTAGTCTGAAACTCTTGCCTGAAGAAGGCAAAAGCTTAAGATTTTTGGAACTTAAGAAAACTAGCATGTCTGGAAGAAGAGGAAGTCCAGATTCACTGAGCTAGAGGGCTCAAACCAGTTGTGTCTTTCCTACAGCAGGCAAGGAGCAGGCTCTAACTCGCCATCCACCACCGCAGCCGCCGCAGCCCCTGGCAATAACGCATGCTGCCCATCTTTGACTCGCATCGTGCGCACACCAGTTGTCCAGCGTGTGTCACAGAGCCCACCTACCTTCTGAGAGCCACAGCTCCCGCCAGCGCAACAAAAAGCAGGTGAGCACCGTAAAGAAAACACTGTCACAGGGCGCAACCCTAGCAGGCTGTCCTGTAGAAAACCAAAGGAAGAGAGAAAAGCGAAGCAGGAAACCGCGTGGTCGCAGACACGCTTTCTGCCCCAAACTTGAAAGCCTGAAAGACAGCTAGAGGCGTGGCTGTCTCCAGCCTTTGCGGCATCCCTGGAAAACAGTTACAGACCAATCCAGAAACAAAAACAAGCCTGAAACAACCTCTCAGACTCACATAGAGCTATTTTGATGGCCTCAGAGACAAATTAGCTTAACAGTCAGGGATGTCACAAGACTTTAAACCACCTTTATTAAATACATAATCTGGCTGCGCAAAGCTATAGCAGCTTCGCACCCACGTGCTCTCCCAGTCCTGCTTACAAGGAAGCTGGATCAGATTTTACTGATCCTGGGCTGTGGGCTGGGCTGCCATGAGCCCAGGTGGCCCGCACTGTGCAATTCAGTGCGGGCTTCTGGTAGCCTTGGCTAAAGCTGAGACCTGGAAAGGTCCCAGGGCACCAACAAGCTACCTTCTCTTCCTTGCCTGTTGGGCCTCAAGAGCATAGACTTGGGGCTTCCCGTGTCCTCTCCCCCTCTCACCTTGTGCCAGACCAGTTTCCAAAGCTCTTTCCTAACATGCTGGGCATGAGGATCTGGAGAATCAACTCCTTTCCTTTCAGAACATGGCCATAGCATGCACGGTCCATGACGCCGCACAAATTGAAGACACAAAGATGGGTTTAATCAGGTGCAACTAGTTCTTCTTCAAGATTTTGACCCTCAAGACACCCAAAGCACGGGCACTGCGATGTCCTATCTTGACCTGCGATCTGGATGCCAGCAATATTCTTCTGGAAGAAGATCATCCCTACAGCATGGTCCGAGAGCTAAGATAAATATCGCTGAGGACTGGGAGAGGCGGAAGATCTGAGTCGTCATCTGGGCATGGCCCGAGGCTGTCACTGTGGCTGCAGGAGAAGGGGAAACCAAGACTCGGTGCAAAGGAGGTGGCAGAAGCAAAAATCAATTTTGTCTCTACTGTATGCAGATGCCTCCTGGAGGGGCAAGTCCTGGTGCGTGTGGGGAGTGGATGGCGACCCTCGTGTTAATAAAGTCCTAGCCAGAAATAAGAGCAATGGTTTCAGATAGACTCCGGGTTCTGTCATGGAAAGCCAAGGGCAGGCAAGCGTTAAGTGCGTTGATGCTGGGACATTGCATAGTGGGCAGGCAAGGGCACAAAGCTCGTGTGTTAGGGCTGAAGTGAGCTGGGCCTGCCACCTGCATCTGCGTTGCTGGTGGAGGTGGCATCTCTGCTCATCATCTCCCTCCGAGCTGAGGCATCCTCCGCTCCCCTCCGCAGGAGGGGCAGCCGCCGGGTGCCGCGTTTGAGACCAAGCACATGCCAACACGCAGGATCGCAGGCGGATGGCTGATCACGAGCTCAATATAAATGGTCAGCTACCATCAGGTAAAGTCTTCCTAAAGCTGACGTGTCAGCCGTTGCGTTCTGCTGTCTTGGCTGGGGTTGCACGCACCCCAGTCTTGCACTGAATTGGCTAACGCTGTATTCCAGGTTTTTACGGGACACCTGGAGATTCAGTTTCTCCACCTCCGCAAACCAAATATAGCATTTATGTTCAACACAAGTCAGTTAAGAGCAGATTTTCCCGCCTGTAAATATAAAATATAAATTCTAGTTAGTGAAATCTGATGTTAAGAAATGTTGCCTGAGAGCCACAGGACCAGCATCTGATCTTGAGAAGCAGCAGAGCGGTCACTGCCAACTGTACCCTGCCAGTAGGAATGAAAACAGCCACCCCAGGCCAAATCCCGCAATCGCTTATAATCAGGCTAAGACAATGACACCCACTGTCACTGATTTGTTTGCCGTGTTCTCAGTTTTGGCTTAGAATGGGAAGAATGGGGCCTCACCAGGAAGACACTCTTCTTCTTCTTCACACTTAATGGGATTAAACATCCCCCATCCTTTCCTGTTGTCTGTATTCTTTCTATAGAAGCGTAGACATGCAAAAATCTAACTTTCAAACCTCAGCTCACAAATCCAAGAAGTATTTTTTGTTTGAAGTTTTATTTATTTATTCAAGTTTAAGACTATTCCATAAAACACTGAGCTATTCACAATACAGAAGCGCTCTCTCTGGTACAAGGAATTAAGCATACCTTTATTTCCCTCTGCCCTGGGAAAACTAGAAATAATGGACCTAATTTTGAGCAAAACACCTATGGCCACTACATATATAAAACTCATATATGACAAAAAAAGTGTGTGGGGGCTTTAATTAGTTTCAACACAACAATTTTCCTTCGAGAGTGGATATCAGATTAGAGTAACACATAGTTCAATTAGTCAGAACTAAGGAATTCTGAACACTTGTGGTCTACAGGTACTAACTTTGTGTTTTATGATCTAGATGTTAACTTACTTTCTATGATATGTAAAACCCTACCTCTTGTTGGCTGGTACTTCTACAAAAAAAAAAAAAAAGAGTAATTATAAGAGTATTTCTGAGAGTATTTGAACATAACAAGATATGAACAGAAATGCACACTCTGTTTCTTTGCTAATTCACACAGTTTCAGAAAGCTAGTCATTTTTAAATCATGTTAGCCCCAGTTTCATGAAGAGCAGAAAAATCTCAACTTCTGTTTCCTTTGCAATAAAAGAATGTTTTCACGAACATTCAAGGCTCCTTTTCTGGGTTAGGAAAGCGAGACGATATTGTTTTTCCATTTACTTTCTCCTCTAGAGCATGCTGCTTTCAAAAACAAGGTCCATGTCCCCGGGGTCAGATGGCATAACTGCGTATACTGGCTCTGAGGATTTAGCTGTCCATCTCCTGAGGCTACGCAGGATTCTTTTCCATGCTCAGAGGATTATCTTTAATATTAATCTCCCAATGTTTGTAATGAGCCATTCCATTTGCAAGTCAGAAGGATTGCGAGTAACTGCCCGGCATTTGCCCTGCTTGTTCTTGCTCTGCACTCCACAGCAGAGCATGATTTTTAAGGTGGGCAGACTGTTTCCCAGCTGTTAATACAGCAACGGTCCTCACCGCTGCCGTAGGTCAGGCCATCCCCTAATCCTTAGTCCACTAAGGACCAGGATCACAGGTCTTCTCGTGCGCAGCAGAGGTCTTCTGCCAGCACTTAAATTAAGAACTTGACTTAACTCAAGTTAACTTAACTTTCAGACTTAAGAGACTCTGAAAAGCCCCTTAGCCCTGTAAAGTGAAATTATTCTTTTTAAATCCGTCTCTCAAGATGGAAGAATCTAAAAGCTGTAGGCACGTGGTCCTTGGAGGAGGATCACAGTGCTTGCCTTAGGTGCACCGACTCGACATGCTGTGCTGCACAAGGCAGAGCATCGTGCTTATGGAAATAATGGGAAGCAACTGGGTGATGGAAAACAACAAAAAATAAAGACAAGGAAGTTATAATGAGGGTGGTGAAACACTGGCCCAGGTTGCCCAGAGAGGTGGTGGAGCCCCATCCCTGGAGACATCCAAGGCCAGGCTGGATGAGGCTCTGAGCAACCTGATCTGGTTGAAGATGTCCCTGCTCACTGCAGGGGGGTTGGACTAGATGGGCTTTAGAGGTCCCTTCCAACCCAACACATTCTATGATTCTATGAAGTTCTTAGAAGTTTCTCCCCTTTGCTTGTGCTCTACAGATGTAGTTTTACCCTCCAGGATTACCTACTCTCACCCTTCCAAGGAACTGCCCAGAGCTCATGAAAGGGGTGGCAGATGCTGTAGACACCTCACCTTTTATAGAGCGGACAGCTAATCAGAGCACTGCTCACAAACGACGGCAGGGTCTTAGACCCTCTGCAGCCCCACCAAATTCCAGCTTACCTCTTAAACCTTGAGACTGGTCTAATGATCGGCGTGGAGAGTTCCCACCGCCTGCACGTGGCTGTGCCTCGATGTAGGCAAGGTTTCAGCATTCACTGGAACAGAAGAATCAAGAGATACCACAGGGGAACGTGCATGTCCCAAAACTTGCAGAAAGCCCCAGGTGAAATGGCTAGACCAGCTTTATTAAGTGTAGAACAGGCAATAGCTGGATACAGGATTCAGATGCATGAAGACACATTAACCAGGGAACTATGTGTTTTGCCATCCAAATAGCCAAAGTCAGCGTATGCTCAACTCTGAGGATGGTCTCAAGTGTTTTTTGCTGGAGTAGGACATGACTCTTAGGACCTTATCCAGCAGAAGGTACAAAAAGTGGTAATTGCAGAACAACAAAGAATTAAGAAGGAAACCAGTTCCTTCTTACAAGACAGAAAACCAGGAAAAGGGAGCACAAGCCCATTTGCTATTGAGGCGAATGCTATTAGCAGGAATAAGTGAATAAAGAGTCTATTTGGGAAGGAACGTGGGCCTACAGCAGTGACGGAGGTGCTGGACAAGCAGGAGATCAGGGAGAAGGGTCACTCCTTCAGCAGAAGAAAGGCGGTCAGTGGGGTATTTTTAGATTTCTGCTGCAAGGAGCATTGAAAACAGTTATCCTTGGCATGAAGAACAGAAGGAAACCGGGCTCGTTTTGGGGCGGAAGCACCGGAGAACAAGCCCTGTTGGAGTCGCTGGTGCAGATGCTGCCTGTGTGCCGCAGCAGAGGCACCAGGGCTGGCCCTGTTATCATCCTGCGCACGCTTGCTGAGGAACAACCCGCTATCTCCCTTTTTCAGGACTCAACAAGGATTTCGAGCGAGGTCACTGCTTGTTTGTCTGTTCTTTTCCTCCTGCCCTGCCCTGCCCTGATCTCCAGGATACGTTGTTCTCCCACAGCAAAAAGAAATACGGTCTTGTGCATAGGTGGGGCAGAAATCTGTCCGGTGTTTGCCAGAAGGGAAAAATCCTTGTCTTTGCTTCTCTGCTTCCCCACCGTGGGGAGCAGTCAGGCTCGGGGCAGCAGCATGGGGATGGGTCCTGCGGAGGGGGGCTGCAGGTGGAGTATCGCGTGCTGGGGCACGGCGGGAGGCTGAGAGCGAAGGGAGATTTCAGGCATCCCCTTTTCTTGCACCTCTGTTGGCAACTGTATATCCCGTGCCTGGACGCGCGACTCTTTCCAGTTAGGAAACTGGGAAATCATACGCTTAACTTCGGTTCAGGAATTGCAAAGCGTGAGCCAAGAGGTTTCCAGGGAAACCTGTTTCATAACCTGGACCGCAGTGTTTTTAGCTTCCAGACTTAAACTGAATTTTATGATATTAAACTCTTATATCCCATAATTATTTTCTGTCTGTGTGGACACGGTGACACGTACTTACGTTTCACACATACTTTGAGTTGTCAAAAGGTAGGCCAGATGCTGCTCTTTGCTCTGCATGAAGAGTGGAGCCACACTGAAGGTGACAGCTTTCGGAACTGAGACCACCTCTGGATAAAATCGCCGTGTGCTCAGAACAGCAGCACTATAGCGCAGGAGTGACCACACCATCTCCAAAGCCGACCTGTTGAGTTGGCGAAAAACCTGACAGCTCACGTAAAAACCCTTCCCCTGAACTTTTGACACCAGCCATTGTTACGAGACGTTGCTTGGGCCATCTCCACGCTGTACATTTTAGCCAGGGAGTGGCGTCAGCGTTATTAAATCCGTGCTCTCAAGCTCTGTGCTCGCAGTTCCTAGAATAAATCCCTTTTCTGGATATCCAGGAAAGTCCTTCGGGCAGTCTGTGGTACGAGCCATTGGCAAAATAATCCTGCGAGTAAAACCACCACCTCCAGGAGGAGGAAAGCATTCACCTTCCTGGGAATGCTGAGCAGGATGGCAGGACCAAAGAGGTGCCATGTCAGTCTTTGGGTTTGCACAGAAAGCAAAAAATTACAAAATGCAATAACAACAACAAGAAAAAGGCATTTACAATTTTTTCCAAATTTTGCGTATTTGTGAAAACGCTATCTCTACCATGAACACAACTTTGACTTGGTTAAAAACCAACTAACTAAAACCATTCTTACGGCTTTTGGGCAGTTTTATGGCAGTTTACACAACTGTCTTCTCAGTTTCAGCACATCATTAGTCGCAGGTATTTTGTTCAATAGTGCTTGAGTATTACATTGCAATTATTTCCATGTATTTATTTCACACAGGAGTACTACATTGTAATCATTTCAATGTATTTATTGCATAGAAGGTGATTTTGAACCATGAAAAGAAAAATGGAAAATCTTTTTATTTTTTTTTTCCCCTGTGAAAATTAACAGAATAACATACTGACTTGAGCAGATGAGCCCGAACTTGCATGTGCTATTTTCACTACATGTTACTGCCAGTACAAGTAACACAGGAGCAAATCCTGCTGCCAGGAAACTGGGCACACGTTCTGATTTCTTACGGGTTTATACCAGTGCTGGTGAAGCAGAATCTACAACAGTAAGTCGAGGTCCACAGTATAGGCTGAGCTATAGCAGAAGGTACCTGAACTTAAGACATTTTCTAGTGAAACCTCTGCATGATCAGTCAGTTTAACATAACTTCACGTTGAGCACATAATGTACTTTATTGCTGTAAAGCTCTCAATACAATTTAATCCTTTGCAGATCAAAGCTCTCACTGTGCAGTTCTCAGCGGGATGATGACTTTGGAGTACTAAGCATTTGCGTGGTAGAGACAGAACAGGGATATATTGGGGCTCTCAACTAGGTTCTAAAGAAAAAAAAAAAATTCTGAATATTTCTACTCAAGTCCCTGACATGAATTGACTTGTTTTGGATATGTACCAAGAAAAGTGAAATCAGAATCTTTCACAGTGTTTTTCTCTAAAACATCACCTAAAAGATGGCCGTTGAACTTTGCATTTTTCATCACTTAATGCACCCAAATGTGAAATATATTCAGACATCTTTTAAAAAAGTGAATTTACTTATGTTGTCATATGAATGGTGATAAACTCCTGAAACACATCCATTCAGTCATCTCATCTGCATACATAATTAAGTAGCTTTGGGTGAAGCTTGTCTGAAAAAGGGGTCTGCTTCTGATATTCATCTGAATTAAGCACAACTCCTTCTACCCTTCAAAACACAGAATCATAGAATTGTTAGGGTTGGAAGGGACCTTAAAGATCACCTAGTTCCAACCCCCCTGCCCTGGGCAGGGACACCTCCCACCAGCCCAGGCTGCTCCAAGCCCCGTCCAACCTGGCCTTGAACCCCTCCAGGGATGGGGCTTCCACCACCTCTCTGGGCAACCTGTTCCACCCTCACGGTGAAGAACTTCTTCCTAACGTCCAGTCTGAATCGTCCCATCTCTAGTTTTAATCCATTCCCTCTAGTCCTGCCATGACCCGACATCCTAAAAAGTCCTTCCCCAGCTTTCTTGTAGGCCCCCTTAAGATACTGGTAGGCCACTATAAGGTCTCCTCGGAGCCTTCTCTTCTCCAGGCTGAACAACCCCAGCTCTCTCAGTCTGTCCTCATAGGAGAGGTGCTCCAGCCCTCTGATCATCCTCGTGGCCCTTCTCTGGACACGTTCCAGCACATCCATATCTTTCTTGTAGTATAGACCTGCCTAGGTTGGAAGGGACCTTTCAGATCATCTAGTCCAACCATCAACGTGGAGAATGGCCTCTTGTGGATAAATGATGGCTCCTTTGATAGGGAAAAGAGCAAAGGCAGCAAGTGTCCTGGTGTTCTTCACTACGCAGAAGCAAAGGGCTGAAGGAGTTAGTCATCTCAGCATGGCAAGCCCTGTGGTAGCATTGGGTTTGAAGGCTATCTAGCTACCTGTCTCATAGAAACAAAGACAGGTCTATACTCTCTATCAAATTGTAAATAACGCCCCAGATGAGGGAACAACGGCGGGAGGCATTCAGTCCGGTTAGGTTCAGCCGAGCCGACTGTAGAGGTGCTCCTCCTGCCCAGGTGTGGCTGTCGGGCACATCTGAGTCAGAGCTGCCCCACTCCATCTCCATCTCTGCCTGCTCAACGAACAGCAAAAAGCAGCTGAGAGAGACCCAGGCTGCTAAAACACTGAATTTCCTGCAGAGTAAATATATTCTCTAAAAAAAAAAAAAAAAAAAAAAAAAAAAAAAGTGCTTCTAAGAGAACAATAACAAAATTCATCTCATGATCTTAAACCATGTGAGCACCACCTAGAGATTTAAAATTCAACAAATGCTGGCAGCGGTCTTCATCCTACTGATCTGCCCTGAAAACGCTGATGCATTTACAGTAAATCCCTAACCAGCCCAGTTGTGCAACAAGTTGAAGTGACACAAAGTATTAACACTTATGGTGGTGAGTCAAAATCAAACAAACATCCTTCTTTTATAAGCTTTCTCACAGCGTGTAGTAGCATGCACTGCGAGTAATGAAACATCTGTTTGCCCCGACTCTCGCAACCCCGCCAGTGTTGCAATCATTCTGCAGGGCCAGGCTGCGCGGTAGATGAACAGCATCGGCAACGGACAATGCTCATCTCAGTTGATTCAGGAAGAATGAAATAGAAAAAAAAAACAACAAACAAACAACCAAAAAACTCTTCAAGAGCCAGTTTTCCTGTGTAGAAAATAATAATAATAATAAAAAAAGTACTACATTGCTAAGTATGCAAAACTAAGTCCAGACTGAAAGACTGATTTCGATGATACTCGCAGTTTATCCAACTGCCCAGAATGTCCCTTTCCGGCAGGTGTAGGTAGGGGCAGAAAAGTGAATTATAAAATAGGCTTAGGCAGTTCACTCTTGTACGAAGTTACCCGCTGTGCTTCAGATGGAGAAGGTTTCCCCTTCTGCACGGGGGCACGGGTCTCCCTGACGGCCCTGGGCTTCTCTGCATCGCCCAGCGTGAAGCGAGGCTCATCTCCCCCCCTGCTCTTCCTCCCCCCGATTAAGTTTTGCTCTTGACCACAAAGGTTTGGCCCCGTTTGCTCCGTCGCGTCACCAGCACAAACGGAGTCAACAAAATTCCTGGGAGTCAGAAATTCAAGACTCGATGCAGCAGAACATGTTCCAATTAAATATAGACATACTCTCATTTCCCACCAGCTCAAACGCATACTTAAAAAGCAGTTGTTTAAGGGCTTTGCTGACTAGAAATAGTTTCCTGTGTCAGTGAATGCTTTTGCATTAGACCTTAAAGATTATGTCTGCTTTGGGTATGAGTGATGACAGTAAGCTGTGCAGTCCTACCAGCTATTACAGAACTGGGGTTTGTTCGGGTTTCTGGGTTTTTTTTTTTTTTCAGCCCAACAAGTAATCATATACAGTAAAATTTGTATATCACTACAGCAAAATTCACAGAAAGATCTCCCTACAAAAAGTTTTGTGTTGAAGGGAGAGGCTGTTGCTCAGAGCTTGCTCAGCATTAAGCCTTTAGGCAAGTTCCCGAGGAAGGTATGAAAGGCTTGCGTTCTCATTTACTGCATTTCTATACTGCGCTCAGTAATGTTCAGAGGAAAATTCACCCGGTCTCCTGCTTTAATGTGTTTTTCTTCCAGAGTGTCTGTGCAGAAGCAGAGTTAATGATTCCTGCAAGATCACCCTACCTCCCCCTCTCAGTTCTGAAATACTTCCTTGGAATTATTTTTTTTTTTTGCCAAGGGAGGAACTTTTCTTGCTCATTTACGACCCCGGATTACTGATCTGACTCTGTTTGTAATGCGATACTTGAACCCTTCAATCAGAACAGGGATATAGCACCCACAGAGATTAACAGAGAATCCAGCTCTTTGGAATTCCCCCTTATTTCTGACTGTGAGTGATGGAGTGTACTACTAAGAAACCAGCAAGGTAACCCAGTCGACAGCCTGCAGCTGCCCGTGGTTTCACTCTTGTCCCCTATCTCCCCTTCCCTCTTTTTCTTTCAGATCACTGCATATTTTATCATGTCATGATTTAAATTTCGAGCTCTCTGGCTCAGGACTGTGTCTTTATCTGAATTTGTAAAGTTCACAGATTTAGGTACTCAAAAAACGGTTAGAAGAGCACAAGCTTAGGAAACTTAGAACAACTGTGTAAATTAAAAATCCTTCCCGTCCAACAGGGTCTCTACATCATCTTCCAGCTCCATAAGCAGTGAGCAGAAATAAGAGACTTGTTTGTATCAAATGGACTCTACTGTTTTTATTAATCAGTGTTACACGTACAGGTTAATTAAAAAAGCTACAGTTTGTGAAATATGTCATCTAGCTACAAGATACAAATCTAGGCCGATTGCCACGGTATCTATTGATGCTCAGCCACTGTAAAAAATTTACAGCTTATTTTCTGATATACAAAACCTCAAGCAAACATGCCTTGTTAAACGTTCAGTAAAGCTCACAGCATTCTACTACACGGTTTCATATAGTGTTTTAGTGCAAAAGGAAGTACAAATATAAAAATACTGAGGCTTGAATTAAAAAAAAAAACAAAAACAAAAAAAACCCCAACAACAAAAAAACCAAGCAAGCCGTGGAGTTAGAGGTGAGTGTCTGCTATGGGTATTCTTCTAAGCTCTACGATCTGGGAGTTCGCCATGCTGCCACCATCCTGGCTGCCATGAATAGATTCGTTATCGCTGACGCTGAGACCCGCACCTGAAACAGCGAAACAAACAAACAAACAAACAAACAAAAGAATCCATGAGAACGAAATCCCGACACAAAAAAATGGTGATATTGTATCCCGCTCTGCTTTATTCTGGTTATTTAAATGCTTCCCTACCCAACAACGATGCGGCAAGTTTCCTCTTACTAGTCTACAATTCTGGAACCACAGATTATGACATTATCTGACGTAGTTTTGTACCATCCAGATACGCTTTTTCATAATTCCACTGTCAGTCACTTTATTTGTCTCAGCAAATGGTACAATAGCTATTCAGAGATTGCCTTGAAATCACAAGAGCATAAATCAAGGCCTGGCTTCGGCTGGGTTCGTGGTCTGGCTGTTACAGTCTGGTATTTCCAAGGACTTCTTCATGAAGAATTGATTTTTAATGATACAATTTCCCTGTTAAACTATAATTCCAGCTGTTTTAATAGGATTGTAATTTCAACATGAGAAAAGATGCTGACTAAATATTCTTTAAACCCACACTTGGCACAAGCTGGTGCATTGTCTTTTTCTTCTACTGTGAAAGAATACTAGACTTTGGCCCATGGAAAGTTCCAAAACATGTCTAGAAGAGACCTCAGGAGGCCACCTTCTCCATCCTTTGGTCACAGGAGTTCTGCTAGCTTGTTGCTCCCCTGTTTTGGTGGGGGGGTGGGGTTTTTTTGGGTGGGAGGTTTGAGCTGATTAGTGTAAAGTTACATAATCCTGGACCAGGTTTTATGAAATCTGTATTTTTTCCGACCACTTCTTCGAAGAATATCAGTTTTAACTACAAACTTCAGCATGTGTTCAGCTCCTCTCTTTGAGTTTTAGAGCGAATTCTGAAAAATACATGGGTCTTGTCGGGGTTTAGAACACTTGGGCTTTAAATTTGTTGAGAATCGTAGAATCATAGAGTGGTTTGGGTTGGAAGGGACCTTAACGATCGTCTAGTTCCAACCCCCTGCCCTGGGCAGGGACACCTCCCACCATCCCAGCTTGCTCATCAGTGTAATTAGGCATGGTGTTACCAAGACAGACTAATTTCAGGCATGGTCTTGCAGCAATGTCACTTAAAAATAACTAAGCAAGTTATTCATTTTGGGCAGAAGTAGATCTGTAACTACATGCAGTTCAAGGGAGTTGCAAAGCAATGACATTTGGCTCAAAAAGCCCCAAATGGGGTGTGCTTGTGAGAGGCAGCGATTTGCATTTTCATACTAAAAACTATTTTCCTGAATTTCTATCAGTTGTACAATGCATCTCTTCTTTCTGCCTCAGCTGACATTCCAGACTTTGGCTTGTATGGCGAAAGACAGGATAAGGGTCATTACTTTTTTTTGAGTTACCTCATAACTTTCTATGCCCCCTATTGTTCCACTTCCCAAGAAGAGAAGTACAGAAAATGGGGCAGTGGTGGGATGCTCCTTTGCTGTGGGAAGTCAGGGTGCAATCTTGAATATGGAGCTTGGTCTAGAGAACCTGAGATGAAGAAGCTACAGGACTAGGCAGGCTTTCCTGCGGAGCTCTGGGAGTTGTCCTGGTAGAGGCCCAACTCAGGTACAACGCTGGGTGAACCCAGCCCCAATGCATCCAGGTGAAAAGTGGGTATTTCTGCATCGTGATCCTGCTTATACATGGCTTTGGTGTTTGGGTCGCCTTGACATCGCTGACATCTACTAGATGAGTCCTGTTCTTGGGTCTGTATGACCCAAGACTCTTGAGACACCAGCAATTACTGTCAGAGTATGACAAGAGTGAAAATCCATCAAGGTACAGAGATATAATAATAAAGACAGGAAGATTAGGCTCTGAATCATTAAAATACTTGTTTATAAGTGTACTGAAGATGATTAAGCCGTACTTACTGATTTAAATTTATATGCACATTTGACCTTTTCATTGAATCATTTTCCTAATAACTAGAAGCTGCTTGAAAGTCCTGGGAAAAACAGCAATTGCATCAGCAAGTTATTTGTTTTTTTTCTTATCTTCTCTAAAACTGTTTGTTTTAGAAAGGAAACATGAATGTAATAGAGAAGATAAAACAGACTGCTGTATTTACCATTTGGGGATGGAAGAACAAGGTAATAACCTTGAAGTAAATAAAATACTTTGAATGGAGAAACATAACAATACTTCTCATGTAGCACCAATCCGCTCAAAACATTTATTTAGGCTGAAGAGGGTACAAATTTCAAAAAGGGAAAAAATACATTATTGAAAACGTTTAAAATTGTATTATGTTAATGTGATCATTCCAGGTTCAGATTTTAAGGTGAACACTGACTGTTGGGGTTAGAAAGATATTTGTCTTACTGGTGTTATAGTGCAATTATTCAGCATGGGGTTTCTTAAAGAATCTTTTGCTGGTCAGTACAAAAAGACTGGATACTGGTCAAATATGGTATTACACTATGTATATTCTTAAATATATATCTGCATATTTTGTGAATACTTTGCGCAAAGTAAGATGAGGGTTTTTTTGTTTTGGGTTTTTTTGTTTGTTTGTTTGTTTGTGATTTTGTTTGTTTTTTGTTTTTTTTTTTTTTTGTTTTTTTTTGTTAGGGAGGTTCTTATCAGGAACTTGGTAAACCAGAGACTGAAGTAGGCTACTTTGGGTTTACAAGGGCCTTGTTCTGCTGCTGATGCAAAGACAAACTATGCAAGAGCTGATCCTTTTTAGGAATGAGAGCTGAAATGTAACCAGGATACCAGCTTACCAAACAGTCGGCAGAGAGGGAAGGGTACGACTGTTTACACGATGGAGTTTCATGGAGTTCATAGGTCCAGCTTGTTCTCAGATCAGAGCAGAATTTAAACACAATCAGATCCAAAAGAGCTCCCCTAGAGATGCTAGAGTTGGATGGTAGCTACGTAGCAGGGAGTACTACTTTTCCCCGATTTGTGAAGAAACTATTTTAAGAAGAAGATGCAGGAAAATGAGGCCTTTCTTCCCCTCTTTCTGTATCAAAGGACTAGCTAGGAGCTGAAAAGCCACAGCTGGCTTTGCAAGCCCAGCGAGATCCCTCCAGTGACATCTACCGGTTGAAGGATCGCCTCAGCACACTCCTACGTGCCCTTCAACACCAGCTGTTATCATCTGCTTGTTCAGATATATCTCAGACTTTCACTAAAACATTTTAAGGGAGACGGAGTTTGTTTTGTAATTACTCTACTTACATCTCTGGGGAGACTTTTTATCTCGTAAGCACTTCCATCTTGCTTTCTGAATAAATCATGTCTCATAATGTATGTTTAAGATGTATTAGATAGAAATAAATATGCTAAACGAACAAGCTTTACTTCTTCTTTCAGGGTTTTGACTTTACAGAAATGCAGACTCCTATGAATAAAGTTCAAATTGGACTAAAAATGCTTCCTGGGTATTATACAGTCACGTTCAACAGCCAACAGATAGCATATTTGTGAGCAATCACAAATGAGAAGTTGAATGAATATGCAAACTGGCTACCCTTCCTTCCTTTTTTTCCGTGAAATGAGCCCTTCAAAACAGAAATTACGTGGTTTCGTACGGCTGGGCAAGAAGCTGGCACTTTGCCACCACCTACAATTAACCTGCCCCTTGGCAGACAGTCTCCAGGATGTTGCACTGAACACCTTTCCGAAATTTAAATTTCAAATTTTTCCTCTGGTTCTAGCCCAACATGAGACACCTCATGCTTAAAGCAGGCACCTACAGCGATAACACCAAGGTTTACAAAAGGCTGACTTTGGAACCCTAGGTGTATTGCATTGAAAGCTAAGATTTATGATATATATTGATTTATATACCATCATTATTGTAATAGCTCTGTTTGTGCGGGGTTTTTAACTTACATAGTATATTTTTTCCAAGTATTCTTCATGTAGAATATTTATTTAGGATTTATCACCTATGCCTCTATTAAGAGCACAAATAGACTGGATGTGGATGTAGCAATGCCCTCCACTGATACTGTCCGGTATACATTTGGAAAGTACCACAAGTGTGCTAGGCTGCTGTTCTCCACCCCAACCTGTAAATGTCTTTGCGAACACCTTCCTACAGGGGTGGGTCACCAGTCAGCACTGCGGGGGCCTGAGCCTCCCTCAAAGGCTTTGCTGTGTTTTGCATCCACATCTCACCCAAAGGAAGGAACTGGTTCAGTTCGGTGCATCACAGCAGGGAGGACAAGAGCATTTATCGGAGATGGGAATATGGATGGAGGCTCAAAGATCACGAAAGCTATTGTGCATTTATGGTGTTTATGCTTTCGAGCAAAGCTGATAGACAGTGTGTTGCTCTGGGACAGATTCCATCTGCTTTTACCCCTTTCTAACTCCCCAGCTCTAACCAGAGTAGAAGTCCTTAGGGCATTCTGCTATATCGGGCTTTAGCCTCAATGACAGTAGCATATGACTCTGTGACAATCTGGAGGGCATCGGTCTTAAAAAATTGTCTATCAATGTAAACCATGCATAAGAAATCACAGCAAAATGCTCCAAAATGACAGTGCTTTTAAAGTTAATTAGTGCAATTAACAAAAACTAATCAGTAAATAATTATCCTCAGTAGAAGCTAAGCCTTTTATTAATTATAAAAACCATAAATGAAATATAATAAAATAAGTATTTTACGCCAAATTCATAAACATTAAACAACATGTTTTAGCACATATCAATAGGCAGGACGTATCCCTAAATTATTTTTTCCTGCCATAATTGTTCTGTAATTTCCTTCACATAAACTGCCTTGGAGCTGGCTGTCCTTCCAAAAGATTCCCACAGTGTAAGCGATGAGGTGATACCGTAAGCATCGTGAATCCTAACCATATATTTCCGTATCGACATGAAATTATTTGATGGAAAGGAGGAATTAATTGATAAGGCATTCAAAGACCACGGCTTTATGACATAAGAAGTCCAGCTTTGGGATTTCTTGCACCAAACAAAAAATTCTATGGCCACGTGACGCAAGGGTTGCATAAAGCTATCGGAAAAGCTGGCTAAGAAACAGTACACTGTTGTCCCACCTAATTTGCTAGAAATGCAGTCGTACGCCTTCATCTGACCCAGTCCGTGTTTCAGGTTAATCTGTAATTAGGCCCAGCATTAATGATTACGGAACCAAGGGCTAAGTGCACAGTTCTGCGACACGTTTCTTTAGCAATAAGGCCAAGTGTGCCAACGCATCTATTTGTGGAGCTGGGCTGCAAACTGCAAATTCCTAAACCACTGCAAGTTAAAGAATAAAGTTGTGCTGTGGGGGTTGGACTGATTTGTTTTTTAACCTGCACCAGGCATCCTTCGTTTCTACCGCCCAGAGCGGCCAGCTGCCGTGCAAGGGTGGGGCAAAGGGGGAGGAACGAGATTTTAGCGTTTGCTGTGATTACACCCTCATTCTCACTGATCTTGGCTGCCAGATTAAACCTCGCGGCTACAGACAGCGAGCATAAATTAAAGTAACCTTCAGACAGCTCCGAACTACATAAGCAGAAAGGACAGATGAAGTGCAAAGAGGCATAAAGACATTTTTGCATACTCCTCTGCTAATCAGTGCTGATCCTCAGCCAACCTTCTGAGTGGGAGCTAATATTTTAGCACAGCTATGGCTGAGTTTGGTTATAGATTGACAGCTTTAGGTAAGGACAGATAATGGAGGTTTCTGTTTCTGCTTATCAGAGGTAAAGCTCAAGCAAGAGCAGAGCAAGCATTTCTATTCTTCCTTTATACCCAAAAGCTGTACCTACCCGTTTAGGAGTGATCAAAACAGCTAACGTGGTGCAAAGCACCTTTTTTGCCCTGCTCTCCCAGGGGCTTGCCTGCTCCAGGTGAGGAATTCTCAGCCTACTGAAATAAAGCCTGGTCTAAAAAGGTTTGAGAAGCACTGCTTGCAGCAAAAGACAGAGAAGAGCAAGGCGGCAAAAAGGCACCCCAGCTGCCCAGACATTTTAGCCTACTTGGAGAAGAGGTGCTGCTCTTCCAGTTGCTGATGACCACTGCTTCCTTGGAGCTGGGACTGGTGCTCCAACGGCATCGAACTGACATGGAGTCGCAAGGGTAGAGATAGGGAGAGAGACAGGGAGAAGAAGAGGAAAAGGAGAAGTCTCTAACCTGGGCTGTTGCGGTTTCATGTGAGTACGAGCAACAATCCAAGAGAGGAAGGAGAAACGTGCTGCCAGGAGGGACCGGGAGACAGGCTCCTCTCGGTGCCCGCAAGCTTAACTGTACCATAAAATTCCCGGCAGACAACAGCACAGTGAATAAGCCTGTACTGCCAAAGACAGAAGAAATCCCACTTTCCACCTCCTCATCTGCCTATTTATTGCTTCCACCCGGTTCCCTGCCTCTTGCCATGGGGAGTACCTTGACTCCTTGGCCATGCACGGAACTGGACTAGAGAGCAGGTCTGGATGAAAACAGTAAAACAGATAAAATTTTTATTTACAGAAGAGCTCACAGTTTTTGGTTTAAAGATTGTGTTGAGCTACAGCTTCTACCTAAGGCAATAGCTGATAAACGTCTACTTTGCTGGTTAAAGCTACTCTAACCTTAACACCAACTCTTCCTTTTGGCATGTTCAAATATTTTGTGTGGGCCCGGAAGCAGATTGGACAACTGATGTGGCTTAGAAATAATCTTTTTTGCCCCTGCAATGTTGCGGGGGCCACAGTCTGGGCACACCAATAAGCATTGGGGTAAAACGGTCAGGTACGGCTTGAATTAGTAACAGAAACAACAATATTTTTCTCCAACTGTGGCCTGAGGTCTCTGCTTCAAATCACATTAATACAAAAGGCTCGTAAGATAATAACATATTGATAAAGAAGGCTGATAAAATTTAGGTAAAATAACCAAAATCTGGTTCTAGCCCTACTTCCTTTAGAAGGACTGAAAACAAACTAACTGAGGATGGAGCTTGAGGATTTATTATAAAAATCATTAAATGCCAAAGTTGTGGTGAATTATATTAACCATGCGTTTTAACTACTGCTGTTTCTAGATTGTTCTTCATGATTTAAGACTCAGTCCTCCACAGTGCGTACAGTTTACTGCAGAAAATAGGCCAACTAATGCCAACTCAGCCAATTAAGCGGTAAACACCGTGTGCGATGGTGGGAGTGTTAGATGTGAATGGCTTCGTATCTTATTAACTATCTATAAATTATCTGGCTTCCTTCAAAATATTCAGGAAGGAGTAAAAAAGTAAAAGCTATGGTCTCAGGTACTTAAAAAACGTTTGCAACTGTAAGCCTATGCACCTAGATTTGAAGGTCTTCCCCAAAATCTTTATCTGCATAACAAAGTAAAAGTAGGCTGCAAAATGTCCAGGAAAGTTAATAGGTGCAATACAGATTTTGTGACAATCTATCTTCATAAAAATTTGTATTTCTCAGCACTAGGCCAGTTATTAGTCTTCCAGTTTTCCTCATAATTGGAAGAGCTTCCTGCAATGGAAATTAGCTTGGGAGGTAAAGTATTATGAATATAGTGAATAAAACTACCCCTTCATTAGCAGCATTCCCAGTCTTCCGACCAGTTTAACTGTTTTCCTTGGTGTCACTGAAGGGAACAAACTCCTGAAATTATTGGTGCCAGAGCACTTAACCTGCTAATGTCACCGGTACCTCGCTGCTGTCTCTTGCAAGGCTTGATGGTATCCCCAAAGATCATTCATAGGTGACCTCCTACTGCCAAGCCAGTCCATTTGTATTCACCTGGTGGCGAGACGACGTGGGTTTGGGTTAGCATCTGCAGGTCTTATCAGGTGGTGCTCCTTTGCCTTCGTGGTCATCTTATCAGTCATTCCCATGTTGACCTATCTTTGAATCAGGTTTCACTTCATTTCTTCCACCTGTGACCACATCTGGCTACCTATTTATATCATCATTTGAATAACCTTAATTTTCATTGGTGGAGTGGGTGGGATGGCAGGCAGAAAAGTAATAGATAACTGAGGGCAAAGCCTGGGGGTTTTGAAGACTTGAACTCTAAGGCTACTGAGGGGAATCTGATTACAAATGTTTTGTTTTATAGGTGGAGTTTGAGTGTGGGCACCTGGAGCGGACCTCCCCTGCTTCCATCCTCCAGCAGCATGGTGAGCTCATCACACCTGGCTCTTGTGTTTGAGCAGAAGTCTAGTTTATCTTTCCCGTGTACACCGTTTTTTCAGATTGAAATGTATTTTGTATAAGTAATTTGTCCTACACTTATTGGGAAAATCCATTTTTATGAAGTTATGCTGCTTTTCGCAGATATATACACACATATAAAAACCAAAGAAAATCATTGTATATACTCTATATATCAATTTGAAAAATAAAGGAAAAGAAGACAAGACAGCCCATGGCTAGAGGCAGCAAGTTAGCCATTTAAGCACTTGTGAAAAAATGTCAGATCCTCCAATCTTCTGTTACTTTCTGTAGGTCTGCTTATCATCATGACTCAGAACATTTTTTGCAGACTCCTCCTCTGTTATTTTAGATAGCCTGCACAATATTTTTCATGCAATAGCAGTCCAGGGCGAAGCAATCTTACCTCATATGTTCACTGGCAATCAGATTGTATTAACGGATCTCATTAATTGGGTCTCAGGGAATGGTGACACCATTAGGATGAAGAACACATAACCTTTGAGGAACAGGGAGAAGAGTCACTCACCAGTCTTTAAAGCAAATATTAGGTCATCAAACTCCTGTGATTCCTCATCAGCAACCAATGAGCTGGTACTAAATCCCCCAGAAGGGTGGAAAACATTGCCATTTTGTGGGCTCTGCTTAAAGGCAGCACTAGCTTGACTAGCAGGCTGCAAGGATGCCCTCTCCCAGTCTGCAGGCACCTGCAAAGTTCAAAAAGACACAGAGATGCAGTAGCCATCAAACCTATAGTACAGAAATTGAAAAGTATGACCAGAGCTGAACTCAAGACCAAGAGATTTTGGAATCAGCTATTCTGTCACTTCTATAGTGAACCAGGTAGCCTTTTTTTGCCCCCTAAAATAAATAAATAATATATATATATATATATAAAAGTAACTTGATTACAAGTCATTTAACATGTGTTTATTATGCCTGTCCTAGTTATCTCCAAAAGTTCAAAAAAATATTACTATTTCTGAACATTGTCCCTTGTTATGGAGAACTTTAAATTAAAAGCACTGAAAGGTTCCAGCTCACTCCACTCTTACCACTGCCTCTTCCTCTGCTGGACCGTCTTCTCCTTTCCGTAACCACTAATCATAATTACTTTCCATTATATGATCTACAGTTGGCAACCCACTGCTTCCCATGTTTACCAATACAATATTTTAAAGTAATCTGTCAGTCTTTGAAGGTTCTGGTGGTGGTATAAAGCCCTTCGGCTTCGGTATCAACTTCGCTATAGTTCATCTGCCACTTGAGTTTAAGGTGGAGCTGCCCAAAGAATCAGAATTTCAGTTCATGAGAAAAGACGTGGCTTTGAAAATCTATTTCCTCCTTAAATGTGATTAAAAGCCAAAATACCGAACTCTAAAAAAAATATATTTTAGGACAATCAAAATGTATTTCCTTGGTTTATTGCTCATCGACTGCTCAGTAGCCCCAGAACATACAAGCTCCCCATGTAGAGTCGAGAAGCTATGCTCTCCACTAAACTGGGGAGTCAGGCATCACCTTAAGGGAGACACCGAGAAGTCGAATAAATTCAGTGGTCTGCCAGAAGGCAGCTGAGGAGCTTTAAAATCCAGACAAACCTACTGTCAAGCAGGTAGAGAAAGGGGCAAAACTGCTGCCAGGAGAGCAGCTTGTTTTCCACAAAAATTATTGCTAGTACTGACATGTTCCCTTGAAATATTTCAATTACATGAAAGAACTTTTTTTTTTTTCCCCTGGAAAAACTGTTTAGCTGGATAATTTTCAACTAGCTCTATCAACCTGCACATGTACATAGCAGCAAAAGTCACCTTGGTTTACTAGAGGTAGTGAAAAGTGATACTAGCAGCATCCCAGTTCCACCAACAAACAGCTTGAAAATCATCTCCCTCAAAATTTATCCTTCCCTTCCCTTCCCTTCCCTTCCCTTCCCTTCCCTTCCCTTCCCTTCCCTTCCCTTCCCTTCCCTTCCCTTCCCTTCCCTTCCCTTCCCTTCCCTTCCCTTCCCTTCCCTTCCCTTCCCTTCCCTTCCCTTCCCTTCCCTTCCCTTCCCTTCCCTTCCCTTCCCTTCCCTTCCCTTCCCTTCCCACCTCACCTCTCTTTTCCAAATTAATTTTATTCTACTTTTATTCTGTTCTATTAAAATTTCCAGAAATTTCACCCAGCATGACTTCGGAAAATTAAAAACTTAAAACTCATCTAGGAACTGTAGTAAGATGAAAAAATTAACTTGATATTTTGATTTCTCATGACCTACTTTTGACCACACTTTAATCAGTCTCTATAACAACCTGAAGGCTCAAGTAGAAAAGGGGAAATTCTCTAGGTGGGATGTTACCAGGGAGTTGCAAGTCCCAAGAATATCACCATGGCTGAAGATAACATTTAGATAACATTTTTTATGGTAAAAAAATAAATAATAATCCCCTCCCCCGCAAACCCAACTTGTAATAATTAACGTCTCATTCCTGTGTATTACACTTCAGTACTGCCACTTAAATCTCCAGGTACATTTTCGATACACAAGGTAATGACTATAGAGCACTGTTACCTCTTCCATAGCACTGATGAGGTTCTGAGTGGACTTGCTGATCTCTCCACCTGCAGCCGGCAGACCACTGCCGTGTGTGAAAAAAGCCGATCCCGGAGTTGTATGCCCATTCATGTCTACGGTATAACTTGCTTTCACAGGACAGCAAAGTTGGTTGTGCAGGATAAAATATACCACAAAGACATAAAGACCCTGAAACAGAGAGAGAAGAACATCGTCAGGGTGTGAAATGAAGGGAGCTTAGATCAGAGGTTGAACGCAGTCATGGCAAGGTCCTCTATGCTGTAGCAGATGCTTTCCCTTACCCCAGCAATCCGTGCTTCAAAGGGCTGCAGGCAGTTTCTACAGAAAATAAGAGATGATATCACTGCCCACCAGAGATCTGGAAGTTAAAAGTAAATTCGTATCCTGGGGCCTCCAGCTAAACACACACACACACACACACAAAACACAACCCAAAAGAGTCATTGAAAATGATTATTTGGTTGAACCCACACAGTTGCAAAGCAAAGCCAAGATCCCAACAAGAACAAAACCAACTCGAGTTTCACAGTTGTCATAATGGTGAAAATGTGGTTAAGGGCCACCTTTACAATAGGATTTGGCTGCTGGCCCTTAGCCACAATTCTGTGTTTCCTGACTGACCTGCCGGCTCCTTGCATTCCTGCCCAAATTTCCATCTCGTGCAAACTGCACTGCTGCCGTCACAGATACCAAGTTGTAGCTATAAATTAGATGCTCTGTGATATCCACTAATTCAACACTGTCTTTCATTTGTGATTACTACAAAGGCTCTGCTGTGTGCCTCTGCAGTTCTTCTTTAAAACTTGCTAATTCTGACCTTTAGACTTAGCCAAGAAAAGTATTATAACCATGTCTTTTGTTTGCAAAGAAATCCAGTGATTGGACTTCTTGAATATGAAATCTGACTTTGTCTAATTCTTAAGTTGCACTAATACTGAGAAAAAAATAATCCATTTCAATTGATAAATAAACCAGTTCAATAATTAATAAAAAAGAGGTTAACCAAAAGATTACAAAAATCCTGGATTCTTGCTGATTGCTGCGATACAATTACATTTGCATTGTTTTTTTTGTATCTCACATTAACCTCTAGACCCCTGAAACCAGTTGAACTAAGCACAACAATTTAGGGGAAAAGTACCCATTGGCATGGAAGTAATAACTGGGATTATAAATAGTAAAGAGTTTCACCTATTTATGTTTGGGAATTCCTAATGGAAGGAATCTTGAAAATACATGGAGACTGCAAATACCCAACATAGATGTTCATTACCCCAACCCTGTAAAACAGGCAGCATTAAACCACACTTTATGATCCACAGATTCATAATTTCTAATGCTAACACTATATGTCAAAACAGTCTGATCCATAATATCAAGTATATATAATATCAAATATCCAAGTGATACATAACAGAAGTTTACAGGATTCGACGGGATTTCAGTCTCAGCTGGTCAAGCACTGGAAATACCCTCACACAGCTGCTATAAAGTCATACAGCTCTGCGTGCACACTTTTTTAACAGCAAACCAGCCAACAAAAGTCTTAAAAAAACTATTTTGAGGGAACATTTTCCCACTTTTCCAGATTACTGTTTTTTGTCACGAGGACCCAGAGCAGTTAACTCAGAGGAAATTTCTTTGTCATACGTGCGAGTAAATACATTCCAAAAACCTGATGCAAACACATGTTGCACTTAAGAGACACTAAAAAGGAACTAAAATGTCCTTTCATTCTATAAACAAACCCAAGGACTCTGATGTAGGTCAAGCATAATGGGACCAGCAAATGGGTTTCTTTTAATTTAAGTTGTTTAATGGATGTGAAGAGGATAAAAAACCTAAGAAGAACAGATAACAGTGACGACACTGAATTCAGAGCAGCCTCTGGCATTTTGGTCTCTGAGGACATAGCCACAAAAGTCGCACACACGTTTCAAGTGGTTTTGTACTTTTCAAGAAAGCCCATTAGCAGAAAAAGCTGGACAGCCCTGTCTTAGAATTGCAGGGACGTAAGGCATGGGTGTGCAAAGCCTGTTTGCTCTCCTGTGCGGCCCCAAGTGTGGACACTCATTCTTCCAAAACAAACAAACACGGAATAAAGTGCCACAATTATCTCTCTAACTCACTCCTGATTTAAGTCTCTGTGTGTTTCGGATAGTGCTGTTACTGAGGAACTGTTGCTCTGGCAGAACCACAGAAAGGCGTTTTGACGCCCAAAGCATCCTCCTTGCTGCCGCTCCTCCCGGCTGCCACCACTTCTGCCCCTCACTGTCGTCCAGAGATGCAGACCCTCATGCAGGGCAGCAGGACAGCATGGCTGAGGTGCATCGCCTCGCGTGGGACTCCTGCTGCAGCCCTCCTTTCCTCGAGGCTGGTAAGGATACGAGCGATTCAGAGAACTCCCACGTATTGATGGTGATGAGACGGTTCCTCCATAATAAGCACATGGACCAAGGTAGGTTATTTGACTTCTCCAAGGAAAGGAGGAGTCACACACTGGGTTAGCTCACAATAACAAAAACTGTGAGGTTTTCTTCCCCTGCCCTTGTAAAATACCACTGCAATGCCTTACAAACAGAAGGTTAAGAAACTATTATAACTAGGAAAACACAACTCTCTCCAGTAGGTTATGCGTTGACACAGGAACTGTATTGCTGAGTAGATTTCTTGCTTAGCTGGAAAAAGGATGGAACCTTCTTTGACCCATATTCCTACCCAAACCTAGAGTCTCAAGAAGATACGCTCTGTAAAGGTGAGTTCTTATGTGCCATCACTGTGGTTTTGTTTGAAGTATCAAAAGGGGTTTGTGGTCTTACTTTCACCACCCTGTGTCTCCACTGGAAACCACTGCAACTGGATTTTAGGAAATCAAAACAAGGCAAACGGTCCTGCCCAACCACCGAGTTCCAACGATCGCACGCATGAAGATGCCATGGATCAAGTCGCATTGATCCGTGCTTATTTTAGCACCAGCAGCTAGCTACCAGGCTGTTTGCCCTGAAGGAGCGCGGGCAGGATGCAGACACTCGCGTTGTGTCACTGCAACCACAGCTCTCACTATCTCAGTGGGTTTTTCCAAAATCACTAGTTTGAGAATTGAATTGTCCTTCATCAGACTTTCAATACTCATGATGTTCCTTTTCCCTTCATCCTCTAATATTGTAAAAATAGTCTTAAAGTACTATGAAAATAAGGTTGTCGGCATTGTAATATATGTTTCACTGTTTATCATACAAACAACTTTGGCCAAGTTGGCACCACTTTACTTTTTCAAGGGACACATGAACATTGTCCTTGACAGTTGGACAGCACGTAACCTGTGAGGACATGGTGAGGGAAGCGGGCTTTTCGGTGTGAAGAAGGCTCAGAGGGGAATTAATAGCCATTGAATGCTATTAGCCTTCCAATGTACGAGAGGTGGTTACCAAGAAGACA
This sequence comes from Sterna hirundo, assembly GCA_009819605.1. Classification (NCBI taxonomy): domain Eukaryota; kingdom Metazoa; phylum Chordata; class Aves; order Charadriiformes; family Laridae; genus Sterna; species Sterna hirundo. The sequence goes on from CM020462.1 coordinate 3,402,692, forward strand.
GAGGAGCATGGGTTGGAGCCCCTCTGCTGTGAGGACAGGCTGAGAGAGCTGGGGGGGTTCAGCCTGGAGAAGAGAAAGCTCCGGGGAGACCTTCCAGCCCCTTCCAGTCCCTAAAGGGGCTCCAGGAAAGCTGGGGAGGGGCTGTTTGCAAGGGCATGTAGCAATAGGACGAGGGGCAATGGTTTTAAACTCGAGCAGGGCAGGTTTAGATCAGACATTAGGAAGAAGTTCTTTACACTGAGGGTGGTGAGACACTGGCCCAGGTTGCCCAGAGAGGGGGTGGAGGCCCCATCCCTGGAGACATCCAAGGCCAGGCTGGATGAGGCTCTGAGCAACCTGATCTGGTTGAAGATGTCCCTGCTCACTGCAGGGGGGTTGGACTAGATGGCCCTTAGAGGTTCCTTCCAACCCAACACATTCTACGATTCCTCGATTCTATGATTCTATGGCAGGAGAACGACATACTGGTCCTAAGTTGAAACATGGGAGGTTCCAACTGGGTATTTACTATGAGGATAATTAAGGTCTGGAACAAGTTTCCCAAAGAGGCTGTGGAACGTTATCTACAGGAGAAGGTGGGAGGTTTTCCTGGTACATTTTATAATTTGTGGGAGGGTTTTGTGTATGCATGTGTGTGAGGAGGTTTCTCATACACAACAGCTTGATTTATTTATTCTGCAGAGTGACAGCTGCAGGAAGCTAGTAAACCATGGACAAACTTCCATAGCTGTCAATAAAAGGAGAGAGTACATTTTACACTTCATAAGATCACATGCAAAGCTGGTGGACTGATCCGTAGAAAGCTTTCATTGAGCATTTGACACTTGTAGTCTCTCTGTCTCTTTATCCTCTAATTCTGCATGTTCCAGCTCCCTGTGCTGCCACTACAGTGTGTCTATATTTGGAAACTGAGATAACTCTGCTAACAGTAATGAGAAAGGACACAACAGACTGTAGGCCATCAACAAACCTCTTCTTTATCTGCTGTTTACACACTGAGAGAAAGCCAAGATCCATACTGTATCCCGTAATTTTAAATTGGTCTTGTAAGATAAAGGACTTTTATTGCTCTAATGAACACTAATACATCAAGGCATTAGATTATTTTTTTTAAAACTAAAATACACCGTAACTCTCACACATGTATTTTCATCCATGGCTGAGATACCCTACACTGAAATTGAAAAATCTGTTTTTCCAAGGAGAAGTGGATTCAGATAATCTCACCTATTTTAGAGGAATGGTGTTTCTATTTATAAAACTAAAGTATCTTTGCAGGACTTTTGGTAAAGAGAAGTCATTTGAGCATTCCATTTGAACAGCACCTCAACCTATTTCAGGCTATTTATCAGTACTAAAAAAATCCAGTGCACTCTACAGATGCACTCTTTGAGTTTTTATTTTAATTTGGAAAATTTTATTTGATAACTGTCGTCATGTGACTATATCACCAATCATGTGACTGTATCACTGAAAGTTGTTTTTTCAAAGGAGACTATTTTAAGTGAAATCAGTGCTTGTGGAGAGGCCTTATAGAATCACAGAACGGTTTGAGTTGGAAGGGACCTTAAAGACCACCTAGCTCCACCCCGCTGCCCTGGGCAGGGACACCTCCCACCAGCCCAGGTTGCTCCAAGCCCTGCCCAACCTTGTGTCAGACCACAAAAAGACCTCTGCATCCAGAACTGGATCACTATGATCCTTAGATCACCGTGGCTACAACATCACTATTATTTTTAAAGTTACACATTTATTGGTGCCAGGTGATAAAAACCCCAAGAAATCACACCAACAGGTATCTCTGCCAACAGAAGAGTTGTCTTTACTCAGATCAACTTTTGCGACGTGCTGTCTGTAGTCACCGTAGAGGAATTTCCGCACACTGGTTTATACTCTGGTTAGTTTCACTTTAGTGTTTAATCTTATCAGGGTTTAATCTTATTCTCTGTCTGGACTACGCTAATTTACTCTTGGCAACCAGTCCCAGAAAGTCCTTTGCTTGTCAGTTTAACGGTCAGGCTGGGCGGCTGCCGATGGCCACGGGTGCTGCTGCCATTCCTGGTGGCAGCGTCTTGGCTCATGCTTGTGCACCTTAATGCCTTAGCTGACTTCTTGTGAACTTCCCTGGGGATTTCACTAATTTACTGGAAGTTCTTATGTTGCAGACTTCTCTTTTCTCACGTAGTTTTCCATCGCTGGCCAGTCAAAGCCTGCTTTGGATTAACACTGATTTGCGTAACAAGTGCCTACTGCTTTTGCGAAAACTGCTGGTCTGATTAATCCAGATAATTCGCATGTTTCACCATACCCAGGAAGCTCGTATCTACATAGCAAAAAATGTCTCACAATGTTAAAGGAACCATATTCAGGAAATTATAATCAGGGCCATTGTACAATGTGTGATATATATTTGATATGGTTGTCTTTCCTAATCTATTTTTGGAAGAAAATTAGACACAGAATTGAATATTCATATGCACAGTTATTAATGCTAGCCAAGTGACACACTTAAAGCATATATAATTCTCTATTTCCTACTGCAAGTTTCCTTGTTTTCAGAGATAATTATGATAAATTGCATACACAGCATTTTTGTGCTTGTCTAGATATCAAAAAGCAGACTTTAATGTACATTTTATTTTCCTGTATCTTCTTCAACCATATTTTTCTTTGAGAATAGCTTGAAGATCTTTTATTGGCGTCATCATGACAGAAGCATCATCTTATTCACATGATACTATATCCTAAGCCATAACTTAAAACCTCCCACTCATAGCTCTCCACAAATATTAACCTTTGAAATGCAAATCAGACCGTTCTGTTTAAGTCTAACTCTTTTTCTTAGCACTCAGATTGACTGTTGTGAAGGTCTTGTCCCTAGCAGTGCAACCCTACCCATTGGTGATCACACTTAACAAGTTGACTTTGGACCTGCTGTGTATCGTCAAGGGTTTGACTGTTATTTGCCGTTAAGCACCATTTTTGATGAAGCTGTTACCATTCTTATCATTCATATCATTTCACTTATCACAGTTTCTATTGGGAACATTTACTGCTTATCTGCACTTTGCTGCCTGCAGTATTAACTCTCCATTTTGCTCTGGAGGAAAAGACCTGTGTCAGTTAAAGCTGAAGTTCTGAAAATTCACACCAAAACCAAAAGACAATGATAAATGTAATTGAGGACTGCAATCTCATACCATCTTGGTAGGCAGCCTCATAAGACCACTTGTTGAAGCAGTCGCCACCGCACACACATACACATATACATGCGCAGAAGCCACCTTAAAAATGGAATAAAGAAAAGTAATCATTTGTGTATCTATCATTAAATTAAGAATGTATTTACAGATTTGCACCAAGAGCTATTCTAAAAGTGCTTTCTTCTTCTGTAAAGTTAAAATTCCACAGAGGAACAGGTTATGGCTATATTTTACGATGATAAAAATACTGTGCTTTCAGCATTATGAATACATTTTCCCAGCATTTAACGTAACACCTGAAACTTAGTCTAAACCGCCAAGTTTCTCTTTATGCAGAGCCAGCTATGCCAAGACCATGCTGAATCTTGCAGTTCCTACCCAAAGCCAAAGCCATAAATTCCTTTCTGGCAAACTGCATTCAGCTCAGACTTAGTCTAACACTTGGCTGAGGCTTACCTGAAAGTTTCACAAACTTTGGCAAACCTTTAAAAGGAAGATTTGCTTGGATACTTGGGATTCACTATAAATATTCTGCATAGCTCCCAGCACGCTGTCAGCTACTCCCACGCAACAGTCATTTGTACCTCCGATTTCAGCCCTGCCAGTGTCAGAAAAGGTTTTGGAATTTTTGTTGTTGTTGTTGCTGTTGTCATCGTTGGTTGTTTTAACAGGACAGACTGAAATTTTAAGAGAGGTGTTCACCTTGAGGATGCACTGAAAATGCAGATACTTAGCCCAACTGGCCAGATGTGCAGATTGGGATGCTATAAGATTCCGCCACTTCCTTCCAACCATGTTATCCTGGAAATACCAAGAAAGCCCTATTTTCATATTTCAGCTTAGCTGAGGAAGAAATAAACGCTGAGTCGAAGACCGAAGGTGCGAACGGTGGGACAGGAGTGATCTGTGGAAGGCAAACACGGGAGAGCCATCATGCAGAAGCAGCTTGCGACTCCCCTCCGCAGCCCTGGCTGCAGTCCCTCCTTACAGAGCTCTGTGAGGTTCGGAACATCACACCAACCGCAGGCGGTCACAGGAGGCAGACAAAGCAGACAAGCACCCCATCGCCCCCCCGTCTCTGCCCCATCTCTCTGCCCATGGCTTTCTTCCCCTCTGCCGGATAGCATCCCTTCATGAGGTCCTCTTTTCAGTGAAGGCTCTTCTCGTGCTTTGTGCCATGTGGAGGACCACTCTGTTAGCAGAACGCAGCCAGATCACATACCAGTGAAAGGCAGAATATTTATCCACTGGTGAACCTTACACTAAAAAAGGAAAACCAGGAAGACCAAAAGACGTAAGGTTATTCCTCACATATTTTTCAACTGCGTTGACTGTAAAGACCTAGAAATATTGGAGGTCACGAACCTGCACCTATGCTTTACAATATTTTGTAAACATTTACTCTCATATTTGCTTTCCAAGGTAAACATGTATAACCTTACATTTCAGCTCACACCTTACAGTCTAAGCCTACCACTGTTTTAATTTCTTTCTGAAACAGACAAGAAGTGGCGGATGAAGAAGCCTTTGTCACCTACGCCCCCAGGTCAAGAGTCCCCGTCTGACAGCGTTAGAGCAGTTAATGCTCAGGTTGTACCCAAAAGCAGGCTGAAAGCTAGCATAGGAAAGCAATACCCATGAGGAGAGTCAGCAATTGAGGAAGTTTCATTCAGGGACCATACAAACAGCATCACTGAATACAGGTCAACCCTTAAAAAGTCCAAGGAAGTGCTATTTCTGCAGCATATTAATGTACCATTCTTATTATTACATTTTGTTAAAGCAATAACTTCTACTTATGTACATTAATGACAAATACACAAGAGTTAGAAGAAAAAAGGAACTGAAAGTCGGCATTGACAGACAGGAAGAGAGAAAAGAGAGAAGCTAACTTTGTGTTTATTGCTGAACTTTTACTTGCTAATACAGAAAATCTCAGAATGAGGAGCTGAGGAAAGGCTAGAAGTTATTGCCAGAACAACCTTTTTTCCCCTTTAATTGATTCTTTCAGTGTCATAACTTCTCTTATGTCTACTATTATCTCTCTATTTCTTGCTACTCTGTGATATCTGACTGAGAAATTGGCCAGGCCGTTTATTTAGCAGCATTTCGCTGCAGTGCCATAACTGAGTAAAACTCTTAACTGACTGGTGCAACTTCAGAAGCCATAAACGCAAGAAACCTTAAGAAAAATCTCGCTTGGAGGGAACCCAAGGGTTGTCCATCACTGATGTAATTACCTTCCATATACCTGCCGCTTGGGTGTTTTAGGCCAAGACTTAATGGGAATGAGGCGTTCATATTCCCCACCGTTCTCTCACTATTGGGAGAACCTTTTGGGGATGGTGCAGGCCATGAGAGCTACAGCCACACAGTGCTGCGAGGCACCAAATAAAGCCTCACCCACTACAACCTCCCCTTAGGTAAAACTGACCCCAGCACGGACCTCGCAATGACTTTTTATACTTTTTAGGTCCAGAATAACAGACGTGCAAGTTACTACAAGAAGCAGTTATTTTGCCAGCGAGCTCTGATTGTCTCAGAAGCAGAGGCTTCAGCAGGCTTCGCTGTTGAATGATACTCGTAGGAACCTGTCAGCAGGTTACACTCCCTATTCCCCTTCATTTTAATCAAAACTACTGTAGATATTTACTGCCTTTCTGCAGCTTCAGAGACAGCAGAAGGCAAGTCGTATTTATAAAGCAGGAAGTTAACACTGTTTTGGTTAGGGATGCTCCTCAAAAAAAGGGAAACGTGGGCAAAAATGAGGACAAGGACTAGACGTCCTTCCATATCTGACAAGTAGGTGAACAAGAGTAGGTGGAGGTATAATAATATATTTGGCTCTGTCATTGAAATCATTCACTTCCTGGCTTGAGATAACGAGCTGATTTTCCTCCCCTCATCCCTGCCCCCAGTCTGTGCAAGGAGAGAAAGCTCTGGATGAAAAACAAGTACCTCACGAGTTAATGAGATCTCCTTTCATAGGGAGTGTTACTCAAAGCAAAATTAAAAACAAACTCGCATTAAATATGGATATGATGTCGGCCTCGTATTAGAAACTTTTGTTTTGAGGGTTTTTTTTAGCAATGGTAGTTCTTAAGCTTTCTACAATTCACATTTGTGGGTTACAACTTTTTGTTTTTTAATGGAAAAATCATTGGCACAAAAAATTCTATCAGGGCTTTCCAAATAGACTCAGACAGGAATACCACTACTAAGCTGTGAACAAAAAAAAAAAAAAAAAAGAAAAAGGGAAACTTACGGAATATAGGGAATGAAATTAACATTGAGGCAATTCCATTGGCTGACTCAACAGGGTCCACTCTGTACTTCTGAGGAAAGAACAGCACTTGGTGGAGTAATGGCCTTGTAGTATTTAGCTATTTCCCTATGATTCTGCCTATAAAAGCCTAAATTGCATATTAACGCATACCAAGATAATACCAAAGGACATATATACACAGGAGTATTTTAAAACTAAGCAATCGTAACACTTGACTTCCACGCCTTCCTATATTTATTGCATTCTGCAGGAATGTAGCTCTACCCATGGTCGGCAACAGATAGTGTAAGTCATGAAACACGTATCAAACTGTTGGTTCTTCTTGTACTTGGAAAACAAGATGTTACTTTCCCTCTTGGAAATTCTCGCAAATGGATTAGTGCCAGAAGTGACCTAAGATATGTTTGCAGCACTAAAGAGAAGCATTTGGATGTGACCTGCTCGGTGACCCACTCCTGCTCTCCCTGGAGCATTTCTTAAGAGGAAAAAATGATAGGAGCTGTTGAAGGATGGACTTTCCACGTATTTTTCAAAGCAACAAGCTTCTCAGCTGTTGTTTTGGTTTTTATTTTAGCTTAGTTTTTCCTATTACTTAGCATGGAATATATGTCCTTTTGAGGTCTCCCTCTTTGCGTGAGGGCCGCAGATCACTGCCTATTCTTTTCCAGCACCCTTGTAAGGCAATAACTGCTGGCTGTGCAATATCATGTTTTCTTATTGCAAAACCACCCAAAATGCTTGACACAGCTGTCTTGGCTGCATGGCGAAGTCCAATGGAAAGCAAACAGAGGCAGCTGCCAACTCCAGAGCTGCATGGTGGGTCACGAAGAGAAGGAAGAAGCCCTTCACTGTTTATTTTTAATTCCTCTGCACTTTCCCACCCCCAGTCATCGCAGAGCTGCTACCAGTTCTGCCATTATCCCTGGGAAGAAGACCTCGAGCCTTCCTCCTCCCTGCCCGCACGGTCTCCGGCAGCACCGGCTCTGCCTGCAGAGCAGGCCCAGCGCCTGGAGCTGAGCTCCGCCAACCCGCGGGTACGCACGCATCAGACCGGACCGTCAACGCCGACCTAATGAGGCTCCCGCCCGCTGCGTGTTCAGATGCTTGTAACAGCGTTTTGGCTCCTTGCAGAAGTTAGCAGGAAAGAAGGGCTGATAAGCGAGTAACGAAAAGCCTGACGAGAGGTAAAAGCAATCTCCTGAGGGAACGAGTAGGAAATTCTGAAGGAAGACAGGGAAGCTTTACCAGGCAGGTGGATTTTGAAGCCGTTTTTTGTCAAGCAGGTCAAACATAAAGCCTATAAAAACCTATATTTCTGTATGGTACGGCAGTCTCATTGCCTGGTGTGTCAGTGCTGTTTCACACAATTAATAACAGATATAATTTAATGAATGTAGGGTGATGTTCCCACCCCATTCCAGCGAGGACAGTGCAAATGGTGACAACATGAGTGTGCTTCTGCTTTCTCTGCTCCTACGTCGGGCACGGTGTCTCCACCACCACCACCGGGACGGTGGTTCTTGCTGCAGGCTCACTCACAAAATTTCGGTTTAATGTAATATAATGACACTGCTAAAAACTGGCCAAGCCAGTTCCTCCGAGTGCTCTCAGCAGAAAACCGTAGCCTGTCGTCTCCACAGACCTACTTTCTGCCTCACTGTCACTCCGTGCTTTTCCTTAGGAGTGTTTCAAAGCTACCAATGTCCCATGAGGGCTTTTAGGGTGGTTTCTGTATTGTCTAAGATACAATATATATTTTCTGGGTATCAGAAAAATGTAATTATCTGTGTTTGCCCGTAACTATCTATAACTATATATGTATAAACATATAGCTATATGCCTATATATGTAGTGTAATATAGATAAACTAGGCACAGGCACAACATTTCCTATCAGCACAATTGTCCATTCAACAAAGCGTGCGAGTAAGGCCAGTTTTCGGACGCAGACGAACTTCCATCTTAGGCCTTGGGTAACTCCGCTCCACATGGACCTTCCTCTGCACTCAGATATAGAGCGGCTCAAAGCACACGCATTCAGTTACTTGTAACTGCACTCGCAGCCTTAGGTTAAGCTTCATGCGTAATAAATTACTAGATGTAAAATTAAATTTAAAATTACGTTAAAATTTAATTAAGTAAAATTGCATGTAAAATTTGTGGCAAAGGTGATAATATGTGGGTTTTTTCCTCCATTAAAAAGTATAGACTTACAATGAAAAGTACACTTACCCGTATGAACCAAAGCAACAAAACGAATTTACTTTGTGTCATGCTTTGGTTATGTATTGCCTTTACTGCAGAAGCGGAATGAATGGAGACTAAACTGAATTTCTTAATTTGAAGATGAATCGAACAGGAAAATGGAACAAAAAAGTCATGGTAGGAGCAATCTTTCCAAACTTGCTGAAAGCAACAGAAAAGGAATTGGAGATTATGATTTCATCTCATGTACGAGTATCACACATACACCACTTTGACTTCTGTATGCAAAGGAAATGCTATATTAAAATCCAGTATAAGCATAAAAAGGAAGACAAGTTGCTAGTTAAAAAAGCATAAAATGGTCGGTAATACAGTGGTCTAAACAAGAATGTCACCCACGGAAGGCATTTTTATGCTTGGCAAATGGACTCGTAGCAGGTGTAATCATTAGTTACTATTAGTTCTGAGATAACTGGCAGAATCTGTTCCAAGATTCTATTTATGCATAGTTTCTAAAGGTTGATAAATCATTAATATATGGTATTGGCATGGCTATTATGTTTTGCAGATGTTACTAAGTGCAGTATTTGTGGCATAGCTGTTGTGATAATTATAGTCCAACCTGTTGGACATTAACAGACTTTGTGCAACAAAGCACTTACCAAAGCCCCTGTTATTTAGTAAACCTGAAGCATACACCTGAAAGCAAAGTTTTAATAGAAGACGAAATTTAACACAAACCAAAACGTGACCCAACCGAATGATCAATCCAAAGGCCACCCAGGAAGACAGTAGCTGCAGTCATCGTCTGAGCAGTGGTATGGAGGAGACGGGTCGACAGCAGAGTGAACGTGGGAGCTTTTCCCCCCATCGCTGCACTCCCTGTTGACACTGTTATATTAGTCTCTGCTCCAAAGCATATGTGCTTTACGTCCGTTTAGGATTATCTGTGTCGTATCACGTAGCGGATATATTTCAAGTGGCAGCCCAAAAATCCAGCACTTGTGCTTTAAGGATGCACTGACATATTGTGGTAAAGAAAATAAATAACTATCCTCGCACCTTTTTCAGTATTTGTGGAATGTGCTAAAAGGAAGCTTTCACTTTCAATGAAAAGACTTTTTCTGTGTTCTTGTTAGGTCATTGAAATTGAGATTTTATCCAGTTTTCTAATGAAAGGCTCCCCTAAAACATGATATGAGTCTAATCTCACCACTTAGGAGGAGAGGATACAGTAACCTTAGACGCTGCTTTTTTCTGGGGTTATTTTTGCCCTGTTGCCTTCCTGGGGTCAGCAAGTGATAGCAATGAAGATAGCAGTAAAGAAAAGAAATTAACTTCTGATCCTCTGGCTCAGCAGTGCTGGCGATGAGATTACTCAGTGGGATAGGATGAAATATCCCACAAAACACACCTAAACCCCAAATGGCAGGAGTCATCCATCCTCTACACGAAGTCTCTGAGTATTGACATGATGACCGGTTCTTCTTCTTTATTAAAAAAAAATGACTGAACCATTTAACTCCTACTCAAACGTGTTTTTGAACAGCTGAAGTGCACGGTATAACTTAGGTTTGTATGTGAACAAAGCTAATAAAAATAATCTTTCCATGCAGGAGATGGCTAAATCTATACGAGTCACACCCAGAAATCATATTCTTGGCAGAAAGCTATAACTATGATCCTGGCATTTTTTTTTTTTCTTTTTTCTTTTTTTTTTTTGCATTGCTTGTACTGGTACTATGCAAGGAGAAATTTCCAGGCAAGTAAATCAGGCATCACTTGGTCTTAAGTACTGCATTATTTTCTTCCAGTCTATGCTTGGCATTTCAGCTGTTACAAATCATTCTTACAAAGTAAGGCAAGCCGTGTTAGCAAAGTGACTGAACAGTTTGTGCTAATGCTCGTTGCCAGTGGAAAGGGGGGCAGCAATCTGAAGCAATCCAAAAAGAGGTGCTTCCAGGAAGAGGAGGGTCTTTATTTAGGTTATGTTGAAAATCATTCATCCCATAGCTCCTTCTACTCTCTACTGTTACAGGGATTTAATGAACTAGTAGCGCTATATTTGGCTTCCATTTAGCAAACACAATCCATTAGGAAAAATAAAGTACTTGAGGCAATACAGACTAAGAGATTGGTAGTAAAGTGGTTTAATAAACTGAGCACAAACCTGAAATGTAGGAGCCATTAAATTTGCTTCCTATGTTAGTAAGTATGCTGGCCCTACACAAGTCATTTATCTTCCCATGGCTTTTATTCCAGACATCTATAAAACCAAGATGATAATATCCATCTCAGAAAGGCACTCTGAAGATTGACAGGTTGGTAATTCATACCCCTGCAGAGCAGACATGACTACTTACAGGCCAGATGAACTATAAAAAGAAGATAGTCTTCTTTACAAAAATATAATGTAAATAATTTACTCTCAGTTTTTCATATATTATATCAATGTATCCTATTGTGATAATTTTCACAAGCGGAAAATGACTACTTGTGACCGCTTTGAAATTTTTTACAATATATGAACTTAAAATTTGTATTACATTAGTGAAAGTACTGCATTTCTCAAGCCTCCTTATAAGCTTGTCCAAATACACCAGATAAGATCTCGGTTTTTCTACAGATGCATTTTTTAAGAGGCAAGACTATCCAAATTTTTGTTACTTTAAACATTTCTAAAATTTTGTAAGGCTTACCCTAAGGATACTTTCTCAGTTGGTTTTCACGCGTCCTAAAAGCAGGAAAGTAGGACATTTACATTGTTTTTCAAGGGATTGGGGTAATAACTCAAACAAAATTCACTGCACATGGCTAGATCTTGGATAAATTACTTTTTAGACTCTTTCTACACTAGTACTTAAGTAAAACTTCAGGTAGTCCAAGAATCTCAGCGTGACTCCATGGCTTCACTACTTCCTACACTGCTGTAGCCTACAGGAGTAGTGAAGGACACCTACGCCGTGTTTATTTGCAAAGCAAAACTCCCTGTGGAAACGTGGATACAAATTATTTGTTTCTTCTTCCGAGATCACCTATTTCTCAGGCAAAAATGAAAAAGTTTCTGAGATAGGGAAAGAAATATTGGAATGGGCAGTGTGCAGAAGGGGACAAAGAAGCAGGTGCGTAAGGACAGGGTTATCTTTGGGACTAAATCTCAGTAGAGTTTCAAGGATGGGACTGGACTCCTGCCGTGGGAAGAAGGGGAGAAGCTTCGCTGTTTGTTGCAGAACGCTCCACAGCGATGGTCCGTTAGTGTGGTTTTAGAGGACAGAAACAGTGTTTATTCCTCCCTGATTCAGCTCAAAGGTACCTAGTGAACTTGAACTTTATTTCAACGTCTTCCCATTGTCCTTCATTCTCACACCATGCAGCACATGAACAGGGCAGTGCACTGCCAATTGCGATTTTTATGGACCAATAGTTAAATATCCAACCTGCTCGCCTTCTTGACGTCCACCTCTTAGGTCTCTGGCTACAAAATCTTGTTGCCTGCCTGTCATGATGGCCTGTTGTCTTATTGCCTGCTTGTACTCCATGTCTTGGGTGTCCATTGCTTGTCTTACATCCGAGTTTATAGACACGTTAGGGCACAGGACAAAGAACAGAATCAGAGAATGGTTTGGGTTGGAAGGGACCTTAAAGCCCACCCAGTGCCACCTCCTGCCCTGGGCAGGGACACCTCCCACCAGCCCAGGTGGCTCCAAGCCCCGTCCAACCTGGCCTTGAACCCCTCCAGGGATGGAACATCTTTTTGTTCTCTGCTTGTACAGTATTCAACACAATGAAAGTCTGGCCCATTTGTGGACTCCAGAGCAGGATGGTTAATATGGTAATAATAGTTTCTCAGTCTAAATAATTGCTAGGCATTAGTATTTACTGAGAGGCAAGTGTATAGGTACCCAGCTAAAGCAGGTGGTCCTACCCTGAGCTTTTTTTCAAGACTTTAGCACATGTTCATCAGCAAAAAAATATAGTAATAAAGAAAGGACAAAACACTCTTTATCATTAAAGGACAAGCTGAAAGAAACCAATTTTTAAAATGATGATTATTTTCACTTTTTTTTGTGGAGTTTGTTTTTCTGGTTTTGGTTTGTTTTTTTTTTTTTTAACGCAAAAGCATTTCTATTTAATAAAGCACTACAGTATAAAGAGCCTAAATACTGAAATGTTATACTAACTGAAAATAATGAGAAAGCAGGAACCTTGCATGTGCCTGGCGAAGCATCCTCTGGGATCACATTTCTCTCTTTTCTGACCACATAAAAAGCCTTTGGAAACCAGTGTACTAATTTAGGTGCCTAGAGTTGGGCAGTGTGTCTAACCCTTTTTTGTTCAGTGATGAAAATGAAATAACAGAATTGAAAATAGACTATAAGCACATAGTGCCTTTATGAAATAAAATTTTCTGTCCCTTTGGTTGGCCTATTTGGCTAATAATAGCTGGTTACACAAAAGCTAGTCTGAAGGTAACGAAGCTTTGCAGGAAAGCAGCAGCCTTCATGGTGAGAATCACTGTTTTCAAAAGTCAGGAATGAGAAAAAGGTCCTGCAAGAGCTGCTGGCTCCACTCCACTCAGAAAGGAATCACTCTGCCTATTAAAATGCCAATATTCTCTTTCCTGGGATTCAAAAGATTAATCGTAGAGGGTGCTGGGGCATAAGAAATACTGAACTTTCAAAATGCTCTACTGGGTATGCAGGGTATCTGAGTATATTTTAGGATAAGTGTTAGAATTTTCAGGCTGCTTCACTCTTACTCATTTTTTGAAGCACAATCACAACATTAGGAAGTCTCCAGTAGATCTTGCATTTTACTTACACACACTCACACACATACAGAGAAAATACGATGATGCCCCTCTCAAAACTAAGTCTTCTACTCACCTTCCTTTATGAAGAAAGAAAAAAAAAAAAAAAAGGCAAAGAAAAAAATATCTGTGTGGTTCCCAGTTTTGCAATTGAGGGTCTAATATGTCTTTGTCACTAAAACTTTCCATGACTCTGTTCTAACAGCAAAACAACACATCTGAAGATTTAAACAAATAATCAGTTGACAGTACGAGTTGATTTGGTGCTTTTTTTAATCCAATTGACCTTTGTCAAGGCAAAGGCAAAGGAGCAACACTTGACATTTTGGTCAAAATAAAGAAAACATAATTTAGCAATTTTCATCCAACTGTGGTTAGCTCCGGCTTCACAGTTGCTCAACTCTTTCCAGACACAAATGATTTGCAGTCCTCACATGCATTAGAAAGCTTCCTGAGAGAGTTCCTATTAAGTGGTTATATTCGGATCTCACAATTAACTGTCGACATGTTCCCCTTTGGAGAAAAAAATCCATCACAAAAATTCAGTACGAAAAGAAAACATTGGCAACATTACACTTAAAAACTTTCAAACAAACCGATTTTGGAATGAATGTGCAACAGTACATTTAACATATTCCTTACATTTATGGTCCTTTTGTTAATAGAAGGAAATACTGAAAAACTCAAAGAATTTAGTGGTGTGAGGTCACAGCCACACTCAGTGTTCCTGGGCAGGTTAGATGTTTAACTGTCTGCCCATACAAATCGCAGCTGTCAGAGCACTGCGCTATTGGATGTCGTCAAAGTGAATTTAACTTTGAAGGTGATGCTCAATGCCTTCTTTATGCCCAGACACCACCCTGCCTCCTGAGCAAACCAAGGTGCTGGAACTCAAAAAGTTGTTCTGAGGTAGGGCCAACTCTGGAAAAGGACTCAAGTCTCTAAAAAACGCCTGCTGTGAGACAGGATATATTATTTTCTGTGCAACACAACACTGGAGTGATTATACAGCTGCTGGATCAAGGCCAGTATGTGCGCAGACAACAGATGATTGCTGACATGTGAAATATTCTCAGGCTTCGGAAATAAGGTTTTCAAATCTCTGATCTCCTCTAGTGCTTGTTTTCCACTCCCACCACATACAGAATTCATCTCTTGGACCAACGGGCTCAGAAATGTCCGCAGGATCCCAAATAATGAGTCACCAGTACCTTTTACAATGGCATTCATATTGCTATTGGGTAGAAAATTACCATCACATTTGCCTCTCTCAAGCCTGTCTCATGCTGGTCATTTGCATTTGTCCTGAGACGAAGCAATACACCCACCTTGGTTTGCACTTCTCAGTTATATATAATTTACCCACTTACAGCAGAAATTCTTTCACTATTAGTATCTCGGTGCATAATTTTGCACTTAGTGTTGTCAGATCTCATATAATTGCTATTAATTAATTCCACAGACTAAAAATCATCAATTTTATTGTGTAGGGTACACCAGCCCTCTTAATCACCAATAAGCCCTAAATTCGTGTGATCAAAAAACTATATCAGCATTTTTTCTGCCACGGTCATAATGAAAATGCAACTGAAGATTAGTATTGAGATGCAAAATTACTATTTTTTTTTTATTTTTCCTGTGCAATTTTTACCGTATTTTTCCCTTCACTCTTACTCCTCCAGTGTTGTGGAGGCACCGTATGAAAAAGCTCCCTGAGAGCTGAACAGATTTGCTGAATTTCCTTTGTCTCAATTAGCAGACAGTGGCTTGCGCTAGTATGCCCAACTTCACAACATCCAAGCTGGATTTTGTCTTACTTTTAGGTATCTGATCTTTAATTGTAAAACTGATGTCTAATGAACCGGCTTCTAGTTGATAAAATCAAGACATATTTAGTATGTAGATTTAACTGAACCTATGTTGTGGCACAAAAAGGTTTTTCTGATGTCTAGATGCCTCCAGCTTTATTTCAATGATTCTTAGCTCACTCTATTCCAAAATGCTTTTAAGTAAAAAGCAAACTATATTTTCATATTGTGTCACTGTTCTAAGAAGTCATTGTTTCTTTTGGCAAACCACCTCCCTTTTAATCCCAATACAGCCTGTCAGAGCCCAGAACAACACTTCTTTAGAAGAAACTACTTCTAAAATGAAGTTTCTTTTAGGCTAACTCTGTCCTATTTGGACAACTTCTAATTCATTATTTCCAAGGCTAGCAAAATCATTATCAACTGTACTTGGAGAACTCCGCTGTCCTCACTGGAAAATAAACACTTGCAGTTTATCTCCACGTAGATTAATACAGGATTATTTTTTTTTTAAAGTGCTATAAGCAAAAGCTGCCAAGGACTGGTCTCAGTCATGGTTTCAAGACGACATTAACTGTGTCTTGCCCACAATACAGAAGAATTTCACTAGGTGAGAAAAGTTATTACATAGTTTATTTTTTTAAAGTTTGGAACTGCTACTTAACTCACACTGGTTGCTATAGGCAATAACCTTTATGCCTACATGAGAGAAGCTCCTTCATGCATTATTCTGAGAACTATACGCCTAAGTGATTGGATTTTCTTTTTCCAAGTCTTGAACATATTTTTCGTACCCCTTCCTGTTCTCTTCTCTTACCAACTCAACAAGTCATCCTATAAATTAAGGCTGGGTGGTGGTCCTTCAACTCACATTCCTTCCACACTCATCAGCTGCAGGACATTTCAAAAATCTAAACCATTTCCAACAGCGATACCTGTCTAAAAATGTCAAGGAAAAAACAAAATACAAAGAGGGATTTTACACTGCATACACTACTTCAGAAAAAAAGCTAATGAAGTCAGTCTTTACTGAATTCCCTTTATTTCGGTATTATTTCAGAATGAAACTGTAGCTTATCATGGTCTCTGCTAAAAATGCATATCATGAATATGCTGAGTAATAAGGAAACTATGAGAGATAAAACCAGTAATGCCATTCACTCTTTCTACAGTAGTTTCTTGGAGGCCACTGAAGCTGTATATAAATTACGAGAATGATTACTTTTTTTATTTTTTTTTAACCACAAGTTTTAGCAGCCCCCAAACAAGGCCTCATCTGTATTTATGATGAAGAAAAGGAGAAAACATCCTTCTCATACTGGTGAAATATCAGGCTTATACAACACAGAAGGTTCTTGTGCAGGAAATGTGTGGGTGGAGGAAAAGGGAATGGTTCTTTTCCTAGAGGCTATTAAAACTTTACATGCATTTATTTCACAGAAATGTTCAGATCAGCCTTCATAACGTTCAGCCTGACGACATGTACGCATAGAGACCGCTCTGCAGTGCTGACACATAAGAAACTGAATCCACTGCTCCAAAGATATTCCTGAAGATGGCTAATATTTTACCTAAAATTTCCTGTCTATGTAAATTCCAGGTCTTTGAGTTTTATCATTAGTCCCGTGATAAGTGATGCTTTTCTAAAAATTCACGACCCCAGGGGCACGTGGCCAGTGCTGCTATCTATCTATCATGGCAAATGGGTTGAGAATACAGCTTCCCACACGTCAGATCACAGAATCCCAGGAAAACTGGCTGGATGGGACCTTCAGCCCATCGGGACCTTCAGAGGTGATTCCGTCCGCTCAGAGGGTCAGCCCATTGATCCGCTCAGTATGGCTTTGTCTAGCTTGAGACTTAAAACCATACAGCAACAGCGATTCCAAACTTCCTGGGGCAACAGTTCCAGTTCTCTGCTTCCTCCTAATGAATTATTTCTCCCAATGTCCAATCTCAAAACCTCACATGCCACAGTTTTGTGGCTACGTGCCCTTGTTGTTATAACCTGGCACTATCAAGACAGTAGAGGGGAAGAGCATGACATCATCATCTTTTTAACTACCTTTCAAATGTTTGCATGCTGCTATTACTTCTTCCATTGCTGGCCTTCTCACCTGACTAAGTAAACCCAGCTCCTTCAGCCACTCGTCACAGGACACGTGCTCCAGGCTTCTGACCAGTGTGGTAGCCCTCCCTTGGACCCTCACCAGTTTCTCCACAAACCTCGTGAACTGCAGACTCCAAAACTGCAGACTCCAAAACTGGACGAAGTATTCCAAGTGTGGCTTCACTAGCTCCCAGCAGACCAGCACGGTAACTCAATCCATTGGCCAAATTTCTCCTGCTGCAGCCCGGTATGTGGTTTGCCTTATTTGCAAGGGGAGTTCCACTTCCCTTAGCTACTGTCAACCACAAATTTCCTGAATTTTCTGAAATTTGAGAGTAATGTTATCCTTCCATCACACTTATCCTCAGTCACCCTGATTTTTCAAAAATAGGCTCACAATTACACGGCCAGCTCTTCCAGTACCCATGGATCTGGGTATTACACCTTCTCCAAGTGGTCCTCAGCCTGTTACTCCCCTGCTGTTTGCTGCCTCTCTCCTTCTCAAACCCTGCCGGTGGGTGCAGCAGGCTTTGCCTCTGAAAACCAGTGGGGGACAAAAAGTGCATTAAGTACTTCAGCCAATTATAAAGAAACTCCTTCTTTTCAAGCCACACATTCAAGAGACTCATTGTTTTCCAGCCAGCCACACTCTCAACTTCTGAACTGACCATCAATTAATGGTCTGAAAATAATAGTACAGAAATTAGAATTCTGGATTTAAAGGCAAAATAAAGATTGACTCTACGTTATGATTATACTGAAATACTTATTTTAGCTGAGTTATTGGAAAAATGCTATTTATGGTGACACAAAGAGATTGGCAGCAATGTAAAATGGAAAAGTGGGTGATTTGTTACAGATACAGAATCAAGATGGTTGCTATTTTATTCTCCACAACAAGAAAAGCTGACTCATGTTGACAGAGCTGGAAGAAGATCCCAGGTCCTCCTCAGTGGATATACCTCCATTGACTGCAGCAGTACATTTCTTCTTGTCGTGTACTACCTAATTCTTGCTATCACTAACGCCTTCCAAAGGGAATGGCTAAAACTGCTTTGTCATCTTCTACCTCAAAAAACTAATACAGCGTTTAGAGGCTTTTCCTGAGATATATTTTTAATGCAAGTTCTTTAAGAACTGCTAAAGTAGCTTCATAAATGCTGGAAGACCTAAATTTACTACATTTGCTTTAAAAAAAAATACATTGTATTCATCTTTTTCTATTGTAAATGGTCAACTGATTGAAATACTCTCTAAATGTTCTTGATCGATGATTGGCTGAAAATCCAGTAAATCAAAGCCCACTTCAGTACATTCTTTCACTCTGTGCTTTTTGCATTTTTATTATGCATTATTCTGTATACGTTCATCATCATAAACACAGCTCTAGGCGCAAGCTAGTCTCTTCTGACATCAGTTTCTCCTATGCATTTAGGAGATACTTAGTTCCAACCTAACAATGCTTCCTTTGTTTACCTGACACCGCACACTTTTTTGTTTGTTTTCTCTTCAGCTTGAGCTTGACTTTGGGTCCATTACGTAAGCACCTGAATAGGTGAAGGGAGTATTTTACCGTAATTTCCTAAGCCATTGCAGTGATCAGGTACCAGAGTACGTGGTACTTACGAACACAGAGAATTCTTCTTTAAGAAGGAAGTGATACGCATACAGAAAGGGATACAAAACTGAATACTGCATTGTCTCGATGCACTGAATAATCGTCACTCAAATGTCTTTTAAAGTTTGCACTGCTGGTATATTGCATACCAATGCTATTGCCCAATCAGGATTACACCCCTGAAGTTTAGCTGATGATGTCAAAAAACGCCATTTCTCCAAAAGTGACAAGCTTTATTTATTTGCTTTATATTAACAAATTAATAAATGAAAATAAGTGTACATCCTGAACAAACGTTCAGGGGCTTTGACTTTAACAAAAGTAACTTTTTTCTACTCCTTTGCTGTTAAACAAGTGAACTTGTACAGAGTACACTATTTTCTTTCCCTCCAGGTATAGTACGTCTGGAAGAGAATTCAAGCCCCCAGAGATAGCATAGGAATCTACTTTATTGCACAGATGTTGAAATGTAACGCCTGCTTTGGATGTGTGTTTTATTTTGTTTCGGGGTAGTATATGAATTCTTTGAGCTGTGTTTAATTGTGCTTGGTTATGCACTCAGCTGATGGAAGAGGGTTTGGTATTTCTTGGACTATTTCTACTTGAACAAGTTTATGTGCTCTTCTTGATATTCTGCTTGTAGTTCACCTTATCCTGGCAATACTACGGTGACTTCATTGTCTTTTGTTGGGCTTCTCTGCAGCATAGAATCACTTCTTGCAAAGTCTTCAGGCAGCCTTTTGCAGCCCACCACGTTTACTCACGTCTCGTGTCTGTCTAGTACTTGATTTTGTTTGTTTTTGCGTGTCTTGTATCATCAGAACTGCTGTTCGGGATCATCTAGTCCATCCCTGACTCTTCCGGAGGAGATGCTTTAGGAAGATGCCATAAGAAACAGGAAGCGAAGCTATTTATAGCAGTGGCCTTCTCAGTGTCCCCTGACTATGTCCCACAGTGAAATACTATGTTCTAGGAAAAAACAAATCTTTCATTTGCAACTGGTGCTGGCATGAGCTTTATAAACCGTATACTTTTGTTTATTTACTTTGCTACATGAATATAATGCGTTTACAAACTTTTTCACTTTGTTTTTGCTTCTAAAACTGTGTCATATTGATTTCTCTTGCCACATTTATTTTCTGTTGTTCCACAAACAGGGTATTCCTCAATATAATGTGTTTGGTTTCTTTCTTGTCACCGTATCTACTAGTTTGCTTTGACATTTTTCTCCTTTGCTACTTGAGCTAACCCTCGCTCCCATTCTGGTTTGCCTCTGCTATTTTAATTAATGGAATTTATTTGGTGAATCGCGTCTGCTCCAGCCTGTGCCGGGTTTGGGCATGCGCCTGCTCACTCCTTTTGCCCATGTCCATACTGTTAAACGTACTGTGGGCTTTTCAAACATTTGTACCTGAACTCCTGAATGTTCTCTTACTCTAATCCACTAGAAATAATTTGACTTTTAAAAATTGCCCTATTAGGCAAGTCAGCCATTTTGCCCACTTTGTAGAAAACACCGGTCAACTCTTACTTCCAGATTTTTCCTGTGTTCCTTGGGAAAACATCTTTTACAGGTGACGCTGTTGGTCATCCTGGTGTGCGCAAACACAGTGCAGGCAAAGACATTTTACCCTTCTCTGTATCAGCCAAAGCAGCCACACAAGATCGTTTTGAATACGGTGGTTAATAACGGGATACCTCCTAGTTTTGATTGACTTTTCTCCTGATTTGAAATTGCTGAAAAATTGAGGTTTTATACTGTTGATGGGTATAATTTCAGTATTTCATAAGAACAAGGTTTTGATTCAAAATCATTTATTAAAAAAGTTAATTAATGAAGTGCTGCGGCTAAGGACGTGGTGGTTACCATAGGAAACCATGACAGGGGTAGCTCAGGGGTATCAAATACCTTGTAGTTTTTGGTGCAGATACACTCTAAATTATAAGATGGGGGGTTGGGGCGTTCAGCACTTTTGGCTGGAAATGCATCCAGAGAATAATCAAGATTGTACTCAGAAAGTTGGCTGCGGCGAAGAGCCCGAGAACGGGTCTGAAGCCTCATCCCAACCCCCCTGCAAACAATGGGAAGCGATCCACCCACCGCCCTGAACTTTGGATCCATCGAACGGCAAACACACCGCTGATGACATTAGCTGTACAAACCAGAAACACCCCCTAACCGCCCGAAAAACACGTCCATCATCTATACGAGCACAACGTATGCAAAACGCCTCGTGAAATCCTAACCCTTAGAGAGAAGCACGTAAGACACCAGCCTATTTTTTCACTCCTGACCCCAGCAAATAATCTCGTGAATAAATCCACGGAGGCAGCCATATGCAAAGAAAAGAGGTAAATGCTCCTTTCGGTTTTGCAAGTGAAAAGACGAGGAGCCAAGGCTCTTCACTTGAGAGCTTGGAGTATGTTTCTGCAACACAGATGCTGCAACACAATGTAAGCAGGAGCATACTGCCAAGGAGCTCAAAACAACAGATAACCCAAACGCGCAGCTTACCCTTGTCCTCTTGGGCTTTTCTAAATTTAGTTTTTCTTTTGTGAGTCAGCTATTGTCCCCCCATATGGCACTTTGCGTGTTTATTCTAGAAGTTACAAGGGAAAGGACTAGCTTTCCCCTCCGTGCGCTAGAATAGCTCGTACTATAAACTTGCCTCTGATGGGAACTGTTTCCCGCAGGAAGCGCCCGGAAACAATTTGTCCTTAGTGGATGATTTTTCTATCAAGTGCATTTCCTAGGAAATGTATGTCACACGGCTAAACAACTAAATTGGATAACACGCAGTGTCCTTCCAGTCTCCTGAGCTGAATCCGTTTGGATACCCAGCACATTTTAATGGCTAACGTTCTGCTTCGTTACACGGTCTGTAGCTCCTGAGCAGCAGGGAGGCAGGTCTCTGTTTCTCGTAAACTATTGCATTTTCTGGTTCCTGTTGAGGAAAAGCTCTTAATGAACGCGGAATTGCTTTCCAACTGAAACAGGGCACGTTACATAACAGAAATGCCCACCAATAAACGGTAAAACAACTTTTTATTCCAGAAAAACGACCTCGTTTTAGCAGTCGTTATCAATTCTCAGAGCTGATAAAAAACGTAACGCGTGGGAACGAGAGGCCAACAGCATGCTCTACAAGACAGCTAGTTCCCCTCAAAATCATTATCAAAATACGTTACCCACCATTACGGCCTATTTTCCTCTCCCATTCCCAAATATCTGGGCTGAGATTAAAGCTTCAAAGGAGACTGGATGTGGCTGCCCTTGTCGCGGGTGAACCTGCGAGCTCGGTGGCCAGAACGACCTCCCAGAAGGGAGCATGTCCCCCCGAGACCAGCCCCTCGTTACTGGGAGTGTGGTCTGCAAAAGCTTTACGAAGCTCTACCTGCTTCCAGCGCAACCTTCATTTACTCACTGTTCAGTATTTGTAATGCATAACTTTCTCCTAGCCAAACAGTTTGCACACTGACGTTTTCTCTAATTAAGACAAATTGGTGCATCTGGCTATTCGATGAAAAGCACAGATTAAGGAAATTTACAGACTATTCACCTTGTTCCTTCCTTGTTTTTCATTTCATGCTGCATGTCTGGTCACCTGATTCACACGTCTGTTTTTCTGTTTCCTGATTAGATAAATGGTAACTTTGAAACAGGAGAACAATATACATGGGGCGGTTATTTAAAATGTGGGGTTGTTCCAGGAAATGTTTTTTAAACTTGTTTTATTGTAGGGATTTACAAAGCATTGAAGACAATCACCTATTAAAACAAACAAACAAGTATAAAAACTATAGGGCTGTGAAAGAGTTACTCCATTTTTTTATTACTGTTCTCAGGGTGCCCAACACTAAAAATGTGTCTTTTCCTTTTAAATATTTGGTAACGTTGTACTTTAAAAAGTAATTTCCAATGTCTAGTAATAAAAGGTAGTAGGTACTGTACTTTCACATTTTATGCCTGAAAATTCCAGAAGAGGATAAAAATTGTTTTTAAAATGTGGAGCCTGAAGTTCTTGAGCTCTTCATAGCTGGAAGGAACATGTTTTATTTACTGCTGTTTGAGTTACAGCTACAGACCTGCACATTTTAATCTGAAATATCAATCAGGCGGAGATTACACATTTGAAATTTTTGTATCTCCTTTCAATAAAGGAAAATCTATTTAATATTTGAGGTTTTACAGATTCTCCAGGGCTAGGAATAACTAAAACAACAGATTCCTCCTTTTGATGTGGAAGATCAATATTGATGTAATTTCGGTAGAGATGCTGCAGTATCTCCTGCAGGCCAGCTGACATCTACAGCTATGTTATATGTATAGGGCAAGAAGCCAAATGAACTGATGCCAAAACGAAAGAGACGGCGCCTTATTGGTAAAGCAGGAGCTCGTGCTGGTGGAGAGTTAAAGGAAGAATTACGGGCGGAAGGGCAACGCGGGCCGTCTGGCATCGCCCCGGGTGTGGAACCCAGGCTGTGCTCCGTGCGTGGCGTCACATGGCAATGACAACAACGTAAGGCCAGCCACCCAACGGCGGGTGAAGCTTGTGCCACCTGGCTTCTTATTTTTACGTTTCCTGGCTCCTCTGAAGGATTTCAAATAAAGTTTCTGAATATATATTTATTTCCCAGCTGTCCAACTGAGGGTGGAGACGCAACTGGGGACGTGACTCTGAAAGACTAGAAACGCACCTGCCGGTAGAGGTTATTGGACCTCGGTGCACCACCTGCTGCAGGATACAGCCGACAGACGAGCATAGCTCTTGGCACTGACAGTTCTTTACGTCAGGTCATTGAGTAATAAAACAATATATACAGAACTACGCATTCCTTCAGTTGCATGAAATTATGGTAGAAATATTTCTGACACTTTAGTACCCCACAAAAAGTTCCAACAGAAGCAGACAAGAGTTCTGTACTACCTATGCAGGTCTTATTGGCATTAAACTTTTGTACGGACAAGCAATGCTGATAAGAGAGCAGTCGGCAACCAAAGATCAGCTAATAAAAGAAATAAAAAAAAGTACTTCTGAAGTTCAAAGATTTTTAGAGTGCGTGAATGGAAACAAAACCACATGAAGAGAATTAAATATAAACAACTGAAAAACTTCACGCAGATTTAGAAATGCAAATATTGCTGATACCATCTCCCTTGTAGCTGGATTTCAGCAAAATCCTAACTTTGGAGTCACGCAGCGGTGCACCTCTAATAGCGGTCATGACTTAAACATTATTCTAGGCATGCTTTTGTATCTGTGTTTTCCGAATCACCTGCCATCGTGCTGGACCACTAGTGCAACAAATCCCCCACAGACCTTGTGGGCCTCGTTTTTCACATGGCCGGCTTTCAACATGATGTTTTACTTTTTGGTCCTACTGCACCAATTGATGCCTTGAAAATGACAAAATTAATTAAAATAACAATAACTCTGTGGCTTTGAACTCTACTGGAACAAAATGAAATTTCAAGTTATATAAAGCAAACTAATATAAAGTCTCTGCCGGCAATTACACAGAAGGGTCAACAGTCTGGCCAAGAATGATAATTTTCATAGAGCACTCATATCCCTCTCCTTTAAATTTGCACTGGCAAGAAAGTAATTTTATTTTAAAGCGAATACCCATGCATATTACAGCGCTCTGGCACCGTTTTACCTCTGCCATAAAATCTCTATTATATTGAATTACCCTTTTCAGAAATTTGTATCCGAGACAGGTCTATGCAACACAAACCTAGACTGGATTCTAGAAATAATTCTTTGAAGAGAGACAGTAAGGAAGGGTATACAAAAACATATCTCTGTGTATCTACACATACACACACACGCGTCACCAGGCTTTTACGCTTTACATCAATGCATTAAGTTTCGCTATGGAGCTGCGGCGGCTACAGTTGTGGTGCTAAAACTCCCGTGGGGGTTCTCCTGTACCCCGGGAGAGGGCAGAGGAAAGGGGGGGGAACGTGCTTTGGTACTTCCGACAGTCCTGCAGAGCTGTGGCAGTCCCACTGCAAGACAGCAACTTCATGTCTACGCTGTAGACAATTACTACAGCAAATCTATTCACCTAACTGCACAGAAAAAAGAAAACTCATCACAACTAATTTGTGCCAATATACGCCGATATACACAGAACAGTTAAGTGACAATATATACTGAATAATCACAAGTATTACGAGGAGAACAAGCTACATGGTTGGACTCGATGATCCCAAAGGTCCTTTCCAACCATGAAGATTCTGTGATTCTATGGTCTTTTTTCTGAATCTAAAAAAAATCACGTCTGAGATGTACATTTTGAAAATATTAGATGGCTGCTTAAGGAAACTCCCACCTTTGGAATTAAAACCTAAAGTAAATCTCTTTTGAAAAATACACCTTTTAAACTATTTTTTTATTTCATGAGGTACAAGGATTTTTAATCTTGGGAAATAATACATATTGTCACAGGTATTTCTATTCTAAAAATGGCAGAGGAATTTGCACGCCATAGATTTGGATACATATATGATTTTAAATTCCTCTTAATTTCACTCTTTTCAGACACCAGAGGCATCTTCCCATCCGTGATGGACTAACCGCTATTCTGCAAACACTTCTGCAATGTGCAGGACGGCACTGAACGCAGTGTAACGCAGCGCGGAGTCCAGTGGCAGCACTTACACATGTAAAATTTTGCAAAGGGCTATTTGCGTGTTTTGTAACTAATAAGCAACATGCAGTCTATATTTGATTTTTCCAGTGAAAAAGAACTTCGCTTTACCAATGTGCATGCTGCATGAGAAAAACTAAGCCTCACCCCTCATAATGGAAAAAAATTCAATATTAGTGCTATAAATCTACGTGTTGGTTTGGGTTTTTTTATTAGAGTTAACAGACACAGAATACTGAAACAGCGTTTTCGCAAAGGCTGCAGACATTTCAGTTTTACTGGTATACTTATCTCAATAACACATTAAATATAGAAGCAAGCAATTTTCTTTCCCAGTGTATTAGCTATGAAATTAAATCTATGCAATTATACTGCCATTGTTTCAAAACAACGCTTCCCTTGCTTTAATATGCATGCTGTATGTTAATTTGAGGAGTAAACGGAATATATAACTAACACCTCCACCGCGTCAGAACGTGTTTCTGGATGTTGTTCCGCTGGCGAATGCCAAACACGTCGTGAGGGCTGGGGATGGCCCCCATCCCTGCCAGAGGACCGAAGGAAAAGGCGCCGGCTCTTACCTGCAGGCTGTTGAAGATGATGAAGAAGACTAACATCCAGAGGTGCCGGTAAGCCATGTGCAGTCCTCCCCACAGCCAGGTGACAGAAATTAGGGCAAAGAGGTACAAGACCAAGGGGATCTCTGAAAAACACAAACACGGAGTTGCAGCTGGTGCGCCCTGGGAAAAAAAAAAACCCCACTTTTATCACATTAGCGACGCAGGACGTGGTGGGTTTTGCCATGTCTGGACAACCTTGGAGTTCGTTCTCCAGCGATGGGCAGCCCGTCTACTACCCGAGCTGGGTGGGGGTCCCAGGGATCTCGGGAACCCCCCTGGGGACAGGAGACCAGCAGAAGGACGTGGTCAGCTGTGGGCCTGGGGGATGGAGGGGCCGGTGGGGGGCACAGCCCAGCTCAGCAAACCGGGCATGGGTGTTTTGTGGGTGGGAAAACGCACTGACTTCGGGGGAAGCACGGCAGAGCTCTTGGCAAACTCTGGAAATTTTGGGAGGAAACGGATTTTCAAGAATTGAGGGGAAAGGGAAAAAGAACCAAAGCATTGTCTGTAGAAAAAAGTGCTACGGCTCTGGCAGCGTATAGAATTGTATAGAAATTATACAAATAGCTTATTCTCTGATTTGTTGTTACTTTCACTGCAAACCGGACACCAGAAGGCATCGGACCCTGCAAAACTTTGTCAACCTCCACTCCGTCGAGGAGCCCCCCCGACAGGGACTTGGCACCAGTTAGCTTCATCCACCTTCCCAAACACGTGCAGAACCCGTCCTTAAGCACACACACACACACACACAGAGCTGCATTTTACATTCCCTACTGTAAAAAAGATTTCAGGAAGGCTGGCAGGAAGGTGTCTGCGTGGACAAAGTTTGCAGAAAGGACAGCAGAAGTTAGCTTTCGCCCCCAACTCGCTCCTGTTGTGTCCCCCCCGCCGCCGTGTTGACCGTATCCGTGGTCCGGCAGACTTCAAAGTCCATGTTTGCCCAGGTCTGCACACTTTGTGGACAAAAGTGCTCGCCCAGGCATTGCCCCTCTCCCCGTTAGCCATGTGGCATCAGCAAAGAGTGGGGACGTACTTTTGACAGGCACCGTCCTAAAAACAGCAGTTTGGGAGCACTTTAGGCATTTTGTTCAATAGTATACAAAGACCAAGTGCCTTCTGAACGCAGGCAAGAGACAAAGTCAAGACTAGCTTCCAGCGAGGCAGGCAGCAGCTGCTTCAGGGTTATAAGTATTGCTTTAGCAGAAATGTATGTGCGTATTTTTATAAACAAGGGATGACTGGAAGCACAATGCGAGCAGGCGCTGTATTCCTGAAGTTTCCCCTATTAAAGCCTAATAACACTCAGGGTGCAAACCTCAGCCTGGGCTGTTCTGCAATCACTGTCTGATAGCGCATTTAACAAAGATAGGTATTTTCTTAGTGAATTACAATAAGATACTGTGCTACACGTGAAAATTAGCATTATGCTAGGGCAGTTGTAACGTAGGACTAGAGGCAATAAAATGGAAGTATTAAAATAAACCTACTTCTTAGGAGCACTTAACAAGGCCTTCCTTTTCCTGTGGCAAAAACAAAAACAAAGAAACCCCAAACAACAACAACAAAAAAAATCATAACACCCCCCCCCCCCCAAAACAAAACCACCCCTACCTGTTTTTACTGAAAAATAATAAGGCCCATTGCAGCATTAAGAAAATCAGATTCCCTAAGTAAAGTTGTTCGAAAGCTCAGCTCTAATCATCATTAAGGTGCTCCCGTTCTGCCAATCATGTCTGAGGACATGATGTAAATCCCTTCCAGCTTGGCCATTTGTAAACTGCTATTTCTGCGCGTGCAGGCTGGCCAGCTCGCGCCCAGCCGACGGGAGGATGCAGAACCGCGAGCCCCAGGCTGACAGGGACCTCCAGCAGGGCTTGAGGGGGCATCGCGGGTGGTGCCGGTGCCTTAAGAGTGCCATTCACAGAATCACACACAGATTCACAGAGTGGTCGGGGTTGGAAGGGACCTCTGGAGATCATCTAGTCCGACCCCCCAGGGCAGGGTCACCCAGAGCAGGCGGCACATTCGATTCACGTGTTTCACATCACAGGGGACCTAAAGGATCTGTACGCGGTCAGTACATGCAACACAGGACCTGCGGAAGACGCTTCCTTGCGAAGGGAATGCCGGAGGCCAGGCTGGATAACCTTGGTTGTCTCAAATGGCAACCGATGCCCATTAAGCACCTGAATCGCTCGTCCCATGGCGAGGTGAGGTGTGGCCAAAATTTTTATTAAAGGCCTGAGACTTCCCAATCCATCCCTGATCCATACCATAACACTAGAATACATGTGTATTTTTCAGAGAAGCGTCAGGGGAAAGAGATCAAGGCTACGCACCATGGTTATCTGGAATCATAGAACGGCTTAGGTTGGAAGGGACCTTACAGATCATTTGTCTGGAAGGGAGTCGATTTTTCTTCCATGAGGAGAACGGAAAGGCAATGTATTTCTCACACCTCTCTCCACAGGCATCAGTATCCCCTGCACACAAAGCACCCATCTCAAAGTCCCTGGGGCACAACGGAAAAATTCCTTGTGGCCTTGATGGATATTGAAACAAACTTCTACAACAGCTACTAATATACCTGGCCAACATCACGATGCTTTTACAATAATTAAAAATGCAAAGCCCTCTAAAGTACCAGGTAGTACAGTAAGAAGCAGAGCATTAAGTTTTCTCTTTATCCTACATTGCGTACACTAATGAATCCAAATACTGGCTGTGTATTTAACAATGTTCACCAAAAAAAATCATCAAAGAACTGTCAACCTCAAAGTTTTTGAAGTTATAATAACGAAATTTACCAACATAAAAAAATAAGAAAACATACATCATGTAAATTTGATTCTAAAGGTAAATTCAGTAATTATCTGTAGAGCAACTCATTAATGTATTAGTGCACAGATATTAATGGAATGATATCATCTTCTTGCTTAAATCTCAAAATCATGCCATAAACTTTAGCTACTTATGAAATTCAACTGATACAATGGACTGCCAATTAAGGATCACTAATGCATACAATTCTAAATGCTGTACGCAGAGCGAAGCAAACAACGAAGAAAATTATCTCGGGAAGCTGAATAATGGTTTGGCTTTTGTATTACTGTGCAATATGGTTCAACTCAGGTGGGGGGCAGGGGAGAGAAGAACACAAGCTGTGGAGGGGCAAACTGCAGGCAGCAGAACAAGCACCATGAATCAACACCGTGATTTCTGCTTCTGGTGCATGAACATCACCTAAGGAAAAATACCACGATATTAATCATAACCTAGCACCTCTACGTTGTTGACACCATGGATCACCGAAATTGCTGTGTACATAAAGCTGAAGGAAATGGAGCAATACGATAGCTAGATCATGTACTTTTGATGTACAATGATCTGACATTATTACATTCAGGTGTAGGTGAGGGGGAAATTTGATAAATTCAGTACCATCTCACCAGAATGAAATTACCACAGGTAAAACCAGAACCAACCTCACTGAAGCTACCAAGACCTCTATGGAGTGTACCTTGGGTAATTCCGATAAAAGTTTATGTAATGAATGCTACCCAGTACAAACACGTCGATTCCTATATGCGTTATAACAATAAAGATGCTCTGGAGTTTTGTCAGATCCTGAATGTTCGTACAGTTTGCGATTCTGCTTTTATCCTTCTCAGCAACAATTGCTTCATTATCAGTACTGTAAAGGGTTAATACAGAGTTGAAACTTTGGCAGCATTTCGTTTCAGCTGTTTCAATCCTCTTCACCCATTTTGATCAGGCAATTTGTTGCATTTAATCAAATAAAAGCCCAGAACAAACATATCAGAAAATCAGCAACGATTTATTTTAAGTTTGTAACAACAGCACTGCATAAAGCAAAAGGATGCCAATAAATAGGCTTGAAGTGAACAAAAATAGACGGTCTAGTTATCTGTGGTTTCATTCATGTGGAAAGAAAACCAACAACCCCCTCCCAAACAAACCCAAAGCGTATTTCTGAGCAGATGAAGCTTCACTGACAAGATTTTTACTCTAAATCCAAGTGCAAGCCATCGCCTTTAGACTACTTGAGTAAACCTTGGCACATGGAGGGCTGCCATGGAGCCTCAGCATCAGTGTGACGTAGGGGAGACATTGTCAAGGAGCTCTCTTGGGCATTATATATTCAAACCATGATGGTCCATATTTTTTTTTTTTTTACACCATTACTTTTTGTTAGTACTAGGCACAGTGAAAGATTTTGTTTAAGCAACAGCCCATCCACACGCTCCTTATGCATGTATCACCATCCTGACCGTTCATGCCTCTCCCTGAAATATCTCCCCTTTTCCTAAACTACGAGCTTAAGAAACATTGGCAGAGTTGTCCACTCAATACAGATAAATGCAGCTTATGCAGCTCTAGTCGCAGTTTCTTAGAATTTGAAAACTTACCATACTCCAGCTTGGTATTTGACCAGGTGAAATCACATACTTTCAATTTAACAAACAACTAAACGTGCCCACTATTTCTTACTTCTTCCCCATTGCTGAGAAAAGATTATTTTCCTTTTTAACGTGTCTCTTTTTTTGTTGCTGTTTTTTTCCTGCAATACTTACTGTTCTGAGAGCTGCGGTACGCTGTAGTCAGCTTTTATGGGTGGTAAAACTGTAGTTTTACTGCAGTAGGGGAGTTCTAAGAGTAAACACAAGAGTTTTTCCAGTCATCCACATGCAAACAATGCTGGTGAGAACTTGGAAGATAGGCTGCAATATTTTCATGACAGGTTTGGATTAGATTACGAAATTCATGAACCAGGAAATGTATTAAAATGCTGGAAAAATGTGTTTACCTCAATGGGAAGCTAAAAAGCTGTACTGGGTATGAACAGAAGTTTATCTGGCCTTGCCTCCAAGGGCCAAAAAAGCTGGCCAGATGTGATATTTCTCCCAGCAATTCTCCCATTTACAACTCGGGAGCTTCCTGAACCAGACACGGTTTCGTTCTATTTAGTAATCTTCAGGGGACTTCTGTTTCAAAACCTCATCTTGAACCAATTGCGGTGAACTTTGATAATTCAGAAGGAACTCCAAGGAAGGAACTCCACAGGAATACCATAAGATTCAGGTAATAAAATGCCAGATTGCTCAGCTGAAACAGCTGTCAGCCTTGTGCTTGTTGTTTGCTTTTCCTTATAGCAGAAGCAAGAAGAAGAAATAGACGCAAACAAAAAACCCAGAGCATTTCCAAACAGCTATGCTTTCACCTACAGTGGTTTTAAATCTGTAACAAAGGAAACCCACAGAGTTTTGTACTTCGGAAATAAACCTCAAAAGAAGGACTATGGTGACAAGTTTAAGTTCGATCTTTGCCTGTGCTATAAGACATCTGTACGGACCTACGCAGAGAAATCATCTGATGCTGAGGCTCGTGTGTTTAGAGCTTTTAACTAACAGGTTGCAGCAGTTTACTGAGGCCCACAAAGAATTTACCACCTTCAGGACTGTGGTCCGGTCACCCTCTGCATGACGCCTTCAGAAATGAGAACTGCAATGGCCGTCACACCTACGTGCCCGAAAGGAGAGGAAAAATGGGGAGAACTACAAAATTTCACAACACAGAATGAGACTGCCTAAAATCCATTCATAGCTGGGGCCTGGAATAGATTGTACCAACTGAGCAGAGCTGGTCAAGACACAGCACAGAAAGAAAAAAAGAGTAAGGGAGTGATGGTTTTCCAGTGTCCGAATTATCCTGTGCACTACCCTCCATACACAGGGTACACCTATCTTGGAAAGCATGGGGAGGAGACGGCTGCCAACCGCTGCCCCTGCACTGAGAGCTCTAAGAGCCGTGATGCCTCTTGGTAATCCAAGGCTGGGAGGACCAGGAGGAATGAAGAAGAAAAACGTGGAAGCCTTGCAGTCCACTGTCACACCTTTGATGGTTCACTTAATGGCCAGTTGGAAACTGAGGTGGATTCATACATGTAATTGTAATTTCACCTAATGATGGGACAGTTCACATGACTAACCTCTCTTATCCCTGTGTAGTGCCTTTTGATTATGAAAAAATAATTTGCTGGTGCCTGCCAAAACCTGTTTTCATGGAACCATAGAATCATAGAATGGTTTGGGTTGGAAGGGACCTTAAAGCCCACCCAGTGGCACCCCCTGCCCTGGGCAGGGACACCTCCCACCAGCCCAGGTTGCTCCAAGCCCCGTCCAACCTGGCCTTGAACCCCTCCAGGGATGGGGCAGCCACAGCTTCTCTGGGCAGCCTGGGCACCTATTTCTTCCAAATATCTAATCTAAATCTGCCCTTTTTCAGTTTAAAACCATTCCCCTTGTCCTATCACTACAGTCCCTGTTCCTTCCCCAGCTCTCCCCACTTTAGGGACTGGAAGGGGCTGGAAGGTCTCCCTGGAGCCTTCTCGTCTCCCGGCTGAACCCCCCCAACTCTCTCAGCCTGTCTTCATAGGGGAAGTACTCCAGCCCTCCCAGCATCTCTGGGGCTTCTGTTTGATGTTAAATCAAACAGAAATTAATAAAATGGGAAATTATTAAATAATATCAATTATTAAACAACATTAAATTATTAATTATTAAATAATATTTAAAATTATTATTAAGTATTAAATAATATTAAAAAATATTAAATAATATTAAAAGTGTAAGGCTGGGTACGTCTTTGCAGCAAACCTCTAGATGATTTGACTATGGAAGAAAAAGAATGCACTATACTTTCACATTGTATCCAAATATTTGTATTCTCACCACTGTGTTGGCCCATATTATGTGTTTTTCTATTGCCTGAAGTGTTTAATTTTTTTTCTAAAAATAGGAAAGTCAATAAAAGAAGCAATTAAATAATACAGCTTTAATGATCTTCTAAGTTTACCTATAAATATTTACTATATGTCTTCCCCTTAGGTTGTTAAACTGATAATGCAACTTCAATTACTTTTAATTGTTCTTGGCTAGACATAAAGACCTACCGCAAAACCTGAAAGATCTTTACAAACATATTTTTCCTAGATGTTTGGTGAGAATGTATTGCTTCACAGAATTTCACTGATTCGTGGGAGACCTAAATTAGTAAAACATTTACAGATTATTGCTTAAGAAGTCATGGGTTAAACTTAGCAACAGATCTATGAAAATGTTTTAAATACAGTTGAATAATAGTGTTCCATAACCTGCTGGCTCTGATTGCTTTTGACAACTGCTGTAGAAAAGGAGTTTGGTAACAGGATTTTGTGGCCAAAATAAAGAAGCTAACAGATTTCTTCATAGAGTTCAAAGGAGAAAATATCATCGCTACCACCAGCATGCAATCAGTGACTCATGACAGAACTTCTGAGTCCAGATTAGGAATGTTAAAGATCTGCAGAATTTAACAGTAGCTGATAGGCAGATCGGAAAGCTGGCAAGTAAATGTCCAGGAAATCCAACTGGACAAAACTTTTCAAAGATAATTTGTAAAAATAAGAAGGAGAAAACCTGTTAAAATATTATTTTTGGTCCATTTATACTTTCTGATCCGCTGCTCTTTGTGGCAAGGAGGAGTTTGAAATTGAACGGGAAGCATACCTCCCTGTAAGCATGAAGACTACATCACTACTGCAAAAACACAGAAGATTGGCCTCTCTAACATTCTCACTAAATCTCATTTTTTTGACAGACTTTCTCATACATCTTTAAGACACTTTTATGGTATAATCAAACGAAGGCACCTTATTATAGCTTATTCGACTACTGCTACGCAGGGGACATGGCAAATCCCAGAACAACAGCAAATCAAAAAAGAAAGAAAAAGTTGTACCTACTTATCTCCATATAATAAAATTATTGAGGAGTATTATGCAAAATATGAAATGAGTGCTAATTTCACAACTGTACGGGCATAAGTTATGCAAGTTAACTTGCTTCTTCAGATTTCTTTAAAGGAAGAAAGGTAATTTGGGCATGTGGAGCACTGTGCAGACAACCTAAATTACATGAGTGCAGATGATGCATTTGAGTTATTATTTTATCCAGATCTTTGTTCTTTATTTCAGCTTGTAATTATGCTTGTGCCTTTCGTCTTAACTGCATTTGTAAAAATGGCAGAGGCAAAGATTTGTTCTCCTTCTCATTATAAAAAAGAAAAGCCCCTGGAGCACTACGAAGACTAAAATATTATATCCAACGTGTGACTGTGATGAATACTGTGAATAATGTACATAACTCCTAGTTCAGAGGTAGCCAACATCTGGTTCTTGGTTTCTAGATGCATATTGTCATCTTAAGATGAAAGCATTTCTGCAATTCGCTGTTCCTTCAATTCTCTTAGATAAATGATATGTATCTTATAATTGAAGATAAATATTTTAGCATCTAGCTCACAGGATAAGGAAGACATGTAACTACAGGTTTAGATATACATTCTCTCTTAGAATCAAAAGCCCTGGCCTCAGTATCATTTCCTGAGCACAGAAACACGGTTGGAATGTCCTGTACTTGCATTTTGTATGGCTTATTTGTTTCTTGAGAAGATAACGTGGCAGTAGATATAGGTGAACCATCCAGCATGTTCTGTCATGATCAGGAATTGCATACTGCTAAGACAATAAAAATATTAAAGACATTTATATCAAGAAAGACACAAGAAGGTAGTTAAAATTTTACATCTAAATATCTAAGGCATTCTTCACGAAGTTATATTTTGGCAACATAAAGTTTTAATCTTTAAATTAATTCTGGCACATTTACAATGATGATATCTGAATCACGTAAATGCTGCTGCGTATTTATGTGTAGGGCATGAAAATTATGCCACTACGTATTCAATCAATAGAGGTCATCTCTTCACAAAGGTAAAAACGCAGGTAATTTTTCAATTCAGATTTTTCAGTTATATTTTCAAATATTTTTTTGTGAAATAATGAAAAGTTAGCAAACTGTTGGAAAACAAAATTATGTATATTGGATTGCCATCTTATTCATCTCCAATTTCTGCATTTGCATGTTAGGACTGTCAAGAAAAAGAAATAATCATCTCATACATGCCTATTTCAACCTCCTGTTATTTCAGCCAAATACAACCATCCCGCTTTATACCACCTGATTTCCTTCAAAAGCAGTCTTTCTTGTTGAAAACTTAAACATTAGTTCACCTAGAGGCTGTTTATCCACTGCATGCTTCTGACTTGGCTCCTGTCAACGCTAATTTTGAGAAGTTAGTTTCTATATATAGCAGAATAATCAGTCAACAGAACATGTTTGCTGAAAGGCTGGCAAACCGGGTCAGTTCTAACTGAAGCTTAGGAAGCTTAGGGAGTGTGGGTTGGACGAATGGACAGTGGGGTGGATAGATAACTGGTTGAAAGACAGAGCTCAGAGGGTGGTGATTAGGGGCACAGGGTCTAGTTGGGGGTCAGTGACGAGTGGTGTTCCCCAGGGGTCAGTACTGGGTCCAGTCCTGTCCAATGTATTCATCAATGACCTGGATGAGGGGATAGAGTGCACCCTCAGCAAGTTTGCCAATGACACAAAGCTGGGGGGGGTGGCTGACACACCGGCAGGCTGTGCCGCCATCCAGAGAGACCTGGACAGGCTGGAGAGCTGGGCAAAGAGGAACCTTATGAGATTCAATAAGGGCAAGTGCAGGGTGCTGCACCTGGGGAGGAATAACCCCCTGCACCAGTCCAGGTTGGGGGTGACCTGCTGGAGAGCAGCTCGGTGGAAAGAGACCTGGGAGTCCTGGGGGACAACAGGGTGACCAATGACCAATGTGCCCTCGTGGCCAAGAAGGCCAATGGCATCCTGGCGTGCATCAAGAGGAGTGTGGCCAGCAGGTGGAGAGAGGTCATCCTCCCCCTCTGCTCTGCCCTGGGGAGACCGCACCTGGAGTGCTGTGTCCAGTTCTGGGCTCCCCGGTTCAAGAGGGACAGGGAACTGCTGGAGAGGGGACAGCAAAGGGCTACCAAGATGATGAGGGGACTGGAACATCTCTCTTATGAGGAAAGACTGAGGGATTTAGGTCTCTTCAGTCTGGAAAAAAGACGGCTGAGGGGGGATCTTATCAACACTTATAAATACTTCAAGTGTGGGTGTCAGGAGGACGGGGCCAGGCTCTTTTCAGTGGTGCCCAGTGACAGGACAAGAGGTAATGGGCACAAACTTGACCATGGGAAGTTCCATCTCAACATGAGGAGGAACTACTTTACTGTGAGGGTGGCAGAGCCCTGGCACAGGCTGCCCAGGGAGGTGGTGGAGTCTCCGTCTCTGGAGACATTCCAACCCCGCCTGGACGCGTTCCTGTGCCCCCTGCTCTGGGTGACCCTGCTCTGGCAGGGGGTTGGACGGGATGGTCTCCAGAGGGCCCTTCCAACCCTGTGATTCTATGATTCTATGAAGCCTCTTTTCTTGCAAGCTCAATGCACATCTTTGAAAGAATTTACGAGATAAAGTTGTCATTCTTTGTAAATCAGCTTCCACGCTATCTTCCAACGCTCTCTTTTGGGGAGCAAGAACTGCTTGCTCTACGAGATAATAAATTCTCAACTCTCCCATTGCCCTTTCTTCTAGCCTTCTACTGTTGAGGAAAATTTCCTGACCTAAGCAAGCTATACCAATTACGGTGCAAAACAACACAACTAGGAACAGAGCAATTCTGGAGCAGTAAAAAAAGGTGTGAGAGGGCAAACTCACGTATTTGTTTTTCCAGACAGGGCAATGAGAAGCACGCAAATTTTTGAAACCCAGCATTGTTATCCTGCTTTTAGTAACAAAATCACGTGGGAGTCCCCTTTAGTCTGGGTAACAACACACTCTCTTTTTACTAGGGCCTGTAATGACAGGATAAGGGGCAATAGTTTTAAACTGAAAGAGGGTAGATTTAGAATGGATATAAGGAAGACGCATTTTATGATGAGGGCGGTGAGCCCCTGGCCCATGTTGCCCAGAGAAGCTGTGGCTGCCCCATCCCTGGAGGGGTTCAAGGCCAGGTTGGACGGGGCTTGGAGCAACCTGGGCTGGTGGCTGGTGTCCCTGCCCAGGGCACAGTGTTGAAACTAGGTGATCTTTAAGGTCCCTTCCAACCCAAACCATTCTATGATTCTGTGGTTCTTGACAGCTCAAGATGAACCTTCTTTGCAAGGCAAGCTTCGGAGTATTCCAACAACAGGAGAAAAGAGAGTAAGAAAACATTTTGACTCAATTTTTAGCTTAGCCACTTGCATATACAATTTATTTGGAGAAAAAAAAAAGTATAAACTACAAATGAGGATAAACTTTACTGTTTCTATTCCTACTGAATTTCTATCAAAGTTAATAATAGCCTTTGTCAAGTAGAGATCACAAATATGGAACTTCAGAATTACCAGCTATAGTTTAAGTGGCTTTTCCTACAATCTATGAAACGACCAAAAGTATGTACACTTAGAAGCCAGGTAACAATTCTATTTTTTTTTCAGATCTGCATATCCAACCCTTTCTTCTTTTTTGATGTAATGTGCAAGCAAGGCACCTTGCTACTTTATTTTTATTGACAACATTCAGTAGTGTTTTGCATGAATTATTGCAGAATCCACGCAGGGTCATCTGTATCACACTGCAATTTTAACTATCTTCTAGCCGAATGACGCCCAGCAGGGCAATAAACGCTTCCAGTTCCAATATTCACATGCAAATAGGTGTTTGTATGAATACCTATGTAAATGATAATTAAATCTCTACATAGGCTACTTTTTTGATTCTGCAATACTCTTTGCCCTCTGGAATTTAAATGAACAGGTGTCCACAATTACTAGTACAAGTAAAAGCATATTTAAAACTATTTTTTTCTGTGCTTACAGCTCTCTACACTCAATATGTCAGAATTGTTTACACTGCCTTTCACCCAGAATTTTATTCTCTTTCTAGACAAGGTAACTAATGGAGAGCAGACAGTTTTCCAAAGAACTGAATATCCTTTTTTCTTTTTCTTTTCTTCCATTACTTATCACGCTGTTCAAAGCTGGGAAATTTGGGTACTGAAGCTCAGGCTGGAGTCTGGGGAAGGTTTTTTGCTGTAGGAATTCACTGTTGTGGGTGACCAAACAGGGAGGAAATCAGTATGGGGCTGAAAGCCGGAGACCAGATAGAACAAGGCACTACACATAGACAACTGTTGCTTGGTAGGTCCAACTTTCCTCTGGTTTTGGATGAAACAGAGAGAAACCCTGGCATCCTCACTGCTGTACAAAACAGCAAAATAATGGGTGCCTGTGCAACTTAAAGAGGCATCGCTGCCAGAAGACCTCCCTATCCCATAGGATCTTGTTAGTTGCACTGAAGCCCGAATGTGGTGTGACCCAGGACCCCCTCTCTGTTGCAAGAGCAAGATACCATCGTGCAGTGGATTGCAGGCAACTTTGCCATTGGGAAATACGGTGTTTCCCACAGCATCCTCTGTGGCGGTTGCAAAAACAACGCTGAAGCAGCAGCAGGTCCCACCGAGTTTGCAAGAACATGGCAGTGTGGAGTGAACTTCTCCAAAGAGCGGGTCATATGGTAAGGTTCAAAATTTAAGAGCGGTAATAGGTCTTACCGCTGCAAACTGCCTTTGGTATGCCTCTAAAAGAACAACATACCCCTAAAATATTAAAAATAATGTAGATATACTACCACCATCTCGAATTTCAGGAGAGAAATAATCAGTCATAAAGTCAGAGGCCTTTTGTTACCTGTTAGTACCACGTTATGTAGTTATAGGCAATGTTACAAACCAGAGAAATCACGGGCCTTTCTTTCTGTAAGCTTATACTATAAACACAGCCACTCAGAGAGCCCTTACACAACCACAGGCACTGTAAACCTCAGCAGGTAGCACTTTTTTGTCTCTAAAACAGCCTCTCTCCAACTTGCTCTCACCCACACTGCTCGAGGTACTTTCGTTTGTGCTTGCCAAAGCCCTATGGTAGGAAAATGCCAGTTTCCCGTGAAGGTGCACAAGTAGTAAAAGTTACAACCTGCTTTTAAAAACCCCATTATTGTTGACATTTTATTGAATACCTCTCTGCCTGATGTTTTTTTCCCCTTTTCTTCTGGGACCTCAGCATTCCCTATAACATTTTCTAGACTCTATTGGAGAAAAAAACCCACCCTGAATCCCATATTAAATCAAACAAAGTTTTGTTTCAACCCCATTATTTCACATGTATATCTCATGTTTCTATAGCTCCTTTAAGTACTTTCTGCCATTTTGCATGCCAACTTTATTTATGGTATTGTTTCAGTATTTGCGTTTTGCGTTAACTGCTCTGAGACAAGCCTTATCCTTCAACATATGAATATGGAATCTCCATCCTTAGAGATACTAAAAAAAAGTTATTTACAAATAAATAAACTGTATGTTATTTAAGACCGAATAAGGAGCCACCTCTATGATTGCTCCAGGCAGTCCCTTTTACATCAGAGAAAAAAGAAAGAGTAAAGTGCAAGTAAGGTCTTGAGTATCACACTTATAAGCTATGTTTATCAGACCTTATTCAAATTCGTATAGCTTTTAGTCAAGCTGACATTTTGTCACTAAAAAAAAAATTAATATTTGAAGAAATGTCCAGATAATAATTTTTCTTTCATTTTCTCATAAAGGGAATACATTTATATAACCCAAATGTTCAAAAAAACCCACAATCCCTCATTTAATAATGCAACTATCTCTGGAAATTTGAGCATTTGAACAAGAGACTTTTACTTTTTATAAATCTAACAGCTACAAGCACTGGACTACTCAATGGAATTTTTTAATAATACACTGTCCCTTTTTAAGTTCAGATGATATTTATCTACTGAATTGGGAAAAATGATTCAAGAATCTTTCACAAGTTTATAAAATCTAACTGACTTCATGCAGTCGGGGAGAAAATAGATACACTCCTATTAAAAATCTATATATTTGCAGTTGTTTA
Organism: Sterna hirundo; assembly: GCA_009819605.1. Classification (NCBI taxonomy): domain Eukaryota; kingdom Metazoa; phylum Chordata; class Aves; order Charadriiformes; family Laridae; genus Sterna; species Sterna hirundo. Next base: position 3,442,923 of record CM020462.1, read on the forward strand.
AAAAGCCAGATTTTTTTTCCGAAACCACCATGAAAGCAAAAGAATTATTCTAAGCTTCCCACAGAGTGTCTTATTATTATGTTCTAAACTGCTGCAACTTTATTTTGGGAACATTATTGTATTTGAAACTGTTCTAAGACAGGAGACCGACCGATACTTCCTGTTTTGCACGAGACAGATCTTTTCTCTCCAGCATGTTTCAGTTGCGAGTCGCGCTGGGGAAGTTCAAAACAGAGGCATTAACTCCAAATACTCCGGCGCGCATGGCTGCGCGGCCACCGAATGTGCTGGGAAACACCAGGGCCAGGAGCTGTGCCCATCACCTGGGGCCGAGTGGAGGAGCACAGAGGGGGTTCGCAGGGGATGGCTGCCCCGCACCCCGGCTATCGCTGCTCCCGAGCATCCCCAGCCTTCCCCAGGACAGGGCTGTTCCGTTCCGTACCCCCCGGCCAAGCGCAGAACACGGTGCTCCAGGCAGGGCGGTGCCGTGCCTTATCGCTGTTCTCTTTACTAGACTAGACGTCACCAGTGATGCCGATTTCTTGTTTGGGGTTTAACACATTTTTACACCCCTCAGACAGTTAACCATCTGCATGACTTTCATCATTAAAGTACTTTCACAGACTTCAAAGGGACCACTAGCGTGCCTAATCTTAAACAAGTGCGTAGGTATCTATTGAACTGTGGTTTCTAGTGGGGTTTTCTGAACCGGGGAGAACAGTCAGTACCGTTCTGAAAGTCCAACCTGTTTGTGTGGGGGTAGCCAACGAATCGTACCTGCAGCATTTGTTCTTCCTCTGAAAATATCGTCGTACGCTTTCCATTGCGGGGTCACCTGGTAGGCGTGGATGAACACCACAAAAACCACCACCAAGCACATTAATGGCACCAGAGCAGCGGTGAAGAGAGCAGCGTAGGCATTTGGAATGAAGCACCTGATGGAAAAAACAGGGGAAAAAAAGCTGTTCATAAACGTAACAGACACCTCGAACACTCATGAGTGAAATTTCGAAAAACAAATGCTTTTGGAAAAGGATACACTTTACACACCACAAATTCCTTATCTCTATTCCCACCCTTGATAGGATGCATAGGGGTCGGCTGGTTCTTATCTCCTCACCATATCTTCAGGAATACAACATTTGCACCTTAAAAGTATGCATGTTAATATTTTAGCCTAACCAATGTTGGAGAGATTTAAACTGTTGCAATGGAATAAATTATATTTCAACAAACTCCATGCATGCTATATTCACTTAATGTGGTCACTCCTAGTCACCGAAGTCTAAAAGGGCATTATGCAATTTTCTACACTTAGCTCCTGAAACCACAAATTAAATTTTGAGAAATATATTTTAAAAATAAATGAACAAGTCTTAAAGGCAGGATAACTATTCCTCTTCGAGCTGTTGGAAGTTATATGTCATTTGCACGCTGCAGCCAAATGCTCACTCCCTCCCGTTTTTTAAAAATTGTCCTGTCTCTCCTTACCCTTTCCATTCATTAAAGTTATAATGATTTATAAAGATGTGACAGGAACATGGATTATTCCTGAAAAAGGGTCAAGTTACATATATAAGACGATGACTTGAGGGAAACGGAGATGATAGCTAGAGAGAGCTCTCGACAGTATGAGAGACCAGGGTTTTCTGTGAACTCCCTGGAGGTCAGTATGTGCTTTACTGCCACTGACCTACTCTCGAGATGACGCACAACGGAGCAGCCCAAGGGACAGCTTGGGAGTCAGTATGTCTAGAGAGTATGTGGTCACTGCTATCCCTATTAAGAGGGTGTAACTTACCCAGCCCTTCTGTTTGTCTCTTAAATAAGCTTAGAGTCAATGCTGGTATAATATACATCTGAGAAGAGCCTGGCTACGTGTTTCACTGGTATACCTTCTGGGTTTGTTTTGGTGGTCGTGCATACTCTGCCTAGCACGTCCTGCAAGCCTCTGGGATTCCATTCTGGGTCAGCTCTTCCAGAGCACTCTCAGTGAATCCCAAAATCATTTCCAGCAGAATCTAGATGCCTTCTACAACTCTCTGAGAAGGTACAGGCTCAGTCAGACACCAAGCTGAGATACCACCCGATAACATCACTGAGCAAGTAAGTAAGCAACAAGGAAGGTAGGAACTCTCTACTGCAATTAAAACTGTTTGCTTCACAGAATCTCAGAATAGTTGAGGTAGGAAGGGACCGCTGCAGGTCATCTTGTCCAACGCCCTGCTCAAGCAGAGCCAGTTGCCCAGGACCACGTCCTGATGGCTTTTGTACATCTCCAAGGATGGAGACTCCACCACCTCCCTTGGCAACCTGTGCCAGTGCTCAGTCACCCTCCCAGTGGAAAAGCGTTTCCTGATGTTCAGCTGGAGCCGCCTGTGTTTCGGTTTGTGCCCGCTGCCTCTGGCCCTGTCACTGGCCACCACTGAAACCACCACCTGGCTCCGTCCTCTGTGCACCCTCCCTTCAGGTATTTATATACACTAAAAAGACCCCCCTGAGCCTTCTCTTCTCCAGGCTGAACAGTCCCAGCTCTGTCAGCCTCTCCTCACTGGGGAGATGCTCCAGGCCCTTACTTATCTTGGTGGCCTTCGTTGGACTTTGTCCAGTCCGTCCATGTCTCTTTTGTACTGAGAAAGCCCAGAACTGGACCCAGCGCTCCAGCTGTGGCCTCACCAGAGCTGAGCAGAGGGGAAGGATCACTTCTCTTGACCTGCTGTCAACACGGTTGTTTCCTGGACATGACATATGACCCATTTCATCTTTCTAATTTTAAACACTTCTTAGGTATGAAATTTATTTTTGTTCCCCAAATGTATTCTTGAGTGGGTCCAATTAGCATTAAGACATGAAGGCGTATTACCATAACCTATGCTGCTTTTCATGGTTATAATGAAGCCAAGAATCTTAGCACAAGTATACTCTTCTATAAAATCATATTTATCTTCTGAAACCTGTAAATTTTTTTTAAATTTTATACTCTTTGTATTTCAGATATCACGTATACTCTTAAAAAACTATCCGCGCACCCTGAAAGTCTTCTGTGAACTCTCCTCTATATTCAGTTAATGAAAGCAGCATAAAAATGAGAACCTACAGAGAAGAATCACTTTTACTAATACCCCTACGTACTTCCTATAAGACACTGAAAAACTATGTAGACATGAGATACACAAGGCTGTATGAACCTACAAAGCTTGCTTTGGATTTTTTTCTTAAGCGCAATGGCCAGCAATTCAACGATGACCACTACTTCCTGTAAGTTTTATTCACATATAGAAGCGTAATAATATATGTTGAAAGGTATTTTTTAAGCTGGAAATCATACAGGATATCATAATAGGGACCAACTGAAAATAATTATTATACTAGACACTAGGGGCACACATGTATTACTGCATTACCATGACACATTCGTCACATGGAACTGTGGTGTGTCGCACATTCCTAGCATTGGATGGGAATAGAAAAAAAATGTCCCAACACATCAACTAATCTGGTGTTCCAGAACACAACTATTCTATAGGAAAAGGCTGCTGTGGAAACTGGAATGAACACGTAATTACAAACGTTACTTGTTCAAAGAAGAGCATTATCTCCTGCAGTATAGCCTTCAAGCAAGTTGCCTTTTTTGTTTTGTTTTTTTTTTTTCTTTAAACAGGCACTAGATTTTGTAAAGTGAGTCTTTAATCCATGAAAGACAGAGCCATTGTGCATAATGAAGTTGGGTTTTTTTTTGTATTTCTTTCTTGGACTAAGTATAAGGTTTTTCTTTTGTTTGTTTTGACTCTGAGTAATAGGAAAAAAAAAAAAGAAAATACAGTTACTAATTGAAATACATGCCTCGTGCAATGGGGACAAGAAAAATCAAATACTGTTAGCTTCTTCAGAGACTGTCATTTTATTGCAAAGTTTCTGTGGCTTCCTATTAACACTTTCTGTTACCAAATTGTAATTTTTTTTCCCCCGACTGTTGTGTTTTGCTACCAGCTTACATCTCTTATAGCATCAAAAAGACAACTCTTCAGCTTTCATGCCAAGCTGCCTCCACTCTCCCCCTTCTGGAGTATTGTTATCTGACTGGATGGTCCAACTTTGGGTCTGTTTTGACCACTTTGTTCTGACCATCGACTTTGTTTCAATCCCTGGTTTTGTTTTGGTTACTATAAACTTCTCTGGTAACTTCAGCAGCAACATACTCCTATTGGTTGATTCTCTTCCACTACTTCTAGCTAAACTAATTTATTTTCATTAACTTCAAGACTCCCTCTGGTAGCCTCCCAATCTCTACTCCACTCATAGTGTCACATTTCTCATAAACAGCACTTTATCTCCACCTCAAACATTTCTAACTTACAATTTTTTTTTCCAACTTATGCGAACATTAAACACATTATGCAAAGCCCTCTGTAGGTCTGTATCTATTACAATTCTACGAAAGAGACTAGAAATAATTGTCTTCAGTACGTGTCTTCTCCAAGGTATAATTCCATACTAGTATGAAATGTTTTGTTAATCATTTTAGAACTGAAAAAAAAAAAAAATTAATTTCTTCCCTTCCACACCAAGCAACAAGATTGTATTTTATACTAGGACTAGAATGAGGAGAAAGAGCTTTAATATATGACATTTTTTTTCTCTCTTGAGACCTACTACTGATGTTCATTCGATCTAAATTGATACTTTTAAAAACAACATAAAAATATGGGGAGATTAGGACATAGAAATTAACAGGCAATATGATTTTCCCTTTGGAAAAAATGTAATCTCAGAAAATCATATACATTTAAATCAATTCATTGATTAAAATGACCTCACTTATTGCCTATACAGAATCAATGCATTACCTTGGGTTTGTTTTACCCTGGCTTTTAATCTATGAAAAAGGGATTGCTAAGTTTGCTTTCTTCTCATATGACCCTTTAAGTGTATTTGTGAAGTCTTCTGTGAACCCTTAAACATTTCCTAAAATCTGGAGAGGGATTCAAGCTACATAAGATATGGAAGGCCCTCTTTTATTTTTCCAAATATTTTTAAGGGAAAAAGACAAAAAAACTGACAAGATGTATACTGGAACTATTTGTTAGCACAATTATATAATTAATATTTAAAAGGCAAAAAAAATATCAAAAAAACCCCAAAGCAAAAAAAAAAAAAAACCAACAACAAACAACCAGGCAACATTGTTAAGGAAATATGAACTACTTAAAACATTTAAGGAAGGTATTCAATGAAAGGAATGACATATTTTGTTCCCTCCTAAGCAAGAAAGACTTAAAATAGCTCAACGTCTTACACACAGATTCATTCCTTTATTGCCATGCCTTGAATTCTAAGGACAATCTCCTCCAAATGGATCTGGAAACTATGGAAAGTTAAGTTTGACGAAAAATTGCAACTCTAACAAAAAATATCTGGTGTTCTCTTTTAGTTTTGTCAGCAGGGAGCCAACCTTTTGACTTTTACTTGTCACATGAGCTTCTCTCTGGAGCTAGACCTAGATTGTTTTTATTCCTGTTGTTGTTGCTATTTCTCTGGTTATTATTTATTTTTATTTTCATTATTATTGTTTAATCCTGGGCACAAAGCTCGACAGCTCTTGAGCTTCTCCCTTGCTTTGGTCCGCCTGTCACGCAGAACGGAGAACTGTGGCACCATGTGAATTTGCTCATATCACGCGTGTTACACCAGGAAGGTGAAAGGCAAAGGTCAGGCACGTGAATTTGCACTTCTGTTTGTATTTCGTCACCTCCATGCGGAGAAAGAAGTCGGTGTACCTAAAATAACCTAATGAAAGGCAAAGCTGGAATCATTTATTCATGCTTCCTCAGCAAATTCTTCAGAAAGTAGATGAGACATTGCTAAAAAATTAATATGTGCAAGTCAGGTTATGATCTACACACACTGCTAGATGTTCACACGCTCTGGGCTTTTTTAAAACGCAATTTGCTCTGTTCCAGATTTTGGTTTTGTTGTAGAAGAAGGCTACATTACCCTTGAGCTGGCACTTCACACTTCTTCTAGAACATGCTCAACAATTTTCTGCGACGTGCAGCACAGGCCAGACAATGGAAATGTTTTTTGCAAATCATTACTTGCTAAAAAGTTGTTAATCTGACAAATTATCTTCAGCAAATTGTGTATGACGTGTATCTAAGCAACATACCAAAGCCTAAAATATCTTTCTTTTATGAACTCATAGTATTTATTGTCTGCTTCTGATGTTTTGGGCAGCTTCGCAGTTTTGATAATCAACCGTCTTTTGAAAACTTTATAGGTTTCTAATAGGCGGAAGCTCTGGGCTTTTAGTTTTGACGCAGTTGTTAAGTGTAACCCTCTGACAACACCGATTTCTTGTACTGTGTCTCAGAATCACCAACAAACTCAGTTCTCTGCGCTATATATGTATATATGTATGTAGATATAGATATAGATAGATATATAGATGATATATAGATATAGATATAGATATAGATATAGATATAGATATAGATATATAGATATAGATATAGATATAGATGATATATATATAGATATAGATATAGATAGATATAGATAATATAGATATATATAGATATAGATATAGATATAGATATAGATGATATAGATATAGATAGATATAGATATAGATTAGATATAGATATAGATATAGATATAGATATAGATATAGATATAGATATAGATATAGATATAGATATAGATATAGATATAGATATAGATATAGATATAGATATGTGTGCAATTTCACCTGATGAATTGCTCCTGCGTGGGCCTACATCTACTGTAATAATTCTTACTGGAGTTTATGCAGCTCCCTCTGGTCCTTCTACCAACTTTCTGCTTGTTTTGGAACGCTGCTGCTGTTCATATCAAACACCTTTACAGCTTTTGGCAGCGAGGTACAAACCCAAAGCAGCTGAGTGTCCAGCTAACGCTGTGGTATTTTATTTCCCTTAGCACCAAGCTAGAGGCGCTGGCCCACGGACCCTGCACGCACGATTCGGCTCTGCTGATGTTTTATGCACATGGCCATCTACCACGATGGTGGAATCAACACAGTGAATCAACCCAGCGTGGCTTATGAGCCAACGAACTCTAAAGCAGAGCACTTTAAAGCCAAACAAAAAATAATGCTCATTTACTTTAAAACTGCGTGCAGGAAAACGCTGGTTTTAGCAACCGTTTGAGACCAAATCGGTGGTGGGCACATCCTCAGAGCAGAACCCTCAAAGCCTCCTGAATCCAACAATTTCTCAGCCTGAACAGATTATACAGTTCCACTCTTTTTTTTTGTTATATATTGTAACAGTACTCATTTTACATAAATATGTTAAGCAACAAGGTTAATGTTTGTGCTGTGTTTTGTTTTCCACTCCTCTGTCAGGGAAAGAAACACGCAGACAACTTTGTTGTATGTGTTGGGTTTTTTTTAAGAAACTTATGTTTCTATGAACTGATGTGAAGAAAACCAGTCAGAAAGGGTACAGTAAGGTTAAAATGGGTAACATTTGAGGTAACAGTCACTGGTTCCTGAGGAAATTCAAGCCACATTCACACCAGAGAAATTTCTGTTTCTAGAGTACATGAGATATTCCTACAAGATTATACAAAAATTCACAGTGCCAAAGGTGCGTGGGTTTAGACCCATGGTCTTCATTCCCTTTCGCGCAGTCTTCCAGACACACTAACAATAGCCCACACAACACCCCGAAAACACGGACTGAAGACTTTTTAAAACCCAGTGGAAGACTGAATTAAAGAGAGTGGGCCAATTTGATGTGCTTTATGGCTACCTTGGGCAATGGAGCGTTTATTTGGAGTTTTTTTGAGCTTTATCACACAGATAGGAAGTTTGCAACCCAGCCAAAAAACACCTGCCTGTGTAACAGATGCCCCATTGCTACCGAACATTGCAGTAAGTGTTGGCCTGTGACAGTGTCACGGATACAGCTATGGGATGGTTTAACACCAGTGAAAACTTAAAAATATTTCTGAAGTACCATCAGGAATGGCTCACTGCCCACGTGAACCTTTTGCTAAAGGCAACTGTACTGTGGCAGGGAACTAAAAAGCTTTTCTCTGCATAAAAAAGCTTTTCTCTACACCACACGCGACGTCATTGCTGCCTGATGTCGGTCTAGCCTGATAAAGAACACGCAACCTCCCCAAGAAACCTGTTTCGGTGCTTCTCTAGAGACCATTTCACAGCGTTAAACTCCACTCGCCCTTGGTGCGGTTTATGCACGTTATGTCTTGGCATAGCCAACGCGGACGGCGAAACAGGTTTTTCCCTTGTTCGCTGCAGCATTTCCTTATCTACCCATAAATTGCTACAATTTCCCCCTCTAGTCTTCTTTCAACCGAACAGGTCTAGATCTTTGAGTCTGTCTGAGCATAATTCATATTTAAGATTTTTGCCAGTCTCATTGATTACACCGCTTTGCTAACGTATTTCTTAAATTATGGGGTCTAGCGCCTTTGAGAGCACGTCCTCTCAGTACGTGGCTGCAGCAGAATGACTTTATGCGTCCTTAAGACTAAGTTGCTTTACATATAGGCCAATACCATGTCTGTCTCTCGTGCCGTAGCACAAAGTTGTTGATTCACGCTCATTTTATCATCCACAATGCGCAGGAGATCTTTGCCAGGAGAACTGGTAAACAGCCAGTTACTCCCCATCCTATTTTTGCATAGCTAATTATTCTTGGCAATATACAATTCTTTCCACATGTCCCCACAGAATACCACGCTACTTTTTCAGAACGGATCTCAGATGTCAATAACATTATGAGTTATAACTGACATTCAATGTATTTCTTTCCCAGCTTTGTGCTGTGGTAAATTTGAATGGAAACTCCTTTATCCCAGGCTTGTATTATATGAGGTATATGTAATATTTTCCAGTCTATTAGTAACCAAGGAAGATGTTGAGCAATATTTGAAGGACATTTTAAACCCATGACTCCTTGAAAAGTTTCATCCAAGAATTAGGAAAAAATTACCTGATAACATAGTTAGTCCATGGACAGCCTTTTTCAATATGCCTTGGAATATATTGGGAAATTTGAGATAACTAGATATGCACTAACATTGTTCCAAAGATCAAAAAGGGCGATGATCTAACTGATGTGTCAGGCTTTTGAACAGAGGCGACCAAATATCAGACATGATAAAACATTCAGCTCATAAAGAAATAAAAAGCAAAAATCACGGTGCTTTTCTGGACAAGAGACTACATCAGACAAACTTCATTTCATTCTTTCATGAAGTTGCAGGTTTGGTTTATAAGCGCACCTGGAAACTTTTGACACTACCTGAATTACGTAGTGGGATGCAACACAAGGAAAGCAAATTTGTAGAACTACTACACACCTACCGCACTCACTGGCTAGTTCTTAATTCTGCAGAAGGGAATCTGGAAATTACTGTGGATCACACTGAGCAGAACATGAGTGGCAACTTGATTCTGCTGTTGCAGAGGCAGATGTCATACCTGGGTCTATGAACAGCAGTATATGGTGCAACGCACATGAAGCAACTGTTCTGCTCTAGTCAGCGTTACAGAAACCTCAGTGGCAAGCTCCGTCTGGTTTCAGCACGTTTCAAAAACATGAATTGCATGAAGAAAGTTCACAGGAGAGCAATGAAGACTACCAGAGGTCTTATGTTCCGCTCAGAAAGGCTGAAAAAAATTGTTTTGATTTGCTTAGTTGGTTTCAGGTTTTTTTTTCTTTCTAAAAAGAAGGGACATGTATTGGCAAACTACAGTAGGCAAAGGAACTTGCAATCTATGAGTAGGCAAAAAGCAAAAGAATAATACTTTCTCCATGTTGTAGTACATTTTTCTGCTTGAAAACACAAGCTGTGGGGCTTAAGCTACACCAAGACGGGCTGCCGGCTACCAGAGTAGTCACAGAAGGGATTAGCTGCCTTTAGCTGATCCACAAAGATCAGGGCTAGGGCCCTTAAAAGAGGATCCAGACGCAAACTAGCAAGGTTCTTTCAACCCCAGAAATTCATCCTTGAAAAAAAAAATAATATAAAAATACCTAAATCACATGCCTTGCAACGAAAGATGTTCGGCAGCTCTTATTTCTTGTTTGAACCATTCTTTCCAATGAAGCCCCTGAGGTTCAGTTCTATTGCAGATAAAACTTTCTCTTCTGGTGAACGCTCGTTAAACATTTCCTAGGCAATCCACAGTCAAGACCAAAATAGGAAACAGAGAAGATCAGCTGAGCCTTCTGTGGATCATTTCGGAATTCTACTCTTTTTCTTCCCTTGCCTTGCCTTGCCTTTTCATTTCTTCTTTCCTTTCCCCCGCTCCTTTCTCCCTTTACCCTTCCCTTCATTATCAATAGCTGCAAACTGTGCGCACGCCCAGGACAACTGCACGCATCCAGAGAACATGCCTAGCTCGAATTTTATTTACAGCCTGTTTGGTATTTGACTGGGATGTTGCCCGCCAATGCCCCTGATGATAAGCAAGCTTATTCATACCCTTAGTCAGCTAAAATATTGCATAATCCAAACTGCATAATAGGAAAAGTAATCCTTCAGATGCACAAGAGTGAAAACCACACGAACAGCTCCAGTGTTTACCTTACCCAGTACCCCAAACAAAGTTTACCAAACCCTTTACTTTCACTGCTAATACGTCTTGCATCCTGCTACTGGTCAGCGAGTCTCTCTCTAAAGACAGGCATAAGACACAAACAAGTGAATTTTAAAACAACCCATCAGCAAAGACTTTTAATTTTTTCCCCTTTGCAAAGGGCAAAGCGCACTGCAATACAATATAACATCCCAAGGTTTACATTTTTTTCCTAAGTCTTCAGAAAGCAACCATTGGTTTCAGGTGTGCTCTGAGTAATAACAAGGCATATTGAGCAATGCTTCTGTCATCTATACTCATTAAGGAAGGGCTATAAAGATTACAATTTCCATTTGCAGCATAGGAAGAAAACTTAGTGATGCAAAATAATTTTTAAAAGTCTTCTTAGGATGTTAGTGCCAGGTCAAAAAGCACAATGAAGGAGAATGCAGCTGCCAGGACAGTCCTTAGACAATCAGGCCTCTGTCTCTAGGGATGCAGTAACATGGAAGTACAGCTTGAAACAACATTTTTTTAACCAAATGTTGGTCCAGTGTTGGCACAATACATCTGCTTGGTTAAGTGAAAAGGAAAAACAAGGAGATTCAGGAAGAGTTCTTGTCCTCATTTAATACGGACTGAGTGGGGGACATCCACACTAGCAAATGAAGATGTAGGGATCTGTGATCAAGCATGGAGCCTGTCACCATCCAAAATACCTAACTCTGTTCAGCATTGCTCCAACTAGGTATTTTCAAAACAATGTCCAGGCAGAGGCAGACTGTGTCAAAAAAAAGTCATTTTTGATGAAACTACAGCAGATTTTACTCCTTCCGTCCTCTACTGATTCATCCTATCAGCGCTACTCCAACCCTACTCCAGGGCTCTCAAAAATGCCCACGTGCCAGCTGGGAGGGCGCACCACACATACCCTCAGTTTTGTGTTATAAAAACTCCCCCTGGTTACCCTCAATGCAGCTCATGTTGTTTCAGATACTCAGAATTGAAAAAAACAAAACAAAACAAAACAAAACAAAACAAAAAAAAAAAAACCCAACACAAAGTAACACATTTTATTGCTATGAAGTGTCTTTGAAGAGACCTGAGCAGACACAGGACCAAGTGCTACGTAGTTTTGGCTGGGGGAGAGATTTCAAACAAATGTGAATGGGAACGAGCCCGTGTCACTTAACCTGTGGGCCAGGTATCAGTCCTTGGAGCAATTTTATTTGGCATGAATATTTGGAATCTGAGGCATCATTTTATAATTCAAAACATTTTCAAACGTAGCAAGTAGTAACCTCCCCAATTGTAGGGGAGGTAGTGAAACGGATAATTTTGGGTGATGGTAGGTACCTAACAGTGGGAGAGACTCAGGCACCTTTATAGTATTTCTAGTTGGTCCTGAACATTTATACAACTTTTTTTTTTCTTTGTCATGGTTTACAGTGGTAAAATCAAACTTCTACAGAAAACCCAACAATGATTAGGAGAAAGTATCTCCTTACAGTTTTGTTACAGTGTTTATGTGTAAATTAAAATCAGCTAATAAAGGATATTGAAATACCGATTCATTAGACTAAGTTCAAACTGTAGTAGTCATACTTCAGTAGTCAAAATAATAACATATAAAAATGAGAGCCTAAATATAAACTAGTCTTTTTGCAAATTGGGATGTCATAATTTCCCAGCCAGCAAAAGAGAATGCTTGTGTCTGTGGTGCTTCAGAAACTGAGAGCAGTGTTTGAGCATCTTTGTCTGAAGCAGAAAACTCCAGCAACTGTAGAAAAAAGAAAAAAATAACAAAATAATGTACTGCACCTGCATAATGACCTGTATTAAAACGAAACAACAGCTTCCATTCTTTTAAAAATACATTATTATTACATAATGGTGATGATGATGATTATGACAATAATGTTGTTTTTCTAAATGCTGTGCATCCCTCACCAAAATGTGTAAAAACATGATTTGACAAAAACAAGCATCTGGCTTCCAGCATCACTACACCAGGCCATGGATGCCTTGATAAAAGCAAGACTCAGAAGGCTGTGGCGGCTGTCCTGAAGCTGGCCACGAATGGTCAGACGCGCTCTGCATTTCTAACAGCTCATTACTCACAATAACTTCAGGCCCGCGGCAAGTTTTAAAAGAAGAAGTGACACGGTTTGGGTAAAGCGAACACTGGAAGGTGGTATCGTGACTCGGGAAGACACAGTATGTCCCCTGTCGTCATTCGTGGCTCCAGAAACCTTCGTATGAGCACACTGAGCAAGGACCTTCCCTCCAACCAGGCCGATCGGTCTACAGGACCGAGCAGGGAAGAACAATTTCACACTGGTCAGCACAAATTACAGCCGCCTCAGGGCACTCTAAATTACATCTGGCAGGCCGGAGCGGTTATTCAAGCAGTGGAGGCTGACTGAAATGTGGCATGGCTTCATATTTTGATGACTCTCCGATATGCAAGGGTTTCTTTTAGCAAGAGCTTACTCTCAGGAAAGAGATGATTTTTTTATTTTTTTTTTTTATTGTCTGCTCTGCAACGAGAAAGTAGCTCAAAATAATGAGGAGAGAGCTCTCTGACTTATATTTCCATCGGATAACTCCAAAAAATGGCCTTAACGGCAGGGTGGAAGCGGCTCTGGTTTATAACTGAGTCCAAGGGTGTTGCTGGACCTTTCAAAGAGGCATCACCCAGCCCTCACCCCGCTGACACCCCCTTGGCAGGATGTGGTTCCCCACCAGCCCTCCTATATTCTTTGGAAAATCCCTGCCACTTTTTTTTTTTTTTTTTTTTTTTTCTCCTTTTTTACCCCCCAACGACTTGCAGACGAACCGCACGCTTAACCCACGCTGGCCGAATTACACGGACCGTATCAAATTTTAAACTGAACTCTGGTTTTCTTAAGCTGAGTTGCAGTACAGCATTATGAAAAGAGCTTGAATTCTAATTTTATTACCAAAAAAAAAAATCTCGGAAATGTATTCATTACACACTGGAAATTTCTAACTAGACAGTTTAAGATTTTAGAGCGGTGTTTACATATGTACATGCTCTTACTAGAAATATTTTGCCTATTTCTTTACATAAAGAAACATAGGCAGCTGTGAGAATTGGGTCCTAAATACTGCCTGTATCGAAATTAAAGGGTGCATGACGATTACAGAAGTTTTTTAAAAGCTGGCACTCTGCTGGAGTTACATTTTATGAAGCAAAATGTCTTCCAATATTAGTAGGTTCCAGACCCAAAGAATAGTGTGTAAAGCACCTCTGAAATTTAAGATGACAGACAGAACAGTTGCAAATATTACACTTCTCCCTGCATGATCTGTATCTGAAGCTATTTAAATGTCAGTTCCTGTTGCTTCTAGTTCTGAAAAAAAGAAATCCCTTTTTTGTAATATAAAAAGGAAATTTGCTAAAAATAAGTAGGCTTTCTACCAGTAAGATCAGACATTTAGGAAAGCTAAGAAAATGTCAGGTAAAACGAATTAGAAACGTAACAAAACACACCAAGCAGTTATAAAGATTTCTCTCTTTTTTTAACTTAAACAATACAGTGCTTGCTGAACTTCTACCACAAGCTCATGTCAGTGCTGTTGCTGATAAGCAAAGAACACTAATATAAATAAATGTTCTCGCTGATAAGTGAACCACAGGCAGCCCTTCCTGCTATTAGTGAGTTGTTTTTTTTAAAAAAGAAACAACACGCTTTGCCTCCATTCTCACCTCCACACGACGCAGCCAGAGAATCTCCAGCGCTGGGTGTTAACTGAGGCTTTTGCAATACGTAGAGTTTTTGTTTGTTTGGGGGTGTTCAGGGTGGGTTGCTGTGTTTTTTCCCCCCCCCAGCTTTGCTTTGCAAACGGAGGCAGCGCTCGGTACAGCGTGTGCAGGACACCGCGCCGAGCGGAAACCCGCAGCGCTGCTGCTGGGGAGGAAGTACCAGTTTCTTTCCTCACGAGCAGCCTGAAAAAACTAAATTTGTGAGCCTGCAGAGCGGACGGTCTTCAACTCCCCCCCTGCCGCCCCTTAGCAAAAGCTCTCCCTTTCCCAGACACCCACAAAAACCCAGCTTTTGGCTCCGGGCGCTGCTGCTGCTGCCGGGCAAACGCCGAGGACAGTGCCCCAGGAGCTCGGGTCCCCTCCTCCGGTCCCCTCCGGCAGCGGTCCCACCGCACGCAGCCACCTCCAGCAAGGGGCACGGTTGGTGCCGCTTCCACGTCTGTTCGCCCCCGGGATGACAAACTGCCGCTGGTTGAAGGCTGAGGGTTGCAGGGTCCGCCGGCTGTTTATTAACAGGGTTTTACGAGGCTGTGCTTTGTTCGCCAGCGTCGGCGTGCCGCACAAACGGGCAGCTTCTTGCAGCCCAGCATCCCGAAGCCAGCAGAGCTCCCTGGGGAAGACGGGGCACCTAGAGGAGACCTGGAACACCAGACCCTGTGCCAGCATTGAGCCTCTGCCCCAAAAGTACCTGTCTGGTTGGGGCCACAAGTTCATCTTACACCTTTGCAAGAAATCTGACTCTCTGTATGTTGTGAAAGTTCCTCAAAAACCCACAGCAACAATATTTCACCAGCTGTTTCACGTGCTATCCTACATGTAGAATCACAGAATGGTTCGGGTTGGAAGGGACCTTAAAGATCACCTAATTCCAACCCCCCTGCCCTGGGCAGGGACACCTCCCACTGACCAGGTTGCTCAAAGCCCCGTCCAACCTGGCCTTGAACCCCTCCAGGGATGGGGCAGCCACAGCTTCTCTGGGCAACCTGGGCCAGGGGCTCACCCCCCTCACAGCAAACAATTTCTGCCTCACAACTCATCTAAATCTCCCCCCTTTCAGTTTAAGGAGGGGAGAGCCGTTCCCCCTCGTCCCATGTCTCCCCTCCCTGCTCCAGAGTCCCTCCCCAGCTTTCCTGGAGCCCCTTGAGGGACTGGAAGGGGCTGGAAGGTCTCCCCGGAGCCTTCTCTTCTCCAGGCTGAACCCCCCCAGCTCTCTCAGCCTGTCCTCACAGCAGAGGGGCTCCAGCCCTCCCAGCATCTCCGGGGCCTCCTCTGGCCCCACTCCAACAGCTCCGTGTCTTTCTGATGTTAGGGGCTCCAACAAATGTGGTGTTGATCCATGGTGACAACTACACAAATTTTGATGTCAACATGTAATAGATTCCTCGTTCAATTTGCCCTACTTATCTAAGAGATAGGGTGCAAGAACTGCAAGCAGGGAAAAAACACTTTTCATCCTATAATTTCAGCAAAACAGTTGATTCGAGAAAGATTCTATATGCCTATGGAATTATTCTGGAAAAAAATTTAAAAGGCGAGGGCTTTCCCTACAGCTGCAGCTCAAAGATTACACCATGATGTTACTTCTGCTTTTGCTTAATTGCTTTTCCTCAAAAGGAAAAAGGAGATTTCCTCAGGAACACCAAACATCATCTGTTTATGGGTCAAAGCAAGCAAATCTCAGGTGAACCATAAAAGCTGCCCCAAAGAGTCCAGTACAGCTGTGATACAAGGCACCCACTTGTACAAGCACATTTTGAGACTTCTGTCACCGAATACCGCTGCCCAAAGCACAACAGCGCTAGGCTGACCCACCCTGTACTTGGCCTCTGTCACCTCATCGGGATGATGCAAAAACGAACAACCCAAGAAATCTCTTACTGCCCATAAAAGCGCTGTGGATGTTGTTTGGTATGAACGAAAATTAAAGCCACATTTGAGTTTGGATTTAAATCAGTTTATATCTCATGCAGATTAGCTCAGAGGCAGGCCCATGCCTTTTATTTCATATATAATTCAACATAGGGAAATTAATTTTACTGGATGTAAGTTTCAAATTAAATTCAAAATGTTTAATAACAGTTTTTCCGGATTTTATAGAGTGATAATGTCGCAGTCAACCCTTTGGCATTATTTAGTTTTCTTTTAGTTTCTTTCCTCTATGCAGCAAAACAAGGAGGAAAGGGAGTGAGAGTAAGAGGAGAAGAAGGAGGGCAAGAAGGTAATGAAAACATGGTTGGGCCATTTTCGTTAAAAAATGTAGACTCAGAAAGCAGCGGCACTTATAATTGCCAGAAATCAAGCCAAGGCTTGCTCGTTCTTGTTTACATTACGACAGATTGTCCCAACAATTTTTTTGAAAGACGACTCTACATCAGTGGGAATTGCTGCTAGAAAGTTGACCCTATCACCTTCACCCGCGTGTCAAAATTCATTATGAGTAGCACCATATTCATCAACGGAGGTGCTCACAGAGTAACTACGAACGATAGAAAACAGTGGGCAAAATCCAGTCCACCACGAACAAAGAATAAAGAAGTGCCAAGACGTTGTTTTGAAACAGCAAAGAACAGGATCTTCAGAAGATTCAGTTTGAGTCAGTGTGTGCAACAACAGCCTTGTCAATAAACCAGACCTATTGCATAATAAAGCAAAAACCAATTTCCTTGTTTTTCTCTACCGCTGCTGTTACTGTAGAGCTAAACAGTTGGGAAAAGGGGAAAACCAAAATGCCTAGGCAATGCTTTTCCATAATGAGAACCCAAGATGTCATCTGCTGTTGCTTTAGAACATGGCCCACTGTCTTTCAATCCTCTCATTATACCGTCCTCTGTAAAGTTCTCTGGACAATTTTATACCTACCTTTTTTCTTCCCCCCTCCCCCCCCCCGCCCCGTGAAAATAAACACTAAGGAAGCACCAATTACCGAAGGAGAAGCAGCCAGGGCCTATCAGAAGCACGGCATTAATACAGTGTAGGCTTCCAAGCCACTGGAACTCTGGAGACCCCGGGCAGATCGTCCCAGAAGTCCCAGAAGACTTGCAGCCTTTGGCATTTGACCAGGAAAATAAGCTGTCAGAAACCTGCTTGAAATCTCTTAGAGGACCGTTCTTTCCAACACTGCTATCTTAAAATTATATAAGGAGCTACGTGTCTGATTTCCGTTAATTACCTTGCTCCTGTTTACATCTAAGGCTTTTTCCTCATGTGTATCAGCCATTAACAACGGCTTTGAAACAATGATCTATTATTATGTCTATTTTTCAGTTGTTTTTACTATTCAATATTTGTTACAGTTTCTCACGTGCAAGGACATGTTTCCCCTGTGCTAGCATTCAGGGCAGAAACTCCTAATTAGCTTACTTTTTCTATCCGTTCTTTAAACTAAGGATTTTAATACAGATCTAGCTGAAAAAGGAGACATTTCCATGTGCAAACTGCCAAACGTAAATGAGGCTCATGTTGAAAGTCCTGCCCTCCGGCACGAGGAATAACAAAACGTCATGCAAAAGTTTTTTTCCTGCTCCAAAACAGTATTTAGTACGTACACCTTTTTTAATCTGCATGTTTTGTTGGGACACAATAAATGTCCAGGATAAGCACACGCTACAACTGCTCTTTTGCAGCCCCTCAATTAGACTTATTGAGTCTCTATAAGCCACGCTGACAGTTAAATTTAATAATACTAATACAAACCAACCTGCTAAAGCTGCGTTCCTTTTTCTCAGACGTACCTTAGCACGGTCTGGTGAGATACACTTTTAATTACTGGTGCTGTTCTGTAGCACAGACAAGAGTCCGCCTTCCAGAGCACAGCCCACTGCACTGAACGCAGCCAAAGCCCGCGCGCTTCCAGCAACTACAATGCGAACACAAAATGGACCTATCGCAGAACAGTGCTGTGTCAAAGTTAAAAAAACAAAACAAAACAAAACAAAACAAAAAAACCAAACAAACAAAAACCCAAAGATTTTTTTGTACTCATTTTAGGAAGGTCAAATACAAGAGGTTAGATATAAATACTTCTTATAAACAGCACGTCAGTGCCAGTGAAGCAGTCAGAGGCAGTTGCTGGTATTGATCTCAGTATTGCTTATTTTAGCATTTCCTGCTATATTCTAGCATATCAGATGTAGGCTTTTCTAAACTGTTGGAAAAGAGATAAGCCGGGAATGAGCTTTTTTAGTGGCAGTAGGCGGTATTCTGCTAATTAAAGATCATAAGGTAGGAGGGACCATCTCGCTAATTTCTTACACAACCTGAAAGGAAATAGGAAGCTTTTAAGAGCTGTCAGAGGCAGGGGACGCAAGCCTTCATCCCGCAGCTGTTCTCTGTTACTCTTGCCATAGTACTACGCAGGCTTCCGAGACGTCTCTGGAGTTTTCCTGGGGGACATAAATCCCCTCGTCTGAACCCATTTGAAGGATCAGGCCCCGAGGTCGTTTGTGGGTGCAGCTTTCGCCTATAACAACCCACCCTTCCAAGCCTTTAAGACGACCTTGATTTGCCAGAACCCAGCAGTGGTTGGGTGTTCGTATTATACAATAATATATTTACACAATACCAATATAATATTGGTATTTATATAATAACAAATATTTTTTCCCACTCGCTTTTCAAAATTTCGTCGCTCAAATCATCCAGAACTTATCTTTTCTTCATTTTAATGCTTTAAAAGCACAACACGGGGATTAGGCCCGTTTCTGATGTGCTAACATTTGCTTAACATTAACCGTAAACCCTTGCCAAGGTACAGAGCGCACTCAACCCCCTGCCCCCGCCCTCAACTATTTTCCTCCGCTGAACACATATGTTGGTAATGAGGGATAAATAAAAGGTAATTAAAGCCATCACATTTAGCAGTGAGATATTTTTAAATAATCCTTAGCAGCAGGTAGCGCATTAGGCAGATTCATTGGAAATAATGCAGGAATTTAGGAAACAAAGCACAAGTGCAGAATACAAAAAAGGCCAAACTTTGAAGTCTCTTAGCTGTTGCTATAGGCCAGGGAAGTAGGGTAATATATATTTATATGCGTGAATGTCTATATTGCAGTGCAGCGTAGACATGACCCAAGTAGCTCTGGTTCATCAGAAACATTTCTCCTACAGTAGCACAGAGCTCAGCATGGGCTAATTCGCCCCGCCGAGAAGGGCAAAACAGTGAACGGTGAGAAACGAGACAAAAACGCAGGCTCTTTTTCCCCCCACGGCTCCGTCTGAGCGGTTCGCGCGGCCATCGGCCCCGCATCCACACGTCCGAGCATCGTTCCGCGCTGGGCTTCTAGCAGCCCCCGTTTGCAAAAAGCTTCGAAACCCGAGGCGATCTGCCAGCCAACTGCGGAGAAAGGAGGTGGAAAAATTGGGATAGCAGGAAGCACAGGCTGGAGGGAGAGGACCGCGCAGGGAGACGCTTCCAAGTCCGCACAGATCATAAAGCAAGGCTCGGGCATTCCGGGATGGGAATTCCACATCCATTTGTCATACAAACCTCTTCCTCTTAGCGTGTCTGACAGTTCAATTAGAATCCCTGAATGCTTTTTCTGGCTGTTCTTTCTTAGCTATTTTCTTAGCTATTCCTGCCTGTAAAAGTCTGGTGTTTCAAACATGTTGTTCTAAGATTCAGGACTAAATTCAGTGCTTTTGAAGTAATAAGGGAAGAGGGACATAGGAGACTTCATACAAACACTTGGACAGAAATTAGCTCAATCAAGCTAGAAAATTCCTGTTACTTGGGAACAGGGAACAGCGGAGAAGCCAGGGATCTGTGCCCAGGATGTGTGCCGGCAGGGAAAGGGTCATGCAGCTCGGTGAGGCCCGGAGCGGCGTCCAAGGTTTTGTCTGACCAGGGTGAGCGTCAGCACACCAGCATGGAGAGTGTTTGGGTTAGAGAGAAAGCACGACTCTATCTGGAACAAATAATTAAGGTTTATGGGGTCCTCCTTGTAGGTAAATAATTAGAAGTTGCAGGGGCTGTAGCCCTTGAAATAAAACTTAACGAGTACTGTCTGGAAAGTTGCTTCAGGACGATTTTGCTTACAACAGCATCAAAGCAAATGAACCTTGGAGAAGCACTTAGACAAGACATCACGAACTATTATTCGTTCAGGTCTAGAGCCTAGACTGTCCCCAACCTCCCACCTAGGAATCAAAACATATTTATTTAAGCGACCTGTGGTGGGCCTTACCATTCAAACTTCCAGCCCTGGCAAGACTTTAAAGTAAACATTTCTCATCACGTGCAACTTTTATGCAGTCTACATACCAAGCAGGGCATAATCGCTTCGTGCTTCTTCCAAGCCTTCCGCTGCTTGACTAGACTCGCAAAAGATGCGAACCCCGCTAGCGTTTGTGCCTGACCACACGGGAGGGTCTTTGGAAGTGCGGACTGTCTCTGGTTCTGCGCGTTGCACAGCTCTCAGCATACAGGTGTTAAACAAACCAACAATTAAGACTTAGTATCTCAGAGCATGAGTCACCTCCATGCTTCTATTTTATCCCTGGTTTGGGTTACAGCCCAGTGGGGCATGCCTCGCTCAAGGAAACCGAGCGCTCACACAGCAGCAGCACTGTTTGTTCTGTCCGAAATTCAGGTCTGAGTCCCTCTCACGTACACAGAGCGCCCTGACCCTCTGCTATGCGCTTGGTACTGGAAGACATTTTCTGTGAAGTTTCTTTTCCAAATAATGTTGGACGTGGCTCCTAGACACTAATTGGCGCCCGCGCCTTGCCCATGTCTAAGAGCTTGATTCAGAGAAACTGCAGTGTGAGTCCGAGGAAGCGCGGCAACTCTTAGTCACGGGAGAAGGTTCATCATTTCCAGCTCTCTGCAGCCTTGTGTCCTCCCGTCCCCCGGCTGTGGCTGCACAGTCACAGATCCAGTGACTTTGCTGGAAAAACCTCTGCGTTGGGCTTAGACTGTATGGGAGATTGTGTTTGTTTTCTAGACAGGAATTTTCCTGGACAGTTTTTTTTTTTTCCTTATTTCTCATAGGTATCATTGTGGCAGATGATATGATAGAAGAAAGATACAGAATCGTAGAATCATAGAATGTGTTGGGTTGGAAGGGACCTCTAAAGGCCATCCAGTCCAGCCCCCCTGCAGTGAGCAGGGACATCTGTAACTAGATCAGGTTGCTCAGAGCCTCATCCAGCCTGGCCTTGGATGTCTCCAGGGATGGGGCCTCCACCCCCTCTCTGGGCAACCTGGGCCAGTGTCTCACCACCCTCAGTGTAAAGAACTTCTTCCGAATGTCTGATCTAAACCCACCCTGCTCTAGTTTAAACCCTTGCCCCTCGTCCTGTCGCTACATGCCCTTGCAAACAGCCCCTCCCCGGCTTTCCTGTAGGCCCTTTAGGGACTGGAAGGGGCTGGAAGGTCTCCCCGGAGCCTTCTCTTCTCCAGGCTGAACCCCCCCAGCTCTCTCAGCCTGTCCTCACAGCAGAGGGGCTCCAGCCCTCGGATCATCTTTGTGGCCTCCTCTGGCCCCACTCCAACAGATCCATGTCCTTCTTGTGCTGAGGGCTCCAGAGCTGGACACAATATGGGTGAGAACATTTAGTTTAGCCTTTTTCTGCTGTTAGATGTTATCATATCATTATCACTGAAACCAAATACCAGGATACTGCAACAATTTTAAAGTACTGTAGAGGTACATGTGGTTCTTCAGTGTCCAGTTTGTTTGCACAGGGGATTTCACAGAGGGAAATGAATGAACGAAGCGGGACCTCCTAATGCAGAGTGGAGATCATTCTTCCCTTGGACAAATAAATGATCCTGCTAAAAAAGAGATGCTTCCAAACACTGGAGGGATTGTCAGAGGGAAAAGAGCTCTTAGAAGCGCGTGGACAGCCAGCTCTCAGAAATGACTGAAAAAGTTTCTAGGGGAAACTGTACAGTTTGCTTCAATTAAAAAAAGCTAGGCTAAAGCTTGACTGACGTCGTGCTTGAAAACCAGCTTGACCAGCTTTTGCAAGGACACAGTGGGCAGGGAGCTATTTGTTTACAAACTTCAAAATTTGTATTCTGTCATGTATAATCACTTCCAGTTTTCTTCATTTCAAAGGTTACTTGCTTTAGTTTATACTCTAAGAGAAAAAGTCCTTTGGCCTTCTTAGGCGAATTCAGTTTCAAGACGACAGTCTAGTCAGTTACAAAGAGTAAAGCTGCAACAAGAGTACTTCTCAAGTTTATAAAAAATATACTTTAATGCTATTGTAGGCAAGAGTTTTCAAACCACTCAAGTGAGTTGAAAGTTCAAGCTCCACTGAGCTGTGATTCTGGCCAATTTTAGAGCAGTACATTTTTTTTTTTTTCTAATCTCTCTTGGGTACAAGTCCAGTGAATGTAGCGTAACCAACCCTTAAACTCATGTTTGCGAACAAAAACTGATACGTGTAATTAACTAATTCTGTCCTCTGGTCTCAGAAACAGATGAGGCAAGGCAAAACCACACAGAGGGGTGTGGTTCCACCAACGTCAAAGGCTACTGAAAGTTTTACTCGTATGCAAGTGTGGACAATTACATTTTCAGGGCTACATCAGAAATCAGAAAGCTACTTTAGTGTCAAGGATGCCCATTTTAGAAGTTCTTTTGCTTCCCTCTTTGTTTTCTAAGGGTGAGAGAGTTACCATGTGTCATGAACCCAAACCCAGCTTCCTCCGTAGAGCATGACTGAGTTGTTGCTAGTCTCCAGCCACTCACCAATCTGAGGTTTGGTATCTATACCTGCACTGGTTTCCAGAAGAACTGCCTGCAGTCTGTAAATCCCCTGTGATGCAATCCCTCTAAAGATACCCGCAAGGCATATATATGGCTGACATTTTTCTTCAAAGTCACCAGCAATGAGAGCGCGATGAAACCAGTGGGTGCTAGATTTTGTGTCATTCTTCACATTCCTCTCTTCACCTTCTCAGTGGCACCTCACATCTCTCTTTGCCGGTATCTACAGTTTGAATTTGCCTCCAAATGTTTTCCACCACACCAGGTGTCTTTGTACTTTAAGAGACCTACTCAGTTTACCCATATTGCTAAAGCTAAACTCACTTTGAGAACCTTAACTAAAAGCTATTTAGAAATGAGGCCATGACCGGCTAGCAGCATATACCAGGACAACAGCCAATGTTGAAGTGTCTGAAGACTGGGAACTGCAGTGAGCTTCGGAATTTGATTTTAAGCTGAACTCTTGTCTTGTTGCGAACTCATCTGTTCATAAGTTCTATTTATTCAACAAGAAAAATTCTTCTCAAGAGGAGAATAAAGTGGGCGAGAACGTTAACAATTCCTGTAAAGAAACACGGATTATGGGTTTGGTTTATAACCTTGAAAGAGACAATCAGATGGGAGACAGAAAAAAAAAAGAAAAAAAAATTGAAGAGAAAGGTTATCCTGAGGTCTGTACTTATGTCACAACACAAAGTCATGGTGACATTCAGTGTAATAAGAAACGACAAAAGGAAATACTTCTTTAAAACAGCGTGTACCTAAATGGTAGACTCTATGTCCTTAGAAGATATTTTAGACAGAGATATTTTAAACAGATATTGCAGCAAGTTCAAACAGGGGTTGGAAAATTGTCTGCACGACACAAAAACTCAGAAATATAGAAGGATAACGTACGTTTTTTAGAGTGATTTTAAACCATCTGGTTCAGAGCTTAATTCAAATTTCATTTATGAGCCATTTGAAAAGAGCTGACATCCGCCTTTTATCACTAAAAAACACTAATGCCTTAGCCATTGTGGCAATTCTTAAGCAAGGATACACATTTACGAGCATCGTTACCAGAGACCAGGGTAGACAACATGAAATTTAGAGACACATTCGCGATTTCAGTTACAAACACTGACAAACGTTCAGGTAAGACTGTTACCGTAACACAGAAAGTAAAAACCGGGGTAGATGGCAAATACCTATCCAAGCCCCTTCTACAAGTCAGCGGCACACAGAGAATGTCCCCACTTTGAAGTGTCATGACATGACTGAGCCAATGGTTATCACACACAGAAATTAAGCAAAGGTGCAGTTAGAGATACCTGCATCTGAAATAACTTGTTATTCTTTTTTAAAAGAAGCCACGATAACTAATGCATATTTTTAAGGGGGGATCAAATCTTATTACTTTCCTTATTGAAGTTACTGTATCAAATATTCATAGAACCTCTACATTTCTCTTCACAGATATCCAGATGGACTGTTCTTCCACCATTCAAACCCATCCTAGCCAAATACCCATCTCACTACTTCTTTCGTTCAAGTTATGCTGATATGCCTTTCATTGCCAACTTTTCCAGTCCTATTCAAACAGCCTTTCACCTCTTCAGCTGAGCAATGGGGAAATTAGCAAAGGGAGGAGTAAAAGAGCCCTTTCTTGGCAGTTAGCTCTTTCACACATCATTGAGCTATGATTTGAAAAAAAAAAAAAAAAAAAAATGCTACTTGGTGGCATTGATACAGGTAAATTTAACAGTACCATATAAAAAGTCACATAATGCCAAAGATTGCACTGTTCACACCGTACATAAACTTCACTAATTCTGAAAATAATCAGCAGTATGTATACTGCCGTTATCACCATAGCAGCCTGTTAGTTTTATACTGGGACATGTTATGGGAGTTATTGTACAAAATATACGCACGTGTGCGTAAAATTTGTCATATCTGAAGGAAGACCCTGTCATAATATTTCTTTTGAAGCACAAAATCCAGCACAGCTCGAATCTTTATCTGTTCAGTACAGGCACAACATTAAGTTCTTTCAGCATAACCATCCTGTTGGCTATTAATTGTGCCCACGGCATTCTGGTTAGGCTGTTCAGTTTGGAGAAGAGAAGGCTCCGAGGAGACCTTATAGTGGCCTACCACTATCTTAAGGGGGCCTACAAGAAAGCTGGGGAGGGACCTTTTAGGATGTCGGGTAATGACAGGACTAGCGGGAATGGATTAAAACTAGAGATGGGACGATTCAGACTGGACGTTAGGAAGAAGTTCTTCACCGTGAGGGTGGAACAGGTTGCCCAGAGAGGTGGTGGAAGCCCCATCCCTGCAGGGGTTCAAGGCCAGGTTGGACGGGGCTTGGAGCAGCCTGGGCTGGTGGGAGGTGTCCTTGCCCAGGGCAGGGGGGTTGGAACTAGATGATCTTTAAGGTCCCTTCCAACTCTAGCGATTCTATGATTCTAAAAAAGTTGGTCAGACACCACGGTAATGCAAAAATGAGTTGCCCGAAGGAGCGATCACTTAGGAGACAGCTAAGATAACAGGCCTCACTGCTTTTATTCCTTTAACCAGTTTTCCAGCTCTCACGTGAAGTGAGTTCCTCAGCAGCACACCATTGTTCTCAAACTATTTCTGAGGCTGATTCTGAAATTACTACGTAATGACCTTGACTTTGGAAATCTCCTTGTTACTTTTTCCACTACTACAGCCTGGTTTGGAGCAAACCAACCAAGTGATGTAGTTCCATCTGTCCTCTTTCCTACATTCCAGCTTTGAAAGTCCTCTTTGTATAACTAAGAGCAACTTTTAAAGTGCTCTTCAAATTAGGAATTAGCATCGATGCTATTTATGAAAATCCTTGCAGATACCTCCTTAAAGTGTTCACATTGACTGAGCTGGAATAAGCTGCACACTCAGTAAGCCTGGGATGATTTGTGGCATTTGCCCACTTTAACAAGATGCTGGAAAAGTTTTATATTTAATTTGGGCAAATGAGTTGGACTGAGTAATTTTCCTCTACTTAAAAATTTTATCAGAACTTAGGGATTTTTCCTTGCTTTTGAAATAATGCGACACGGACACCAAAAGAAAACAACTGTGAAACTGTGGTTCGCTGCATGATGATACCATCAGGCTAGTCTGATTGCAATCAGAAGACTTGATTATGCTACACACATTTCTCGTGTTTTCTATGCACAGAGAAGCATTTTGCCATGAAGAAAACCACAACGCTCTTGTTTGCCAAGTTCTGCAAGGAAATAACTATGTGTATGGCACGGTGTAGAGCTATACAGCACGAATATTAGGAATGGTCTGCTATTGTCAACATCAGGTACTCTTCTAAGTCGAGAGCTGGTGTCTGTTAATGTGGGAGTAAACCTTGGCTCACGTGGCTAGATGGCTTCCAGTACCGCACGTAGCTCTTTTAGATCTAAATCAGGTATCCCTCCTCATGTGTGTATATATGCATATACATGTATATACAAGTAGTATTTATAAGTGCACATATGTATGTACATGCATATACTCAGACACAGAGATACTGCATTCAGTATGTTATTTCTCACAGCAATTCCCCTTGTGCGACAAAGAAAAAGGGTACCGATTTTTTATTTCGGTTTTAATGGAATGATGCCCACTGTACCTTTTATGGAAGATAGGTGGATATTCCCCTGTTCTGGGTCTACTCTGCAAGCACCCTCCTAAGAATTTTTCATAAAAAGAATTTGTATGCTTTTATATTATTTTAAATGGAAGCCGTGTGTTTACCCTTTCCTGCGTATGAAGTATGTAATATGACACAAAGTGAATAAGCGTAACAGCCTTATATCCTAGAATAGCTATTATCGTAGATTAACTTTGCCAGAAAAGGGTCCAGAGTAAAAAAGGTAGGGAAGGAGAAGAAAAATATTTATCTACGTACCTTTTCACGTTAGTGTCTCAAGTTCTATGATGATGTATTGTTTTAATTAGGACAGTTTTCTGAGGTTGTATTTAACTTTGAAAGCGCTGCGTTAATTATTGGCATTACAGCAATGCTCAAATTGGGAACAGTTTGGAGTATATCATATTCAATATTCCATGAGAAACACCTCAGGAAATATATTTGACATGTTAATGCAGTAACATTGCTTAGCAGAGAATATATTTAATAATCTAAGAGATGGGGATTTAAGGCTTGGTTTGGTGGTGGTTTTTTTTTTTCAAACGCAGAAATGAAATGGAAGAAAAACACTCTCTTCTGCTCACTTCTGCAGCAGTAATCATTTCTATCCTTTACCCTGGAATTGCACAGTCTCAGAAAAGAATAAATAATTTACCCACAAAGCAGACATGCCTGAGCGGGCTCTGCCAGTGCTCAGCCCTGGATGGAACTGTGGAGAAACTGGAGCAAAGCCCAGCTCCATGGAAAGGGCTGCATTGCATATGGGTGACATACTTGCTTCGTCTCCACCAAACGAGGAATCCCCCCACCCCTTACCGCATTTGGCTGTACGCATATCCCCTTCTCTACGTGCAAGAAAATTAAATATATAACATAGAGAGCACAATAGCTAGCCCACGCTTTCTCAAAGGAAAACTTACAGATCACTGTAGACAAGGCCATAAATCTGTGCTGTGCTGTGATGATAGACTCCTCTCAGGATAATTAAAAGCAGGATCACAACAAAAGCTGGAAGCCCCCAACTCAAAAGGAAGTAAAGCAGATAGCGCCGCTCTGTGTGTTCGTCATTCATCACCAGGACGTACCAGAAATTAACAGCCTGGAGAATAATGCAGAATATTAATCAGTAGACTTGGTGGATGATTAGCTATCCCAAAAAACAATCACTCTAAAGTCATAATACAGCACATTTCTGTCCAAGCATATGTCTATATATAAACATTTTTCAACACAAATACTTGTTCTCATTTTCTTCTCTTAAGCAATCAAGAGACTGATTATAAAAGAACTATGCTTATTTATATAACTGTTAGATTTGGAATTGAGACTGTCAGAGAGGAAGGGACACCCTGTTTAGTGGAAAACACTATTTCTGCAGTGCAAAAATAGCTTTGTGGTGCAAAAGTTGCTGTCTTCTTGGATTTCCATACCTTCAAAGAAAAGACTGACATGTAATAATGCTAAATCTGATCTGTATTGAATCCTTTTACATTATTGTTCAGCTTATAGGAAATGCGCTAACCTCCTTCAAACAGGGAACCTCCATCCTCATAGGGAAGCTTAGGGAGTGTGGGTTGGATGAATGGACAGTGGGGTGGATAGATAACTGGTTGAAAGACAGAGCTCAGAGGGTGGTGATTAGGGGCACAGGGTCTAGTTGGGGGTCAGTGACGAGTGGTGTTCCCCAGGGGTCAGTACTGGGTCCAGTCCTCTCCAATACATTCATCAATGACCTGGATGAGGGGACAGAGCGCACCCTCAGCAAGTTCACCAATGACACAAAGCTGGGGGGGGTGGCTGACACACCAGAAGGCTGTGCCACCATACAGAGGGACCTGAACAGGCTGGAGAGTTGGGCAGAGAGGAACCTTATGAGATTCAATAAGGGCAAGTGTAGGGTGCTGCACCTGGGGAGGAATAACCCCATGCACCAGGACAGGTTGGGGTCTGACCTGCTGGAGAGCAGCTCTGTGGAAAGAGACCTGGGAGTCCTGGGGGACAACAGGGTGACCATGAGCCAGCAATGGGCCCTCGTGGCCAAGAAGGCCAATGGCATCCTGGGGTGCATCAAGAAGAGTGTGGCCAGCAGGTGGAGGGAGGTCATCCTCCCCCTGTACTCTGCCTTGGTGAGGCCACACCTGGAGTGATGTGTCCAGTTCTGGGCTCCCTGGTTCAAGAAGGACAGGGAACTGCTGGAGAGGGGACAGCAAAGGGCTACCAAGATGATGAGGGGACTGGAACACCTCTCTTATGAAGAAAGACTGAGGGATTTGGGTCTCTTCAGTCTGGAAAAAAGACGGCTGAGGGGGGATCTTATCAACACTTACAAATACTTCAAGGGTGGGTGTCAGGAGGATGGGGCCAGGCTCTTTTCAGTGGTGCCCGGCAACAGGACAAGGGGCAACGGGCACAAACTTGAGCATAGGAAGTTCCGCCTAAACATGAGGAGGAACTACTTTACTGTGAGGGTGGCAGAGCCCTGGCACAGGCTGCCCAGAGAGGTGGTGGAGTCTCCGTCTCTGGAGACATTCCAACCCCGCCTGGACGCGTTCCTGTGCCACCTGCTCTGGGTGACCCTGCTCTGGCAGGGGGTTGGACGGGATGGTCTCCAGAGGGCCCTTCCAGCCCTGTGATTCTATGATTCCATTAAAGGTTCTGACTGTGGTCCAGTTCTGGGCTCTCCAGAACAACAGAGACATGCAGCAAGTCCAGCAAAGGGCCATGAAGATGATCAATAGACTGGAGCATCTCTCCTATGAGGAAAGGCTGAGAGAGCTGGGACTCTACAGCCTGGAGAAGAGGGGGTTCAGGGGGATCTTATCCATGTGTACAAATACCTGATGGGAGGGAGAGATGAAGAGGGAGCCAGACGCTCCCCAGTGGTGCCCAATGGCAGGACAAGAGGCAACGGGCGCAAATTAATATATATGAAATTTCATCTGAACAGAAGAAAAAGCTTTTTTGCTGTGGGGGCCAAGTTGCCCAGAGAGGTCGTGGAGTCTCCATCCTTACATATAATCAAAACATGACTGAACATGGTCCTGGGCAACCTGCCCTAGCTGACCCTGCTTGAGACAGGGTGTTGGACCAGACAGTCTCAAGATGCCCCTGCAACTTCAATGGTTCTGTAATTCTGTGCAGTATTTGTGTAAGAATTTGAGAAAAAAAACGCAAATAAGTGAATGTAAATTCATATGCATCTCTACAACACCCTGTGTCTTCCTATGACCAACTCATCACCAAACAGTGTAACCAAGAACTTAAAACATATCTGAATCAGAATGAAGCAGTTGAAATCCCTTGAACTAATTGGTAGTACGAGCAAGAAAACCATTCAAGTAAAACAAAAGGCTTAAAGTCTTGCTTGGATCTTTGCATTTTCTGTAAGAGGCTAATAGTCGAAATGATTTACAATGTGCTAAGCATTTAGTTATAAACATCTACACACATTACTACTTTCTAATAAACACCTAAACTATCCACAATAAGAATATGCCTTGCAAAATATTTCTTCACGTCCTCCACTTCGAATGTATTGTACCAGTTATAGCTCTGCCTGTTATGTAAGTATTTTCGGCCTTTTATATGGAGAGAATGAAGGACTGTTTTTGTCTTTGTCTGTCTAGAAGGCATCAACTTCAGGCTTGTGCCTCGAGCCTGTCTTGATAGATAATGGAGAGAGAGAGGACAGACATCTTCAGGCACCCACTGATCCTTACCCAGTCGGACTCATCTCCCCATTGCATACCCAGGGACTTCACAGGAAAATGTTGATTTATATCCTAAATTTGCAGCTGTCTATTGTTAGGATAGGTAAATCCCACATACAGTGACAAGACAATTGCAAAGCGATTATTTGCGTTTGTAAAATTTTGCAGATTCCCTTCAGCCAAGGGTTTGTTTACCAATTTCTTCAGGCAGACTGAATTTTCACAATCAAGTACTTAATTAGTGGTTTGTGGACTCCTTACGTAAGTCTCATCAGTTAATTATGATTACTTTTTTTTTCTGTGATTTATATAGCATGAATACACAATACTTTCTTTCATGAATCATAAAGAACATTGCATACGCTAACATGTTTTCAAAAAAATTATTAGTTTAGTAAGCACTTTAAATGCTCCCCTAGAAAATGACATTTTATAAATATGTCCAGTGTATGTAATTATATTAATTACGTAGTAATTATTATGGTATTTATTATTTCCATTTGGTGATTGGTGCTATGTGAACAAAAGCAGTTTGTTTTCCTTAAAAGAACACAGGGAAATCCTACCATATAACTGTAACTGAACTTGAAAGAAAACAGAAAAACTATTAATTGTTGGACTTTCACAGGAAGAAAACGTTAAAAAGGTCAAAATTGTATTTGGAAAAAAAATCCACAGCTTGCGAAAAGATTTTCCCTTCTTACTGGTTGACCTTTTCTCTCTTAACTTTCGTATGGGATTGCAAACCCACTCAAGATTCTGTTTATCACCTTATGGCAATAAACATTCTTCAAATTACACGTCCTTGTAGTCCTGACTAGGCTGTGCTTCACTGCCAGCATTTCCAGACAGCCAAATCCTTGAACTGATTGATGCCATTATGCTCAGGGATTGTTGGTTCTACTAATTCTGACAATCTGGTGAACATTGTTCTCAGTCATCCAACCGAGATTGCTTTCTAAGAAATTGTACCTCATGTCCTTGCTCCGTGTTTGTTTAGCCATGTTTACCTATCTCACCTCATTTATCACAGAAGAACACTTTAACTCCAGTGCTGCTGCAAAGATGCAAAGGGGTTTGGATAGTTCACCGTTTCCTGCGCAGTGACATTTCTATCCTGATAATTACAAGTTCTTCTCTTCAGCCCTTTTTGATGTTCCAAAATTTAATCAATTAAATACAAAGAGTGGAACTAATTTTAGCAAATCCTTTCCTGTTGCCGTGCTGCAACAATAACCAGTTCTATGGAAGAATAAAACATACAGTCCTTTTCCCAGCTGCTCAGGTGGAAGAACAAATGTACGAGTTGTGATTGTTCTGACGTAGAATGCAAAACAATTATGAATTCAAACAACACTCTAATGAGACAATGAGAACTCCAGGGAAGCTTTTTTCTTTTAGAGAGGGGCAATTAATTGAAATTACCTTCGCAAAACTGGAGTGCTTTTGTTTCTTTCTTTCTTTATTCATTCATTTATCTTT
The DNA here is from genome assembly GCA_009819605.1 of Sterna hirundo. Classification (NCBI taxonomy): domain Eukaryota; kingdom Metazoa; phylum Chordata; class Aves; order Charadriiformes; family Laridae; genus Sterna; species Sterna hirundo. The sequence goes on from CM020462.1 coordinate 3,474,877, forward strand.
AGTGATAATCTGCGGCTACCCGGTAAATATTAGCAGAAAAATACTTTAAATAAAGTCTTTCCCAATGCAGTGGGAAAACCTCTGTTTTCCCTTCTTCCTTCTTTTTAGGAATGGTCACAGATTTCGTGCTTTCATACAATTCCTTTTTCAAAGCTGTTAAGCAGTCCCTAAATCATTCTCAAAAATAAGCATTAAACTTACTGTAAATTAAGTACTTGACTTATAAGTCTGCAATAAATGTACGGAAAATTTAAGGTGCCACAAAGGAGGAGGATTCAGATATGGGTGACAGCAAGCTCATGACACTCACTCTGGTTTGCTTACTGAACTGCCACTTTTGCTCTTGATTTACTCCACTGTAGCAACAGCTCAAGAAGTAGAGCCTGCCTTTTTGTGTAAATGTACTCCATGTCAGAATTGCTAATTGAGAACTACACAATTTTACTTTTTTTCTCAAAAGACAGCTTTTAAATTTTATTTTTTTTCGTAACTTTTTTTCTTGGTAACTAGTTAGAAAATGCTGAAAGAAGAAAATTATTTTTCCTAATAAATGGTTGCCACAGTACAGATTTGTTATGGGAAGAACATACACAATACAGAAAGGCATCCTTATTGTGTGCTCCTCAGATAAAAACGCAGACTGCATTTGAAAATACAGGCTTACGCTCTAGCAATGTACATTTGTATGAAGGGACGTTTGTCAGGATGAGACTTTTGAGTTTCAGACATAAGTATAAGGAAAATACTCCAAGCTAAGCTCACTCTGTGGGCACAAAGAGTCATTTGCACCTTGCTTACTCCTTTCTTTCTGCAGTCAAGAAAGCCTCATCCTTGGAAAACTGGGTAATGATATCAACATTCTGCAACTTATAAAAATCTCCCCATAAAAGCCTAGAAACAAGACAATGCAATACAAAGGGACAGGCAGGAACAAACTGATAAGCAAGGATGGTTCGACACGGCCTTTGTTTTGACTCTGCAAATGGACTAAATGATCCCCAAGGTTATCTTCATTCCCGCGTCTCAGTCAATTTGTGGGTAGTAGCTACGTGTGTAGTACAAATACTGATATCGAATGTAAGACTGCAAATACAAAGAGCTAAGAATCGAAAAAGAATTAGAATCTGAAGCTATGGGTTTTGCTGTTGTAACCACTATTGAAATATGACAAAATGCTAAGTATAAGCACTATACTTAGCAATCTGCAGAAGATGGAAAGATGAGGACAAAAAGGTAAGGAAGTTGTCCTAGAGTCCAGAAAGTGAGGACCTTTGATCTAGACTACAGAACTGAACCCGTATTAGGTCCAACTGCACTGTTAAATCTGGGGTTTCCTATAGGCTTCCGCTGCTTGGAAATGTTGCTCCGTCACATTTTGATCACTTAAAATGGTCTGGATTTTCTGCCTCTTTCAGTTCCCCATATCTGCACATACCTGCATGCCACTTGCACTTGATTATCACATTCACCCGCTTCTGTACGCAGTGATCAAGACTGACACCAGCAGATATTTTATAAAAAGAGTTACTGACCAAGCATATGCACTAAGCTACACAGCCTCACAGAGGGCAGAGCGACTGCACGAGTGATACAGAATCTGTTCGCGTATTTTTGCTGTTTCCCAGAGAGAAGTATTTAAGTCCCATTTAAGTATAAATACCCTTATTCTGCCTTCCAAATCAAGTCACATGTATTAAGTATGCCATGCTGAGAAATACAAACTTTAATTTCCCAGGCATTCGAATCTGCCATTTGGGCAGCAGTGACATCTAGACTTCCCAAATCAGCCTGTTTTTCCCTTGGATCCACAAGCTTTGCTAATATTGGCATGGGGAGAAGCTCAAGCACAGCACTCCTTAAGTGCCCCGGCATTGCTGCCTCACTCTGCAATGAGAAATATAAATTCAAGACCTATTTTCAATGAAGAGGAGTAAATCGTAGCTGAGGGCTGGGCTGACCAACATTTCAGGTGATTTCTTTCCTTTTGGGTCTGTCAAACTCCAGAAATTATTCACAGATGAAGAACTGCACCTACAAAAAGGGGCAATTCTTTCACTCTGAGTTTTACTCCCCTGTCAGCTCATCACTCAGCAGGCTATAAAGGATTCCCCCTTAGGAGCCTTGGTCCCCTCGGATTTGCATGAAGAGTCTTCATGACTAACGCAAGCCTGAGACTCCACTAAATGCAATGGGACATGCAAGTTCACAGGACCCGGCCAAAGTCTACTCTATCAAAAATAACAATGGATTTCAACTAAAGCCATAAAAATGACCAACTGTTAATAGTCATACAGGTTTTTTTGTCATTGTAAGTGATTAATCCTTGGAAGAGCAAGCATTCGACACGGGAATCCTTTTTCAACTGAATGTAATGTAACATGCGTAGGGTGGGAAGGAAAAACGCTATCAAACCTTGAGCGGTCAAAACGTGAGATATCCCAGTAAAACGGCAACTTAAAAGCATTACTTTGTCTGTCCAAAATATTGAATGCCCAAGAGAACTGAAGCGATTTAGGAATGAAGTGAATGAGCAGCTGCGAGGAAGAATACAATTTACAGCTCACAAAATAATGTAGGTTGGTTAACCTAAGAGAAAGTCATAAGCCAAGCTAGGTGAAGGAGAAGTACGGCAGCAAAATTTCTGTATTGAGACAGCAGAAAGTAAAATCCACTGGGAAGAATATTTAATCTGGCTAACTGTATAAATTCAGGAAAAACAACAAGAATAAAAAGAGTACGAGTATCTCTAGAGACAGAGCAGTTTAGTCTCCGCTCCCTTTTTACGAGCAGCGTACATGGCAGACCGTCTGCTTGTAGGTGGCTGAGACCAACAGGCACAGTGGAGCTGTCAGAGAGGCTGCTGGCGTTCTCAATGAAAGCGAGCCTGACATCATCCCAGGAAAATGCCAGCTACCACATGAATGTCACGGGGAGAGAGTGCTGTATTTGCAATATAGCCTAATTTGTAATTCTTGGTTTGGCCTGACAGCCTGCACATTGGAGGGTTGGTGTGGTAATGCACGGAGCTGCATATATAAAGCTGTATGCTACAATAAATGTGCTATGGGCAAACGCTATTAAAATAACAGACAAAGAAATGGCGTAATTCACACATTAGTGCTAAAAATGCATTTCTAGACAAGGGTATGATAATGTATTTTCCAAATAACGTCGCAGCTTGTTATGTTGACTAAATTACAACTAGTAATTTTCCATAACAAATTTGATTGTTCATGGTCTCACGCATTAGTTCAACTGGGTTTTGCACCATTTACTGTTCTATAACGCGTCAAAACAGCAACGGAGCTGGTGAGGAGCTGGTGAAGTCTTGCGAGGAGCGGCTGAGGGAGCTGGGGGTGTTCAGCCTGGAGAAAAGGGGGCTGAGGGGAGACCTTCTCGCTCCCTACAGCTCCCTGAAAGGAGGGGGTAGCCAGGGGGGGTCGGGCTCTTCTCCCAGGTTACAGGCAATAGGACAACAGGAAAATGACCTCAAGTTGTGCCAGGGAAGGTTTAGATTGGATATTAGGAACCATTTCTTCACCACAAGGGTTTTCAAGCGTTGGACCAGGCTGCCCAGGGAAGTGGTGGCATCGCCATCCTGGGAGGTATTTAAAAGATGTGTAGACGTGGTGCTGAGGGAGCTGGTTTAGTGGTGGACTTGGCAGTGCTTGGGTTAATGGTTGGACTTGGTGATCTTGAAGGTCTTTTTCAACCTGAACATTCTCTGATTCTGTCAAAGCTCTGGCAATATTTATGAATGTATATACTCCTTATTATAATGCAAACTTATGAACGTATGTTTGTCAATTACGCAAGTCTAATGACTAAAATGCTACTGAGTCAAAAAATTACAGGGTGGTTTACACTTATGTCTCACCTGTAAGAGACTGTTTCAAAAGATCAAATAAGAGATGCTCAGAAAAGCTATTAACTCTAATAAAAATAGTGCTTCAGTGTTTTGAGACAGTAACTTCTACAGGATGAAGTGAGATGTGGAAATTCTTACACAGTTGTAGTGTGTATTAGTGGAAAAAGTCTTTATAGGGTTCAAATATTTACCCTTGGAGCAGTGACACTCTAGGTTTAATAAAGACCATGTAATGTTTTGCCTTTCTACTAGCATTGAATTGCAGAGATACATATACTACCATTTACTAGAAACAGCCTAAGTATCAGTTTACTTTTACAGAGGCTTTGGGGGAAGGGTGAAAAAGACTAAGAGACCAACCTGAATAAGCATCCAGCTGAACTGGCAGAGGTAAAGGTAATGGGTAACAGATGCAAGGGCAGAGCAGCTCTCCTCTGAGAGATGTTGGCTCATGTAAGCAGAGGCCAGAAATGAAATCTGCAGGGAAAAAAAATGAATACATGCATATTGGAATTAAACAAAATTAATTTAATAATAATAATAATAATGAGAAAAAAATATTTTCAGTTTGGAAGTAAAATATACACTCCGTTACTGTTCCAGAGACTCAGGAGACACACCTTGGACATTTAATATTCACCCAAAAGACGTGACCCTTTAACACTGTCAGCCGCAAAACTAGCTTTAAACTTTTTGCAGACAGTCTGGTATCCATTACATCCCTATCTGCAAACACTATAGAGAGTCTTAATAGTTATTGTTTAATACTGTTACCCAGAGTAATTGCCATGCAACACTAGACACCGGTTTTGTAACTGAGGGTGGAGATTTTCCACCATGAAATAAGAAGATCTGATTTCAGTAAGGCCAGAAATTTTATCAAGCAAACAAACAAACTCAAGGGGCATTCACTGCCTCCAGACTGTCAGACACGTAGCGATATTATACCCCATCACATAAGACAGCCATACTGGACACAAGGGAGGAAGCATTTTTTCTGTTGCCTAAGAGCAGAGCAGGCTTTCACACTCACAGGGCAGATGTGGGTTTTTTTCTGCAGACATGCCAAACGTCAAAGGACTATACATTGGACAATGCATTGCCTAAGGAACACAGGTGTTCCATCTCTTGACTGCAATGAAAGCTGCTAAGCCATTTCAATATAGCACTTAACATTAAATCACAACTCAGAAACTTCGAGCTCTGTCCTCTGTGAATTTCTTTAGAGAGGAAATAGTTCTACAAGCAGACTTCATTACAGGATTACAGTGTTCACATAAATAAGGGCTCAATTTACCTACTGAGCCTGCAGTAACTGATGATTTTTCCCTTCCTTTACAAGGAATACTACTATTTTGACCAACAGCCCATTGACTTGTTAGTCATATTAACTCGTACGCTGTGCAGACTGATTTTATGTATATAAAACCAGGAGATAGTGTGGCGAAGGAAGTAAAAGTATACCAAGTAATTTGGTATACACCTGGACATTGTATTTACAACAAAAATACATGTATGGTATTGGGTAACACGCAGACTCTCTACTATAAAATCGTATATCGACATATAGACAATGTTATCTCACCATGAAATGAAAGAATAAGCAATGGGACAGCAACTGAACTGAAAGCAGCTATGAGATGCATTTCATTATCTAAAGGAAAAAATGCACTTTTAGTATTTTATATGAGGTTCATCAGTCTGCTGCTGGGAACCGGAGTCTAACCATGGCCAGCCACATAACCCTTCAGGTATTAAAAGGTTAACACACACAGCTTAATATAGACTGCGAGTTGCTAAATCCTGACGCTGCTAAAACAAATCCCATTGTCTGGAGTGGGTTAAGCACAACTGAAATATGTGTGCAATAGCTGCCTTCCATTAGGGCTAAACACAAGAAATGTTTGGGTAAACAACTCCATAGCACCAGCCAGCTCCAACAGTACCAGCAGTACTTTTCCTAAAACTTGAGCAAATGCTTCTACTCACGGTATGCAAAATACCGCACACATCTGGGTGGAGAGGCTTTACCACCTTTTGTTCTCCAAAGGCTTGTGTATATGTCAAGGACAGACTGTTAGGCTACAGACAGAGATAAAAAAGGGATGAAAAACACAAAAGCAGACTGACTGAGTCCTGGAAACTTGTTTTTAGCACCTTCTGGGTTGAACATTGACTTGAAAGCATGTTGCATCTGTAATCTAGCCGCCTTCTGCGTTTCAAGAAAAATAATTTTTGTACCTTTTTTATATTAAGAAAGAGTAGTATATTGCTATGACAACATTTTTCCAACCAAGACAATGCAAAGAGTCCAAATTTTTGCTAAAAATGCATAACTTCATGGATACTGAGTCTTGTTGAAGAAGTAAAACAGCAATACGGCTGAAGTAATCACTCGTTGTAATTAGTGGCATTACAGTGTTTTAGTAAAAAAAAAAGGTTAAAAAGGTAAGATGCAAAGAAACATTTACACATTATTTTCATAACAGTGTTATCTTGCATTTTGGGCAGAAGATACAAGTGAGAATTGGGTTATAACATAACAATCAAATGTTAGACCGTATTTTGAAATGTCGAGAGAAAAGACTGTAATTTATCCATGCTGTTGTGACAAATGTTGGCTACCTTGGCACTTACAGCTTAAAATGCAACGCACTGAAATTTAGCAGAAACACACGGAGTGCAGGCCACTGAATAGACCTTTCCCCCATAATATCTGAGGTCATTAGGGAAACGTACAAAAAAGCACCTTCCAGACAAATAGTTCTTCAAACCCAACTGCCTCTTGTCTTCTGTACTTTGCTTAGTTTTTCACTGTAGCGGGCAATCTTTTGTAATTATGAACCTATTAATAAGCAAAATAGTACCATATATTCGAATAAGTTGTTCCCTCTTGTAATATTAAAAAATACATATTGTGTGGGTTCCTTTTGATACCAGTTACTTAGAGCTCTTTTTACAGAGATCGTATGATTTTAAATACTCCCCTTCAAACAATATTTGTAACCCGCCACCTGCTTCTATACCGAGTTTATAACATAATGCTTCTTCCTGCAACTTGTCACAGTGGTCAGTCTTGACCCAAAAATGATTTAACTAAGAGATAACAAGTGACTTAAGTCACTCAAGTAGCAAGCTGCAAATTTTGTTAATTTGTGTGTGACGGATCTGTGCCCCACTCAAACGGACAGTGATAGCGTGTCACTCACAAGGGTCCTCTTGACAAAATGAAAGAATAAAAGTTTAAAAATGAAAGACAATAAATTAATGCACTTCTGTTAAAAGGCAAAAATGTCTTTGACAGGGTTCCCATCTGACAGTCGTTTGCTCAGTTAATTAAGCAAAGGATATTTGATTAATTAACTGCAATTCCTTTGTAACTCTACGATAATTACCTAGCCACTACTTGAAGGAAATTAGCAGCTGGGTGTTCAACCTAAGTCATCAACACCAAACTATAAATGAATAAAACCAGATGATTTACAAAACCGTACGTTTGTGTATGAAGAAGAGTGTTTTTGAAGCACTGTTTCCAAGCATTAGGCTGTCTCAGAACGTCACTCCTCTGCTAGCTAAGAGCCACCTCCTAGTTTCCAGCCTGCACTTATTCATGGTCAGTTTACATCTGTTTGTTCTTTTCTTGGAAGCCTCTCAGGTCAAACAGGATTTCCTCCTCCTTGGGGTTTGCACTACCATGAATTCACGGAAAGCAGCAGTATTCTCCCTCTGACTTCATTTTTCCAAGTCAAATAAGCCAATCGCAGCAGAGCGCAGTACTCTGTGGAGATGCCTAAGTGGGGCTGGACACCAAAAGCAGTTTCGCTCCGTGAGTACAGCATCTGCCTGGATCAGCTTATCTTGTTTCTCCAAGTAATTCCATGTACTGAATACTCACACGTGTGAAAACCTGTCCTTGCAGGTCTTTGCAGCTTACATGCCACTTCCATCATCTTTCTCTACACTGGTGCCACTTTGAGTCTCTCTGTTGCGAAACCATGTACTCGGGCTTGGATGGAGAAGAGCTGCAGAAGTTTCTCATCCAACGCTTTTCTTATCTCCCTATTCACCACGCAAATACTTCTTATGGTATAGGGCAATACCTTGGTGGTCATCTGGTACACACAGTTCTTCTGCTCGTTTCCAGTTGACTACCTCTTGCCACAGAATTAAGGTTCTTTTTGTTAGCCTACAAGTTATGGCTTTTCACCTTGTTCCAGGAAGTACCCCTGTATTTCACACTTCAGTCTTCAAAGCTACTCACACCCTTCTGTACGCTACCCCACTCTTAGTTTGTAGTGTCGATGCTTCTCTACTTTCTGCCATCAGCACATTTTGCCTGGGCATGTTATTTTCTGTTCCACAAACTAGTCCTTTAAGATGAATGAAATACCTCTTTTTGTGCGCCACTCTCTCACGGCTGTCTTTTCCCATTAGTCTGTCTCTTCCCACGTCCGAATTCTTGGTCTAACTCTTCTCCGTTATTATTTTACTAATTATGTGACATATCACGTATTTTACTGCATTTATCTCATCAAAGAAAACTATCAGACTAGTCTGGCACAACCCAAGTATAAACACAGGGGAGTCTTATTCTTCGCTTCATTTATCTCTATGCCTTTTGATAGGATTTTTTTCCAAACTCTTACATGCTTCTGAGACTAATTAATGGGCCTACAGTTGCCAAGATTATGTTTTTTACTGTAAATTACTTTTAATATATAATTTTCAGTCACAGAGTAGCACTGTGAAGTGAAGGATCTGTTAAAAGCACTTGCTGAGAGACCTTCATGGTATCATGCCAGCATTTTCAAAGTTAGTAATGCGGATCATTTTTGTTCCAACCTATGAATGGACCTATCCTTTGGGTTCTCCTTCTGCCTCAGTAGCCACAACCTTCCCTCCATGCTACAAACTCTATTCACCATCTTGTCCTTACCCCAGCGGTGACCTTTGACATCACTATCTTCTCTGAAAGTGTGAAGATTTTGATTTTTGTTTGTTTGGAGTCACACTTAATATATTTACTTTTTCTGCCTCCCTGAAAATTTTTACCAGAAATTTTACATTATCTTCTCTTCATTCGTATAACAAAAAGAAAAAAAATTGACAAAAATTTCACACAAGATTCCAGTATTGTCAACCAAACCAAATGTAGATGGCATATTCGTTGATGCCAACTATAGATGATCTGACGGCATCAATCAACTTTCCAACGATAAAAGACTTTATTAAAATCAGATTTCAGAATTAGCAGAACTAAACTTGTCCTTTTTAATTTACAGATAAATTTACAGAGAAAACAATGAGTCTAAGTGAAAGTTGCTGTCTGAATATTGTATAAAAGAGAAAAAGGAAAGACCTGAAGACTGAAGGAATTTACGAATCACATAAACACCAGCCAACCGAGGAGCAGGTTGGCTGAAACTTAAATAAGAAGAAGTACATATGAAAAATAAATAAGTGGAATGCAGAGCATTAGTAATTACGCTTGTCATGGTAAGTGCTGAAATGCTACCATATGATGGAGTTTAGAGTGAGGATACAGCACGTGACACATGGAAATGAATCTTATCTTTACTTTGAACCAAAAGTCTTCTCTGCCTCAGTCTTTTCTAGCAAGATCAGCCTTCAGTAATCCAAGGTCGAAGAGCCCAGCGGGTAAGGCTGGAGCAAGAAAGATGTACCCTTGGTGGAAGAGGATCAGGTCTGAGAATATTTCAGAATGTGGATCGTGGGGCCTGACGGGATGTACTCACAAGTGCTGAAGGAGCTGGGAGATGTCATTGCAAGGACACTCTTGGTAATCTTTGCCAATCATGGTGACTAGGAGAAGTGCCCAAATACTGAAGGAAAGCAAATGTCATCTGCACCTTCAAGAAGGGCAAGAAGGAGGACCCAGACAGCTACAGGCCTCACCTCCATCCATGGCAAGGTGATGGAGCAGCTAATCCTGGAAACCATTTGCAGGCACACTAAGGATGAGAAAATCATCAGGAGTAGTCAGCATGGATTCACCAAGGGGAAGCTATGCTTGACCAACTTGATAAACTTCTATGATGAAGTGACTGGACTGGTAGATGAGGGGAGAGCAGTGGATATTGTCTGCCTGGACTTCAGGAAGTCCTTTGACACTGTCTGCCATAAGGTCCTCATCTGTTGATTTATGGGCTAGATATACAGACAGTGAGGTGAGATGAAAACTGTCTGAATGGCCAGGTCCAGAGGGTGGTCATAAGTTGTGCAAAGTCTAGTTGGAGGCCAGTGACTAGTGGTGTACCGCAGGGGTCAATACTGGGTCCGCTCCTGCTTAACATCTTCATTAATGACCTGGACGATGAGGCAGATTGTACCCTTAGGACATTTGCAAATGACACTGAACTGGGAGAAATGCCAAAACAACAGAGAATTGTGCTGCGATCCAAAAGGACCTAGATGGGCTGGAAAAACTGTCTCACAGGAAGCTCATGAAGTTAAAAAAGGGGAAGTGCCAAGTCTTGCACTTGGAAGGAATGACCCCAGGTACCAGTGCATGTTGGTGGCTACCCAGCTGGACAGTAGTTTGGCTGAAAAGGCCCTGGGGCCTTTTGAACTTCAAGTCCACCAAGTTGAAACAAATTGAACGTGAATCAGCAATGTGTCCTTGGCTAATGGCATCCTGGGCTGCATTAGGAGGAGTGTTGCCAGCAGGTTGAGGGAGAAGATCTGTCACCTCTGCTCAGCACTGGTAACTCCACACCTGGAGTCCCATGTCCAGTTTTGGGCTCCCCAGTAACAGACAGACATTGAACTACTGGAGAAAGTCCAGCAAAGGGCCATGAAGATGATTAAATATGGAGCATCTCTCCTTAAGGAAAGGCTGACAGAGCTGGGACTGTTCAGCCTGGAGAAGAGAAGGCTCAGGGGGATCTTTTTAGTGTATATAAATAACTGAAGGGAGGGTGCACAGAGGACGGAGCCAGGTGGTGGTTTCAGTGGTGGCCAGTGACAGGGCCAGAGGCAGTGGGCACAAACCGAAACACAGGCGGCTCCAGCTGAACATCAGGAAACGCTTTTCCACTGGGAGGGTGACTGAGCACTGGCACAGGTTGCCAAGGGAGGTGGTGGGAGTCTCCATCCTTGGAGATGTACAAAAGCCATCAGGACGTGGTCCTGGGCAACTGGCTCTGCTTGAGCAGGGGGTTGGACAAGACGAACTGCAGAGGTACCTTCCAAGCTCAACCCTCTGTGATTCTGTGGCAAGAGTAATGACCTTAACTGTATATCTCAGAACAGAGTGGAATGAGTCATTTTTTTGGACAATTATCATACATACAAAATTCACATATTATTTATAGCATAGTATACTATTGATCACTGTATGATCAAAGTCAAGATTATGTATGGGAAAATTTACCTATGGGTAAAGTTGTGAGTGCCGTTGAAGAAACTTAAATATCCACCTTCCTCGTAGGTTTGTTTGCTGGGCACGACATCATATGGTATGGAATATCCCTTTAGTGAGCTGGGGTCAGAGGTCTCAACCCCTTGCCCACCCCCAGCCTACCGGCCTTTGGGTGGTGATGGAGGGGAGGTTGGAGAGACAGCCTTGGTGCCGTGCAAGCACCGCTCAGCAGGAGACAAAACGTCAGTGTGTTATGAACGCTGTTCTAGATAAAAATACACAGCGCAGCGCTACGAGGGCTGCTACAGGGAAGGTTACGTCCCTGCCAGCCCAGACACAATACGCAAGGAGCGACACACATTTGCAGTCCCACCGACTGTAGTCTGGGCAGAACGCATTTTTCCAACTCTACCGAACGGGCAGCGTTGTTTCTCTGCATTTAACAGTTCAAGAGTGATAAAAGCCAATGACTCCAAACAGACATAAAAAATATCAGCACTTCCAATTATTTCTGGATTTAAGACTGCATCTTACCTTCCAGCAGCTGTTTTGAACTTGTTTGGAAAGCACTGTACTTGAACGGGTAACACTGTGGCATCCCTTCAGAACCCTTCTACAGAACTGCAGGGAAACTGAGGAACTTGGAATGCTCTGATGAAAGAATATTCCCTTTTTTTTAAAAAAAACTTAAATTTTTTCCTTGCATTTTGTGTCAAACCATATCACACACCCTGTTCCTTGTCGGAGAATATGAAACACCCAATGAGGAGGACTGAAATGTTTTTTCAGTTGAAATCCATAGGTAATTGATTTACCGTGTACCGCTCAACTTGAACCAGTCTGTCTCAAGATTCAGTCCCAAATTTTCAGCCTTACAAGCAGTAAATACTGAAAGATTTATTTTACAAAGACCTAAGTGTATCTCTCTCGTGCAATGTTAGCTACACAATGCCTTCAAAAATACTAGAAAACAGGAACTTTTAGCACTGATACTGCAAACGTTAACTCTGGAGTGTGCTAGTGAAGAACACATCGGTATACTTATGTCACATTTTTGTAATTTCTGTAAATTCCTGTTTCACAGTACGAATTCATGAAGCCTTAGACGCTGTCTTCTTCTAGACAGATATGTCTTCATATATGTCTTACAGACATGGATCCTAACAGTGGTAATTTCATTTCTTTTCAGGTAAAATAAATTTCTTCTCTTTTATCAATTTTATTATTTTGTTTTAATAATTCAAAGATATTTATTTGTTCAACATAGGAAAAGACTGTCTTCCTTATAAAGCTTGTTTACATGCATTTCTATTAAAAAAGAAAACAAAATGAAGAGCCCAACCACATGCTATCTGTCATTATACCAGCCCAATCTCAAAAGAGGAACAGTATCAAAGGCATAATTTACAGTGCTGTTCCTTTTGTTGGACTTAATTGCGATGAACAATAACACAGGAAAATAAACACATTAAAACTCCCATGTCCTCACCGAACTGCTCTCTTCTGCTTTGGATTTACTTTATATGGGTAAAAAAGGGGTTCCCTCCTTGAACACAGGGACGCTGCTTAATAATAGTGCATGTGAATCATAGTTTTTGTTACTGCTCGGTAGGTCAGGACAACACTGATGTAAGCCGAGCGCTCTTCTTGTGTTCTGCGTTCTGATATTAAATGCCAGGACAAAAATACCAACAAAGGATGTGCAAAAAAATGCAGAGGTTTATGGACACCAGCAAAAATTCTAAGTCACTCTTGCTGGAGAAAGTAACAATACAACACACAGCAACTTTCAGAGCACAGAGGAAAAGCTCCTGTAATTTAGAAGATTAAAAATACAGTGTTTAACTGGGTCAAAATAAAAGTTTGACAACTAACTTCTCATTTCATATTTATTCTGTATTAATGATACTAATATAAGCAGTTAAAGTTCCTTCGTGAATTTACACTAATGCCAAATGACTTCAGTAGTCACTGAATTGTTTCGGAAATTACCGTAATTCGGAGAGTGGTGCTTTATAACTGACACCAGAAAAAAACAGTACATGTGGGTTTAGCTTTATTTCTGGCTTCAGTTAAGTCAGTGAATATATATATTAAAAAATAAGTGCCTGACGTACAGCACCTCCGAAGTATTACTGTATAATTTGCATGCAGTGTGTATTTTAGATTTTTCTGTTTATGAATTATTTGCCTAAAGTATGTTGATTATACATCACTGTGAACTGGCACTTTAAGAACGGCCAAACAGCTAACTGAAGTAAAAGCACTCGAAACGCGGACGGTATATTTACAGCACAGTGACCCACGGCGCTTTTGTGTAAAAGATGTTTACACTTTATTAAGCAGCAGCAGAACTGGCAACCATTTTAAGCAGTGATTAGACATCAGCAACCATATGTTACCCATTCCCTCCCCCCCGCCGAGCAGGATGCCAGTTGGTTTCACGCTGGGCTCAGTCCCTGCCCTCCCCGCTTCCCATTTTTAGGCTCAAGGACCGTTTTTCTTGCAGGCTCTCAGCAGGTCCTAACCCATTTAGTTTTACACACTGAGTCAGAACAATATATCTGGCACAGTACCCTATAAAGATAGTTCCTATTATCACCTCCTTTTAGATCTGGGACAAAGATGCACATTGCTGTGTCACTCATTGCAGAACACGAGCCAGACCTCTTGAGCTCCACTGCAAGATCCTCGACAACACAACACTTTCGCCATAATGATGCAAACAGAAGCTGAAAAAGCCTCTTTTTAAAACCTTCAAAAACATATCTACGGCCTTTTCCAGTTTCAAGTACCCCGACACCGCTCAGGGCAGTCTGAATGTGATGATTCGGCAGGTCCAAAACAAGCTCTCCTGACGGCTGTTGACTTTCTGTGGTAGGATCTGCCTTGCGTTGTTTCCTATCTAGGAGCTCGGATTAGACGCTGGGCAGGAGATCTGCCACGACAGATTAATTGGCTCAAGAAGCTGCTCAAGTGGGATCCATATACGCTTAGGGGTTACAGCGTGTAAAACTACAAATAAAGTGAATTTTCACTTCCTCCATTTCTGGGTACAGTTTTTCTTAAACTGCAGGCCTAAGTTTCCTTCAATAATTGTACTCAAACTTGACAGCACGACCATTTGTTACCACTAAACTGAATTGAGGACTCTGTCTAGGGTCAGCGATAGGTGACGTCGGGTAAGATTACTGTAAGGGAAACATATCTGTTATGTAAATAGAAGAAATGATCGATGCCCCACGCCTGTCAGTGTTTAAGAGGCATTTGGGCGATGCCCTTAAAAACACGCTTTATCTATTGGTCAGCCCTGAAGTGATCAGGCAGTCGGACTAGATGATCGTTGTAGGTCCCCTCCAACTGGAACTATTCTGTTTCTTCTATGCTATCCTTGAAATAACCCGGAGATGGGAAAGACAAAATCACTCCCCCGAGGCGAGATGCTGGCCAGAGTAACCTGCAGCTCTCTTTCCGACCGCGTGCCCCCAGGAGATTTCCCCCTGGTAGGAATCACACCGCAGGGTAGGGCAGACTCACCACACATCGGTGTCAGGATGCAGTCAGGGTGCCCCTTTCCTTAATATTTTACGTATGGTAGTAGAGGTCTCCCATGCTTCTCTATACAGCTAGCTAGCTGTGAAGGATAACTATTTATCTATCTTCTTTACAAAGAAATAGCCAAGCTGTAATTACAGACACATAGTGTCTTCCGGCTTCCCTATGCTTCGCCGGCAAACCTCTGCCTAGGGATTAGTCCCCTTGTACTGGTCTGGAGATCATCTCGAGGGGTTTTTCCTTTTCTTCTTCAGTTAAAACACACTAGATTAAGCAAAGGCCTCCTAGTTAAACTGTTAATGGTAATCTGAGTCATGTTTACAGAATTAGTGGCTGCGTAAGCAGCTCAAAAAGCGGGTACACTAACAACGTGTACACTGAACCTCTAGCAGAAGGCTGGTGATGGTAAATGGTTACGCTTTCCACCAGGAGTCCTGTTGGTAGCGTGCATGCTTTCTAGATTCTGGAGAAAAAAACAGAGGTTTATGTCTAGAAAGCAAGACCTTCACAAGGCTATGGGATCTGTCTTCATTTATTCGTTGGAAGAGCTATTCTGACTTGAAGTCTGGTGCGACATCAAAGAATATTTAATGGAAGCAGTTCAAGTTTTGCCAGAAGCTTTTAACACATAAAGAGAAATTTGCTTAACACAAGCCAAGTACTCTTCAACAAGGGCTAGAAGGTAAGTTCCCTAGTTCTAGTATTATTTGTAACCTATGATACTAAGGAAATGCTGCTCTTACTTAAATATTTATGGCGATCTTTGATCCAGATTCCTTCTAAATGTCGAAATACGGCCTAGAGAATGATTAGTTCAGTGATCATTACAGTCTGTTCTGACATAGGTATCTTTAACTGACACTTTCTCTGTGCAACAGGCTTCATAATCACAGAGTAGAAGAAGGTGGTTTCCCTCCCTAACGAAAACAGAACACAAAACTTTTGGATTTTGTTGTGTTGATGGAATTGACTTTTGAACCCACAACAATCAATGTGAATTAGCAGATCGCATAGGCTCTAACAAGCAGTAAGGATTTAAGATGACTCCATTTGAAGACAGGGCTTTTCAGGTGCATATAATAAAACCATTACAAGCATGCCAGCTGACATAGATTATTAAATAGCATTAAATAATGTCTCTGTAGTCACAGTTTATCTGTTCTGTACGCTCACCTCATCTGTAAACAAGCGGGGGAAGGAACTGGGTCACTAGTGCTCTGAGCAATAATTTAGATTAAAACCAAAGAAAAACGCATTAAATATGCCAAAAAGATAAGGATCCTAGAATTATGACTAACCTAAAGCAATAACATAGATTAGGTATTAAGTACAACTTTTAGTACACAAACAGTATTGTAAAAAATAAGTTCCAGAGTGTGGTTCAAGTATTTATAGAAGTTGTATCCTGCTGCCACGGACTTTGTTCAGGGGTACAGGCTGAATTGCTTTTTCAAACTCAAACACAGAAACTTCCTTATCTAGGTAGAATATGTCCTCTGTGGTTTTGCCAACATGTGAAAATGAAGTGCAGAGAAAGTCACTTATTCCTAAAAATAGCTGTTGTTCTAGTTGTCTTCACGCAAAAGCGATTTAAAATAAACTGATGTTTGTTCTGGAATAGAGCATCTGTATATGAAACTAGTCTAAAAAATTACTCTGTAATGCCTGCTTCGCTGTTCTGATATTCAGTGACTGGAGGTTCTGGCGAGCACTAGAGAATATACCGTTTTCTGTAGTAGTTTCTCAAAGTTTCTCATGTATAATGAGAATGCAGAACGCACGTGAACTTCTTTGTCGAAAGCAAGTAGGCTTGCAGATAGTAATCAAAAGCCAGACTTAGCAAAATTTCTAAAAATAAAAAGTGATTCAAGTTTTAATTTTTTAAAATGACCTCTCAGGTGTTATTAAAGGGACTTTTATTAAAACAGTGATGTAGTCATAGATTTTTGTATTTAAAAAGTAACAAACTACTATCTGTACTTTACCTAGTAAATTAGACAGCCACGCCCAAGGCTGGGCCATGTAGGTTCATACGGTCTAATTCCCGTTTCATGGTCAGACTCTCTTGCCAAATGTCTTAATTACTCACAATTTGAAACATTACTTCGGTAAACTAGTTCCAGGGGACCCTGGGAATGAAGCACTTGCTTAAACATATTCCATGCTTTGGGAACCATTTTTATCATATTTTTATTTATCATCACACTTACTAGCTTCAAATTTCTGATGCACGCTTATGGAACAGCGAAAGCAGTTCATTAAGTCGAGAATGGCTGTCCCCTTCTTCAGAGTAAGAGAAAGAGAAAGGCGGTTTGCTTCCTCATTTTAAAATCACCTGCTGGATTTTCTGTCAACACACAAAAATATTTGTGTAGGTTATGGAAAGTGTGGGGGAAAAAATGGTATGTGAACAGTCTTCTTATTTCGTAACACTTCAGATATTTCAAAACCGTTCTTACTGTAAAAATCCTCGAGCTTTGCATAGGAATTAAAGAGATATTTAGTCATACCCAAAGCAGAGCCAATACCCAGTGATTTGGACTCATCCTATCCAAATGCAGCTGGATTTTAAGCACTGTGGATGTTCTGAAGCTACAGCAGGTAAAACAAGCTATAACTTTCAAACGCTGCAACTAGAAACGTGTCCTTGTATTTGCTCATTTATACATACTGCTCTAGATGATTCTTCCCAATGTTTCTAATGTTATTTTAATAGCTTTAGGTTTTGTTATGCATAATGGTCACAGGATTGACTGGTGACTCGTATCCCTCTTGAGAGAAGCTGTGGGCCATGGTCTTGCCTTGCCTTTCTGTATCTCACTTTGTATAGATCCCCTCGGTCCAAAAGTCTTTAAACTGCATCCCTAGGCTTTTACTGAAAACAGAAAAAATATCCAAAATACCCTGCTCTAATCATACTTGAACAGGAACAGAAATACACTCACTAGTAGCTCATTTTCCAGGGAATCTATTGACTAGATAGAAGTTGCAGATACAGCAGGACAGAAGGACAAGAAAGAACTTGTAGATTCATGGTTTAGTCAGACCCATGTGGTCATTCTCAGAGGAACACATTCAGTGTCCTGGGGCAGATGAGGAGAGCACGGCGGCTGGGGACCGACTCTTGTGTCACCCATCAAAAAGTGCGTATGAAGTTGGGACACACTGATAACCCATTTCTGCCTCTGGCACTTGTCTCTGAAGATGACACAGACACCTCAGGTTGTGTTTCAAGTCTTCTCCTGTGTTGAAATACTTCATTTCCTTGCCCAGAAGATGATGATGATGATGATGATGCAGAGGTGATCATTTAAGGCAAGTCTCACGCTAGACCTACGGGCACAGTGGCAGGTTTATTCCCATAGTATCTGAGTCAGTTGTGCAGATGTGGATCAGGCCACAAACAACAAAGGGGCCTGAAGGTAGAACAGTAGGTGACTTTCTGGATAGAAGTGACCAGTTAAAAAAGAGGGTTTACAGTCCCTGCAAGAAATGAACAGGAGAACTTGGGAGACCTGTAAGAACCCCGTTTAGGGTTTAGCCTAAATCTAGCAGGGAACACGCAGCACAGATCCTACACTAAAGGAAATCTCTTCAGCACTCAGACAGAAAAGATGGGTTTAAAGTATCCTTGACTAAAGGAAAAAGGCCTTTCTGTGCCTGGACTGTAAGTGGGTGTGGGACAAAGTAAGAAGTCTGGATCAATTCTGCAAATCCCTCAGGGAAAAAGACATCTGGAAAAAGAGCCAGAACCCATGGCCTCAGCGTGAGTTTCCCAAAGCCCCACGCTGGTACGAATGAGGCAGTTTCACGGCTACCAGGGAACTTTCAAGCTCTCACCTGAATGAGGAGAAAAACCTGCTGCATCAGAGTAAAGTTGAAATTGTGATCTGGGTCTCTTTCTGCATCCTCAAGTTGTAGGAAAATATTTTAAGATGAAAATTCAGACTCCAGGGTACAGTTCCGTCACAAGCTATTTCCAAATTATACGGCCTTTATCTTGCAAGGATTCACCCTCAGGGGCGGGCAGGTAAAAATGGGTCCGCGCATCTTTCCTAGCACTGCCAGCTCAACTGCCTGGGAAAGTAAGTCCACCTACAGAGAGATCATTATTTACATCAGCTGTAAGCAGCCTCAAGGCTCTTTTATGACGGCTGGGCACCGGTCGGGAGGCTCCAGTTACACCTGATTGCAGAGATCAGACTCTGCACGTGAGGAAGACCCCATGGGGCTGTCCAGACAGCGTCAGGGAAACCAGATTTGTGTTAACATCCAGCAGGACTTCAGCCCAAACTTCTTGGGTTATTTTTGTTTTTGGTTTTTTTTGCCTTTTTTTTTTTTTTTTTTTTTTTTTAAAAAAAAAAACCTCCCTGAAATAAAGCTGTTATGTGATAAAGTGAAAATTATTCCTGTTTTCTTAAGTATCGCTTTATTTGTTATGCAAAAAATAAACTTCTGGCTTTGGCACAGATTCCGCTTACTGTGACAAGAAGAAGGAATAATGCCACTGAAGGGAAGGGGGGGGATAAGACGGATATTAATTATAAGCTGGAGAGTGTCCCCATCCCCTCCTCTCCCAGGGTGTTGCCAGCAGCATCGCTCCGGCCCTCGGCAGCTCCTCTGATTAACCTGGTAGCTGACAGATATTGCAGGACACTTTTTGATAAAAAGGGCACAACCGAGGGCTAAATGACAGCCTTTTTTTCACTCAAATGCTTCAGGTTGGTTTATTTCAGTTGTAAAGTTAGACATTTATAAATTCTCCCACCTTTAGTAGTGAAGATGCGCTACCCTCCAGCCATTTAAATTTAATCCATTGAAACTGCATTTAATAATTCTAATTATGTGATCCACTGACCCTACCTTGTAAGAAAAACAAGGCCCATTCCTAATAGGGCAGTAATTTTAGAACCATCTTCTGTTTCACTATGTCAGAACGAAACCAGAAAAAGTAACTGGAAACATTGCAAGTTCATTTCCAATGAACCTCCTTGCACAAAAACCGCCTTTGGACAAGAAACTATTTCACAGGTGATTAACATGCTACTGAATTTTTAGGCTCACAAACAATGTCTTCTACAGTACCTTCTAAACAGCAACGAAAGCTCATCGTATACAATAACTACGTTTTTTGTTTTTTTTTTTTTTTAATGATAGTAAAACTGATATCCAGACCATTCTACGTACCAGTAGTTGGTTGACAAAATAAGCTGCAAGAATAAATACATCTTCTGCGACTTCACAGGACAGAATGCGGTGCAACAGAGAATCCTCTTCAAATAATAATTCGACACAGCATTCAGAGTGAGAGGAATCAATATTTCTGGCTTAATAATTTTTTTTTTTCGGGTATCGTGAATCGCACTGAATATGCTCCTGCCACTCGTAGCACAGAGATGAATTTTCTCTTGATAGGACAGAGTCAATCAGCTTCAGACCTAAGTTCTTCAAAAAGCGCTATTTGCCAGCCGGCAGCCGCCCGGCCCCGTTCCCATTCCCTCCCCGAGGTGACTGCAGCTCCCCTGCAGCTCCGCCAGCCGCAAAGCCCAGAGCTGCTCACGTTCAGCAGGCCCAAAACGATGAATATTCCTCACGGATGTGCGGTAATTCCGCAGGCAAGAAGCGCCCAGACAGAAAACAGAGTTCTGAAAGGCAGCTTTGAGGAGCTTACGCTTAAATCACATATGCGAGGAAGAACAGGCCAAGCAGAATGGCTCTGTGTACGGCTGCACACACGAGCAAGCAAACACCTTCTCTGCTTAACTGACAGTTCTAAAGCAATTAATCCCCACATTTACTTTCAAGATGTGAACAAAAGCACTTTTTTCTATCGCCTTTTTTTTTTTTTCTTCCTAGGAACATGGTATTATCCTCCTTATCTTTTATTGCAACACAAGCCAAACACAAAAAATGTTTGTCTTAAACAGTCACACATCTGAAACCTGCCTCCTTTTAGAGATCGTTTCTGTGTTTAGTCTCAACATTTTGCTTGTTCCTACAGAAACAGGGATGTTTTTGCCGTGACCAAGTGCTTCAAACGCTTCCTATGCTCGACTACACTAATAATAGCAAATGCTCTCCTCAGACCCCCCCCATGCATTAAATTAATCAGCACTAGAAGGTCAAACGTGCATAAAGTAGCTTATGCACATAAATTTATTAACTGAAACAACCTCGTCACCACACATTTTGCTTTTCTGTTTCTTCTTAATATGTTCAGGTAGTCAATTATTACCACTGGAATAACTTCTGAATTTCAAACTTGCATTGATTCCATGCCCCCTTCCATACTGCGTTTGTGGATGAGCTTGCTCGCACTGGCTTCTCGACAGCAAAAAGCTGAATTTTGCCACTTCAAACAAAACAATTTCCTTAGCTAACCTCATCCATGCAGGTACCTTAGTGCCCTCTCCCTCTCTGCTCCTACCCACCTCCAAAGGCGGTGTCTGTAAATATCTCAAACGGGTGTCCCCAAGCCCCTCGGCACAGCCACGCGTGGCCATTAGCCGTGTCGCATTAGGATCATCTTCAATCTCATACTGCATCTTCCTGCACACAGATGTGATTTCATCTGCCTTATGCTTTCGGTCAGCCGAACATGAGCTAGCTCCAGATCAAAAGCTGCACAGTTCGGCTAACGCCGTGTCATAGTTGAGGGAATCAGTCCTGCCGAGAGGCTGAGTCCCGCGTCGGTTTGAACACAAAGCAACTCTCAACTGCAGCTAAGCAGGTTTTGTTGAGAGCTCCCGAGTCCAGCTCGAAGCTCAAGAAGTGTATTCTTGTGTCTGCCAGGCAGGGACTGCACGGGCATCTCCTCGCTCTCCAAGGCCTGGGGAATGAAGTGTCACTGGATAAGGTTATAGGCTTCATTTTTTTTGGCATTGCACAGCCGATGGGATGGGAGTTCAGGGAAAAGTATTAGGCAAAAATGTAGGGGGTCTCCTAAAATTTTCCAGCAATTGCAGGCTGCCGCGATGGCCCCTTTGGGTCACCGGCACCTGACAAAATTTACAGTGAGGCAAGGGCAATCAGTGAGGTAGTAAATTTGTGCAAACCATCTAAATAGTAAAGCACCACAGAAGCTGAGAGACACCATCCCCTTCTTCAGTTGTTGACCACTAAAAACGTGTGTGTATTAATTAGAAGACTTCTCCAACTGTGCTAGCTGGTGTAATAAAATATATTATCTTGTCCTACAAATTTTGCTGCGAGCAAAAGGGCAGCTGCAGCAGTATGACTGCATGAATCCTACCGTAATTTAGCATATCCTTATGAACATGTATAACTCTGCTTTCTGTTGGACTGGATGTAAGCGTGCAGCACGAAAATACGGAACCAGGCAAATGGGTTAAACCCCCAGGCGTACAGCCCGTGCCGGGCGGAACCTTCCCTGTGCGGAACCAGGTCCCTCACTGCGGATCCTTCTCCGATCCCCACACAGCCAGCAACAAAGCCCAGCACCTCACTTGGAAGCAATGTGAATGTAACAGAAAAACGTAAGTTCTACTTTTCACTCCACGCAATTAGTCATTACAACCATTTCTTATTACAAAGTAGAAATTAATATATGAAATATATGAAAAAAAATGGGATTATTTTCCTACGGTTTAACGCTTTTTTGTGTCTTGAGTGCAAGCGTGAAACCCTGAGGTTAGAAAAATTAGTATTCATGCAGAACCAATGAGCCCAAAATTCTGTTAATGCTTTTTTCTCTCCGTAGTCTCAAACTTGTTTAACTAATACTTCATTTGCTGGTATCCGCAGCATATTGCAGATATTAACTTGACCGCTCAATATAAAGCAGTAATTCAAAACGTTTTAGAGACTGCAATACAGGATTCCCTTTCATTCCCTCCTTAGGTAAATTAATTGTAAAAACAGTCCGCATAGAACAGGTACGAAACCCCCGCATGAATAGATTTTCAGAAACGTCAGTCTCCTGAGCGTTCAGGTTGGAGCGTGGGTAAAGGCTGCCGCTCAGTGGGCATGTCAGTGCCGCGGGAAACCGAAGGGCGTCTAATTAAAAGTGGAAAGCCCCGACATCGTATGTGTTCTAGGGGTTTTGTCACTCTCTAAATTAAACAGGTCCGGAGGGAGACTGCCATCAATTATTTCCCGAGAAATGCAGCAATTCCTGTGATTTACTATACTTTAGCGCGCTGTCACGCACGCTAGAATTCCTATACTGAAAATACGGGAGGCTGTTCCAGGAATAAAAAGGCCTTTTTTTTTTTTTTTTTTTTTTCCAGCTGCACACATTACAAATGACATGTTCTTCACATTAAAATCTACTTTGGCTGATTTCATAACTTTTGTTCCTTTTTTTTTTTTTTTAAATTTTTCAGAAAGGATGAATGTCAACAGAGGTCTTGACAAAGGTCACAAACTCACAGTTTTACCAGGAGTAGCAACATGTTCCCCTGTAACCAAGACTATAGGTAAATAGGACTGCTTTGCTTTCAAAATCTCTAATTTGCACCAAAACTCTTTAAAACAGAATTAAAGAACATCTGCATTGACCAGGAAGTAGAAAACTAAAATTCAACGCACCCCTCAGGAACTCACATTTAAATGAAACACAGGAGGCAATCACTTCTGTAATATTCAGCTGATAGTGAATATGTGAAAACAAAGGACAATTCTGAAGAGATTATTATCAGCTAAGTAAAGGCCAAGTAGCTGTTTATTACCTTTGATAGCATACTCTATTGTTTGACAGAGCAATATATTTTATTTCCTGTAGAAGTAAGCAGTTCAACAGTAATGCCACAAAACTGAGATGGAAATTAGCACATTTTTAGAAATGTACTGGAATTTGTCCTGTGTTCATTTTTGTCTCTGAATTTTGATTTTTGTTTATCATACTTTTATTACGCTAATCTCTCTCTCTGTTCCAGAAACGCAGAGGCTTCCAAACTCTCATTGTATTATCTTCAATCTCATAAAACTTATTACTCTCAGGAAGCAATTTTGCAAGTATCTACCTCCATTCAAAATGGCTTTTGTTTCTCATTACTTTTATCCAACACGGCAGAGCACATGGAGTAAAACCAATACCGCTGTTTGCTTTGGGCCCTGACTAAACGATGCAGGCGCAGAGGTGGGGAGAGGAAGAGGCATTAAGAAAAAGGTTAAGGGTAAAATTGCAGAGGAGCAGAGGAATGTTAAATTGAGAGTTTGCAATGCGGCATTTTTAGAGAGCCTGAATCAGGGCAGAGGCGGAGAGGAAAAGTCATGGTTTACACCCCTCAGGATGAGAAGATCTTTGAAGCCCACCTGTTTTCTGGAAGGCCAGGTCGTTCTCGGCTCGAGTCTTAGGACTACAAGACACACCTTTGAAATGGAGGTTGCTCATGTTCTTTGGACAGGACTGACATAACCAGTTTATGAATTGGCATCTCCGAAGAGGTCAGCAAGCCACGCAACTTGGAGAAGAACATATTTTTAGCAGGCACTCTCATACTCACATTGGGACATGGCACAGTGAAATCTCAAGCTTCATGCTCTAAGAGCAATTAAACACATTTCCATTTCTTTTATTCTTCTAAAACCTCTTTCCTCTAGGCCTGAACTGATCCTAAACAAAGGAATTCAGCCAGGCTGGTGAGGCATGAGTCACAGGGGAAGTTCACTTGAAAATGAGTATTCTTTGGCTTCCCCTTTTCTCTGCTTTTTCCCACCGTCTTCCCTGACTTAAAGTTCTCAATTTCTTTTCTTCCCGGTACCCAGCTTAATAATCAAAATATTTTATTACAAGTTATCTTTAGGAATGGAAGCAAGACACATGGAAGAATAAAACCACCAGCTGAAAATAGAGGAAGGGGCTACAAAGAAAGAAGCCGGAAGCAACTTCAAATGAGACAGAGAATGAATATCGGTCATGTTTTGAGGAACCACACAAAAAAGGTTACCTAGCCCTTAAAAACCATGACAGTACTCAGAAGCAGTACAATTGCTTGTGAAGAGTTAATACTGTGGAGTTGTGACAGTTATTGTTCACGTCTAAATTAACCCAGAACAGCACGTATTGTTGAACTGACTATCCTCTAAAAGTGCTTGCAATGTGACAGAGGGTTCAAAACTGTGTTGCAGCTTAGTTAAAAAACATAACGGACCTTTACCCCACAAAAAATAATAAAAAAATTAATTAATTATTAGTTGAGTGATAAGTTAAGGTTTAATTCCCAATATGTTTCTCCACTGAGACAGAGTAAGTAAAAGCATAGTCATGCTGATTGCAGCAGCGAGTCTGCTCCCGGCACCTGCGCTCACCAGAGACGTGCCAGTCTTCCTGCGGAGAGGTTGGAGGTGTTTTTATTTGAGGATCTCCAGTGCTTTCTGTGGGAATGAACTGCCAGGTATCATCCAAATTAAAATAGTCTCCACTGCTCTTAAAATATTTCTGCCAGATAATCAGACAGCTGTGTAATTAACTGCATTTTAAACTTTAAGTATCGAAGCAATATTATTAGCTCTATCCAACTAGTACATTTCAATTTTTTTCACATTATTCGTTTCACTACAGAGAATTAATTCAGAGCTGCAGGCTGGTTTGTCAGTTTTGAGACACTGTAATAAAACCACAAACACCACTACACAAATACCTTACATGCTTTTAATGAGATCGTTCCTTTTCTTTCCTTGGGAATTTTAATATCCTTCTATTTGTCATGTAAGGCCAGAAAAAACTTACAAAGACGAATTACACAGGACTTTGGTACCATTTGCAAGCAGAAGGTGGGAGCGACAAGGCTACGGACTGCTAGCAGACGGCGCTTTTTAAAAGACTGGGGACCAGGTCTGAGTAGGTGGTGCTGTGGGTAGGAAAGACTACTCCAGCTGTCAACAGCAGGCGGAAAGTTATTCGTATACAAACAGGTTCGAGAATACAGTTTACAGGTGATTGGTATAAACGCAAATATCCGAAGTATAGAAGCAGGAGGAAAGGAAAAAGCACGTGCTGTACTGCACTGTCTTCCATTTCTCCCAATGATGAAACTGAAATTAATATTGCATTAAAAAAAAAATAAATAGACAAAGTGCCAGGGAAATATTCTCAGAATAGAATACGTGAGAAATCAGTATGAGATCAGGGACATATTAGTGCATTTTAGTATTAGATGGCTAGTATATATCCTTAAGTAATCGTGACTTTCAAAGTAATCACTCCTGCAAGTACAATGCAGTACTAAAGACAGACAAAACCTGGGCTTTTTTCTGCCTGAACACGCAGGCGTTATGGTCAAAGAAAACCTCTCTCCCCTGGTGCACAGGCCAACGCGCACTGAATACAGGTATTGAGTTATGAGGTGAAATGAAAACAGCCAATGGTGCCACACAAGAGTTCATCCCACCTACAAATTCAGCTGCGCATGGAATTCCAGACATTCCAGAAAAGATTTGGATGAAGGTTGCGTGATTAGTTTATAAATACACTATGACTTTGAATATGGATTTTTCTCATTTTTACAAAACATAACCCATAGGTCCACCGCCTTTTACACAGACCAATATAACCAAGAGATTCCTGATCACCATTTCCCCCCTGACCAGCGCTTTCTACTGCCGGTAAGAAATGGTCACCACTCACTGAAGAACCAAGAGATGTTTGGTGTGACACACCAAGTGAGCACAACCCACTCACTTTTGACCTCCGTGGTACTCTGTGACCTGCAAAGAAGTCTTAAATAGTAAATGTTCAACAAAACTCCACTTCATCCCTGCCCTCACGCTAGTAAATGATAATTGTTCTTTTTTTTTTTTAAGAAGGGAAAAGTGGAAGAGCTCTTCCTGAATCCAGCATGAACGAAACATTCACAGTTTATAATGATTACATGTGGAGCTCATATGGAAAAATGTTTTTCAGGGTAATCTGAAAACAGTTTTCATTAATTCATACATTCTCATATTGGCATTTAATTTGTTTGGAGACAGGACGCGATGGCTGTTCCACTCATGAGCTACCTCAAGTCTTCATTACTGAAGTTGAAAACATGGTTAGTTCTTAAGATACATAAATTTGCTAAAGCAGTTTGTATTTTGGGGGAGGTTTTTTCATTCTGGTGTACATAACAGAAAAACAAGAGACTATTCGCAGAACTCTGTTTGTGAACACAACATAATGCTCCTTAAAAATCATTTCCTCCTACCACTGGAACCACTGGAACCGATCTTGCTGTTTCTGTTCCAGCTGCTAAGAAAAAGGAAAAGTCTTCTTTCCTGCGGAAAAAGGATTGAAGCTTCTGGCTCCAGTATAATTGTTTATAGCTCCCTGAGGTGTTAAACTACTCACTGCGCTCCTTTGTAAATTTATACGCTGAAACAAGAGGAGACATTTATATGTAACCACGGTATGTTTTTAGCACTGCAAGGGCTACTATAGGAAGAACCTTTCTGACTTTATGGTTTCAACCCCTTTCTCAAGGGGCAGATTTTTCAGGAAAATAATTCCTTGTTTGAGCGCAGGTGAGTGGCATTGTTAATTTATAGAAAGGCATCATCAGTAGTTTAAGAATTTTATACTTACCCTGGTCAATTAGTAATAGATAAACCACATTATGAACTGTGTAAGTGATTAATTCCAAATCTCACATAAACTTCTAAGTAGCACATGGAAAATTACAAAGTGTCTGCCCTGTGGTAAGAATTTAGCATCTTATCTACCATGGAAAAATCTAGGAAAATGCACAACAAAATGAGAAAGGAAAGGCTCTGCAGAGAGGAAGAATTTTAAACCCTTTCAAGTAAACTATTTGTAGAAACATAAAAAATAATAACTATATTTACACTTACCTATATTAAATTTAAAAGTAGCTACTATTATTTAAGGAAGCTTGTTTAAACATTAAGATCTTAACAATAAATATATAGCATCAATTTAAAAACAGACAAGAACAATACTGCCCACCCGAATACTGACCCCAAATAACCCTTCAGAGACTTGAATTCCAGGAAGTTACTGTCAGGTAGTGAACTGCTTTTTAACAGAAAATTTAACAGAGAATTTGAGCTCCTGTCAAGAAGCAGCTCTTAAAGTTTAAGGCAGAAATGCCTCCTCAGATTAGAATCTTTCCCAGAAAATCCTAGTAGCTAGAGGACTGAATTTCTGGAAAAGCAACTCAGAACAGAGTATAGATCTTAACTTCGGTTGCTGTCTCAAAGATAAAATGGGATTATAAAATTGGTGGACAAATTTTAGATTCTTTACCAAGAATGTGCTTATGTTTCGATTCTTTACGTACTGGAGTGGACAGACCACTGGTTTAGGACTGAAGGGACCAAGGTTTGAATCCTGCCTCTGCCATATCCTAATGTAAGGACTCACAGAAGAGTAAGGATGCCTCTCCGCCTCTCACTTCCTCCACCTACGACATACAGATTTCAAATATTTTCTCTAAGCACTCTGTGGTGGGCTGTGAAAAAAATGACACATATGTATTGCACGCTGTTGCGGTGCTTATTTTTAAAACTATCCCGTCACACGGAAGGCTAGGAGACGAGTTGTCATGCTTGAGCCGTGCAGCTGCTTTTCAGATCTCTACTGACCTGAGGCTAAAAAGATTAATAAGTAATACCATAATTATGAATGGTGGTTAAACAGCAATCTAGATTCCAAAGCCAAAATATACAGTTCTCTTTCATGTATATAAACTTGCCCCAAATTAAACAAACTAGCTTCAAAGGTCTACAGGACCAGAACTGAACTCTGTCACCTTTGCAGGCCACTTTATTTGAGAACGCTGTCCTTGATGTGTTAAAGTTCACTGGGCTACTTTCACACTGTTTGATATTAAACATTAAAACTGATTCTGTGGAAAAAAATATTCTTTTTCTGGAATGTTATACCCTGTGCCAGAAGCTTACAATTTACAGCTCTACCGACACCACTTGAAACATCAGCCTATAAAAAGACTTAGCGTAGTATTTTCTAGCGGTGTTTTCACTTCTGTTTTTCCTGCCATAGCAATCAGAAGACATCAAGGCCCTTCCACACTGGGATGTTTTCACCTGCCAAGCTTAGCTTCATTGTATTATTTGACTCATGAGACACCCAGCTGGCTGAATCGTTTTATGCCAACACATATGATCGTTTTTTGCCTAGAGGAGTTTTGACTCTTTTTGCTATAGTCCCCTAGACATCACTGCAAAAAGTCTATGCTGACGCAGCAGCATCGACAAAAAGGTATTGATGTCATGACCACTATGAGATAGTAATGTTAAATATCAGCAGAGGCTACTTCTAGAAGATTTACTTGTGGAAGACGTGGTGAATGAGCCAAGATTTCCCAGTAGACTTCTGGAACTACTCACTATGGCATCCTCAGTTCACTCAGTCTGAAGTTGCAAGGTGTACAGTAGAGTAGGGATTGGCAGAAGGAATGGTCATACCTCACAAGGAAAGCATCTCGGAGAGAAGATAGAGAAGTGACACATTTCAGTGACCCGAGTGTTGTCGTCTATGGTGCCCCTGCCTTATGGGTTCCCCTTGCTGAGGAATATCAGCAGTGTGGAAGGCTCACGCATGGTTGTCTTGTTTCATTGTTGTTTGTCTCTCGACAACTCTGTAGGGTGAGGATGTCGAATACTTGTTTTCCTTTTGCTTTTGCTATTACGAGGGAAGGAAGTACCTTAACAAAACACGGCGTACATGATTTTTCAGTACCTGATCTAAGCACAATAAACATCTGAGATCTTTCCGTAGAGATACTTCCTACAAAGTTTGCCAACTCTAGATTTCCAATGGCTGGTCTGGATCAATAAAACATGTTTCAGTTTTACCCATTGTAAACTTTGACTGAAATTAAAATTTTGAGTATGATATTTCTATTTTGGTATAACATCAACCGCCAATGAGAAAATAATTAATTAAAATTCTTCCAGAGAGCCCTGCCGTTAGCCCAGAAATGTCTTCTGGAGAAAATTAAGTTAACCTGAATAACCATTCTGCAAAATGGTTATTCAAGGGCAACACAGCGGTTGTGTCACATACCTGACACAGAAGCTGTTGTGCTCTAATGGCCATTTACATGGGTGAATCTTGTTGAGCAGTTGGATTCTTATTATTCCACAACACAAGAAAAGGCACAGTGAGGAGGAGCTCTTCCATCTAAAAATCTATGGCGCTGTATTTTGAATTGAGGAGTGAGAAGGTTTCTAGGCAAAATTGGATTTATTATCCAGTTATGCCCTTTATTATTAAGCCAAAGTTGCTAACTGCTGTCTCCTGCTTCTCCCCATGTTTTGATAATTCCTCTCTTCCTCTACCAGGTTGACTCACAGAAAGACATTAGTTTCCAGAAAAACACTCACATCCTGTATCCTCATCTGACTTCTAATCTCTGCTATTCCATTGCTGTGAATCTCTGTTTCACTAGTTTAAAGTCTCTAATTTTCACTGTGATTTTCTATGGGTTTACCAATCCTGAAATATGTATAACACAAGCAAACTTTTTTCCCCTGTATACATAATACATTTATACATAATATAAATAGGTAACATTTATACATAATATAAATTAATTTCCATTTATGGCGGAGACACATCCTTTTTTTCTACTGTTGTTTCATATTTGTAATATTGGGAACAACCATCAAATTTGTAACCTCTTCTAAAATGATACAAGCTTTTTAAGCATGACCACAAATTCATTGAAAAATGAAGTCTGTTAAGACTCAAAATATTTAATTCTTTTAATTACCTTGGTAAATGAATAAAGTTGTTCAAAATCTCTTCAGTTTTGCTTGTTTCTGCGAGTAAAGCAGGAAAGTACAATTTGCTTCTTACTTATTGTTGCCCTTTATATTTCTTTCTTCATATTCTTTTTGGGAACATAAGCCAGAATCACATAGGGCATACATGTAAGGCAACATCTCCCAACTACACAGGAAGGAGTGATGGCATATTCGTGCAAGAGAAGCCAAAATGGAATTCTGTGTGTGCTTTGTGAAGAAGATTTCCTACATTTCTCCTCGATTCCAGCAGAAACAGTTATTATTTGGTATTTGAAATTTGTAAAAAAACCCTTGAATGATGCTTATACAGAGCCAAGGAAAAATATCATCATGGGCATACAATGTACTTTGCCATCAAACATGATATTCCCAGATGTTTAGTAAACCACTATTATTCTACGCTGTTTCTGTTTCCCGGGAAACACAATAAGAATGAACACAAAGTAGACCTTAGCACGAACTCTGGAAAGATACAAAGGTGACTGGCCCATGCACTCAACGCGTGATTGCTGCACGAGAACGTTTGGGTCTGGAGATGTTGGCACATACCGATGTTTACTGAGAACGACCAGAAGTTAATAAAGCCAATACACAACTTCCAAACTCCCTGCCTGTGAATGATTACCTAAGATGCTCTTTTTAATAATTTTTGTTTGTCCTTTTGAAAACTAAACTATTCCTGGCTACCAAACTTACTCCATGCCCCATTTTTATCTCTCTCTGGAGTGTTTGCAATGGAAGTATGACAAAAAGGTTAGCCTCTCAACTGACTGTTTGTTTGACCCACTCTAAGATTAGGTAACTTCTTTCCTAAGGAGAAAAAGCATTACTGTTGTGCAAAAGGACAGTGTCCTGATGGTACTTTGCTTTGTTTGTGGAATGGCCCAGTCACAAGTATATATTACATTCTCAAGAGCATTAAATTATAGTATCAGAGAACACACTTAGTAGTGATGGCAGCCCGAACACACTTGTATTTCGTTTGCAGATCCCTGCTTCTGTCTTCCCAAACATGGGCAAATTCTCACTAGCTCTGTCTATTTGATCCATAAATCTAAGACTTTGGATTTAGACCTATTAAGGTTCATTAAAAGCACTGCAAGAACAACATAATCCAAAATACTTGACAACAAAATAATGCCATAAAAGGCGATGGGTAGACTACCTTTAGTCTACTACATAGACTGCATTTACCTACTGCCAGTGCACCCCAAAGGATAACATTTTGAGGCACACAACTCAGAAAACTTAGATAGATAGCAAATGATTTTCCATGCTGGATAGTTCGAATTGGGTTCACAACTGCAGAACACCAATATCACAATAACATATCGCCTTCTTTGGAGCAAAGAAGTGCACCTTCCCAGAAAGATCAGGCTTTTCTCATTAGTGAAAAACAAGCTGAAACATACTGCTGTTAACAGTTCAGTACTTCTGTCTGTCACAGTCGCCAGCGTTATCACACCTAATCCTCAACAATGGATTTCGTTTACTATTTCTGATTTGAGAAACACAGCACTAACGATAATTATCCCCACTTCTGTAAAATTCCACATACAGGGTTTTTCCATCAGTGAGATGTTTAATCAGAAACTCTTATTTGCCGAAATTAAGCTATAGCAGGCAAGATAGAAAAAAAAGAATATCTATTCAAAGACAAGTTAATCCCTCCTGTGGAATATTTAACAACACAGTTGTTAGGATGCTCAGCTAGGACACAGCTAAAAAAGACAAAGGTAAAAACATTTTGCTCTTTCTCAGTAAATGGCACTAATTCATCTGAGGTGAATACATTGATAATGAATTACAGAACACTTCATCCAGAGTAGAACAGCTTAACCTCAGAGATGGAGAGAGCTTTTAGCTGTACACATCAGTGCATGATGGTGAGTGAGAAAGAACTTTCCCAGAAAAATTCTTAAGCCAAATACAACCTATGTTACTATACAGTACAAAGGCAGTACCAGGGGAGTAGTTAAATGACACACAATTATTTGTGGAGTTCTAATGAGCAACTCTTTACTTTGAAGAACTCCTGTAAACTTTAACTTAACTTTAAACTCTTTAAATAATTAAATAACTCTTTGCTTTAAACTTAAGCTGGTCACGTTATGATTCAGTTCTTTTGCAGTGCTTTACATGACATTTTAAAAGCTAAACAGACACTGTGAAATTTTAATTGTTTCAGTCCATGAGCACGGCATGTTTCTGAAGTCACCTGGGGACAGATTTTCACTGTCTTATTCCCCTGTGTGAGTCATCCCATTGGCTTCAGCAGCAAAATCTGCATGACTAATATCTTACCAGCATGAGAATGAAGAGCTTAAACTGGCCTTCACTGCTTTATTTATTTGACATGCATATGTATATTTCACTACCCTTACATTTATTAATATAATACTGTGAGGATAACTTAAATTAAATGTGTGGGATTGCACCTATAGGCTAGAGAAAGGAGAAAAGTTGCAGTGATCTTGCCAGTCATTTCTTGCACAGGGTCCAGTCTTGAGATGGCGAGCCATCTGCTGCATGACAATACCTCCACCACGGAAACTCCCTGTTTCAAACAGCTTCCAACCATTCTGCGGGGACTACAATAATGTAGAATTTCACAGAATCACAGAGTGGTTTGGGTTGGAAGGGACCTTAAAGACCATCTAGTTCCAACCCCCTGCCCTGGGCAGGGACACCTCCCACCAGACCAGGCTGCTCCAAGCCTCATCCAGCCTGGCCTTGAAGCCCTCCAGGGACGGGACATGGACAACTTCCCTGGGCAACCTGTTCCAGTGCCCCACCACCCTCACAGGAAAGAATTTCTTCCTCATATCCAATCTAAATCTACCCTCTTTCAGTTTGAGGCCACTACCCCGTGTCCTATCGTTACACATCAACATTTCATTATGATGCTTTTGAGACAACATCAAGTGCAGCAGTCTTGAAAGTTACCTTCTGTCAAGCAAGTCTATCTCACATCCAGATATCAGCTACTTGCTTCTTTACATTGTTCTGCCCACTGGACAAAAAGCCAGAAAGGTGATTTAATCAAGCACCTAGAGTATTCCCAGGAACACCTTGGAACATCTACCAGGGAACATTATGGTGCATCTTGGCTTCCCAGCTGGTGAATGGCATTTCATAGACTGGAAGGGCTTTATAAGAGCTTTCTGGTTGCTGTGGGGCACTGCAGGGAATTATTTTAAGCTGACACATGTTCTAAGTCTACTCTAATTTTCATCATCAGCTATTTGTAGCTGTTATCAAAATGAGAGGAGGTAGACATATGCTAAATCAGCTTTTTAAGCAACCCTGCAACAGATTAATGGCTTCATCTTGGTATTACGCCTTAGATACATATGGCTGGAGTGGAACTATTCAGAACGCTAGACGCTGTGGTATGCCAACAGCTATTGATTTGCAGGACTAGCTGCCGCATTTTCTGATACTCCCTCTACTAAAAAAGTAAATCCACTTCTATGAAGTCTGCTTTGACAAACTTTTTTTGCAGGAAAAGCATGGGCAACGTTCAGTTTCAACATTTTCAGTACTTAAAGGGCTTTACAGTAACATTCATACCTGAAGACAAATTTTCTTAAGGATTTCATTTATCTGACCGATTTGTATTGATGGATCTGTATCTCCTCTTCTTGACAAGCTTGGGAGATGCACACAAAGAAAAGAGTTCACTTATTCAATTAAATATAGATTTCAGGAAGCAAAATTAGGTACCATTTTTGACAAGTTCCTGCTTTTTTAGGATTAGCAAAAAGGTCCCATGTTTTGGTTTTTTTTTTATTTTTACAGTTTTCAGAAAGAAAAGTCAAACAGAAGCATATTCTGCTTTCAGCCTTCAGCAAATACCAACTAACATGTCAAAAATGATTAAACCACCATATTTATGTTTTTCTCAAGAATACTTGATAACTCTAATCAGCTTATTGCTACAGTGTTAGGAAAATGGAGCATATGCCCTCTATGGAGCAAAAGGTGTTATAATAGTCCTACACAGGTTTTTCTTCACTCCGAAAAGCTAGCCTAAAGCTTGGCTGTTAACTGGAAAGCAGTCTGAAAGACAGGCTGCTTGTAGAGACCGAGCAGGGCAAGGAAAATTTCAGAGTGGCAGCAGAGATAAATGTGTCCCGTATTCAGATAACCACGTTGATAATTACAGCAGAATGTTCCACGGGCAGTCACTCAGGATGCTGTACTACAGTGGCCGAGGCAGAAGCAGTTCCACTTAATTGGTTACTGAGGGATGTAAAGGGATGGAAACAGACTTCTCCAAAGCAGCAATATATAAAAAAATAAATAAATAAAATTGGAGAACCTCTACACATGATTTCCAGGCACACAGAAGAAGGGAAACAACATGAATTCTGTCACATCAAAGGCCTGATGTGTGGTAGATTTAGGAACTACTCTGGTTATCGGAAGCAGAAACTTTAGGAGGCTATCTTCAAACAACTTTTTGAATACTCTGGGATGGCATTTACAAGCATTTATATTTCTTTTTTTGATAAGACAATTTGCTTCCATAACATGTTGATGTTCTCTGTTCCTGCAAATAGCAAAAAATCCTGTCCTACATAATGAATGCAGGAAAATCTGATTGGTCTTCATAGGAGGCTGGATTCCATTATTTTCAAGCCAGGACCACAATTAAATGCTCGCATCTGATAGACGGTATACCCGTCAGAGGGTGAGCACATGGGACTCATGCTAAGTAGACTGGCACTGCAACAAAAAGGGTGTTAGGCAAAACAAGGTACCACAAAGTGGTGGGGAAAGATCCCCTCTATGGAGGCAGAACAGGAAATCTGCACCAAAGCACAGCTTTTTGGGATGGACAGCTGTGGAGCTGGAGGTAAGGAGAGGCGTTCAACCAGATGATGGGCGAAATCAGGAGGAAGATGACCTGCTGTCTCTGACCTGCACTTAGACAACGGCAGGCCATTTGGAAAATACAGTTTTATAACTTCAAAACTTTTATATTGAAAATCAAAGCAGGCTAAAGTTTGTCTCCTGGCCAATGAGAACTAGATACACAGAAGGTTCTGGACAGTTGCAGCATCTCTCTGCGTGCAAGTTTTATACTGTTCAATAGCTATTCACTTGGAAGTTATTCTTTGTTCTAGAAACATGTAACTGCTATTTTAAAATCTGTTGTACTTTAATATTCTACATAAGCATTCCAAGGACTAGAATGGAAGCCTGAGTAGTACTCCTCCTTAAGGGTGGCTTGTTGAGAAGCTAAAGCAAAACGAACTCCAACCTGAATATTTTTCTCTCCAGGTTTGTCTCCTTCCAGGATTTTCTCTCCTAGCATCATACCTATCCACACCCTGCATTCCTCTCTTCAGATACGCCACTCTTGCCTCTGCTTCAACTGAAATGGGAAAATGAGCAGCCAATACTGCAGTGAGTCAACAGGACTCAATTAGCATCTCTGTAAGCTTCGATCAGCTACCGCATGGGAAAGTCAAGGAAAGTGAGGAAAAGGCGGCAGCTGCACTCATGCTTACTCGGGCATTTTCTTGCTTCTTATTTAACTGTTTTTAACCAGTTTACCTGATAGGAAAACATAGTTAATGGATGTAGAATTCCTGTAAGTGTACTAGGGATAATGAGTCAGAGAGATTGTGTCTATTTCCCCATACCTCAGCCACTCCATTGCATTCTGTCAAATGCTCAATACTAAATAATCAGCTTAAGGTTATTTTTTTGATGTTGTTGGATTGTTTGTGGGTGTTTGGTTTTTTTTTTGTTGTTTTTTTTTTTTTTAATTTATTCTAGGCGTGAATAGGACTTTGTGTTTAACATCCAGAAATAGAAACTCCACAGAACGTGGAGAATTCAAGGCTTTTGGCCTGTTATGGTTTGAAGAAGCCACAACAATTTACTGTCATTTAGAGAATTATTCTCTCACCCAATGACCCCTCCCCACCCGGGAAGGGGAATTGGAAGAAACAAGGAAACCTGAGGGCTGGAATGTAAACAGTTTTAATGAATAAGACTAAATAATTAACATTAATAATACTAAAGAACCAATATAAAACCGATACATTGGTATATATACCAATATAAAACATATGAGGACTATGCCCAGCCCATTCCACCATCAGGAGCCATGCACTCCCCGCAGGGACAGCCAGTGTGGGACCCTGCGAGCACTGTGGCTTTGGGAGGAAAGGAAGGGAAGGGCTCGGGGCTCCGGCACCGGGGCCAGGAGTTCTCTGGACTGACGCCATCAAGGAATAGAGATAACTCCTCAGCAAGCTTTCTAATTTATATTGAATGTGAAATTCACGGTATGAAAGAACCCTGTTGGCAGTTTGGGTCAAGTGCTTGGGTCTCGCTCCTCCTCATCCCTGCACCTGGGGAGCCCGAAAACACCAAGACCTTGAAACCCGCACACCATAGCAGTCTATAAAGTAAACATTTTCACAAATTCAGACACCAGAGTCTTCTAAAAGTGTGTTTTTCACAATCATTAGAAGAGAATTGCTGAAAAGTAAAATTACTGAAATTGAAATTAAACCTGTTGCTCAAACCAGGACAGGCCTCAATCACTATTTCTGGTCTCTCCGTTCCTCTCCCCATTCTCTAACAGTTTAGCTAGCCCAATAATTCTTTTGTGTGCTTCCTATTACTAAAAAAAATAAACAGAAATTAATAAGTATTCTCTGTGACATACTGGACCATGCTCTGAGCAGGAGAGTTTTCCTCAGATGACCTCAAGAGTTCCCTTCCAATGTACATTATTTTCTGATTCGATGATCATACCCCAATATCACATCTAACTTGTGACAAAAAAAGTCTGTTTACTCATCTTCCTTGCATATGAGAACCTGTAACCAAAGGGAAGGAAATAAGATGCGACATCACTCATGGAACAGAAGGTGAAAGATGTATAATAAAAGAAGAAAAAAGAATATATGGAGGACTAGGTCTGCATAATGCTCCCAAAAACTAAGATGAGAAATATGGGCTCCATGAGACCCAGAGAAGCAACTCAAAGTACTTTTGTGTCACCTACGTGGCATGGTATACAAGAAATAATACTTTTGCAAGACAAGTTTGAATAGACAGGATTCAAGATCATGTGGATGAGCTCCAGTAAACAAGTATGTGAAGGATTTGGACTATAAATTAATGAATGGATCTATAGAATGTTACAAAGAAAACAATCACAGCCTCGACATGCATGACAAGGAGATGGAAGATTTCACAGTAAATCTCAGGTCATACACCTCATACAAAGGCTGATGATTATGTAGTAATAAAGATTTGAAGACAAACTTTAAGAAGCAATTTTCTTAGGCAGAGACAATGTCAATTAATTCTAGAAAGGATGTGGTGTTAAAACAAAAATACTCATGACATCTACACTGAAATGATATTGTGAATGTTGTTTTAATACTGTGAATTTTTGCCTTACATTAAAAAACCATGCAACTCCACTAACTAGAAAATGCCGTGTTTCCACTAGCTGTAGCACATACAGTTTTAAGGAGCATCATGCTTGTTCATGGTGTACCTAAAAAGACTGACAACTGACTGCTGACAGTGCATTCTTACGGTCTTGTTTTCATAACTTAAGTTACAGAATGCAGCCATTTGGCAAGTGGTGTGGTAAATTACAGCAAAGTAATATTTGCCAGACTATCTCTGTGATGAGCTCATTTTGACAGTGTACCACAACATATGTTTAAGAAATTTTTAAAATTGCAGAGTTGGGCTTTGAAACTGTAAGAAGCAGACCATATTAACCACAGTCTAACGCCTTAGTCGCTTTGCTGCTGAGCAAATCCTATTCAGACCAGTATCGCATTCATTGTTTAAGAAAGCAAAGATCCCTCATAATTAATAATGTCTAAAGTAACTGAGATGCTCCAAATTTCAGCAAAAGTGGTAGTATTTCTGATGTTGTGCTATGCAAATTAAGAGTATCTCAGAACAGAAGTTTAATTGTGCCTCATATAAATCTGTTGAAGGAAGAGACATGGCTTAGAATAAAAACTGATGGAGAATAAGAGGAAGAGGAAGGTAATAAATTTGTGAAGCCCACACATAAAGAGTCTTCTGATGCCTTAGATAGTAGGGAAAATTTCCTCACGGAAAGGGTTATCAAGCATTGGAACAGGCTGCCCAGAGAAGTGGTGGGATTGTCATCCCTGGAGGTATGTAAAAGACATGTAGATGTGATGCTGAGGGACACGGTTTAGTGGTAACTTGGCAGTGCTGGGTTAACAGTTGGACTCGATGATCCTAAAGGTCTTTTCCAAACTAAGCAATTCTATGATTCTATGAAAGCCAATAAAATTACTTCCTGTACATATTCATTTGAAAGAGGAGAAAACACTGTTTCTTTAGGTTATTCTTATTTTCTCCACAGGATTTCATTTTTCAGTAACTTAATTTTCTTTCAAAGAAAATACATCTTCAGCAGAGAAAATTAAATTACTCTATTCTCTTTTACAAATTGCTTATTTTTATAGAAGGTAACATTGTTATCTTATTCTTGATCTTTTTATATTATTATCTGTTCACCACCAATTTTTTTATTAAAAAGTAAGTCAAGAAAGAGAAAAAAAAAGCAAGTAAAGAACGAAGCATGAGCATTAGCAGCACTTACAAAGGTATTTGATGGCCTAAAAAGATTAAACAGCTACACTTAGTATGCAGAATTAAATGATCAGCATGTCTAAGATTTTTTGTTCTATCAAATTGCTACCGGTTTAGGTTACAATCAGGGGTAAAATAAGAGACAATCCAGGATCTTCTCTCCAGCTGAGAGAAGGAAACCTCAACACTGGTTTCTCAGAAGCTTTTTTTTATATCGCCTAATGTTCTCTACAGCTGGCTATTTAATCACTGATGTGTTAGAGATGAAGTTGGTTCTGATTTTATATATAAACAAATAGCTGCTAAAATGCACGAATGTAAGTATTTCTGTGTAGGAAATATTTTTTTAACAGTTTGCTGTTATTTGGGGGAGGCAGTTGAGGAGGCTTGGCAATATCTGAATTATGCCTAAGGGCAGACTTCATTAATTTGCACAGGAAACTAAAAGCCCCACTGCAAATTAACTGTGATTGCCAATTTAAATAGTAAAGCAAAAAAGCAAGTATATGTGAAAAACAAAAATCTTCAGAATATCAAGGTATCTCAACATGCTCTATCTTTAAGAAAGTTATAGAATGTGTTCTATCATCAGTAATATTTTATAAACCATGGAAGCTGTTATAGCATATCATTCAGACTGTTGCCAAACATTCTCAAGACTGTGCGTGATTACTGTCTTTAAATATTCATCAGTGTGGGAAAAGGCAGTCTTCCAAACAGAAATAATGCGTTGTGCTAAGGAGAAAGTATAGTTAAGGTGCGAGTCTCAGGTCCAGGAGTTCAGCGAACTCCCAGTATCGACATAAATGCCCTGTGTGATCTTCAGCAGGTAACGTTAACATTAAAAACCTAAAAAACCAGACTGCAGCCCTAAAATGTAGCTGCCTGGATCGTGTACCAGGTCCCTGCTTCCAAGGAGTCTGTCCTCTCTGTCAAGAGAGGTAGCTCCCACCAGACATGCTCCAACCATCCAACGGGGACAATCAAGAGACAAGACAATAAGAACATGCTTTGGTGCACGCAAGGCCATGCTGGGGTGGGTCTTGGTGTATCAGTAGCGCAGTCTCCCATGAACGTACGTCACAGCCCCCAGCACCTTGAGCACAGCCTGCACAGAGCGTGAGTTCCCATCAACAGGGAACACGGAAGGGAGAAACCTTCATAAAAACTTGTCTCTTCTCAGAAGCTAGGCTTGCAATTCAGAGTTGCAGGGAGGTGTTGATATTTGATTATTTGAATCTAGAAAATCTCTTCTAGACTTTGGAGGGAAAAAACACAAAAAAACCCACAAATGTTTTAGCGGGTAACAATGTCCTCCTTTTACACAAGAGGTCAGTGGATGTAAGATCCAACTAAGAGGTGGAAAGACTTGGCTTCCATGCCCTCCTCAACCTGCAGGTTGGCGTGGGGGCCAGACCCATGTCTACGAACTCTAGTAACTCTTTAACATAAGGCTCTTGTGCAGTCTTCCGAGCAGAAATCAGAAGCAGGATCTCCCCTCTTCTAAATAGGAGCCCCAATCATTCAGCCGCAGAGTCATGCTCCCTCTTGCTCCCTCTCTTTGACCTAAGGAATTCTGATATATTTCTTTCACGTTGGCACAGCATCAGAAAGTGAAGTGGAGGGAGCCTCCCACCCAGACTAGCCTATAGCCCAGTAGTCAGGTCCCAAGATGAAATGAACCATCTTTATTCAGGCTGAGAACAGGGCATGCCGAAACACTTCACGTTAGGGTGTGTAGTTCAGGTGGGACTGTATCTCCATTTGAAAGTTTCACTCTTAGGAAACTGACTGCAAGCTGACTGTCAACAACACTCACAAATCCTCACTTGGACAAATGCTCTGGTGCTCTTGCTTTTAAAAATGTATTAGCACACAACTTCTAGTGGTTGTGACGAGTTAAAATCAGACTAATCTATCTGGGAGAAAAAAATGGAGCTTTATATGCAGGGGTTAGTACGCACTTTTTCAGCGTGGGTACTACGTATAAAATACTTATCTCTAAGAGAGAGCAACGAAAATCCTTCTTGGCTGACTGATAGTGCCCTGCCAAAGTCACTATATATCGCTGTTTCACAAGGAGCTGACTAAATCCAAGCAGATTATAAAAATGAACCTGTTCATTGATAGGCACATGGGGAAGAGGAAAGAGAAATTAAATGGGCATCAGTTGCGTTAGCAGCACTGGGACATTTAGCACCTTGTGGCGCTGCGCTTTACTCTTAGTCAAAGCTTGTTTGACAAAAGCCAAGGAATGCAGGGCTGTCGACAAAGTCCTCCACAATAGCAGGACTCGGAATGGAAAGGGAGATAAGTTGAGAACGGGCACATTCTGTCCATGGCAAACATGGCTGAAATGTTAGCTCATGTGGCAACAGCCTGAATAAAAAGGAGCTGGTATGCTAAATCCTAGTGCTGTTGGCTGGTGAATACTGCTTGAGGTTTAAGGTGTGGCAACTGTTCTTTACAGACTCATTGGCACACGCACACCGCGCCTCATTACCTCTCATTTACTGAAGCTGGCACACCTTGTTTTTTTTTTTTGTTGTTGTTGTTGTTTTTTAAGGAAAAAAAGAACTGAATCATAAAAAGACAAGATGGGAGATGTCAACTCTGAGGCACATATGTTTGAAGTTTATGAAAAAAGAAACCAAAGAGTCAAAATCAGCAGCACATGCTGAGTGAAAAACTCAACGAGAAAAAGTTTGAAGCTGAGAAGGGAAAGAAAGATCAGACAGAAAAAAACCCCATGTTTGTAGGGATCTCTTTAAATCAGAGCTCCAGCACAACCTGTTATGGATAACAGGTATTTTGGTATGTGAACGCAGCACGTCACAGTGCACTTTCCAGGTTTACTGCTTCTAATTTTCTTCTAAGATGTGTACCCTCTTATCCAACCTGGCCATCTACACCAAAGAACCCCTCCCAATCTCCTCATGTACTAGTAGCAATACACATGCAAAGAATGAGTCAGAAAAATGCACTTAAAATTCTCTGGCAGAATGAACAGCTGATAATACGCTGTCAAGCGAGTACCTGGATCATTTCTAAGCTTCTTTCACATCTGTGGGTCACAAACAGTCATTACAAAGACAAATTTTTATGTAGAACTCAAGAAAAAATATTTTTTCTGGCTGAAAAGGAAAAGATAATATAAAAAAAAATAATCGGATTCCAAATTAGGACTAACCTAAAGACCATCTGAAGTGCTTTCAGAGTGCAAATGAGAGGAAAAGAATGAGAAACCTTCAACAGAAGCAACAGCTCAGGAGATTTAACTGCCTCCTGAGACATTCTGCTCTATCCCAGAGGGACACCCAGCCAACAAGTCTCTACTTATACCGCATGGAGTTCATATTAGTCTTGCCAGATTCAGCTTTCCATTTTTTAATAACTTTCAATAAAGCCAGGCTTGGTCCCTCTCTCTTTTTCTCTATAACTTTGGTCAGAAATAAATCCAAGCTTTTCATGCTAAAATTAAAACAATTAGATAAGTCTTCAGAAAATGTCTTACCAGCTCTAATTTCAGTGAAGATCTACAGAAAATTAAGAAAAAAAATAGTGAGGCTTTTTTTCCCCCCTCAAATACACTGGAAGTCTTATTGTTAAAGTAATTCCTAAATCAACATTATATTCATTTTAAGCCTATGTTTATCAAGCAATTATGTAATTATTTGCAGGTTGCAAAAGTAATGAGAAAAATCTGCCTATGTTATATCATGTTAGGTATTTTTTGCTGTTCCATGTTTTGATAGAAAAGTTTGCAATACAGGATGTTGATTTATTTCTACCATCTAGTACTAAATAACCAAAGAATAAAAATATTATTTTGTGACCTTTACTAGCCAATAAGAATTGCCTGAGAAAACATGAGAAGGAAAAATGCCACTGTAACATCCACTAAAATAAAGCAAAACAAAGGTTGAAATACTAGTGAAGGAGGGAAAAAAAGCCTTGGAGGCTCAGGTATAAGCTACTCTAAGGCAGAAGTAGACCTTGAAAAACAAAAAGAAACCCCTTCCTTGCTGCTCCTGAAGGCAGAGTTAAGTGAGATTCAGGGAAGACATTTCATAATCTTTGGGCAGAGGAACACTGAGGGAAATCAAGGCAATAGTGACAGGACCAAACAAATTACAGCAGTACTTGAAATTCCAGAACTATGAAGAGTAAAAGGAGTAGGTGGCTTTTACTGATAAATTACAGATTTCTTTACTGAAGCAGAAAATATATTTCTGGATATTGCAATATGCGTGTCCAAAAGCAGCTGTCCAAAAATCTGCTAAGAAAATTCTGCTGACCTTATTTCAAGGAAGTAGTATTTGGGTAAATTTCTTCACTGATACATATGAAATTTAATCATACATTTGACATTAATTAATCAGTAAGGGTGATTTTTGGTCCTTTTTTTCTAGGCATTTGAAACACTAGTCAGAACATTTATCACATATATAAAAACCACTCACAGTTTTCATTATTATTTTACTGGGAGGACTGTTTACTTCTAGATAGGAAATGTAATATACTTGACACCAAGAACGTTGTTCTTATTCTGTCAGGAATAGCTGCTTAGGACAAATGCCTGTTCCTGCAGTATTTCAGTGCTGTTACAGTTGCGTGTTCAGAAAGGAAACCCTGCTATGATGCTTCTCTCCTTCCTAAAAACTAGTTTTCCCTCAACAAAAATATCAG
This sequence comes from Sterna hirundo, assembly GCA_009819605.1. NCBI lineage: Eukaryota > Metazoa > Chordata > Aves > Charadriiformes > Laridae > Sterna > Sterna hirundo. Next base: position 3,518,724 of record CM020462.1, read on the forward strand.
CTGCGAGATGGTGGAAAGTTGAGAATTAGAAAAATAATAGAAATTTTGAAAAGAATTTCCTCCTTAGCTTTCAGGTGGATCATATGAAAATAATGGGAAAAATACTCACGAAAATGAAAAGTCAATTAAACTTCACATTTGCTGCAGTGCATAAAGTTTGTTAAAGGCATTTGTTAAAGGCAGAATGAAGTTATAATTTCCTTTCTAATTCTTAGTTACTACATTTAACTTTTGAAGTTGCAGTGGGTGTGTGTGTTCTGAAGTGTTCCCAGGCTACAGGTAGCTCCAAGGGTATGTGGTGGGTTGACCCCAGCCAACACCTAAGCCCTGCTGAGCCGCCTGCTCACCCTCCCCACCCCAGCGGGGTGGTGGAAAGAATCGGAAGAGCAAAAGCAAGAAAACTCATGGGTCAAGATAAAGACAATTTGGTAAGCAAAGGAAAGGGGGAAAAAAAGCAAGTGACACAAAAGCAACCACTCACCACCTCCCACAAGCAGACAGATGCCCACCCAGTCTCCGCTCAAGACCAACCCCTCCTCACCCCTCAGTTTTTATTTCTAAATATTACGTTATATGGTATGGAATATCCCTTTGGTCAATTTGGGTCATCTGTCCTGTCTGTGTCCCCTCCCAGCTTCTTGCCCACGTCCAGCCTAATTGCTGTGGAAGTAGAGTGGGAAAACCAGAAAGACTCAATGCTGTGCAAGAGCTGCCCAAAACCAGACAAAACACCGGTCTGTCATCAACACTGCACTACAGGGGCTGTTATCAAGAGAACTAACTTCATCTTGACCACACCCAGTACAGTATAATGAAAAGAAAACCAAGAGAAAGAAAAAGGCACGTTGGAAATATGAGTCTTATTTGAGCTATACAAACATATACACAAAAATATTTAGTCTTTTATATGAGCACATTCAAAACTCTCTGCTTTGCAAAAGCACCTTAAGATAAGAACATCAAATATATCTCACTGTATATTAAATTGAGAAGTATCCCTATTTACAAGAAATCAGGCTCAACAGTTTAGAAATTATGAATTCCTGACACTGGGAATTTCATAAGTGTATGTTCTTTTTTATTTCTTTCCAAGCTGTCTTTATTTCTAAATATTATCATATATCTTACAGAAAGATGTCATTTACCTAGGAGAGGGCACTGGAGCCTTCCTAAGTATTAAATTGTCCAATCTGATTTCTTAATTAATGATGTAACTTTTTTTATCCTATTTTTGTTACCAATACAAAAACAAGTTGGGGGTGCCTCTGGGGACAACGAGAATCAAAAGTGGAGGCTGGTGTAGAAGAGGCAAAAAAATATAAGCAGAAGAGATTGAGGAGAAATGCATAAAGAGCGCCACACTGCTAATCTGAATGTTACAAATTGAGTCAATTGAGTATTAATGACGCATTCACATTCTGCAAAGGCATCTAGCACATGGGTCCTTGACAATATCAACAGCCTAAGCCACTGTGTCCCCACAGCGCAGTACGGCAGGGTGCACAAATACTACCCAGTGTTTGGAATAAGAACAGTCAGGTCTAGATGGAAACAAATAAGCCTTGCCTCCGGGTAGAACTAATTGGGCTGGGTTGGATGCCACACTGACGAAGCTATCCAGTCCGCAAGTCTAAACCAGGTTCAGTTGGTGGTAACTTTGAGCTCTCTGCATTTTACCATGGGATAATGCACAGTATAAAGCCTCCTTGTGCTGATTTGGGAACATAGCTCCATTAACCAGCCTTTCGAAGGGGAAGCTAAGGTAAGATCTGCTCATGTGCTGCAGAACCCTATGTGGAAAGAATAGCATTGAATAGAATCATAGGATCGCCTAGGTTGGAAGGGACCTTTCAGATCATCGAGTCCAACCACCAACCTACCGCTGACAAAAACCATCACTAAACCATAACGCTAAGCTCTACGTCTACCCGTCTTTTAAATCCCTCCAGGGATGGTGCCTCCACCACTTCCCTGGGCAGCCTGGTCCAATGCTTGACAACCCTTTCAGAGTAAAAATTGTTCCTAATATCTGATCTAAACCTCCCCTGGAGCAACATGAGGCTGTTTCCTCTTGTCCCATGGCCTGTTCCTTGGGAGAAGAGCCCGACCCCCCCTGGCTACCCCCTCCTTTCAGGGGGTTGTAGAGAGCGAGAAGGTCTCCCCTCAGCCTCCTTTTCTCCAGGCTGAACACCCCCAGCTCCCTCAGCCACTTGATAGTGATTACTCTATCAAATAAACCAATAAAATTCAACTCCATAAAACCGAAAAAAGGACAAGAGCAAATACAGCTAAGGTGTGAGGATTTATTTTACAGGAATTGCCTTGATATACCTTAGACAGAGTCGGAGGCTTAGATTAAATATTATATTTGTCCCTATTTTTGAAGCAAGGCTTAGGTACCTATACAGTTGAGATAAAAATATTCTGTTAAATCATAGCCATCTGGAATAACATACAATGATATTTAGGTCACAGACATCATATCTAGTTTCTCAAAGAACTAAATGAATGAAATGAGCATGTTCAATTTTTTAAAACTTCTACACGGTTTATAATCAAAAGCAAGTATGTTAATAAATGAAAAGAAACCCCAGTATTATTTTGTACTTAATCCTGAGTATTAAGTATAAAAATATCCTTGACATTGTACACCTCTTCTTGTATTTCACTTTAGATCTTCTATTAAAAAATTTTTCGCTCCATCATGGTTTCCCCCCAACAAATGTGATAGTCAAGAGGGAAAATTTTCCAAAAAGAGAAATCACTTCAGTGTAGAAAATTTAGGGTGAAGATGACAGATCCTCTCTCTCTAAGCTTCTACTGCACATTAATTTCAAATTTCCAACTCTGATCACTCTTCAGGCCTCAAAATACCAACCTCCTACCCTACTGCTACTGGCCCCAGTATCTCCATTTAAACTACATGTAGTCCTAATGTTCTCTCATCAGAGCTTACGAGGTATACAAAACATGCCTGAACTGTGCACACCACATTAATCTACACAATTACAGCAGACCAATGGGACAATTCAAAGAAGAAGGCTTGTTTACCATGAAATGAAGTTGTTCGGGACCTGTGATGTTTCAGGGGAAAGGAGAAGATGAGTTGCTCATGTTCACCACTACACAGAAGGCATTTGTAACACAGCACATTCAAAGGGCTCCCACAGCATCAAAGAGTACTGAGTACAGTGCCCAACAACTGGTGACCATCATTTGAAGACTTGCCATGGGCTACTGGTTGAATAAAAAGGACATAACAGAGTTAATTATCTGAGCTAAACTCAACAAGTTTCTTTTGGGATTCGTGTGGGAGTAACAGGAGTTTCAAGGAGGTATCAGGAGACAGGCTTTTAGGAAAGAGCAGCAGAATGTCAAATTACAGCACCCAGCATACAGTCAGAGCAAAGGACGAGATATGAAGAGGTCATGGGTGGGAATGATCAGTGGAGGAGTGAAGTGGGCTTAGACAGAGAGACTGCCGAAGAAAAAGAGAAAAAAAGAAATTAAGCAAATACAAAATTTCAATATAGCAAGGGTGGAAAGCAGAAGAGGATGAAGTGGAGAGACAGCTATAATGAGCTCGAGCATGATACGAGACGTGGTTAAGCATCAGCTGATCAAGATTTAAGGAAGAAAGAGAAACAAGGAAAATTTCAGTAAATACTATGGAAGGAAACCTACTAGTGTCTCTGCTTATGAAACAAGTTTTCTTTAACCTGGCAAAGAAAATTAATGGAGGCATTCTGGCCTCTGCGCTTTGAATCACTGTAGGACAACTGGTCCAATTTTGTTCAATATATTCATTAATGACCTAGATGAGGGGATAGAGTGTATCCTCAGCAAGTCTGCTGATGATACCAAACTGGGAGGGGTGGCTGACACTCCGGAGGGCCGTGCTGCCATCCAGCGTGACCTGGACAGGCTGGAGAGCTGGGCAGAGAAGACCCTAATGAGGTTCAACAAAAGCAAGTGCAAGGTCCTGCACCTGGGGAGGAAGAATGTCAGGCACCAGTACAGGTTAGGGGTGGACCTGCTGGGAAGCAGCTCTGAGGAGAAGGACCTGGGGGTCCTAGTAGACAGCAAATTATCCGTGAGCCAGCAGTGTGCTCTTGTTGCCAAGAAGGCCAACGGGATCCTGGGCTGCATAGCGAAGAGTGTGGCCAGTAGGTCGAGGGAGGTCATGCTCCCCCTCTACTCGGCACTGGTGAGGCCACAACTGGAATACTGTGTCCAGTTTTGGGCTCCTCAGTTCAAGAGGGACAGGGAACTGCTGGAGCAAGTCCAGCGAAGGGCAACTAAGATGATTATGGGATTGGAGCATCTCCCTTATGAGGAAAGGCTGAAAGAGCTGGGACTCTTTAGCCTGGAGAAGAGAAGGTTGAGGGGGGACCTGATTAATGTTTATAGGTATCTAAAGGGTGGGCTTAAGGAGGATGGAGCCAGGCTCTTTTCAATGGTTCCCAGTGACAGGACGAGGGGCAATGGGCACAAGTTAGAACATAAGAAGTTCCGTTCAAATACATGGAAAAACTTCTTTACGGTGAGGGTGACAGAGCACTGGAACAGGCTGCGCAGGGAGGTTGTGGAGTCCCCTTCTCTGGAGATTTTCAAGACCCGCCTGGATGCAGTCCTGAGGGATGTGCTCTGGGCAATCCTGCTTTAGCAGGGGAGTTGGACTAGATGATCTCTAGAGGTCCCTTCCAACTCTGAAGATTCTGTGATTCCGTGATTCCGTGAATTCGGAGGAAAAAGGCCTATGCATCATGAATCCGAAAGGCCTAGAAGAGGCTAAGTAACTAGATTAACTATAACATATGTAATCAGAATCTTACGAGAAGTAGGAAATGACGTTTCTTCAATATAAAACCATCTTGGAGAACACTTTAAATACTTTGAAAACAGTTGGCATTGCAAAAATAAGAAGCAAACAGTCTCCTGAACAGGTGAGATTTTGGGAGTAAACTGGAGAAAGCCCAGGAAGGCACTAGAAGGGAGCAACCAGCAGGTTCCCACATTTGTTAATGCTGTTATAGAAAAGATATAACATTTAAAAGAAAAAAAAAAAAGCAAGCATTCTGTAGTCTGTCATTTTGTGTAGCTTCTTTTTGTTGTAAGTCACACCAGTGCTTATTTTTCAGGTTAGTCTTCTAGTCTGTCTCAGCTAGCTTAGTCTACCTTGGCTGGTCTGGCTAGTCTCTGTCTTTTGCTCTCTCTTTTCTCTACAACTGTATCTATGTATATATATCTACCTCATATATATATATTTATATATGCACACATAGATATATTTATATCTCTATGTACGTGTACACAAAGAGGTCAGTTTTTAGTCTGTTACGGTTTAGACGCGCTTAAAATATGGAGAGTTTTATATACTTTATTTTTCACGCACACAACGATCCCTGAGGAATGATATTAATTCACTGAAGATCCTCAAAACACCCTTAATACAAGATCCAATGTCAGTGTACTGCAGCCAGATTTTCCCAGTTCTGAAACAGATTCCAGAATTAGATTATCCCATCTTGAGAAACTTACTCCTAAGCAGGCCTTATGATATAAATGAACCTACTCAAACAGTAACTTACAGTAAGTGGAAAAGTGAGAGAAACTGATTATTGATTATTGATATAACCCCTCTCTTTGGAAACATAAAACTTCAGTCAGATGAAAACTACTTCTTAATGGTCGTAATTCAGAAAATTTATGAAAGGAGGGCAAATTTCCTAAGTTTTGGCAAAAATACTTCAGTAATATCATCCTTACCAATATAGCTCTAGGTATAATCAGGATGATTGCAACTACAAAAAATTACAACACATAACAGTGTTAGACATGAAAGACTTTTTTCCTACAATCCGAGGATATTAAAATATTAAAATATCAGGTGTCCAACATGAAGGAAAGAACAAGCAATGCCTACTGTATGTTAATTCTTCCTTCTTTATTAACTACACAGTGTAGAAGCTGCTCTCACAATTAAATGCAGAAGTACCTGGTTCCCCTGTTTCTCATATTGGGATTGCATCTGCTTCTGCCATTGGTCAGTTGTGAAACCAGTACCGTTTAATGGGACACGCTTATCAAGACAGGAAATTGCTACCTGATATTAAGACCCACAGAACAAATAAACATCACCTCAACATAATACAATAATTTCAAAGAGGACAATGGAAACCGATTAAGCTTAAATTGTTTCCAGCTTCTTATATCACCTGAAAACTACATAATCTTCACCTTCACCAAGGGTCCAAGATCCCAAATTCACTTTCCAAATCAAAAAGTTTCCGAATTCATAGGGACAGTAGGAAATACAACACTGGATGGATGGAAAAATACAAGATTACAAAACCCCCCACAGTAATCCTTTAATGAAGGTTTTAAACTAACATGAACCCATTAAATAATGTCACATTTAATGAGTACTTAAATAATATCATTAATAATGGAGTAATTGGACCTCTTTACAAAAAGAAAATCTATTTAACACTGTCATCATTTCCGGCAATACAAGTTACTGAATAGTGTCTTATTCTTAGTTGTTATTATTTTTTAAACATAAATAAGCCAGAAATAATGAGTGAGAGCGACTTTTCCGGGAACTGCAGCCCAACCATTTAATTTCTGTCCTGTAAAAAAAACCCTACACTGTCTATCTGTGATTGTATCAGGTGGGGATATAAAATTACTATTGTGCTTGTGTGGAACTGGCAGCAACTTGGCCAGCTGACTCAAGCAGGATGGCATTGTATGGAATTTCACAGCAATTATCACCCCAAAGATAAAATCTATAATGAATTCTTGCCACATATTTATTCCCTTTCACATATGACTTAAACAGTTAATCCTATGTCATTTCATATTTGTTATCAATTAATAAAACAATAATAGATAATAATAAAATAATAAATAATTCTTAATCTAAGTCTTTAAATGAAGTTATAGTTCAGACACTATGATGCCACTTACTTAGAAAAACAGACCAATGTCAAACCTACTAAAATTAATTTTTCTTTTGTTTTGTTCAAAGGAAATGAATTACTTTTATAATTATAAACACATGCTTTTTAGACCAATGATTTTGAAAGAAATTCTAAATTTGAAATGCTTTTATATTGACATTTCACAAGGAATTAAATCATGATTTAAGAACGAAAATTGGGACAGCTAAGAAAAAAAATGTGTCAAGTCCAGTACTCAAATTAGTAACTTTCAGTTAGCCTAGTAACTAAACTTTTTACTAAAGAATTTTCTTACTATATGTGATTTCAGTTCTGTTGTTCTACTCCATTATTTATATGATTTGAATTACTGATCCAAGATAGCCAGAGAACCTTTAGATGTCTAGTTAAAAAATACACAGTTGGACTACTTACGTAACCATGTAAGCAAAAATAATTATTGATGCTTCTCTTTCTATACATGTTTGCATATCGTCTCCTTCTAACAAAATTTTAGAGGCTACCTTATTTTCATATTCTGAATTAATATTAAAAATCATGAAATATTTGTTATTGTTGGACAGCTTTCTGACTACTGCTCATGGAAATGAGCGGCTGTACGCTTGAACACTCCAAAAGCTGATGAGGTTCTGCTTTGTTCGGTACTAGCTGGATGAAGACACCACTAAAGAGAAGTGGAGAAACTCACTCACAAAGGCTAAACTCAGCCTGGCGAACATGATCTCACCATAGACAAGACAGAGCGATAACTTCCCCACAAAGCAATTCAAAGCAGGAGTCCAACTCGACGGCTCTGATGCCGAGGAAGACTTTCACACCGCAGGAAGGGAGCATGGGGATGTTAGGCTCACTGAAGTGAAGTCAGCCTTTGTGAACAGCCCTTATATCGTCTGGAACAGCTGCTGGAAAGGTAAAACTTCTGTGACATGCTCATGCAGCTCCATCTCTAACAAAAATACTGAGAAAACACACACAGGGCATAAAGTCCATGCTAACATTGGTTAACGTACAAGTTTGTTAGTCCAGTACTTTGAGGCTGTAGACTTTTTCAACAATGAAATTCATGTTTAATAATGGGAAGAGGAATTTTGTTCTCATCTTCTATTTTATTATTTACTAACCATGCTAATAATTTTTGTTGCTGTTTATAACAAAGATTTGCAAAAGAAAACGTTGGGTTTGATTCCTGTGAACAATTGCTGACACAGAATCTGAATGGCAAGGTGGACCCTACAGAGCAGCAGCATGTAGCAGGTATTACCTGGCAGTCAAACATAAACTGAAGTTGGGTGTAAATGAAACAGTTCTGAGCGACTGCAGGGCTGGATTGTTTCCTTTCTCTAGTTTCTCACAAAACTGTTTGGATTCTACTTCCTGTTTAGCTCAGGAGTGGCCAATTCCAGCAGAGGCTTCAGCTCTCCTGTACGCGCTGGAATTTCTCAGAAAACTTTTCTGTTGTTATTCTTGATCCTATTAATAATTTTTCAACACAATGTATAAAGCACATGGTCATTTCTTTTCACTTGTTTGCTTTCAAAAGTCTTTTTAAACAAAAGCAGTATTTTTCCTGTACACGGTCCACGGCTTTTCTTCACTTTTCTATGTAAAATAAAGACAATATTTTAATCGTAACGGGCTATAAATGTTTGATATAGATGAGCTACCTAACTATCAAATGTATCTTCATTTCACACGAAGTGGGACACCATTGAAGGAATTAACCTTACACTACAGTGCTTGATCTCAATCCATATTCTAAATCAAAGTTAAGTGCGAGAGGAACAAGTGATCACATCAATAGAGACCACGTGAAAGAGAAACAGATTAGAAAATGAAACGAAGGTGGAGATTAGGCTTCTAAAGGATTCTGTGAAAGACGAGCAGTAGTCTTGCTTTTGGTCAAACCTGCTCTGCGAGAAGAACCTCTAGCACAGCATTTCGGCATTTCGGTCTTCAGCAGGAAACGGTGACAGTGTGTGTCTCAAACAGAAACACCTACACAGTTATTCTGGGCAGCTTATCAGATTGTGAGAGAATGTCCGGTGTGGTTATTTCACTTGAATTGCTTGAAAACAGCTTAGAAAACAGTATTAGAATCTTAATGTATCTGTTAAGTTTTTATATGCTATAAAACTCTTAAGTTAAAAAAACATATCTATAACCAAAGTGATAAAAGACTGAATTTTCTCTCCACATCACCCAAATTACTTATCATACAATAAAATACCTACATTGGAACTGCTAAAATTAACCAAATAAAAGTGTTTTCTAAAATTGAGCAGGAAACAATATGATCTGCAGAGCTAAACCATCAGAAGTAACTTAATTCACACCTCCAAGTGTAATCATTAAATGTCGACTTTTGAAAAATAAATGGTGTTTGGAATTATTTAGACTATTTAGAACATTTAGGCTGTTCTTTAATTATAATCTATTTCAATGGGAAGCTTTTGATGTATAATTTGGGACAATCTGAGTTATATCATGAAAAAACCCTCCAAATCCCATTCTGAATTTCAAATCCATCTGGAAACACTAGAAGTACAAGAAACTAGTTACTTCTAAGTATATACTTGTTTAAACAATGAAAGAAGAAAAAAAAAAGCTCATCTAGAAAAGAACATGAAAAACACCACACAGTCCAACAAAGCTCCATAATATGATCTGGAATATGGCTATATTATCAACGCTAATGGATAGGTAGTTTAGTGAAACATAGGAAGTTTTACAATATTTACAGTCCAAATGGTTATGGGGGGTAATATGTTAATATCACATAGAATCAAATACGATTACAGGGGCCCTGTCCAAGTTTGTCGCAAGTCAAAAGGGCGGGGAAAATGGCCAGCCTGGATGAATAAGGAACTTCTGATGGGACTTAGGAATAAAAGGAGGGTTTACCACCTGTGGAAGAAGGGACAGGCAACTCAGGGGGAGTACAGAGATCTCGTTAGGTTATACAGAGAGAAAGTTAGGAAGGCAAAAGCCCAGCTGGAGCTCAACTTGGCCACTACCATTAAGGACAACAAAAAAAGCTTTTACAAATACATCAACAAAAAGAAAGCCAGGGAGAATCTCCATCCCTTACTGGATGCAGGGGGGAACGTTGCAACCAAGGACGAGGAGAAGGCTGAGATACTTAATGCCTTCTTTGCCTCTGTCTTCACTAGTCAGACCAGTTGTCCCCAGGGTGCTCAGCCTCCTGAGCTGGAAGATAAGGATGGAGAGCAGTACAACCCACCTATAATCCAGGAGGAAGTTGTCAATGATCTGCTTCTGCACCTGGACACACATAAGTCTATGGGGCCGGATGGGATTCACCCGAGAATACTCAGGGAGCCGGCGGGAGAGCTCACCAAGCCCCTCTCCATCATTTATCAGCAATCCTCATCAACGGGGCAGGTACCAGATGACTGGAGGGTGGCCAATGTGACGCCCATCTACAAGAAGGGTCGGAAGGAGGATCCGGGGAACTACAGGCCTGTCAGCCTGACCTCGGTACCAGGAAAGATCATGGAGAGGATCATCTTGACTGAGCTCTCAAGGAAAGTGCAGTGTGGCCAAGGGATCAGGGCCAGCCAGCATGGGTTTAGGAAACGGAGGTCCTGCTTAACCAACCTGATCTCTTTCTATGACCATGGGACCCGCCTTCTGGACGCGGGGAAGGCTGTGGACGTTGTCTGTCTGGACTTTGTGAAGGCCTTTGACACCGTCCCCCACAGCATTCTCCTGGAGAAGCTGGCGAATCATGGCATAGACAAGTGTACTCTTCGCTGGGTTAAAAACTGGCTGGATGGCCGTGCCAGAGGGTTGTGATTAATGGGGTGAAATCCTCTTGGCGGCCGGTCACCAGTGGTGTCCCTCAGGGCTCAGTTTTGGGGCCGGTTTTGTTTAATAGCTTTATCGACGATCTGGATGAAGGGATTGAGTGCACCCTCAGTAAGTTTGCAGATGACACCAAACCAGGTGGGAGTGTTGATCTGCTGGAGGGTAGGAAGGCTCTACAGAGGGACCTGGACAGGCTGGATCCATGGGCCAAGGCCAACTGTAGGAGGTTTAATAAGGCCAAGTGCCGGGTCCTGCATTTCGGTCACAACAACCCCAGGCAACGCTACAGGCTTGGGGAAGAGCAGCTGGAAAGCTGCCCCGCAGAAAAGGACCTGGGGGTGCTGGTGGAGCCATCTTAACATGAGCCAGCAGTGTGTCCAGGTGGCCAAGAGGGCCAACAGCATTCTGGCTTGTATCAGGAACAGCGTGGCCAGCAGGAGCAGGGAAGTGATGGTGCCTCTGTACTCGGCACTGGTGAGGCCTCACCTCGAGTGCTGTGTTCAGTTCTGGGCCCCGCTGTACAAGAGGGACATTGAGGTGCTGGAGCGTGTCCAGAGGAGAGCTACCAGGCTGGAGAGGGGTCTGGAGACCAGGTCGTATGAGGAGAGGCTGAGGGAGCTGGGCATGTTTAGCTTGGAGAAGAGGAGGCTGAGGGGAGACCTCATTGCCCTCTACAACTACCTGAAAGGAGGGTGTAGAGAGGTGGGGGTTGGCCTCTTCTCCCAGGTGGATAATGACAGGACCAGAGGAGATGGCCTGAAGCTGCGGCAGGGCAGGTTTAGATTGGATATTAGGAAGAATGACTTTACTGAAGGAGTGGTCAGGCACTGGAACAGCCTGCCCAGGGAGGGGGTTGAGTGACCATTCCTAGAGGTGTTTAAGAAACGTCGAGATGTGGCACTTCAGGGCATGCCACTCTAGTGGCAGAGTCTGTAGGTTGTTGGTTGGACTCGATGATCTCAAAGGTCCTTTCCAACCATGAAGATTCTATGATTCTATGATTCTATCATTACCTGTAGATGAAATAGGCTTTGCATAATAGCCATTTGCTTTTTACCTCCTGCTGATCTATTCAGTGGATGGTAAATTTATCATTTCCCTTATTAAATATATTTTCTATTTTATCATTTTCAAATATTTTAATGATCAAACTTTTCAGAGCAGGGCATACCCCTTAAGCTACTACTGTAATGATACAGTAAGTTCAGGGTAAATACTCAATTCTGTCTGTCTAACTGAAAGTTAGCAAACCAGAGTTTAGCAGTGAGATTAGGCTTGGAACTGAATTTCTTGGATATGACAGCAATAAACACATCCTGGAATTGCAGCACATAAGCCATATTATTATTGGATTTAAAAATTAGATTGTTTTTATGAGCACAGTAATTCCAAAAGGAAATGTAAAAATAAACACGCAAAAATAAACAGAACCTAAAAATAGAATTAGTTTTAGAAATCCTGTATTATCTGAGAACGCAGCAACTGCTAATTTTCTGCTAATTTCTGCTAAGTTATGATAAACAAAGAGAGGGCTATTGAACTGAAGACACGGTTGGACTGAGGCTAAAAACAAACTATAAGAAAAATATTTGTCTCCAGATTTCCACCTGATGTGCAGGGAGGTCTTGTTAGGATATGGAACAGAAAGGGAACTTACAGTCTGAGATGACTAATACATGTTCCTAATTTATCAGTGATACTTGAAATGTATGAACAGGATGGTAGCTTCTGCATAGGAAGCTACTACACAAAGCTTTGCCAATCTTAGTTAGAACGCATGGGCCATAATAAAAATTATGTTCAACAATGTGACCTAGCTAACCATTTGTTCTTGGGCGTGCACCACAATTAATCCACCTGTCTCATTCTATCTTAAGCAAAGCGTGCAGACGATGCCAAGCTGAGTGGTGGGGCTGATGTGCCTGAGGGACAGGATGCCATTCAGAGGGACCCGGATGCCATCCAGAGGGACATGGACAGGCTGGAGAAGTGGGCCCCTGTGAACATCATGAGGCTCAACAAGGCCAAGTGCAGAGTCCTGCACCTAGGTTGGGGTAATTCCCAGTGTCAATACAGGCTGGGGGATGCAGGGATGGAGAGCCGCCCTGAGGAGGACTGATGGATGAAAAGCTGGACATGAGCTGGCAATGTGTACTTGCAGCCCAGAAAGCCCCCACAGCCTGGGCTCATCCCCAGCAGCGTGGGCAGCAGGGCGAGGGGGGGATTCTGCCCCTCTGCTCCGCTCTGGGCAGACCCCCCTGCAGTGCTGCCTCCAGCGCTGGGGCACCAACAGCAGAAGGACACGGAGCTGTTGGGAGCAGGATGATCCGAGGTCTGGAGCACCTCTCCTGTGAGGACAGGCTGAGAGAGTTGGGGTTGTTGAGCCTGGAGAAGAGAAGGCTCTGGGAAGACCTTACCATGGCCTTTCAGTACTTAAAGGGGACTTAAGAGGAAGATGGGGACAAGCTTTTTAGGAGGGCCTGTTGCAATAGGACGAGGGGTAATGGCTTTAAACTAAAAGAGGGAAGATTTATCTAGATATAAGGCAGAATTTTTTCACTATGAGGGTGGTGAGACACTGGCCCAGGGTGCCCAGAGAGGTGGTAGATGCCCCATCCCTGGAGACATTCCAGGTCAGGTTGGACGGGGCTCTGAGAAACCTGACTGAGTTGAAGGTTTTCCTGCTCCTTGCAGGGGGGTTGGACTAGATGGCCTTTAAAGGTCCCTTCCAACCCAACACATTCTATGATTCTACGGGAACCCACTCTATTAGTCAGTAAATGGCAGCCCATAATTTGCTAGATTATTTAAAGCGTATTAGTTTGTAATTATCGAACAAAAGCCTATTCTTAACCTCATGAATTTGTTTCTTTCATTTGATGAAAATAATCTACAATGCTTACTTGAAAGTCTTGACAAGCAGCCATGAGACAATATTAGAAAGCAGAATGTCAAGCCTGCGCTGAGAATACACCCCAGCTCCCTTTGTTTCAGACTAGAACTGCTGAAAATTAAATTACACGGACTCTACCCATTTATTTTTTCTGTACAGAACTGCAATCCTATTTAAAAATCATGCTTCTCTCCCCTTAAATAAATGCAATAAATTTATCTGAGGTTTTGAAAGCATAACATTGGACCTTGGTTGAAAGGTAACCGCTATGGCTACAACTTCTTCAGCTCTACCTTATAGTAGCTGAAAAATTAAGACGGTGCCAAATGAAATCTTACAGAGCATTTATTTTCTGTAGTTTGGTGTTCCCTCTGTGTTACATTACAGTTGTGTGATGTGCCAGATTTTCTAAGTAATAAACCTGTGTAGGTTTACTTAGCATCCAAGATAATTCAGCACATATTAGGACAGCATCGCTACAACTTCTTGTGGTCAGTTGGAGACTAAATTGTGGAGGAATATGAAATAAGCCAAGTGAAGCTGCAACACTTACTGATGGCAATCACTGATGGCAAGTGATAATGTCCAAAGTTGGAGTCATCTGCTATATATGTATCTCAGCAAACAACCCTCAGCAATATTAAATTTTATAAAATTAAATATAAAATATTAAATTGCTTAAAATATTCTGAAAGGGTAATATGGTGCAATGTGCAGTGGAAACTTCAGCCAGGAAAGACGGCTGCTGGAGCTAAAGCCAAAGTGGGTTCTTTGTAGTAAAAATTCCTCAGATGAGTTCTTTTCTTCAAATTCCTATTTATAACGTTTATCACATTGTAAGCATCACAAACAGTGCAGAACTTCATAAATTAATGAAGCTACAAGTAAGAAACCTGTATACAGTTATGGACTAACTAAGCAGGCAATGAACTACTGAAAAAAAAAGGCTCACATTAATTTGGTTTTGCTTTATAAAAAAATGTTTCCAGTTTTGTAAAACTATATTAATTAACTAGGCAGTTAATTTTGAAAAGGGGATGACTGTTATAGGTAGCTAAATGTTTGCAGAATCCTGGGGCATATTATAACATTTTGAAGATAACGTGAAAAATAAACTGCTGCTTTTTTCCTTTGATGAAAGACAATCTAGTGGAATCTTGACATTCATCAGGCTCACTAATAACATCTGCACATCTCAGCATTTCCAGATAAAGGAAGTTTCTGAAGGTGTTTTTTCCTGTGGTAAAACTTAGTAAGGACACTTGCCCTGGTGAAAGCTGGAGGAAAGAATCATACATGCCTTTGGGCAGACTTCTGAGATTGGCAAAGTGACATTTGTTGTGTTCCTGCCTCCAAAAGTGAACAATCTCAGTATAGAGATAAAAAAATTAAACCTGAAAGACCTAAAGCAATAGCAAATGCTGTGAAAGTTGCCACAGCTCTGTGCGTGTGGATGAGAGTCACGTAAGTGCAGCAGGATGTTAAAGCTGACATCTAATAAGTTATCTTCAGAGAGCTCTCATCACAGTTTATTATCTTACAACACATACTTTCTAGACCTCTAAATCAGTGTGAGCTTAGTAAAAGTTTATTATAAAAGTTTATTATAAATCTGAACTAAAATCTTCCTAGAAACAAGATGGTGAGGGTTTGGTGGGAAACATCAGTGACTCCTGCTCCGGCCAGAGCAAGCCAAGCTCAGCTGCAGGCTCAGTCCATGGCTATCACTGGATTTCAAAGGAGTTGCCTCTTTTTTGTGCTTGTGTGCTTCTAAACAGAAGATCAGCATAGCCTTACATTCACTTCCTATATCAGGAATGATCTATTAGTACAATTAAGATCAAGTTCACCTTTGATTTTATCCTTTTAGTAGCACTGGGCATACGTGCACAGAACAAGGAAAGCTTACAACACAAACGCTAGAAGTGTCAAAGCTAAATTCATTTAAAATTCTATTAAATAAACACAACCAAGAATACATTATGGAGGAAAAATTTCGTATAGGTAGAGGAAGATAAATGTGACCTTTCCATCACTAATTCATAGGGTTTTAAAGCACAGAAGGTAGCTGAAGAGCTAATGCTTTAGACTTATGTATCACATGGTGAACACCATTTCATTCATCTTCCTTATTTGCTTCTATTCCATTCCTTTTCCAGTGAAATCACATTTACGCAAGGCTTTAAGAAACCAGTCTGATGTTAACAAAACGTACTTTAACAATAGATAGCACTTACTATCAAATATATCCTGAAAGATTTTGTTTTTCAAAGTTGGAAAGCTGAGACACCCAAACTAATAATTACCCCGATTAGTTGCCATCATGCCTGACCTCAGCTGAAGGTTAGTAATGAGCTGTGAAGTATTAATGGGATGTACTGGTCTGCATAAAGTAGAAGGCAAGGTACATGTTGATACAAAATATAAAGATTAATATACGAACATCACGTTAACCTTTCCCAGGTCAAGGGTAGGGCTCTGTGTATCGTAATGAATTAATGACTTGGCAATCGTTAAGATGAGGGTTTAGGAACGCATTAACCACCCATCTACCCAAAACTCTGCTCCAAGGTAAGAGACCGCAAGGCTCTGCACCAATTAAAGAGCGTGATTTAATGTGAGGATAGATTTTGTTACGGAGCTCAGTCTTTTATCTCCCATGGAGACCTTTTGAAAATGTTCATGTAATTGTCTCTAATTGAAGTACACTACTGTATCTAGATCACAGATTACACTCAAGCACAACTTGCAATATTTTAGAAATACTTCAGAAGTAACAGATAGCAGTAACTACGAACAACTTTTGAGTGTGAATTTACCAAGGACAGACAGTTCTGTATCTACACTTTTCATCTACATACCACTTCTTTATCTGCCTCTCACTTATTTTGTGTTAAATCGTGGACACCTATGAAAGAGGCGGTGGGAAGATAATGTACATGCATATGTTAGATTTAGAGGACTGAAGTATCTTCATGGGACACATTTACACTGTATGACTTCTTGATCCCTCTCTTCCCAACTTTGCTGTCATTGTCGGAATGCATTAAAAAAGGATGGCCACCTATCAGGAACCAGGGCTACAGTTATTTTTTTTTTTAATCAGAATTTTTTTTTATCTCAAAAAAACCATATTATTTTCTAACTTAATTTCAAGGCTGAGTTTTCCTGATTTTGAACCCGGACACTGTAGAGCACAATCACCCTAAAAGCACACGTAATGAGGATCCGCTTGACCTCACATAACGTGGTGAAAACATTTGTATGTCCCCTGTTCGACACCTGCTCCGACACAGTGGTGAAAGACCTATGCCTGGACTGACAGGACCACGCAACTCTCCATCAGACCATGGACTAGAGCAGTATCTAAAACTGTTGCAGGACACAACAAAATGCTGTAAGTCTTTGAACACTATCTGTGCAAGGACCAGGGATCAATACTGGGGTGTGGGGGTGGGCTAACACTTTCCTTCGGAAAAGTCTATCCTTTGGGTAGAGCAGAGATTTCATATCCCTGGGTAAATTATGAGATGGCTGGATGTTGATTTGATTCAATTCTGTTCGTTTACTCAGAGACAGACAATCTTAAGCCTACTCTGTATTCCTGTGCTTTCCAAGTTACTTCTTGCCAGCTGACCCACACTTATTGACAAAGGGAAGATTCCTATCCCATTCCAGCTGTGAAGTAAAACAAAGTGGTTAATTCTCTCACGTTTGCTTATTCCCCTCTCTCTTCTCTCCTAGAGACACATGAAATTCTATCATTCCCAGCAAAACATTTCTGCTACACAAATTAACTTCTACTGATGCACATGCCTTGTGTTTTAGAAGTTGTTTTCTATTCTTTCAGCTATCTTATTCCAAAGAGAGTTTCCCTGGTTCCTTCATTTTCCTTACATAAATGGTTGTCCACCAGCTGTGAGTTCTGCCTAGCTATTAATTTAGAAAGCACTGAGAAGAACATGATATATGATGCCTCTTCAGTGACTGGCTTCTCATCAAAGTAGCACCTCAGTGGGTTTGAACTGCTTTGTGCAATGTTTTGAAGTAGGTGACATGATCTAGTCATCTATGGTCTGGTCACATACTTCGCAATTTTGTTCCATGAGGCCCTCCTAGGCACAGTGGTCATGCACTCCATTTCTTCCTTGGTAATCATGGTGGTTTTTATCTTCTAAGCTTGCTTTTGCTATCACATGCTGGCCTTGATTCTGTCCTTTTTTTAGATTGCTTGAATTTCCAAATCAGGTAATACAAAAAAAGATTCCAAATAAAATGGAAATATGGAAATATAACATAGTCTGTGAACAACCATCATGGGTTTTAAGCCTTTTCTCATGACTGAACACGATCAGATTTTTTTCTGCACATAAACATATACTTTATATGCTCCTGGTTTCCCCCTCTGGCTAATATACAACCCAAACTCTTCATTACTTAGTTCACTGACCATTCACCGTCATTCCCAGAATGTTTTCATGGTCATTCTTTGGAGTGAATTCAGATCTACTTTTGTATTAGTGTCTTCATTACGAATCATATTTTATTTAGAACAGAATACTGGCATGACCTACAAGGAACAATAAAAGAATAACCAAAAGGAACAGTCTCTCTTGTCTTTGTGTTATGGCCTGTTTTTCTGATTCTTATAAATCCACATAAAGTCACTTTCAAAAGGCACTTTCTATACAAAAGGAAAAAAAAACAACATATGAACAAAATCACAGCCACCAGCATACAAAATTCCACCACAGCCTGATGATTAAACTATCACAAATTATGCAAGTGTATTTAACCGCAGTTAACTGTAATCATTAGTAAGCTGGTATTTATGAAAATCTTATTCAGTTATTTGCAAATGCAATCAGGACCCCAATACTCTTAAAACTACATGTGCCATACGAATCTGCCAAGGTCAGCCTCTGGTTTCATGTGTACCAATAATTAATCCAATTAAGTATTGAAAAGGACTTGTTAATCTAGTATGTATGGAACATTAGCTGCCGGGAAGATACCAGTAAGTAGGTCATGAGAGAACTGTCAAAAATGGAAACAAAAAGACTCTTTTAAAATATTCTTGGACATATTCTTGCACATGGAAGTAAGCAAAGAAAGTGACAGTGGTGGAGTAAAAACAGAAGCTGAAGATCCAATAGTTAATATAATTAGCTGTAAAGGAAAACCATTGAGGCATTATTATTATGAAAGCCTACAGATTTCCCCCTCCAAAAGATAAACTAAGTTAAGAATGTTTTGGAAACTTCAGATTAACGCTGCACAGCTGTTGCTAAGGCCTGAATTTATGGGTAACAGCAACTGCTGATGTTCTTCTCTCCATTACGACGTGGCTGAGGAAAGCCTTTAGCAGGGAAATGAGCAATGGGAGATTTGCTGATTAGGAGAAGTAATAGATATCTACCTTTTAATTAAAGCAGAATGGCACGCATGAGTGGACAGAACAAAGGGAGCAGAAAAAAGGGAGCAGAAAACATGAATGATAGTTGGAAAATGACAATGAAAAGCATGAAGCAGACAGAGGCAGCAGTACAACCTGCTTCACAGTCAGATACAGAGAAAAGCGATGAATAGGCAACTTGGGAATGTTGCTGTCTATTCCTCTCCGTGTGTGGTCCCCAACTGTCTGTGATGTTGGGAAAAAATAGGGTATAATGAAAAATGAGCTGGAAGGCATTAGCTGATAGAAATCTCATACCCTTATACTTTAAAGTGATAAACAGAACATTTGACTGTTTGCAATGAGGACAGGAGGTGTGAGATAATGTAGCAGCATTCTAACATATGCTACAGTATTGCTCATATATCTGAGTTTTGGCAAACACTAGGAGACAATCTATAAGAAGATACCAACAGCCTGCGCATTAACACTACATGGTGACTCAACATCAGAGAAGTGAACAAGGGTGGTAACGTAACATTATCCCTATGAATAGCAAAAGTAGAAATATACAGGTACGGTTGTGGAAGTACATTATCAATGAGAGACCAAAATCATGTGTTAGTTGATGAGAAAATGTAACATAAAATTTAAATTATATTTGAGATTAATTTCTTAGACGCTCCATCACCTGGCACGGCTACTAGAGCACTTCTTCTTCTGCATCTCTTTCCATGGGATAGAGATATTTCAGCTGCCTCTACGTCTCCACACTCCCTGGACTGAGACCTCAACGATCCACTCTCACAGCACGCGCATTGCCTTTTACTTTTGCCTGAGCTTTAGCTGTAAGCATCTGCACATGGCGTCACGTTCTTGTGAAGCCCCTCAGAGCCGCAGCAACGTGACCATTGATGACTGAGGGATTGGAGAACCTCCCTTATGAGGAAAGGCTGAGAGAGCTGGGACTCTTTAGCCTGGAGAAGAGAAGGCTGAGGGGAGACCTTATTAACGTTTACAAGTATCTAAACGGTGGGTTTAAGGAGGATGGAGCCAGACTCTTTTCAATGGTTCCCAGTGACAGGACGAGGGGCAATGGGCACAAGTTGGAGCATAAGAAGTTCCGTTCAAATACATGGAAAAACTTCTTTACGGTGAGGGTGACAGAGCACTGGAACAGGCTGCCCAGGGAGGGTGTGGAGTCCCCTTCTCTGGAGATCTTCAAGACTCGCCTGGATGCAGTCCTGAGGGATGTGCTCTGGGCAATCCTGCTTTAGCAGGGGAGTGGGACTAGATGATCTCCAGAGGTCCCTTCCAACTCTGAAGATTCTGTGTCTGTGTCTATCTGATGGAACCCCCTGGGCAAAACGACTCCCGCTACTGGGAAAAAAGGGAAAGAGGCCGCAGTACGGTTCCTGTGGGTTACCTACTCTTCCCGCTTCCTCACATGACGTTCAGGTGATCAGGGTAATGAACTGCTTGTTGCTTTACGGTAAAAGTCCTTCCTCACTGCTATAACATGTATAATCCCTGTTCTGATGATCGGGTGCCTGACTGCTTGAAATAAGGATTTCTTGACCCTCGGATTCTAAAGGATCTCACATACCTTATCTATCACCTGAGGACACCTTATATATATATTTAAAATGTGTACATATATATATATGACCAATACAGCTTACGAAGTCACTGCCATCTGGAGATAAATGATAATTTCTTCTACTACAAATTCATGATTAGCTCCAGTTTTGACTATCTGATTCTTCTTGGATATTACGGACTCTCAAGTAGTAACATAATGTCATAGAAATGGGCCCTCAGAGCCTCACTGATCATAAAACCGTATTGCTTTGCTATAAAAGCATTCAATTTAGATTACTCTACTATGAACTTGTCTTTTACGTAAACTAATCCCCAAATAGTTCCACTTATTACTAGGTTGAAACTGCTTCTGAAAGAAGCTGCATGAACTTAATGCCGTGCTCTGACTTGGTGGGAATGACTGAAATAAGCTAATAAGTAATTAATTCAGTAATAAACCTACTAAGTAATTAATTCAGTAATAAACCTACTAACTTAGTCTCACTGTGAGCAAAAGTTTAGGTGCCAATTCTTCTTGCAAAGGTGACAAAGAAAATAAGTGAGACTCCAATCTACATGTTGTATTATACTGGACCACGTTATCAGCAAGATTAGGGAATATACATCACGTACCCTGGGACAGCGTGGCTGTTGTAAAGCAACTAACATTTATTTACTGTGATCATACAAACGTCACGTAAGGAGCTGGCGAAAGCAGCTTACCCACATAAACACTCTTGTTGATGCATCTTTCCCCTCTGACGTCCCCAAGAAGCCTCAGCTAGCTATGCTGCACAGAACTCTAATTTTAACAGAAACGCAGCAATTTAAACTAATGTCGCTACTCTTCTACTACAAAATGAAAATTACTTGTAAATACAGACAAATTTGTTGGAAAACATAATTGTCATTCTTATATTTGATCAGTTAAGTAAATCATGTGGTACCAGCTGAAGTCTAACACTTACGCTTGAGTGTGAGCCCAGCCCCTGTGGAAATAATGTTCAGCAGGACTTCCAAGAATACTTCCTTATTTATTCCTGTGAGATCAAATGATTACCAGAAGGGCTGTCTTCCTCTATTAGGAAATATGACATCAAAAGGCTTAGCAGGAAAATCTGTCCCTTCTATGGAAACTTCACTTATCCCAGGATGAATGGAATATTCCAAAACTGTCTTAACACAAGTTGTCCATGGACAGAGAGATGGCGTGATGTCTTTAAGAAATCAAGCCATGATGATATCCCACCTAGGGAGTTAATGCCCGAGTGCTCATTTGAGAAAGGTTCTGATTACTTGAATGACATCAAATAATCCAAAACACAAAGGATGTCCAGTTTTATTGGATAACAACACAATATTCCTCTAACAGATGTGGAAATCTTTTCCACTTTCCATTTTAACACCTGTGGAATGACTCATTCTCTACATCAGAGCTTTTAGACATGGTTATCAAAAAGACAGGAACACTGACATTAAGGGAGGAAGAAGACTACCTACTACTCATCATTCTTCTTACTGAAAAGTTCCACACTGAAGAGTAACAGGGTAAAACACATTAACGTGGAGCTGAATTTCTAGAGTGGCCACCAATTCTGGATCCCTGGCTCCAACTCCTCTGGGTCCGATCTCCAACCTTATGGGTTGCTCAGCTTCACGAGGGGCCCATGGTACCACGTTCAGCATTATTTACTGCTGTCAGGTTACAGCAAGGAAATCAAAGCAAGGAAACCTCAGGCCTAGTTTTCCTCAAAGATAATTAGGTTTTATAAAGCAAATTCCCTGGCCCTGGGCAACCGGGCTCTAACTGTACAGAAATGCACCAAAATATTTGTTGTTTCCTATTCCATACGGACATGGAGCTTAGTGAAGCCATGCACCAGGCTTCCTCAGAAACAGACCTTTAATTAGTATCTCCCATCATCTGACTAAAAAAGCTCAGGCTTACCATAAGGGAGGACTGAACAGGGATGAAGACTTCTCTCTGCTGCCAGGAGAGGCAGGGACTCAGTCTCTCACTGGCAGGAGCTGCCCCTGCGATGGACGGCACAGAGCATCACTCTGCCGCCCACCTCACTCTGCAAGATGCTTTGAAAACTCCCTCTATCCAGGAATATACGATGATTTCTTCTTGGGTTTTTTGGGAGACCCACAAAATGTGTGGGAGAAAGTGAGAATTCCCCTAGTTTGGAAGAGAAGTGTTAAGATTAACGACAAGACAGCAGAAGCAACATTTCACAGTTAATGCAGGAGTCTGACTTTTATACAATGGCAGAAGCCACAGGCTCTATGACCATTCATTCATATCCTGCCCCTTCATCACCACTTGCAGGTTTCATCACATCTTTAAGACTTATCTTAGTTCTGGCAGAACTGGTTTTTTCTATCTCCCCCCAAATCTGAGTAAGTCCAAATAATAAACCAACAATCCTACAAAGGCTGCAGTTTATAATTTTCAAATAAATGTTTAACAATTTTTAAACTAGAATTGTTTGCACAATTTCTTTAAAAAAAAAAAAAAACAACCCAGAACTGACATGTATGTATGTATTTCTGCTCAGGCTGAATACGGCACAGCTTTCAAACAGTTAAACACAGTAAGTATAATTCTTTATCACACATTTCTGTCAAAGTCAATGGTAGGATGAATTTTGCTTCACAGCTTGGTAATTATTACAGATATTACAGTGATGGATAATGATGCTAAGTGCTACTGTAGCTTGAAGACTTGTTAAATTAGAAAATATAAACTTACTGTTTAACAAAAATAGGATGACACAGTTTCATATATGCCTTTTTTTCCTATTTGGCTGTTAAGACTTTAATTTTGCATTACTGGCCAGAATAATATTGGCCACTCCTGTCAAACATATCCCTTCTCTTTCCATTTCTGCCTCGAAGTCCCTTTCTTTTCGTCTATTTGTACACAATTATCACTGTAAACAGATTGGTAATGTTGAAATATTCCAGCGAAAGAGCTAGCGCACATATGCAGAGCAGTTCAACAGTGCTGTGACACACACAAATCTAAACGGAGAACTTGGCGCACGTTCGTGTCATCTGCAATACTCAGCATGTGCTGTAGGAAGGGCCCGTGCAGCCACACTGAAATTTAACGTGGACAAGACGCATCACGCCGAGTATACACGCACAACCCGTGTACAAAGTGCTTATTCATGTACGCCTGCCTGGGAATTCCCGGGCGAAGCACCGGAGCCATAAGCAATGGCTCCTATTAAGATGGTAATCTAGGCTTATAGTTTTTTGAAAAGGAGAATTTTAATGATTAGTATGACTGTACTGAGACACTGTGAAGTATGTTCTCATTATACATTAGATTTTCAAATATACAAACCTTCACCTAAATTTACCGCAAAACTGAACATCTCAGCCCAGTGATTTTTTGCCTTGTGCATTTAAGGTATTATTGCATGAACTGACAACATGCTGGTTAAACAAACAAACCAAATACTATGACTAAGTAATGATTCAAGAAATAATGTCGGTTGGAGACATCATGATTCTGTGAGTAAGTATCACAATGGAAAGGAATAAAGAAGGCTTTAGAAACATCTAGTCTTATACATCTTCCCCATGAGTTTCACCAAAAGGTTGGTGAAGCATTTCTGAGTGCTTTACAAGTGCTCCATTACCTCGGGCAGCTCCAGACACACCGCGAATGAAATGAAGGTCGAATATTGCGAATCACCATTCCCGTCACTGACAGCGGAACGAATTACTGTGAGCAACCACAAAGCAGGCGCAGCCGCCAAAGAGCGAATGTCTGAGCAACCTGCTGAAAGGGTTTGACTGCCACCTACAGGTAACAGTAATTACTGCACTGGTAGCAATTTAAAAAAAAAAACCCACAAACACAAGCCTAATAAACGTCCAGTAGAGGTATTAGAGGAAAACTCATTATTCACATAGGTATAAAACAGGGGAGCTAACCTGAAAAGCTGCTTAGGTTTTTTGACCGGTAAAAGTATAACTGCACATAGAAACACCGGCTTCCTTCATTCTGCAGGGTGGTTTGAGATCTAGTAGGTACAAACGCAGTGCCGCCTAAGTATTACTCATAAAAATGCAAAGTACTAACGTTTTCCTTGTATTTAAACCAGGAATTATTAAGTGCTGATTTTCACATAGTAAGTTCTCAGTTAAAACTGTCATAAATAAGTCCTCTCATACAGAGTCATTGGTTCGCAAAACTGAAAAACTATTAATTGTATTGTAAATATCTAACCGTACATGTACTGCCCAAATACTTGTAGGCGGGTGTAGTTGTACAAACATCTATTTAGAGTTTTCTGTTAAGCTTCGGCTTCCCAATCAGGGTACTTCTCTCTAGGCAGAGCATATGCCAACATATCACAACACAAGTAACGGCGTGAAGATTTTCCTTCAGCTGTTCAGAACAGCTAGCGCAGTATTTCAGTTCGCTCTTGTCAAACATATCCCTTCTCTTTGCATTCTGCCTTAAAGTCACTTTCTTTTCCACAACAGCTGCTGCCAAGCTGTCTCTGCTTCCTCTCCAAGCTTGCTAACTGGCTCAGCAGTTACCCTGCTAAAAATCCCCTTTCAAAAGTTTTGTCCCAAACTTGCAGAATAATTGCAAGGCAAAAGGAAAAGAGACGAGGAGAGCCATGGATTTTAGGGGTTGAGGGTTTAGAGCCTTTCTAAATAGTATCTCTGCAGTTAAACTAAATTATTATATTTACACACCACATGGAACTTTCCGCAAGAATTATTCTGCATAGATCAGGTTATCATATACAAGTTTAAATGCAGTTTTTTAAACAAAAACTGTCTAGCATATAGAAAAGCCTGCGGGCCCAAGCTGAAGTTAACTTTCTCACTTTTTAAGTCCTTCAGCTACTAGAACCGAGCTCAGTATTCCAGTAGCCAGAGATAACTGACTTCTCACTATCACTTTTGTACATGAAGAAGGTAAGTCAATGATGGCATTTTTATGTTCTTATACCTTAGTAGAAAATCTTTTCTACCTTAATCTGCTACCTTCTGTAATCTTTTCCTGCACTCATTCCCACTTTTCTCCACCCATGAAGTGCATGTGTTTCAGTTTGTTTTTCTTTATATGTAATTTTCTCAAAATTTATTCTACTTACGAGAAGAAAGACCAAAAAACAAAGACATCCAAATTGTCCCTCCTTGCTTAAAATGCTTACTAGTGATCACCATAAAAATGGGAGAAGTTGCCATTACGTCAGGTCGTTGAGTGCTCTAATATTTGTTAATGGCTCTGACCAGTCCCCACTGGAGTCTCCTCCTGCACCCTCTGCTCCAAGGCCCAGCAGGTCTATTTAAACCCAACCGGGGCTGTTAAATCTCTGCCTGAGCTGGTCTCCAGCCATGACCATGACCATGACCACGACCACGACCACGACCACGACCACGACCGTGACCATGCTCCTTGCCCAACCTTGAGAAGAAACCTACAATACAATAGGGTAACTGTTTGAAACCTGGAATTGTCAGCAGGTAAGAACTGCTAGGCATACCAATGACAATATCCTTGCACACCGGTATATGAGAATTTAAAAGTGATACGTATATGACATTTAAATAAAGCCACATTTAATGGAAATTGCAACAACTTTTTATTTTAGTTCCTATTTAGGTCAAGCCTTAAAAATGCCTTTGTTTAGGTTCTTCCACACGTATTTTGGAGTTAAGTTGATTAGACTGCTCTCATGAACACTGAATTTCAATTGAATATGCTTTTCAAGTGAAGCGTTTGCCATAGCTGTACCTGCTTTGACTATACATTCTATGGCGAGTGTGTGTGTGTGACAGCATGACGTGCATTTTACAGCAAAGCAGCTGCAGCACTGGCCTGAGAAGGGAGGAACACAGGTTGAGCAGCTTGTTAAGACCTGGAATTAAAATTCTACCAGTAAATCAGGAAAATAATGTTCACAGCATCTTCAGAAATGAATTTGTTCCCTAACTACTGGTGCAGCTAAGTAACTCTAAGGATGATAAAGATACCTTGGAAGATAACTAGACTGAACCTGAAAACCAAGTTAGGTCACACAAATAATGCCTCCAAGTGCAACAAATTCTGATTTGGGATACTACTTAACATGTGACTTATTTTGGTGTTTTGAGAACTTTGAACATGCAGTTAGGCCTCAACTCTTCGCCTAAGGTATGGATACTTTGAGAACAACCTTTTAAAACCATATGAAAAATAAACTCACTGTAAAAAGAATCAAGCTTCTCTGTACTGGAAAGGCAACATATTGCCAAAGAAATGGAAAAGCACTGGAGATAGAAAGAATGCAACATGGATAAAGATAGTTCCATTATAGGCAAAATATCAAACAATTCCGGGAACACAGGCAATTCAACATTCACTGCAATGGAAAAGCAGAAGCTTTTGTAAAATCTGTCATTAGACTGTAAAAAGCGCTGCTGTCTTGTTTTGTACAATCTCAACACATTACCATATGCAAGTCCTTACCTGTGTCATGAGCTGTGCATCCCAGTTTAGGTCTGCACATCCGTAACCCTGCACATTACAGGCCCTGGGAACACACTAGCTTTCCGTGTAACTCCACAGAACTATTGAAAAACATTAAGTATGTGTTTCAAAAATCAAGAACTGAGATGTCAAAACACGTTTACACCCAAAGACGTGAGAAACCTTCTGGTATCCCATGATCTCTGGAAGTGCTGTGAGGACCTTTGCTGCTCCTTCTCTTTTAAGTCCAGTTGTGTGATGAACATTATTGACGCACTCCATTGTATAACCAAGAACCATATCATGAGGTAACATGAATAAAATGATATACTAACCGTGGCAGTACACAAAACCTTGTCTCGGAGATACGCTTGTTGCTAAGCATTTACAGGTAACACAGGGCTGTTTCAGTTATTTACAGAGTGTTTCCCTGATATGACACATTCTTTTAAGTATCTGCCTGCTAATATGCTTAAATTCTGTCAGCATCCCTGTCCTCAGCATATATTTAAACTGGAATTTACATCATCTTTATAGCACTAAAAATATACATAAAATCACCCTCTTACGGAATCTTTCCATAAAGGAATTTTCAGATACTTGAGGTATTCGTAGCTTTCCATTTCACCAGATGATAACAAAGCTGATGAAGTTATATTTTATAGGACAGAGAGAAATATTCTCCTTTTATATGCTCCTTCAGCTTGCTGACATTCCATTACCTACTATTTGAACCAGTATGACAGAACTAGGAAGACTTTCTACAGTTTATTCTCTTTTATGATTTAAATTTTTCACAACTATACTTTCCTAGAAATACTAGCGTGCAAAAGAGCTTTCATCATCTACTACTCAAAATAAACCTTTCCCACAGAATTTATGATTACTGATAATAATCTATTCAATGAATAATGATGTTAATGATGGAACTTTTTTGTCTCAATTTTATACCCCATCATCAAAACATTTATTATTCCACATACAGGACTATCTTGTCATGTGGCTATATCATCCGTAAGTCTTCTCTAAATATCTTCAGAAAACTATAATTTTGCTTGAATTCCCAAAACAGGATATGAATACTGGATTAATTATAAGTATCATATGTTGAAATTTTACATTTTCCAAAAACGTTGACACTGTGGAAAACAAAAGGAGGTCTGTCCGGACATGGCCACGGAAGCAAGGAAAAGGAAAGTAAAGAGCTACTTAAATTAAATTTGGAGACTTCAGCATTTTTTCCTACCTGAGTACCCAAACAAGCAACCATCATATGAGTGAGAAGTTTAGCCGCAAACATTGCACACCTGGTGCAGAAAAGGTGGGAGATAATAGCCAACGTGAAACCTACACAGAAAAAAATAAGAAAAAAAAATTAGCTTAGGCTAATACACTATGCTAGACAACAACATATTTTTCTCATCAATTAACTTTTTTTATCTGTAAACCAGTCATTACATTTGTTTATTATAGATTGTCTTTTCTTTTTTTACTTTCACGAAGACAGTCTAAGATAGATGCTTAATTATACTTTAAAATTGGTTTATTTTTGCTGCTAAAAAATTCTTTCATTATCGTTAAATAAAACAATCAATTTGTATGAAGCAGGTGAAAACCAGAGGGTTTTCTTCTCTTTCTTTGTATTCTTTTTTATGGCTGATGTTTTAAAACCATTAAGGAGCCTAGGCTGTTAGGGCAGTTTGCTGGGGAAGGGTAAGTAGGGGATTTAGCTGCTTGCACTGTTTTTGTTACTCATACAGTGATGATCTAGTACAGAAGTCATAAACCTCACCAAGAGCAGACCCAGAACCCCATTTAAGTGCCTTAAGGTTAGACTAAGAATCCCTTTAGCTTTGGGACTTCTGCAAATGCCATCGTAGCGGTCAATGGAGTCATGACTCTCACAGGTTAAACTCTCGGGCCTCTCCAAAGACGTTAGGTAGCAATTAGGCAGCAGAGGGTAGTGGAGCTCTATATGCATGCTATGGAATCTGTCTCTGTCAAATTATCACTTCTGAGTGTAAATTGTCAACCGAAATTGTCAAAGAGCTTTCAGGCTAGGTGGAAAAGCGAAAGATTTGACAAAGAGGACAACTGTACTGCTGCTGCTAGAGATACTGGTGAGTTTACGATTCTAAGTTCCTTCCCCCAAATGAATGCCATATTTCTCTTTTGCATGCTTCAATAAAACATCACAAGGAAACACATTTCTCTGTTGGACTTGCTTTTTCAATGGCAAAATTTGTCAGTGTGCAAACACCGGACCAGATGGCAACTTTAATGCCATGAAGTTAGTTAACATTCCTCCAACCGCCCTCCACGTAAAAAGGCAGTCATCAGTTACTAAAATTGCTAAAAATCAGTCTTACTGGTCATCAGTTGTTATTAATGAGAAAACAGTCTTAAATCAACTGACCTGAAATGCAGATGAATCCAGAAGAGAAAAAAGCCTCATTGTATGAAGATAAGTTATCTGTTTGGGCATAAACTGCGTAAATGGACATATGAGAACAAGAGCATTCCACGTAGTCTGACGTGTCATCAACCACTTTGCAGAACGCGCTATCAGACAGCCAGCTGCAAAACAAAAGATAGGAAATGGAGTTGTGTAATTTACATGGTGATCAGGCTTGAAAATCCTTGCATCTGTGAAACAACAAGTTTTCTAAACTATTGTATAGGTCTTTTCTGTAATCTTTCGGGTGCGATGCTCAGAATAGCACATTTACTTGAAATTAAAATATTGTTTATAGCTTTTTTTTTTTTTACTTTTATTATTAAAAAAAAAAAGTGTAAATATATGATAATGAACATTTTCTTCCACTGGAGAATTTTTTTTTTTGCTATGATTTTCAACCTTGTGCAAGATTTACACGTCTGTCTGACTTTTCAAATAGTGACTTAATTTGTGCAATACCTTACCCCATTATGGAGAACACTTTATTTTATACTGCTATTGGTTGTTTTAAAACTATGATTTATGTTTTGTTTTCTTTCAGTATTACTGAACTGGTTTTGAAAAATGGTGACATCATTAGCCATTTCTAGTGGAACTCACATCTGCTCTGTGATAATAGCATCTAGGTAAAAGGAGAGCATACAGGTAAATTCTGCTGCACCTTCTTTCTGAAGAGAAACAGTTTATATCAGTGACAGACTGGTATAATCCAGGCAGTCTAATGAAATCATATCTAAACCAACTA
This sequence comes from Sterna hirundo, assembly GCA_009819605.1. NCBI lineage: Eukaryota > Metazoa > Chordata > Aves > Charadriiformes > Laridae > Sterna > Sterna hirundo. The sequence continues at coordinate 3,549,076 of CM020462.1, forward strand.
GACCTCAGCAGGGTACCACATGTAATTCTTTCCAAATTCATTTATACTGTGTGAATGGGAAAGACACAGGCTAATCAAATAATGGAGCACTGAAGAAGAAAGAAGAATAAAGAAAACTTTATTCCATGTTTTGCAATGTTACAAGTAGCAACAAGAATGGAAAATGATCAGCACTTCGCCATTTCTTCTAAAAACCGGGAAACATCAATTTAAGCTAGTAAGCAGCAATATGAAAAACAAAAAAAAAACAAAAAAACAACAGCAGATGGCTTTTCTGTCAAAAAAGTAATAATGAGATCATTGTCAAAAATGCACTAAAATTCTGCACGGTGCAAGGAAAGACTAGTCAAGTTTGCAGTAGGCAAATCGTATGGGGTATGAAATACACAAAATCACTCTCAGCTCATAGAGTCACTGGAGAATATATATTAGGGGAACTATTATTGATGCTTCTTCTCATCTTAGTCTTCCCTGGACATTTACTTTTAGCGTCTCCTGAAGAGAGTACACTGGTCTAGAGAAATCCCTAAAGAACCCCTGAAGAGTTTTTTGTTGCTCAGTTACACAGTGTCTTTCACAGACCAAAAGAAAAGAGTGGATATTAGCAAATTAGGAACATCCTGAGACAGTGACTTGAAGCGATACCAGAGAAGCAGGTTTAATTCTTTACGTTAATAAGAATGGACTGGAAGTGGTGTCTGATAAAAACTGTAAAGGGTACAAAGTCATTAATATTAACGAAGTGATGCAATTCTGGGAGTTATGGCCTGTCAGCATTGCCTAACAGTTCATTACATAATCTACATGGTATTTTGGTGAAAAAAGTCAAGAGTAGAAGTCTGAAAAATGTCCGAGCTAGAATAACTATGCATTTTAATATACGGAAAGTTTTATGTGCTAGTACAAAACCCAGAAAGGAAAGGAAAAAAAAATACAGATAGGAAATGGATGAATTTCATACTTGCAAATGATCTAATGGGAGTTATCGCATCTTAGGCAAATACACAGGTTCACAGCAGAAACTGGAAAACTAAACAGATTAATAAAATAACCTTTCAGCAGCTTGATTCCAGAGGAGACACAGAGACTTTTGTGGAACAATCCGACTTCCTGTAGCATAAATCCGATAAATGACTTCATTGTTATCTTTCAAAGGGTGTGAACTCCGACCCTTTAAACTCATAGAAAAAACCTGAAACAACACATAAAACGTAAAAACAAATTTAATATTAAAATTCAACAGTCGGTGCTCATTTTAATCAGAGACAGACAAAAATGCTCACATTTTAAATACATTCAAGATGTTCTGGGGAATATCTAAATTAAACTAATTTCTTGAAAAAATAAATGGCATTATCTTCAAACCTTGTTCTTCAGGGCAAGTTCTTTATCTCCAGTAAGGAACCACTGCTGACTGCTGTATTCTGTGAACTGCACAGATTCACAGCTCTCTTCTTGAGGAGGCGACAATACAACAGAGACCTCTAGTAAATGTTCAGGCACTTGAATAGAATCCCCATCTTTTCCATCAAATCTGTGTCCATTGATTTGCTGAGGAAACCAGTTGTGAGCCATTATTGCGATGTACGGGCAGCTGTCAAGGATGTTTTTACCTCTGTTGAAATGCAAAAGCAACAGGGCTGGTAAGTGGATCTGAGATTTTGCTATTCTTTACAGAATGACTCTAAAATGTTTTTGTAATTAGGGTTTTAGTCTTCCATCATTTTTAGGCTTTATGACATTGAATAGACAGTTAGTTTCAGCTTCTGCGAAAAAAAGAGGGGCTGAATTATTATGTACTTCAGATTCACCATTTCCCCCCTGGGTTTTGCTCACTGTGGTCTGCAACCAAAACCCCTCCATGGTAAACTAGGTTATCATAATGCTCGTCCTTATAACTTGATGTAGAGAGGAGTCTACAAGAAGGAGAGGCATTAAAATGGATGGTCTTGCTTTATTTCCTATTTCCAACAGATGATGCAAAAAAACTTGGAATAAAAGATTTGAACTTTCAAGTACTGGACACGATTCAGGATACTGCTGATATTTATGCTATTTACTGTCTTTGGCTGAGATGGGCTTCATACTGCCTAAAACTTAGGAAATGGCATGAAAATTTACATGTCCAAAAGAAGCTGATATAGAAATCTAAACCATGCTGATTTTCTGAGGGAAAAGAAGGTGTTTTTTTTTCTAAATTCAACTACCAGTTCTTTAATAGATTCACAGTGGGAGAAACCCACTGTTTAAAACCACCTGCCTCATAAAAGAGTGTCATCTATTTCTGCAGTGACCCATTTCCCCTGCCTATTAGCCTGACCACAAGGCACTACGCACTTGCAGATAACACCAGCAATTTGAAACTACGTGTAAAAACTATGAATAGGTTCTAAGTGTCCTTTAAATAATGTTCAAGTGAGCAAAACCAAGGGCACAGAAATTACAGTAGAAATGTTGGGTTACTTACTATCATCTAAGTCTTAGGGCATACATGATACAATTACATATTATTTTCTTAGTAAGATTAATGATCCTTTTCCAGGCAATATTTAAGCTAAAGGTGAATTAGTACGTCCCAGACCTCCTGAATCCTACTCCCACAGCAACCCAGTATCAGTGTACCCGTTAGCTGTGACATCAGCAGCTTACAGTGCCAATATCAGATTGTGACAGAGTGCAACACATTTTTGTACAGATCACATCTTAGACGATAGACAAGTCCCTTCTCTAAAAAATGTCATTTAAACTTCGACTATATTGGTAAGTTGTCACGCATTTCGAAAACATATTACGAATTCAGGTTTTCTAACCTTTCTCCTGGCGATCCACACATTATGCCCGTCAACAGGGAAAAAGCAAACTTCTCAGTCACCTTGGCAAGCAGGCTATATCCTCGCGTGTCCTCACGTTTCGGGCTAGCCAGGGCACAGAGTATCTCATAGAAGAGACTTCTGCTTTTATCAGTGAGTAACTGTTTTTCACCTACATCTGTAACCTAGCGAGAGGAGAAAAAAACAAACATAGTTTTATGCACAGAAGCCTGCTTATAACATTTCCTCATGTTAGCGTAGTAAGTCCTCCGTTTTTAATCCGATGTTCATCCTGAAAGTTCAGAATATTTTTCCCACCTTGTGATCTCGGCTGCCAAGGTGTGAGACGCAGTTTATGTCAAAACTACACAAAGATATGCTTACTAATAGGGATTTGGTTATTCAAGAAACCGTGTGGCACTTTTCACTCTTTCACAAATTGAAGATTGTTGAGTCCTGAGAATTTTTGACATTATTTTCTCTGTTTTCTGCGTCAAAATGGCAACAATCACAAATGAACTGTTGCTTGTTAATATTGTTATACTGCCATGTGTCTATGTATTCAATAATTTTCCAGCTCCTGTGCATTCTTCCCAAGTCCAGAAGAGCCAGAAAGGCATAAAACTGGTCCCAGAGCTTCCACAGAACTTAGTGCAATGCTGCAGTGTTCAGCTACTCTGCCAACCCGACGCCCAAAGCTACTGCAGGTAAAAAGACAAGCTGCATGCCTGGTCATCTGGCACAGCAGCCTCCAGACAGCCCCAGTAGGGTTTGCTGGTGTGTTGACTGCAGACAGCGGTGAAGATACGAGCACGCCTTGGGCCTCACTGTTTTGTGCCAGGGCTAAAAACAACAGAGATGTGGCCTGAGAATCAAGAAACCACAATAAGCTCTACGAAAATACGGCGTCAAAGGGAAAATTGTGCACAGCAGAAAATCCTGAGCTATAGGTACACATGCAAGATGAATACTGGTTGCTCTTTTCGACCTATTTGATTTTTTATTTCCTGCCACCATCCTAACTAGTGGCAGACAAACTTCTTCCCTGATTGTGGGACTTCATAATTTCTATTTTTACCTCTGCAGTCTGTGGCCTGAGTCACTGCTGTGGATGCTAACCTCGATCTCATGAGGCCTATGTGCTATTACACTCTTATTAAAGTCATTGGTTGTTCACAAAGAGCAGGAGAGAGGTTTACCTTATCTATTATATGCGTCACAGCAGTAAGCTGCTCTTCTGTAGTTTCTGTAGCCACTTTGGCGTTCAGATTCTGGAGGACTCTGTGTAAAATGGTGTCATCAAGAGGCTGATGCAGTTGATCGATCAGCCCCCAAACTGGCAAAGAGTCCAAATCTGAGACAATGGTGACGTTAGCAATACCATACACGTCATCTACTCTGGCACCGCCTGTGGGATTAGAAAGTACAACCTGGAAACGTTTAGGAAATGGGTTTAAAGATGCCGTCTTTGGAGTCAGGGTCACATCCAGAAACGTATTTCTCTGTCCAGGTTCAAAAGTCAATAAACCTTCAGATCTGGCAAAATCTTGTCCTGCCACAGCTGGAGATACGAAGGTCCGACCAATAGGTTCAGGTTTTTGTAGCTCCTTTAAAACAAACCAAAAGAGTTTCAGCTAACATTATGATAGATACAATTGTTCAAAACCAGCTGCTGTAGAACACACATATTTTAAATGGGTAAAATTTAAATATGAAAAGAAGTCGTCCCCTTTAAAAATGCAGTTAAGAATGATATAACAATTACATTAAACGAAATACCTCCCTGAAATACCAATCTGTCACTTGTGGTTAGTGACAGCCTAGGGGAAGAATTATATATATTGTCAACAGTAAACAGGATCCCTCTCTTTCTTTTCCAGAAAAAAATTCACAAAGCTTTTCTGTGTGGATGGATATTACAGAAGCGTTTGCACATCTGCAGCGTGAATTCCGGAGGGTCTGATGCAAGTTTATGTCTGCAGCATGAAGTCCCTCAATGCAGGGTACAGACAGGAATTACAGATAAATGAAAACTAAACAAAAGGCAAGCAAAGGTTTTAGAAACCTGTGCCCAAACCAATAGCAATTAATCATATTTTCAGTCACAGTATAAATACTTAAACGGAAAACAATTCATTTAGGTCCAAAAGCAAAGCAAACACCACAGAATAGACATACAAGGCAGACAGATGAACTTATCTCGGAATGCTTGTGGCCTCTTTTCCCTGTGAAGCAGCACTATTTTTACCTTCCTTGAGGTTTGCAGATACTGTTTCATTCTTCACATTCTTGCTCTTTTTGTCAGTTGCCATAACCTTGATATTCTATCTGGTAATATAATAAACTTCCCTTAAGTCGAAACTATCATTCTAGGCTATCAGTCAGCTATGTGATTTTTCAATAGTGTCTGTTCATTTAATAAGTACAGATCGTATACTGACTGTTAAATAATCTTAAAAAGGTCTCCTACTGTAAAAAACCAAGGATTTTTATTTGTGAAATACTAGACCCCTCTTCTAAGCATTTAGTTTAACTAGTAAAGTTCACTTATGGAACAAATCAGACATTTTTTGAGTTTGCAGGAGAACATTGTAAATCTATGTTGTGTGTATCAGTTCAGAAGAGCTCTAGAACACGATCACATGATCTGTGCAAATTCCAGTGAGAAGTTTCCTTTTTTCCATCCCTTCCAGTTGAGAATTAGGAAACAGGGAAATAAGTGGTAATACAGCCACTAGTGACAAGAACAATGTTTTAGAAACCTGTGTCCGATTCCAGTTAGCGCCTCACGGTTCCTGTCTGCTGTGACCTCTTATTTTACAGGTACCAAAAGTACCGATACTTTGGTACTTAGCCATGAACCCTCAAAACCTAAAAACATCCAAAGAAGGGTTGTTACATAAAAAGTATAAACAAGGAATTGCGTCCTGTATTTTAGCCTAAATATACACTGGACAGTAGCAATTTCTTCTCCATTTAACAGCGAAATTATAATGAACTCTTGACTGGAAAGAACTGAAAATTCATTACCACACACTCTAACTAAAACACTGGCCAGCTCCTGTACAATAAATGCATGGAAACACCATGGAATCCGATGCAGTTAAAACAGATACGCATATAATGTAACCACAGAATGCAAAACCTTTCATTATAGAGGGTGATGGAAGTATACTGGCCACATAACACTTCGTTATAGTAACCCTCCCCTGAAATAATGCTTTTAGGTATAAAATCCCACATATTCAAAGTAGATCAGGCTAAGCACTATTCCAATGTGATGGCAAAATTAGAGGAATCCCTCTTGCAGCCTGTGCCTTGATGTTGGAGTCACAACTATAAGGAAATGGAAGGAATCGAGTTTTTTGCAGCTGTGATACTTCTGCTAAAGGAGGACCTTCATCATCTGTCAGTAACAATGAGGTTCTCATTTAGAAATAAAAGAGTCAACAGAAGAGTCTGGTGTTACAGCTGTAAACATAACAAAAATGAATGGGGATTGTAAAATTGACTTAAGCACATGAGATTTTCAATTAGAAGAACAATTTTCAAATTTAGTACTTCAAGAACACGGAATAAAATCTGATGAAAGTACTCTTTTCCAAAGTGTGCTTTGTGTATTAATAAATTTGTGACCTAAACCAGCAAGTGTGTTGGTATCTGAATCTTGATAGTCATATCCATCATGATAAAAACTTAATTTCAGAGAAAGAAGCCTCATAAACTGGAGTCTCATAAGAACTTTAGGACAAAGAAAGAAATTTATTTAGTGCCGGACTGACTGTAGTCTTTGAGGCCACTGGAAGGTACCATGAACAAAACCACTCTTAACAATGAAATGAAAACAAGGTCTTTTTACTAATGGAAAACCAAAGAACTTAGATCATTTGGGCCCAGAAAATGTTTGACTGTTTCCTGAAAAAATTCTAATTATGGTCACATTTACTTTAAAGAATGAACAATGATTTAATAATAAAAATAAGTTAAATAATAAAAATAATAACAGAAGTCTTACCTGCATGCTGTAGGTAACCATTGTGGTTATTGATGTACTAGAATCTCGAAGCACTTGCAGACTGATTAAGGTTGTCTTCTTATGAGCCACAGCAAAACGAGATCCCACAGCAAAATATACTAAACCACGAGGAGCATCACTTTCAAGGACTGTTATAAAAGCAAATCTGGCACTGTTGTTCAGTGCAGCTCCTGTGCTTACAGCATACAGCTCAACAAAAAAATACGTTTCAAATTCAGGTACCTGTAAACGAGGGTTGATTTTCATATCATTATAAGACCTACTAATTACTTTCAGCTTTAAAAAAATTTATATATTCTTTTGTATGTGCAGTGGATTTCTTCTACTAATACTTACCACAAGCATGCTTCTTGAAATGTGCAATACGTACAATGAAATATATCCAAAAATACTAATATTGCAGCAAGCACCACTGTCATATGCAAAAACGGCATCTCAAGTTTTCGCATGGAACTTTATTTATTGCAATCAAGTAGCTATTTATATACTATACGTAATGTGGCTGTAAATTTGCATTAAGACATGATGGTAAACGCTTAAAGAGCTCCATTTTCCAGATTATGGAGTGACAGAGCTGCGCATTTTGTAAGGAATTTTCTCTTTCGCTTTATTTTTGCCTGACAAAAAGGCTTGTACACAGCTACTTACCTGTGGGGAAAAATGCACAGAAGTCTAAGTATGCAGTTTCAGATCTGCAATTAATATTGACTGTATTCAAGTACTGAACTCTGGTAAAGTTTTGAAAAACATTTTACATACAGACTCAGTGTTTATGCACTAACACGTTTATACCTATTTTTACGAGCAAATCCCACTAGATTTGAACGCTTAACTGAATTTATCTAAAATCCCAAAGCCTGGAGATACTACCTGGTAGATTTTTGTGAGGTTTTCAATATACAGAGATCTTGTGTCAGTCTGGAAATACAGGCTATTGGATTTTAGTGCTCATATGTCAAAGAATAGGTCTAGTCAATTCTACAAACTTAATGCCTGTTTCTTGAAAATAAGGTAACAATACTAAATCTCAATATGACACGTTGCCCCGTCTTTGGTTTTGTATCTACAACACGGACGTAACATGTTTAGAAACAGACATACTGAGATTCCAGAAATAATTGGAAATACATCATCTGAACCTATTAGATGCACTCATGAATCAGCAAGCTAGCAAAAAAAGCAGTCCTTTACAAGACAATAGCATTATAACAAAAAAGATGATAATCGAAGACAATTTTTTAATTAGCAAACATAGCTTTTTGTTTCAGCTATGGATTTTTGTAAATCCTACTTTAATTCTAGGAAAGCAGGATACAGCTCTCAGCTAATGAAATCAGTACAACTGACTAAGTAAAAACTTCCAAAAGCTAGAACGTGTCACATAAGATATGCCATAAAAAGTGTAAAATATTTATTGCATCTATTTATTACTTCATCATTTCACAACATATTTGTCACTAATTTATAAGCTATCTTATGGCAGAAGAATTAGGAAATATTTAGGGGGTTAAATACCACATATTTTTAATTGAGTCGTTAAGTAATTCTTTAAATGGAATGATCTTGGCTAATTGATGACAGGCACAAATTTACTGGAACGCCATGGGGAACTGCAGCCTTCCATTAGCACCTGTTAGCGTGGCACACGCTTGTGCTTCGTGCGCTACAACGGCACGTCTCCGCAGCTGCCGTGCTGCTGTCATTAAATAATGACACCACTCCTTTGGGCTAAACAGGTTCAAAATCCCACATCACGCAGCCAGGCAGCCTGTGTCCCACTCATGTATGTATTTTATTCATTGGCTCTGTAACTTAAAGAAAACATCTGAAGATGAAGAAGGAAAATAGCCCTCTTACTGAATTAAGAGAATGCGCCTTATTCCCTAGTGGAAAATCACTATTTCCCACACCCTACATCTCGTATTATTTTCTAGAATGTAGTCAGGAAAAACGTTGAAACCTTCTCATCTTGTCCTTTTCCATTCCCCAGACCTCAGCTTCGCTGCTAGCCTGGCTGTTAGGATAATTTATTGGGAAGTTTCAAACTCCCCACTCTGAAAGAATGACAAACATTAATCCTTCCTTTCTTAAGGGACTGCTCTAACCACTAGGTGCTCACACACAAAAATATATTTTCCTTCCATTTTCAACAAAAATGACTGAATGCTGTGCTTTGTGTTAATTCAGTGACGTCTGCATTTCCGAGTGCCAGCTGGGCCTCTCAAGGCGCTTAGGCTTAGGCATACCCGGCTGACAAATGCCAAACGGCTTTAGTGGATGATGGCTGCTGAACTGAACTCTGCTACTCACAAGCTGGATGCGCACAGCGACAGATTTTTAGACACTCAAGAGATTCTTATGCTGCTTTATGTTTGAGTAGAGTTTTCACAGATCGTTGCGCTAGATTTAGGCATGTAAAATTATGCACACGTTGCAATAAAAGTCTTTTTTTGTTGAATGAGGTGTTATTACTTCCAGGATATGCTTTCCATAAACCACCCTAAGAAGTGCTTTGAGAGATGAAAAAATTACTGCATGAAGGATAAGAGTCCAGTATATGAATACGCATCTCACTGAACTCACTGAAATAACTCCTTTTTTTTTTTTTTTAATTACTGTTCTATGTTCTATAAAATTCTGAGATCTGCAATTTAATCTTCAAATACTCATCTCCTTCCCAAATTTTTACCAGTCACAATGCAGGTAGTACAAGGCTGCAAATAAACATGTGTTTGCAGAGGAACTGAGCAGAGGTCAAGTTACCATCTTCAAACTGTGTCCTACACATCAGTTCCTCTGCCTCAGAGGGTTTTTTTCATCCTGACAAATTGCAATTCAATGCCATAGTGCTGTACGCAAATGAGCAATAATGACTTACGTGATCAGGTTTTATTTCAATGGAGATGTTGCACACTGTTTGACCTGCCACGCAGGTAGTGGCTCCCAGCACAGACTCAAGTTCTTTCTCCAAGTTCGTGCCATCCTTCAGAAGGACAACGGCTGTTTTATTAAAGGTCACACGCCAAAAGATCTTCACATCTTCAAAAGCCCTATAAGCAAATCAAAAGAGTATAGATGTACTGAAGGAGACCACCATTGCTTTAGGAAACATAAACCACAGAGGTAACATACATTTTATGGTATTATTCGAAACTTATCACTAGGAAACAAACTGCTTTAAGGTGAAAAACTCTCTTTTTTTATTTAAATTCCTTCATCTAAAATCTGTTTAGATTACCAAAAAGTAACACAGGAAGAAAATAAAGCAATTAAGGGCAGCCAGATACTTCTCAATTTTTGTTTCAGAAAACGTGAGATTAGCTGAATAGGAGACACCGGGGCTTGGAAGACACGGATGTGCTGAAGTACCTTGCTGAATGCAATCTGCCTGGAAAGCCAGGCAGAACTTGTCTTTCCTCCCAGTTTAAGGAACGTAGAGTCCTCGAGCCTATTTGTTTAAAGTACACATAAATGTACAACATATATATGTGCTAATTAGAAAAAGCACAGTATCTGTGCGAGCGAAGACATATGCATAGTACTGATACTTAGGTATCTTCTTAATTGCTCATTTTAGTATTCATGCCTACATTACATTACACAGGGAGATGAGAATTTGAATTACACCTTTAGCAGTGCAAATACCTTACCTTAAGCAAAACTTACAGCGTTAAGTTGGAAAATACTTGTTTTTTCCATTTCTGGTTTATAACAGGACAGTGAGAGACCTAATCACATTCACAACTTAAAAGCCCATTTGCCAAATTCTGGGAAGTTATTAAAGGAGCTGAAAGGCAAAGATTTATTGTAAAACTCTAAGATAGCCTCTTCCACTAACAGTAGCTTCTGTGATTCAACACAGCGTATTACAGCGTGTGGGAAGAGCCCTTGAATCAGCTGTTGCCTGCACCTGTTTGGTTGCCTTGCGACAGTCAGCAGCACTTCCCTGTTTTCTGAGTCTTCATCAAGTACAAGACCGCTTTGTACTTCTGGAACAAATCCCAAAATGCCATTCTGGAGATCACTTCCTGTACAGGAAACATTCCATGAAAGTAATTAGCAAGAAGTTAAGCTGAGACTGAATTACAATTTTAATGTGGATAACTTCTAAAAAAAATAAAAAACTAGGTATCAACAGCATGCTACAAAGTACCTCTTGGGGATGCCTCAAGAAAATTTCATACAATCATAGAATGGTTAGAGTTGGAAGGGACCCTGAAGATCATGTAGTTCCAGCCTCCCCATATTTCTATTCTTAATTTACGCTCCATACTTATGTAGAACTGCAAATACTGGCATTCATAGATTTTATTTTTACCAGTAAATGCCAGGGGAGGTTTAGATGATTGGGTATCAGGAAAAATTTCTTCACGGAAAGGGTTATCAAACATCGGAACAGGCTGCCCAGGGAAGTGGTGGAGTCACCATCCCTGGAGGTATCTAAAAGACATGTAGACGTGGTGCTGAGGGACGTGGTTTAGTGGTGGTTTTGGCAGTGTTAGCCTGATGGTTGGACTTGATGGTCTTAAAGGTCTCTTCCAACCTAGACGATTCTATGAGTCTATGATTCTACAAGTAAGTCTTTTTGAAAGTAAATTCCTCTTAAAAGAGTCCTGGCACCGTCTATGCTTCTATTTTCAGCAGCATTCATCATACTGACTGAATTCTGTGCCCCTTGACTCCAAAAGACTAGGTGTTATGGTAGTTCAGAACAGTGTCAAAAACCTTGCTTATAATGCCCTTAGGAGATATCACTTCAGCTATATTATTTTATGTTTACCATAACCCCTTAAAACATATTCTTTCTAAACAGAAATGGGCCTCAGTGTGCCCCTAGATGGACATAGCTGGTTATGGGATGAAGATGGGCTTCCAAGGACAGCGTTCTTATTCATCCCACCCATGTTGTTGTTGAAGCCATTCATTTCCCCAAATTGTTTCATCAGCTTTTCTCCTGCATCTTGAATTCGGTGCGCGGAATTAGGGAGCTGCAAAATACTGCATTGTTCTCATGGGAACGTAAATAAATTCAGCAAAACAGCAGCGGAGGAAAAAACCAAAAGGGTTAATGAGGGGAAACTAATGTCAACACAGCGTCCCATTAAATCTTGCTTCTAAAGGATTTCTCCTTTGCTGGCAGTGATGGATTTATTTATTCTGCAATTGGGAAGGCAATCTAGTTCCAACACGGTGCATATTAAACATACTGAACATTAACAGATACTGTGTGTTTGCATATTTGCATGCAATGTATTTAACTTGTGGTGTCTTTCTATCTGTACAGCTACACACAGATACATGTTTCGACCCTTCTCCTTAATGTAGTTCTTTCCTGCTCTTACTTTTTGTACTCATTGGACTCGGGGTGTAACTGTAGAACATATTAACACACTTCTGTGAGATTCAATACAAGTTCACATTCCAACCTGTGCCTATGCACATACTTCTTCAGTTAACTTGCACATACAGGCAACTGCTTACTTGCACGGTGAATTCTAGGGACGGTGCACACGAAGGAAACGTGTTTTATACGATCTGTTCTTGCGTACATAGTTTTGGTTGCTGCATACACTCGTCCAACAGCACAGTTTAATTCTGGTTCTCAATATCTACCTTGTATTTTAAGACTATCTAAATAAACAAAGCTTCCAGTAAATGTTGGACCTTACATATAATTTTCTTGATTAATCTAAACTGTTCCAATTCCCATCTTGTTTCTGAAACTTAATCTATACTGCAGTTAAACTTTGTTTATATTCAATTGGTAATTCCTATAGATATCTAAAAGCTAAGGGAAAATGGAGCTCTGACACCACTTTCTCACAGCAGCGTACGGCGACTGAAAGAAAAACTCTTCCCTGATGTCTGTGTTAGCCCATTCCTATCCTCCCTCCCCAGAAGCAGAGGACAACTCAACTACAGATATGAATTGCACAGTATCAAAGCAAAAAAAACCAGAAACTGTTTTTCATACTTTGTAAAAACCCCATACAATGTAAAAGTGACAAAATGAACAAGAAAAACAAAAAAGCCTGCAGTGCCACTACGCATGGAAAAAAACCACTCAAGCTTAGCCTTTTCCTTCATGCAGTAAAACAGGACAAGAATAGAGATAAGCAGCATCTCTAAATGTTTTTTTGAGCTATGTTTCTAAGGGATGCATGGTGGACTTGGTGCATTACATGCTTCCTCTGATCCGGAAAACTCAAGATTTGGGAATAGAATACCCTGCTTATTATCAAAAAGAATTCCAATCTTTACATGAAAATTGCTACGAGAACATATAGTTATTTACTGTTATTTAATTCAGACGTATTTACTAATTTTCTGGGGGAAAAGTTATTACCTGCAATAATTACTGTTGCAAAAGCAGCATATCCATATTCATCCTTTCCTTCCACAATCTGAGCTCCACATTCAGGATCAGAGAGGAAAACATAAAACAATTCCTGTCCTTCAGGCTCATCATCATCAAAAATTTTTATGGACACCATGCCTTCTCTTTCTCCGTCCAGCAAAGTCAGAGAGACTGACTGTTCCTCAAAATCTTCGCCTTCCATGGCCCACGTGAAGTTCGACTTTTCATAAACGTTTCCAAAAGGATACGAATCCACTCCACTCTGGGCACTTACCCCCCCAAAGGTTTTAACGGTTACTTCAATATCACCAGTGAAACCCTTGGTCCTTCTGATATGAAGTATCACTGTGTTGGGGGTACTGTTGCTGGCATCTTCTTCAACATAAACAAACTCTGGCCCCAAACTCAGTATTCCATGAAGAATATCATTAGCCAGGATACTAACTGTTGCAACACTGAAAGCTGGATTCAAACGTGGACTCCAGTCAGGATTCCCAGGTTGAACATCCAAAATTTCCACAGCGGTCAAATTTACAAAAAAAAATTCCTCCATTTCAGACACAGAGTCATCAATTATTGATATTTCTATCACAGCATTTGTCTGAAATCGTAAAAACATAAGCTCCCCATTGTAGAGGGGTATAAAGTCCTCTAGAGGTTTGGCACTTCCTGGAATGGTCTGATATGTCAATTTAGTGAGATTACTTTGAAAACCAAACAATCTTTGGACATGTAGTGTGACTGCTTGAACGTCTTCTTCAACCAAAACAGATCTTGAGTTAAGAGCAAATTGGAATATCCCCATTGGCTCAATTTCAGCTATTGTAAATCCTGACCTGAAACAGAACAGATATCAAAGCTGAGTGAGGAAGTATGAAATGCCAGAAGTAAAACACCAAGGCAGAATAATTTCCGGTGAATAGTCAATGATGGCTGTAAGGAAGTGGGTAAAAAAACCCAAATGTAACAGTAGAAGGAAGAAACAGCAATCATACAAGGTAGGATGTAAAGAACTTCCCTGAAAAATGTTTTTGGAATGATTGGCTTGAACAGCCCTCCACACGCTTAATGCATCCTGAGTCAGCACAGGATACGGAGCAAAGGATAAATAAAGGCCTTCCTGAGAAAATGGAGAGGCAAAAGGGAGGTGGTTGAGTCACCATCCCTAGAGGTGTTTAAGAAACGTCTAGATTTGGCACTTCAAGGCATGCTCTAGTGGCACAGATTGTAGGTTGTTTGGTTTTCTTTGTTTTTTTGTTTGGTTGGTTTTTGTTTTTTTTTTTGTGTGTGTGTGTGTGTATGGTTGGACTTGACGATCTCAAAGGTCCTTTCCAACTATGAAGATTCTATGATTCTATGAAAAGAAAGTGCGATGTCTTCCTACTGTACAGGAAGATATATTACAACACAGTTACTCCAAGTAACACCAGTTTTAACCGTCGAACAAACTTCCTGTACCAAGGCAAAACTGTGTAGTGGACAGATGCTAGCAGATCTATAGTTTTAGCCAGGAAGCTAGAGAAGGAAAGGAAATTATTTTAAAGCTTACACTGGGGCTTTGAAATACTAACCGGCCCCTCACAACGTAACTCATAGCCATTTTTTCCAGATCTGAGCCCTATTATCAATATCAATTTAAGCTCTACTATGTTCATATTAAGTATATCCCTTTCTTATAGAAAATAAGCACAGAGACTAAGACTGCTAAACCTTGGGTCTTAAATTTATCTTTAGAACTGACCCATTATTCAGTGCTGGAAGCTACAAAATAGAACTAGAATTACACTGATTTAGGTTAACAAACCGGACCCTTTCCATGGCTACAGGAGTTAAAACCTCTTCAAAGTAAATGTCAGCTCTACCCCCTGTGGGATGTAGTCTGAAGTCTTCTAGGAAAGGTCATCCTCGTATACTCAAGGTGTTTGACTCACAGAGTAAACAAGTGTTCTGAGGACAGCAGTCCGCAGGACAGACAAGCCCAGGAGAAGGGTCAATCTCCGGGGTTGAGCCATCCAGTTCATTCCTTCCTTCCTTCACATTGGCCAGAGAAATTGTGATACGGTGAAGCCAATACCTTTCTCCATATGCAGTGTTACTCTATGTCCGTTCTTTGTATAGCACTTGTAGCTATGAATTAGTAAGGAAGAATTTAAAGAAAATAGTTTGAAGAATAGATAACAACTTAGCTGAGATGGAGAATTACGTTAAATGTAATGGGTTTGTTCTTAACAATAAAAAAGGGGGTTTATATAAACTAGGTATTTTTGGAGCATTTCTTGTTTCATTTTAGTTATTTTAAACAATGTTTGTTATCTAAGATGATTTAAATACGGGGTTTTAGGGACACTGATGAAAACTGTTAGAGTTGCTTTCATTCTTCAGCTTCCTGGCTAAAACTGTTGATCTTGGTTCTTTGTTTTCTTAACTGCCTACATCATTCTAGACACATTCCAGGCACCTTGGATCCCAGTGATATGAAATAAGACTGGAAATGGAGAAAAGCTGTAGGTCTGATCAGGTCAGTTTTGCAGTACTGATACTTGTGTCCACCTGAGACAAGACACAGACTCATCAAAGAAGGCACTAAAACTTGGTAGCTACCAATAATTTAATAGGGATTTGTATAAGGTGCGACCTGTATACAGGTCATAATTCTTAGAGGCGACTCAGAAGTATAATGAACATTCTTACCTCAGGCGAGCCCCACCAGACGCATTGCTGTGCACTGCTGTTAAAGTGATGGCAAAGGACTCAAGTTTATTTAGGCTTGGAGTAGCCCGAAACAAAATTACTTTACTTTGCTCACCAGATGAGAACAAAACAGTACCTGGAGGAAAAAAAGCAAAAGAGAGCACGAGTCAAAATAACTAAACAGGAACACTCTTTACCTGGAAACGTGCCGAGACAGCGACTTTAATGACAATTCCCCTCCATTCAGGAAGAAGAAATCTGCATGATAAGGGTCTTTCCTACATAAACCTGTCCTTCAGGGGCGTAGCACTGGGCCTGCCTCCCAGATATGTACTTATGTTAGCTCTTACTTCTTTCTTTGCTCATGAAATAAACATATGCCTTACAGATAAAAATTAGACCATACAATTTCATTCTAACGACTCTTCATTAATAGAGGAACAGTGTAGAGGTACAAATAACTTAAAGGTGGTATCATCACTTACGCAGCTTTCATAGCTGTTTCCTCAGACAAGTACTTACCAAATGGAGGAGTAATATTGCCTGGCTGAGGAAAGGCAGTGGTTATGTCTGGTGGGTATCCTGAAATCCAGCTGACTATTACAGAGCCATAAACTCCTTTTCTGGTTATGACAGCCTGGCCTGTCCCTGCTACAATGTCTGTAAGTCGTAAAATCACAGATTCAAAGCCAACCTGTGGAAACACAGCAGATTTTGTTACAGAACATTGCATAAAAATGGGCAGTAACATACGTGAAAGCATACTGTATTTCATGAAACAGGCATTTTACCGTAATTACGAGTGCCTATAGATGTTTGTATGTATGTGTAAGTATATTTGAGTGCATGAATATATATACACACTTCCTTCACAACTCTTCAACAGTATTTCTAAGTCTTAGATTTCTGAGAATCAGATCTCAGGGAAAAGGAACCAGTATGACTAACATTTCAGTACTGAGAACACTGAATACAGCCTTCTGTGTCTGTTGTTTGAAAGAAAAACAAACCAACCTGCTCTTAACACTCACAGGTGATAGCTGTAGTACTAGATATGTATACACATGGGTCTAAAATATATTGTTACATGTGTATCCGGTGAAAAATAAGTTGCTGACACATGACATTGTTCGCAAAATTATTCTTGCTAATTTGATCTACTTTTCTTTTTCTTTGAGCAGCAAACTGGACCGAAAAGATAATTTGCATATTCCAAAATTAATGATAAATAGATATATGGTACAGAAAGACCACTTGGATTAAGTTCCGTTACAAACTAAAAGACAAAACTGCGCTTCAAGACAATTAAAATCATTAAATAAAAACTTCCATAAAATTTAAGAGCTAAAAAGTCAGCATGCTACAGCCCCTGCCTGACACACGACAAGGGAACTGTAGCACACACGCCATATCAGAAGAGGCAAATTCTCTTTCTCGCTCTCACACAAAGTAGACAAATGGAGAATTTCCCACTCACTGATCAGCCAAATATGCTGCCGCCTGCACTAAAACCCAGCACAACCTCCATCTCTTTTTGCACACAGTAATGCGTACATGCTGTGAACTGCTTTGGGGCTGCTATACTTAAAGGAGTAACACTGTCCAGAATAAGCTGTTTTCCTTTAAGTCTCAGAACTCCCATTTCATGTAAACTGAAGTATAAATTAACCACGATATTTACACTATTTATATTCTACAGACTAAGATATGTTTTCAAACTGTATTAACACTTTAAGAGTCATTTAGATGTGGTGTTGGGGAATACGGTGCAGGGGAGAACTCTGTAGAGCGAGGGTTGATGGTTGGACTCGATGATCCCAAGGGGCTTTTCCAACCTGCATGATTCTGTGAAGTCTATGAATTTGTGTCGGGAGAAAAGATAATACACAGTACAGCTAATAACTGCAGGAGCGTTGTCAGTCATTAAAGTGGTTGCAATGATGAAAACTTCAAGGAGCCAACTGAATTCTTATAGCAGCTATCTTTTGTAATGGAGTGCACCTTCCCTCTGCGGTAGTAATGCGACACTGCAGCCAGCCTACTGACCTGTGAATTGGCAGCTTCCTCAGGGACAAGCAGAACAGCTGACTTTGCACTTCCCAATATTTTAGGCACATCCTTGGCACTTCCCCTAACCAGGCTTACGTTAATCAGTTCCAGAGTAAAATTCAAGCCCAGTAAAATAAATGCCTTTGAGAGAGAGAGAATTTAATTAAAAAGGTAGAAATTTAATTCCACTAAAAACATTATATCCACGAGTTCAAAGAATTAAGTAGCAAAACAACCTGAAGATTTTGTTCTACTCGCATACAAAAAGCAGTGTTTTCAAGACAAGTGTTTTGTTGGTTATGTTTCTCCAAATACATACAGCTAAAACACCAATTCTGTGAATGTGATTTACTAGCAGATTGTTGGAATGGGAGTTCGTAGAGCAACTATTGCCATTTTAATAAATTGTGTCTAACACAGAGGGCCTCAGCTTGATTTTAATCCTTAGGATTAAAAAGATGCAAGATGGGTGTAAAAAGGACGTAAGTGCGTAAGTGTGTAAGACTGTACAAAAAAACACGGAACACAGAGAACCGAAGGTAAATTTACCTGCTGCTTGGTGAGTCAGCACTGACAGATCACTATCTACAACCCAAAAGGGAAACTTGGGAAAATATTTGCATACATGTAACAATAAAATATGGAACTGATGGTACCACAAAGCAATGATGGAAGGAAAAACTGAGTATTTGAACACATGCATAGCAGTGATTCTGCAATTATTATCTGAAAATGTGATATTTGAACCCAGTTCTATTCCATAAACAGGAAATTCATAATTCTAAAACTCTCTTTTTTGCTTCCTCCCGGTGGGTACTATTGAGCGTTGAGTATCTTATTCCAGCACATTTGTATTGTGATGAACACAAATGGAAACAATAGATACCATAGGACCTAAAAGGATAATACAGACCTGGCTGCTTATTGGCACTCTTTTCACTCCAAAGCTGGCACCGTCTTTTACTGTGAGGTATCCCACCTCGTTCTCGGGTTCAATTAGCGTTTCTTCATGATGAGACAAGACATGGTACTCAACGAGCACCTCTCCGAACGCCCCAGCATGTCGAGTTACATTAATCTGAACATACCGATCCAGGTTTCTCTCTACCAGTACTGACTGCTGATCAGGGTACAGGGCAAACACTCCATAAGGATCATCATTAGCAAACACATTGATCTTCAAAATCCTTTTCTCTCGGTCTAAATCTGCTCCACCTTCTACAGAAATCAGCTGCACCACATAGTTTTCATCCAGTTCTGGAACATCATCAGGTAACAGGTAGATAATTATCTCAGCCATACTCTGCTGGTCGGCAATGACAACAGATCCCTCTGTCCTAAGAAAGTCACCCGTGATGTCAGATTCACTACGTATTTCCCAGTAGACCTGAAATGAGGTTAGAAAATGCACAAAACAAAAGAAAGCAAAATTACCCAGAGAGTCAGAAGCTTTCATATTCAGGATTCAGTACAGAGACGGTATAGAACAGGCTGGTTTTAAGTAGGTAAAATAGAAATTGGTTTAGGTATGCAAAGAAAGAGGCACACAGACTATCTTACAAAAGGAGGGTGTGTTGTTCCTCTAATAGTACTATGAATGTAGAGATTTCCTTTGCATATCTTCAGAAGATTTATTTAAAACTATACGGAATCCCTAAGCCATTTAAAAAAAAATATTTCTATTTTTACATCAAGACGTCCTCGCTGTTTTTCCTCTTTCCAAGATTCCAGCAGATGCTTTTATTAATTGATTTATTATTTTTTTAATGAAAGGACTAACTGTTAAAATGCTGACTTCTAAACAACTTCAGGTAAAAAAAAACAGTGAGTGATAGTTCAAAACAGTCTGATTTTTGCCTTTAGGTATGCTTAGAAAAAATAAAATTGTGATGATCTCAAAGAAAGCTAACTATGTAAGTGCGCTCTGTTCTCTTCTCCCATCAAAAGCACAGGGGGAGAGGGAGAGAGAAAGAGAGAACAGCACTGCAGTGCTGTTTTTTCTTTTTTTCTTTCCTGAGCAGAGGAGGCTGAATCTGACTCTCCAAACTGCAAATACTAAGGCTGAGTCCGTCCTAAATTCAGTCTAAAAGGCACCATTTCAGAGATGAATTTGAGAAACAAGCTACGGAAAGGCACAGAAAAAACATTCCTCCATACATTGATACTGAGGATGATTTCAGATTATACTGGTTATTAGGAAAAGAGTGAGAATACCGTTATGTTTCCCAGAGTGCCTTGAATTCGTCTGACAAACAGCGTAATACTTTGTGGCCCTTCCAGTGCTGAGGGTTCTGTATAGTTAGTCTCTGTTAATGATTCAGGAGCAAACTGTACAATTCCATTGGGATCGCCAAACTTCTGTATCTGTAAAAAAGTAAATAAACAAACCAAAACTCAGAAATGTAGAGTGAGTTGTTTTCTTGTTCAAATCATTGACATAAATAAGTTTAAGCAGGATCGAAATTGAACAGGAGTCAAAATACAAAAAAATATGGGAAGTTTTTAGCCTTGGAATAATAAAAGCACCATATGCAAAGAAATTCGGGCAATGACGATGAATCTGTCCACTGAGTTGAGCCTCCCTCAGCTTTAAACAATTTGTAAATTTTAAATGGTCTAAACACATTTCAGAGAGTGAAGTAATTTTGAAAGGATTTGGAAAACATATCCCATGGACTCAGGATACTAAGAGACAGCAGAGGAGGCATGAATGACCCCTTTTCAGATTTTCAGCACTATCCAAGGAAGAAAAGGACAGAGTTTTATTTCAAAGGTTTTATCTGAATATTCTGTGGTTAAAGCAGGAAATGCTCAGGCACCTTGGGCTAGCGTGCAGAAACTCTTCAGACTCAGCCCTCTGGGCTAGAGCTCATCCACATCCACCTGCGTGAATCACCAGCTGCAACGGGAATTCACAGTGAACTGCCTGACAACTGAGCTGCAACAGCAGTGCCTACTGAGAAGCCACTCCAGTGGCATCCAGGGTGGAACAATCCAGTACAAGGAATAAACCTGCGTCCCTGAGGGAGAAATTGTGGAGTCGGTGGAAATAGGAGCCAATTCCATCAAGACTTTACAGACCAGAAAAAAAAAACAAAACAAAACAAAAATCCGGTTTCTAGGAAAGATTTGGGTTTTTGCAGGTGTCTTATAAAAGCCTTATAAATATTTCCTTAGTTGCAGTATCTCTAGAGCAATAATTTGTCTTTGAAAACTCCCTCTGCCTTCTGCAACAAATTTCTGCATTTCTCTTGCTCTGCAATAGTCAGATTCTCTCCTTTCTTTTATATATAATAGCTGGATCAGAAGAAGACGTCAAGAAGGGATGAACAACAAACTGACATTTAGATATGAGGATCCAATCCATGCTCTCTCCAAAGAGAACAACAGAAATCTGCAAATAAGAGGGCCAGGTCAGGGCTTATGCACCAGTTTTTACTGACAGATTCTTTGCTTTCTTTTTCCAGAAGTGAAGCTGTAACAAAGCACTTAAGTAGTACAAGGGACAAAAAGGCCAAATGACAAACTATGCAATAATTATTAATTTTTAAAAGCTTTGCAGGATAAACACCAATATTAATAGAGATCTCGGAAAAAAAGAAAAGTAACAAGGACTTACTATTAGTGTAATGTTGTTTGCCTTAGGATCTATTTCTGTTTCACCTTTCATAAGGCTCAGTCTAATAATGAAGATCTCCTGAACTTCAACATCTTCGTGAGGATAGATTTGCAGATTAATAGCTCTCAGACCTCCTTCTCCTTCTCCAAAATAGAACGATCCATTCACAGGGTCACCAATGTCACTATTCAGGGGAGATAAAACCTCTTCTGAATTGGGTCCCAAGATGTCCCAATTAATCTGTGGAAGATATCAGTTTCAGATTTAGAGTGGTGATGATATATTATAATAGCCTCCCAGTGGGAGAAACGTCAGAGTACCACAAATGACATAGAAATTCTTGTATCTGGTAGCTAGCTATGTTTAAATCTTTGCTGTTCATACAAAATAATAAATTCTCGTAATTAACTCTATACATATAGAATATACATAATCCTTTGGAAAAATAAACATGACAAATTACAAATGAAAATTCTGCAGTGTCAGTTAGCCACAATGCCAGTCTGTGAAATTCTAGATATCAGTAATAGAAAAGAAGAGAAATCGAGATTTCTTTAGCACATAATGGGAAGGACACAGGCCAGTTTCTAGTTCTCTCTGTTTCGTGATTTGTTTTGCGAAGCTCCCCAAATGAGTACTCATGACCAAAACCATTCCCTGTGAAGTGTGATATCAAGGCAGAAAATGACAAATATTTTCTTAAGAGTCTGCAATAAAAGTTTTTGATCCCTCAAATGATGATTCATACTTTTTCAGTGTGATTAAAAGCTAGAATCTTTTCAAAATTTCTCACAAATTAGATTGCTTTTGAGGAGTCATATTCAGCACTTTAAAATTACTATTTTGGCCACTTTAATTGTTTTCTAGTTTCCTCAAATGGCTTCTAGAAAAAGTCAAAGAGCAAGGCAATTTCTACATGGGGAGAGGAGGAACTGATGGCCTTTACTGCCAATCTTCCAGTCACTTGCCAAGGCTGTTAAAGGTCTACCTTGGTACATATTTATACCTTCACTTTGTCAGTGGTTTGTACAGAGTTAAAAAAAAAAGATCTAATAAACAATTTACTGAAAAAAGTTTCAACAGCATTAGGAAGTAATTCAATTTAATTAAATTAAATTACTGGTGATGCATCAAATTAACCATATTTTCGATGTTAGGATTAGGAGTTAGTTTGAAACAAAGTACACAAGACCCTAATAAAAGAAAGAAAGCAGGAGGAGAAAGAGAAGATTAAAAGAATAACAACATTTTATTTTATACTGCAACAAGTTGCAATTCATGTTTAATAAAATGCCACAATTATCCTATTAGAAATCAGTCACAGAGAAGCTCTTGAAGGAAAACGCAGAAGCTTCTTCACCTAGTCACCGGAAAGCATTCAGCCTTTGATAGCCAGGGCCCACCTGTGTCTCCCCTAACAATCTTCCAGTCCTTTCCAGCAACAGGGACACTGCCATGGGTGTATCAGGATTGGGAAGAATAATTCGACTTTGGTTGAGAAATCGGATGATGCCCTGGGGGGAGTCACTTTTAGCAATAGTGACCTGGCTCACTAGGTGGAGTCCAAGGACTGCTCCACCAGTGGCTCCTGTCAGCTGGATTTCAAATTGCTCTGCAAATTCACTGCATGGAAAAAGAAAAAGAGATTCTGAGATATCCAAGAAAAAAAAAAAACAACCAAAAAAACCTGTACTTAGTAGTTCCATCATGAATCCAACTGGATTTGTTTAAAGGTGTACAGAAGTCAGCTCTGAAAGCATACAGTAGAACATTCCTCCCATTGGCAAAGAATGGTGATACCTGAAATAAAAATAATGTTCTATTTTCTATTCATGTTAAATTGAAAAAAAAAAAATAGGCAAAATAATTTATTATTCACAGCAATACTAGTAACACCCAATATTTCTGGTAATCTAATGAAAAAACGTATTTATTTTGCATAAAATTTATAACAAACTATGAACCTTTAATGATATAATCTTCTTTCCTTTTAAATTCAGGTGATTTTTCAGCACTGTAGAAATTTGTTTTTCAATTTCAATTCTACATGCAGGCATGCTGCACATGCTAAAAAAGGATGTCTCAGAAGCAAATTAGTGAATAAATATCTGAAAAATTGATTACCTTTCTTCATCGTCTATAATAGAGATATAAATAAAACTCCGGTTCTGGCCATGATAAAAAACAACAGAATTATTATGGATGATATAGTCAACACCATCGGGAAGTGCAGAAATACTTCGAGAAAGAAAATCAGCAGTTACGTAGCCGTAAGTTCCACGCTTTCTCACAACAGGAATCATGATTAATCCAGCATCCTCCTCCACTGCAAGAATAATTGAGAAGTTATCACAGATATTTTATTTCAAAAATCTATGCCCTACCCACAGAAATATCTTCTAAACCACACTGAAAACTTAAGGTGAACTTACCCTGTAGAAGGATATACTGTGGGTCAAATTCTATGACGCCTTCTGCATTGTCACTTTTTGCTATAGTGACTCGCACTGTGGAGGTATTTCCTATTATGGGAGGCTGATCCACCTGTAGACCATTTTCTTTTATGGTAAAATCAAATCCACTTGCAAGAACATAAAGAGGAAAATTACATACAAAATTCTTGTGAAAGTATTAAGATGTATGTATGACAGTTTGTCAATTACTATAAATGCTTTTATTTTCTGACTGTCATCACTGAAGACTTTGGTCATACTTGTTCAAACTATATATATGCAAAAATAGTAGTTTATTCATAGAAATCTATATCGTTCATTTTTTTCTTCATAATTTTATCTTGTTATTTGAATTTCATGCAACTTGACAACTTGAATGTTACGTATGGACTTTTAGCTTTAATAAATCTTAATCAGCAAAATCTTTATACTAATGCACAAAGGGTTCCTTGTACATCCAATTTCTATTATGATTACTATTATAGCTGTCTTAGGCAATTTTAGAGTAAAACAGTTGAAAACCAGTGGTGACTTTATGCAGATAGAACAGATTCCAAATACAGCTTATTCTTCTGCTTTTGATCAATCAACTGGGAATTTTATCTTTACCTTCCTTGGAGTTCTGCTTTGGCAATCATCACTGAAAAGTCTTCAGGACCTTCAGGAAAGTCATCATCATGAATTTCAACCAAAACCATTTTACTCTCCTCATGTGGCTCAAACAACAATTCCCTTACTGTGGGAGTGAAATCAATTCCCTCCTCTGCAGTCCCATTTATTATCTGAAAGCAAAGACGCACTTTGCCATAGGATCCCCTGGAACGCACAACAGTGATGTTAACCTGAGGGAAAGAGGACACTTTCTTTAAGAAATGGCTTTGTTTTACTGTTACAGTTGCCTTTAAGAGACTGTTCTAAAGGCATCTTTGCAATGGTTCTGTCAGGTGACAGCAATTTGCTTTAGTCAGTACGGAGTATGCGTAACCTAGCAGATGGCCTTCTTTCTCAGAGAATTAAAAAACTCCAAAAAGCCTCAGCCAGCCATTCTGGAGACTGCGCTATGACAAATGTAGAGTAAATCTTTGATTTACTTTTTTCTAAAGTGAAGTATAAATCTAGCAACAATATTGATATCTATCCATATTTTACATAGAAAGGAATTTTAATCTAATACCCATTTTTCTTCTTCTGTTGTTTGCAATAGTTCCTGTGAAAATGTAAACTCTCCATATGGAAAATCACTGGCGGCCATGGTAATATTTGCTGTGCTGCTAGATTCATTTATGAGTCCCCCATCACTGATTCCAGTTAGTTGAAACTGGTAGTAGTGCTTCTCCTCAGGACGGTTGTCATCTACAGCCTGGGGAGAAGAAATAACGAAAGCTAAAAGGATTTAGACCATTTCCAGGGAGAGAGGTATAACTAATTTCTAACCAAGATACTGACTAAATAAAAGGAAATACTTGAAATAGCTGCTGGTGTAATGTCTCTCATATACCTGTATTAGAACAATTGCTGCAGACTGTCTGTCTCGCATTGTCAAGGTCCCCGATGTCTCAGTGAATTCCGTGTGATGAGGAGGTGTTATATTCCAATATATCGTGATCTCACCAAAAATCCCTGGGCCACGTACCAGGCTGCCAGTAAGAACACAAACACGGATTTTATTTTCTACATATATTAATATCCAATCCAGAGACAGAGAGTGTTTCATATTGTTGTGGATGAAACAAATGTCACCAGCACCGTGAAGCTTGAGTTTCAATGTACTAAGTCACTATTAAGATCTTTACAACTCTCTCTTCAGAGCAATAACATTTCTGCAGTTCTGTTTTATTTCCCTGGGCTGGGAGGCATCTTGAGCTGTATTTATTTACCGAGATGTCTTTAAAGTTTCTTTGCATGTATAGCGCAAAGGTGGGGGCTGAAAACTGAGCTCTCTCGGTTCCATTCTGCTTTTCCACTGACAGATATGCAAAGTAGAAGGGAAATGGGACGTAAGGCTAATGGCCAAAGGCAACTTGGATTTTAAGGCAGAAGGACACTAGAATACTATTATGAAGTTGCTTGAGAAATGTTCTGTCTGCTACTTCTCTAAAAACCTAGACCCTAATCCGATTCATGGCATCAGTCTTGGTGAACTAAGTCAGGCAAAATTGTGTCTATACCTAACATCGTGATCTACAACTGCTGCTGCACAAAGCATCACTTAGTAATTTGGGCTTCTCAGGGCAGCATGAGAGGCTGTGTGAGCACCTCTCCGATGAGGACAGGCTGAGGGAGTTGGGGTTGTTCAGCCTCGAGAAGAGAAGGCTCCGGGGAGATGTTATTACAGCCTTTCAATGCTTAAAAGGGGCTTATAAGAAAGATGGTGACAAAGTTTAGCAGGGCCTGTTGTGATGGGACGAGGGGTAACGGCTTTAAACTAGAAAAGGGTAGACTTAAACTAGATATAAGGAAGAATTTTTTAAAAATAAGGGTGGTGAGACACTGGCCCAGGTTGCCCAGAGAGGTGGTAGACGCCCCATCCCTGGAAACGTTCCAGGTCAGGTTGTATGGGGCTCTGAGCAACCTGATCTAGTTGAAGATGTCCCTGCTCACTGCAGGGGGCTGGACTAGATGGCCTTTAAAGGTCCATTCCTACCCAACACGTTCTATGATTCTATGATTCTATGACTATATTTCCTGGTTCAACAAAGGCAAGTGTTGTAATCCTTTGTTCTAATACTCCTAGAAGGTACGGTAACATCTTTATTTCTTCATCCTGTTTTCAGTTGACTGAATCCACTAAAATAATTGCTTCTTGTTTCAACTAAAAACCCAGTTCCCACTTTGGTCACACTAGCCATCACAGAAATATACGGAAATACAGTTCAGGCACCAGTCCTGAACTGAATCCTGAAAAGCACAAAGCACCTGCAAATGTCATCGATACCCTTCCCCACTTCCATTGATTAGAATCCTCTTTCCTTTAATGCATCAATGTTGCCAGTAATTTGAAGACTGAGAGGAATACTTGGAGTTCCCCAGTAACACTGAAAAGACACATAAATAGTATATTCTGCCCTTCTTTACAAACAAGCATTTAATTTTAAAAATAGTTTTGACTTTAGGAGTGATAATGAAGACCAGCACTCAAGAAATTCTTGCAAAGCGTGGAGTCCCATAGCTTTTGAAACTGAGCTGTTGTCCTCCCTTTGGAAAAATGAGTGACGTACCCACCTAATAAGAGCAGTTCCATTATAATTTCCTGAAGGTTCTCCAATCAGAACGTGCTTGGATGAATGGGCTATCGCAACCACCCCGGAAGCTCCTTCATCGCCCACAATAATGATGGTTGCCACACCTATGAAGAGAACAAAGCTCCTCATAGTAAATGAAAACTGACTAATGAGCTAACTTCCGTAAATTTTGTGACATGAGTGGTTAACTGCCAGCTTCCCAGAGAGCCCATGGAATGCCCATCCTTGCAGATATTCGGAATTTGAGTGGACAAGGCATTCAGCAACCTGATCTAATTGTGAAGTTTCCTATTCGTTGAGCACGGTTTTCAACTAGATGACCCTCCTGGATGATCCCTTGCAAATGAAATTTTTCTATGATTCTTACAGGTCTGAACCTGGTTTTTGATTTTTCTTCTTTTTGTTAAAGAGTTCTTTACGGACAATGTTAACTATCTGAACACAAAAGTCTACCAACAATTAATTTCCAATGAACAATTATGACCTAAAATTCTCTTCGATTTCTTCAGACAAGGAAGCAACTTAGGGGAAAAGACTGACAGTTGAAACTGTTACCAACTAGCTGCACACAAAACGTATAAGCACTGCAGACTAAAACAGTATGAACAGATTTACTAAAATTCTCATATGAAATGTCTCAAACTAGAGTGTCGTGAATTAATTCCTTACCATTTACAGGGGATATCTCTGCATCACCAGCGGAGACTAGCTGAATGGTAAACGTTTCATTCCCCTCCAGCAGACCATCTTGTATTGCATGTAAAACAATCAGCTTCTGCGATTCAGTCTGCATCACGTAAAGACGAGAAGATATATATATACACACACACACGTAGAGTGAAACTAAACAAAATACAGTATTATAAAAACGGGGTTTTTTTCTTTAACAAATGAAGTGTTAAGCATGCATATGCTTGATCTATTCTGTAACATTTTTTAAATACAACATTTCTGATCTGGCTGAGATGTTTTCTCACAGATTAATAAATAGTAAAAATTATCTCTCAAACAT
Organism: Sterna hirundo; assembly: GCA_009819605.1. Taxonomy (NCBI): domain Eukaryota; kingdom Metazoa; phylum Chordata; class Aves; order Charadriiformes; family Laridae; genus Sterna; species Sterna hirundo. Next base: position 3,577,346 of record CM020462.1, read on the forward strand.
TGTGTGCCACAATACCCTGGATATTTTCAACTGAATAATGATTAAAATTACTTTGAACTTGTATTCACATAGAGGTTTTCAACTTAATACAGAATATTTTCCATCAGAAAGTGCATATTGAATAGAATACATATATTATAAGGATTATAATTTAGATTAGATCTATTAGGTCATAGCAAATTTCCGTCTAATTCACATTTTTGTCAGTGGGCAGTACCAAATGCTTAAAATCAGAAAAAGGTAGGTACACATTGTATAACTTAAGTACACCATACATATATACTTGAATTCTTACATGTATGCATATATGAGACCTTCAGGAAGAAAAAACAATGTCCAGGCCCATCAGTAGAGAAAGGACAGCAAAACTATAGCAAAGCTTTGCCAAATACCGGTGATCTTACCAAAAAAGCTATTTTCCAGCTGATTAAAAGAAATAATTGGTATGCCTATTTATTTAGTGCAAAATAGTCTTGTACAGACAGAATGGATTATGCTTTATGTTAAAACACTTTTCTTCATTAAATATTTTGAGTAGACTGTAAAAGACCAATATTAAGGTAACAACAATAGCTTGACAATATCCAATATTTCAGCTCCTACTTCAGAGTTTTAACCTGCCATGAAATACAAATCAAATAACACTGTCCAGTTTAAAAGTCACTAGGGTGTTTTATTATTTAGTTTTTTAAATCTGCAAATTTTGAGCATTCATTTATCCTTCTCAGCCTTTCAATATCAATTTTCTCTTTCAGTTGTCTGGTACTGAAATGGAACAAAATGCTTCTGTGGTCATTCTTCACATTCAGTACATCTTTGTTCCTCTTTCTTAATTTTAAACTTAGATTTGAAGAGCACCTTCCTGATGATTACATTATGCTGCCTTAAAAAAAGCATGTCAGCTTTCCTTTTCTGTTTGAAAGAACACTGCATTCTGCTATCTCCACCAGTTCATAACGGCCTTTTCCTAGTGTTACAATACTTGGTAACCCCCTATTTTTCCAAACACATAACAACCACCATGCAAACACACATAGGAAGAAGAAAGTATTTATAAATCCAATAGTAAATAATTTATTGCAATATCAGAAATACCTCATTGAAGTGAAGGGTACCATTCAGAGGGGTCAGGTCATATCTAGCTGCTTCCTCGAGAATCCACAGCACTTTGACGGCTCCTCGTCCTCCTTGACTTCGTCTGACAGTGAGCAATACAACTGCAGCAGAGTCATCAGGTGCCTGAGGTTCCTTCACTGTTACCTGATGAAGAAAGAGGAGGAGGGGGAAGGGGAGGCTGTAGCAAAAGGCGCTGATACTGACTTGAGATAAACAAAACAATATTATCAATGACAACGTAAAATAAGGAAAAGAGTGAAAATCTACAGGAAGGTAACAGATGTAAGGAATGTGTTGAATTCTGCTAGCAAAGATTAGTCACTCGTGCTATTTTCGTACGCCCTATGATTCAAAACTATTACAGACAATGAGTCACAAGCAGGCACAGCACCAGCAAAATGGAGAGAAGAAGAATCATGCACTGACAAGAACTAAGATGAGATACGTTTCATCATTTCTTTCCAAACTTTACTTTCAGTAATACAGATTATTACAAAACCATTTTAATATTCAACAGGCCACCAAAAATCCTACCTGGGGTGTCCTGGTTTGTCAGTATACTGAATTAAATTGATTCAGCCATGCAGAAATCTACATCTATGCAGCAGCACTTTCATTGATATCACCATCCTACACAGCCAGATGAGGACAAGCACTAATAAGCCTTTCCATGAAGTCATGTCTTCCACTGCAATGAAGGCTTACCAAAATCGGCTATGTGTTAGTGACACAAACCCACCCTCCAGCTTTTGCAGAAAAGAGTGCAATCCAAATCAAACTCACGTTCTTTTCTTCAAACCCAAATACTCCAACGGGGGAATCATTTGGTGGAATAGCGACAGTTACGAGGGTGTCATCCCCAAGTCTTGCACCGCCTGTTACCCTCACCAGGGCAATCTTGAATATCTCAAGGAATTCAACTTCACTGTCATCTATGATTGTAATTTCTATTTCTCCTGTAGCCTGCAGAAATGGTTAAAAAAAAAAAAAAGAGCAAAAAAGTTTAACTTATAATATTCTGTTGGAAAAATCTGAAATGTAAAATAGGTAAATTTTATCTAACGATAGATAAACACACATTGTTCAGTTGTGCTTATTTCTTGTCATACTTGTATATTTATATTAAGGTAAAAAAATTTCAAGAGTGGTTTTTAAGTTCGTCAGTGTAGATTTTGTATGTTAAAACCAGCAGACTGCTCTGCTTCAGTACTCAGTGGAAAGTGCAGGTAGACAACATTGTACTTAAGCCAAAATACTGCTCACAAAGCATATCCTTCTACTTGCCAAAGACCAGTTCTCTTCATGTGAAATCAAAGCCCCTTCCACACGCTAAGCATTGTCAAGGGCAGTATGAAATTCAAAGCAATACGTAAAACACGGCTAAGAAAACATACAGACTTATACTGAGGATGTATAGAGAAGATAAGTTATGTTACAAATTTTCAGTGTAATAGGCTTTATTATTATATACATTATATATTTATTATACAATATATTATTATATATAATATATATTATATATATTGTATTTATTAGAAATTATTTCTTCACTTTTGGAGGTACCAAAGGCACAGAACCGTATTTGGTCGATGCTTATGAACATTCTGCTTCTCCATGTTAAGGAACTGAAGTCAGGAGCATCATTCACATACATAAGGCCATAAATAAAATGTTTTCAACGAAAAGATGCAAATTCTGCTGGAAGAAAACACGAGAAACTCTTAAGCTGCTAACGCAGAGACGGTTAAACTTTCAGCAAGCACATACCTGCCCATCTGCAAATGTAAGGTTTCCAAACGATGGTGTGAAGTCCTCAAAGCTAGCCGTTGAATGAATGGCTTCCCAATACAGAGTTGCTGACCCAAACCTCCCAGCCTGACGAACAACTGGAAGTTTCAGTATATTCTGTGGTGGCGGTACCTCATAACCAGTAACAGCTCCAGTCACGTCCTGTAAATTTATAAAGACACTGCTGAGGGTCACAGCAACTTTTTTCTTTTTTTTCCCATATTGACTTGCAGGTAAAAATAAATGAAAAAATACATAATCACTTCTAAATTGGTCGGAATTAGCATTGACCTTGCTCTGAGCAAAGGGTTAGATGAACTCCTGAGGTCCCTTTCAGGACACCAGTTTTAGCAATTCCAGCTCCCCAGTAAATCTCATAAATTAATTGTGAAGAACCTTTGAAGAAGGAATTGTTTGTCTGGTATCTGGCTTTTTTATCCAGAACAATTTAGTGTCACAAAGCCTACTAGAACACTACCAAAACTGGTCTGAAAACACAGACCCTCCTGCTGGAATGCTACTTTAAGTATTTTTCATTCAGATTTACTTACCTTTGTAACATTGAAGCTAAACACTCCTCTGGCATCATCATTTTCTTCAATTGTTATTTCAGCTATTTCTAACCCAAGCCTCTTCACGCTTGGCTGACCTCCAGTGGGCGAATTGACCAGTTGCACATCGGTGATATTGATTATAAATCCTTCCTGTAGTTCTGGAACGTTGTCCTGCGAAAATATTCTTAAATGTAACTTTTTAAATAAAGCAGTGTAAGTTGTAATACGTGCAGGAAGCTGAAGAGTTGTAGGTTGATTACTGTTCAAAAATTCTCAGCTCTTGGGACCATAGAACCAATCCCTTGCTTCGCACCCCATGGAAAGTGAAAAAGGCCACCTTTGCTGAGCTTTAGAAACTGAAGTTGGCAGTTAGATTCCAAATCTGTGAGAACGGTGGAAAGTATTGCTGGCTGTCACTTGTTTCTCCTATCTATAAGAAAGGTGGCTAGGTTTCAGAAACTAAGCCAGAACTTGAAAAGCAATACCTCCATTCTGAATATATTTAAAGAATATACATACTTTTGTTGGAAAAATAACATTTCCTGAACTACGGAACAAATCTGTTAAAAGGCACGTAAAGTAAAATAAATCCTCTGTAAAAACCTGCCACAAGTTGAAAAACCAGCAAGCACCTAAGACATATATATTTTTTTTCTTTGTCATTATTATACATTAATTTTGTGACCACAACAACAAAAAAAAAGATTTTGGTTTATTCTTAGTGGCAAGCACTTGAATTCTTTTGAAAGAGATGGCTGTGATTCTTACTAATATACATCCATCTGACGAGGTAAGAATCCCACCGTAGCCATTCCTAGAATGCTAAATCCTACTTCTGGTACAGAAATAGTACAATTCTCCCTTTCCTTAAAAGACATTATAAACTGAAGTTGCAGTCAGACTACTCACAGGCAAAATAGTGACTACGACAGAAGTTATCGTTGCGTTCTCTGCCATAACGATTGTCTTCTTTTCCAGGATGTAATCCTCATTCTCTGTGGCTTGGTTGGAGGGGGGCAGCTCAAAGTTAGGCGCGGTGCGCAGCTGAACTGCAATCTCTCCAACAAAGCCTTGCTCGCGAACTATTTGTAAAGTCAGAGTGGTCGAATTCACTCGCCCTATGACAAGGAGGGGAAGAAAATCAAGACACCATTGTTTTAACCCTTGCTCTGCTTGATTTTGAGCTCACTGAATGGGACTGGAGCTGCTTGCTAGAGCCCATTTCAATTCTGCTTAGCAACACAACAATACTTGGATAATTCAACGACTCAGGCAAATGAGCACATACAAGTGTTGTGAACACGCACAAACAGTGTGTACATGTGGAAAGCATTTTAGAACTGCATCTAAAGGAAGAATAAAATACGTAATATTTACAGTTTTAAATGTTTGCTACAGAGAGTGTTACTTCAACATTGCCGTTTTTGCTCAGTTTTCCTTCAAAAGTCCCATCTCCCTGCATTGCCTGGCCTTTACATGCCTAGGAGATCACTATTGATTCCAATGAAGAAAGCGGCACTGGAGGCAGTCACTCTGGCTGTAAATTTTACATTTCCTTAACTCAAATGTTGAAGAAAATGAGATACACTTGTATCAGTCGGGCTCAGATCCCTTTTGGGAAAGCCGATTTGCAATTTTTTCCAATAAACCATGAAATACAGCCTTTGTCCAAAAGTGCTGAGTTTATGACTCAAGAAATAGAAACAAGATAAAAAGCAAGAGGCTTTGTATTTCAGACTAGTCTCTATTACTTTAATTATTTTACTACATTTACTTAGATTACTTTAACTAGGTGCTAATTTACCGTTAGCACCTGTATATAATTCATTAAAAATAAAACATCTAAAGATTGGAAAACAAACTGTGCAACAAACGAAACCTAAGAATACACCTTGAATCCTAACTTCAAAGTATAAAAGTTTATAATGTGTGTGTATGTGTATGTAAGAAACCAACAGAATCCCTTCACAATACTTTCAGGTGCTAAGAAAGGGACACTACTGTTCCACTTTAAAATAGAAATGGTGAGGAGGCTTTATCTGCAATAATATTCTGATGGGAAACGTATTTTTCACAAATAATACTTGTTAATATGGACAGAATATTAAATTGCCAGGAAATTTCAGTTGGGTTTTGAAGTATGGATAGCCCATCAGGCAGCTGCTGGAAAACCAGCGGGTTCCATCAACGCCAGAGCAATCAGCTGCCTCGGAGCCTTGTCCAGCAGGGAGGGCAGGAGCCAGGGCTCCGCGCATCCCTCCTCTGCACCACTGCCTGGCAGACCCTTTGCCATTTCACTTGGTGCCTGGAAGGAAAACTGACATAACCCACCCAAACCCGCACCTGGCAAGCAGAAAAACCCCGATTCAGTTTTCTTGAGATGGAACTCACTCTTGCTTCCTCCCTTTCCCTATCCCACAGAACAGAAAGCTTCCCTTTTTGACCCAATGCACGAGGAAAAGTCTTTCTTTGTAAATGATTTCAAACAATACATTAATCCCATTTAATGGGCAAGTTCGGCTTTTTGTCTAAATGGAAGTATTTCATGTATTAGTCATGTGCAACACAAGAAACCAAGATTTTAATAACCCCTAAACAAAAATTACTGGATAATGTTGATATATGCAATGTGAAATACAGCATAAAATGTATGTAATGAAATAGCACAGTTACATTTTTTAAAGGACATTTCTGTTACAAAATTTTAATAGAAAAATGCAGATATCTATAAATAATATTTACAATAGATTATATATTATATATCTATTATATATATTGAATAATATATATAATATAATATATAATTATGATATAATTATGTCATATAATAGATTATATTATATTGTATATCTATTATCTATTATATAATCTATGTATAGATTCTATATCTAGATATCTAGATATCTATAGATAGATTATATATTATATATATAATCTATATAGATATCTATATAGATAATATATATTATATTATATAATATATAGATATCTAGATACAGATTATATAAAATATAGATATCTAGATACAGATATAGATATAATCTATCTATAGATATCTAGATATCTAGATATAGAATCTATACATAGATTATATAATAGATAATAGATATACAATATATCTGTATCTAGATATCTATAATATATATTATATAATATAATATATATCATCTATATATATTATATAATATATATAATATATATAATATATAATATATATAAATATATATAATATATATATTATATAATATACAGATATCTAGATACAGATTATATAAAATATAGATATCTAGATACAGATATAGATATAATCTATCTATAGATATCTATATATCTAGATATAGAATCTATACATAGATTATATAATAGATAATAGATATACAATATATCTGTATCTAGATATCTATAATATATATTATCTAATATATTATCTATATAGATATCTATATAGATTATATATATAATATATAATCTATCTATAGATATCTATATATCTAGATATCTAGATATAGAATCTATACATAGATTATATAATAGATAATAGATATACAATATAATATAATCTATTATATGACAATTATATCTTATATATATTATTCAATATATATAATAGATATATAATATAATGTTATTGTGCTTCTGTTGTCATATATAATATAATATTACTGGCTTCTGTTGTCAAGGACAACAAAAAAAGTTTCTATAAATATACTAGCAATAAGAACAGGACTAAGGATAATCTTTATCCTCTAGTAGATGGGGCCGGCAACATAGTGACCAAGGATGAGGAAAAGGCTGAGGTACTTAATGCTGTCTTTGCCTCAGTCTTCAGCAGTAGGACCAGTTGTTCCCTGAGTACCCGGACCCTTGAGCTAGAAGACAGGGATGGGGAGCAGAATGAAGCCCCTGTAATCCAAAGGGAAATGGTGAGGGACCTGCTTCAGCACCTGGAGGTGCACAAATCTATGGGGCCGGACGGGATCCACCCAAGGGTACTGAAGGAGCTGGCGGAAGTGCTCGCCAGGCCACTTTGCATCATTTATGAGCAGTCCTGGATAACTGGGGAGGTCCCAGCTGACTGGAGGTTGGCAAATGTGACACCCATCCACAAGAAGGGCCGGAAGGAGGATCCAGGGAACTACAGGCCAGTCAGTCTGACCTCGGTGCCTGGGAAGGTCATGGAACAGATCCTCCTCAGTGCCATTACACAGCACATGCAGGAGAACAGGGTGATCAGGCCCAGTCAGCATGGGTTTGTGAAGGGCAGGTCATGCCTATCAAACCTGATATCCTTCTATGATAAGGTGACCCGCTTAGTGGATGAGGGAAAAGCCGTGGATGTTACCTACTTGGATTTTTGCAAAGCTTTTGACACTGTTCCCCACAGCATTCTCCTGGAGAAACTGGCTGCTCATGGCCTGGACAGGTGTACTCTTCGCTGGGTAAAAAACTGGCTGGATGGCCGTGCCCAGAGAGTGGTGGTAAATGGAGTTCAATCCAGTTGGTGTCCGGTCACAAGTGGTGTCCCCCAGGGCTCGGTGCTGGGGCCGGTTCTCTTTAATATCTTTGTCAATGCTCTGGATGAGGGGATTGAATGCCCCCTCAGTAAGTTCGCAGACGACACTAAACTAGGCGGGCATGTTGGTCTGCTTGAGGGTAGGTTGGCCCTGCAGAGGGATCTGGACAGGCTGGACCGATGGGCTGAGATCAATGGTATGAGGTTCAACAAGGCCAAGTGCCGGGTCCTGCACTTGGGTCACAACAACCCCATGAACACTACGGGATTGGGGCAGAGTGGCTGGAAAGCAGCCCCGCAGAAAAGGACCTGGGGGTGTTGGTGGACAGCCGGCTGAATATGAGCCAGCAGTGTGCCCAGGTGGCCAAGAAGGCCAACGGCATCCTAGCCTGTATCAGGAATAGTGTGGTGAGCCGGACTAGGGAAGTGATCATCCCCCTGTACTCGGCACTGGTGAGGCCCCACCTCGAGTACTGCGTTCAGTTTTGGGCCCCTCGCTACAAGAAGGACATGGAGGTGTTGGAGCGTGTCCAGAGAAGGGCTACAAAGCTGGTGAGGGGTCTGGAGGACAAACCTTATGAGGAACGGCTGATGGAGCTGGGGTTGTTTAGCCTGGAGAAGAGGAGGCTGAGGGGAGACCTTCTCACCCTCTACAACTACCTGAAAGGGGGTTGTAGAGAGATGGGGGCTGACCTCTTCTCCCTGGTGACAAGTGATAGGACAAGAGGAAACAGGTTCAAGTTATGTCAGGGGAGGTTTAGATTGGATATTAGGAAACATTTTTTCACTGAAAGGGTTATTAAACATTGGAATAGGCTGCCCAGGGAGGTGGTGGATTCACCGTCCCTGGAGGTGTTTAGAAAAAGGGTAGATGGGGCACTTAGGGACATGGTTTAGAGGTGGCTTTTGTCAGGGTAGGTTAATGGTTGGACTTGATGGTCTTGGAGGTCCCTTCCAACCTCAGCAATTCTATGATTCTATGATTCTATAATATATAATAATATTATAAATATTATAATGGATTATTTTATATATAAAACCAATCTCATAGCTTCAACAATGTCAATTCCAAAAAAACGTATATTTTTTCTTAAGAATCAACAGACAGACTTACCTTCTGGCTCTGTGACTGTAACAAAGAGAGACTCCATATGCCACCCAATCACACCGTGTGGAGAGTCACTGGGTAAAATGGTGAGTACAGCTCTTGCCCTTTTGGGATCGATGACAGCTCCTTTTGTGGTATCCGGAACACCCACAGTGGTAACGTGGGTGAGCGTGACTTCCACAGTCTCTGAAAGCTCTGCAATGCTGTCCGCGAGGATGGTCAGGGTGATCGTGGACAGGGCCTGACCTTCTGAAAATGTAATCTAAAGTTTTAGAGGGAAGGGAAAAAAAGGTCAAACAACTTCTCATTGTTGTTACACCAACTGTTTTATTCCATAAAACTCTTATCAAATTAAAAATATTTACATATGTACACACACACACACATATATATACATACACACAAACACACACATATATATATATATATATATATATATATGTATGTCATAAAATCATAGAATACCAGAAGGGTACCTCAAGGTCCAACCTTTCTTGGCAAAGGCACAGTCTAGACAAGGTGGCCCAGCACCCTGCCCAGCTGAATCTAAAAAGTGTCCAATGCGGGGGAATCCACCCCTTCCCTGGGGAGATTACTCCAATGGCTGGTTGTTCTCAGTGTGAAAAATTTCCCTCTTGTGCCCAATCGGAATCTCCCCAGGAGTAACTTGTACCCATTATCCCTTGTCTTTTCCTTCTAAAAAGGGAGTATCTTTTTTATGTATAGCCACTCTTTAAATACTGGAACCTGGTGATAAAGGTATCCCATAAGTCTTCTTTTCTCAAGACTGAAAAAATCCACTTCACTCAGCCTTCCCTCATATGACAGGCTTCCCAGTCCTTTGATCATCTTGGTGGCCCTTCTGAGGACCCTCTCCAGCCTGTCCACAACACTTTTGCATAGTAGGAACAAAACTGAACACAGTGTTCCAGGTGTGGCCTGACAAGTTCTGAGAAGAGTGGGATAATGATTTCTTTGTCTCTGCTGGTGATGCCCTTGTTGGTGCAACCCAGCATCCCGTTGGCTTTCTTTGCCGCAGCAGCGCACTGTTCACTCGTCTTGAGCTTGTTGTCCATCAGGATCCTGAGGTCCCTTTCCACAGAGCTGCTCCCCAGTCGGGTAGATCCTAGCCTGTGCGGCACCCCTGGATTATGTTTTCCCAGGTGCAAGAGCTTACACTTGTCCTGCTTGAACTTCATGAGATTCTTGTTAGATCACTCTTCCAGCCTGTCCAGGTCTTTCTGCAGAGTGGCTCTCCCTTCCAAAGTGTCCACTTCTCCACTCAGTTTGGTGCCATCAGCAAACGCTTGATCCCATCATACAGATCACTTACGAAGATATTAAACAGTGTTGGTCCCAAAATCAGTCCCTGGGGACCCCACTTGCAACAGGTTGCCAGTTTAAAAAAGAGCCATTGACCACCACTCTCTGGGTGTGGTGTGTCAGCTAGTTCCCCACCCACCACATAGACCACTTCTCGGGACCGTAACATCATTTTCTCTAGGAGAAGGCTGTGGAGAACTGTACTTAAAGCCTTGGAGAAATACAGGTAGACAATGTCCACCACTTGCCCCAACTGAGAAGGTTACTGAGCACGTAGTAGCAAGCGATCAGGTTTTTCAAGCACGATTTGCCTTTGGTGAATCCGTGCTGGCTTTTCCCAATCACGTGCTTCATTTGACTTGTGACAGGCCCCCGGAGGATTAATTTCATAACTTTCCCAGGGACTGAAGTAAAACTGATGGGACTATAATTTCCTGGATCCTCCTATAAGGCCTTCTTGTAGACAGGGCACCTCTTTCTGACAGCTAGACTCCAACTTCAGGCAAAACATCTCAGTCGTTTCAAAGTGATCATATATCTTCATTATCACAGAATCACACAATGATTGAGGTTGGAAGGGACGTCCGGAGATCACCTAGTCCAACTGCCACTGCTAAGAACAGGTTCAGCCAAGCAGGCTGTTCAGGGCCATGCCCAGCCAGGTTTTGAATATCTCCAAGGACAGAGACTTCACAATCTCTCTGGGTAACCTGAACCTTACAGAGAAGTTTTTTTCCTCACGTTTAAATGGAATTTCCTGTATTGTGCCCATTGCAGGCACAGGACACAGCCGAGATGTATCTGACTCCATCATCTTTACGCTCGACCCCCTGCATTTATATGCAATTTTAAGATCCTCCCTGAGCCTCCTCCAGTGTGTCAGAAGCTTCATGGCCCTTTGGTGGACTCACTCCAGTATGCCCATGTCTCTCGTACTGGGGAGCACAGAACTAGACCCAGCACTCAAGCTGGGTCTCACCAGTGCTGAATACAGGGGAATGATCCCGTCCCTCGACCTGCTGGCAATGCTCTGCCTCAGACCAGCATGCACACATAGCTGGTTCACGTTCAACTTACTGTCTTTCATTACATACCTTTCAAATTATCCAAAATTACCTGTCTTCACTGAAGTTTGGTTACTACCTGCCTAATAGACTAAAGATTAAGACCCTCTCAATGATGGTAAAAAAAGGAAGAATCAGTAAACCACTGACAACTCAGGATCCTTTTTTCTACAATGTACTGGGTTGGAGTTAACTGGCTGGGCTAGAGTTAACTAACTTTCCCCACAGTAGCCCATATAGTGCTGTGCTTTGCATTTGTGGCTGAAACCTTGTTGATAACACAGGAACATTTTGGCTATTGCTGAGCAGTGCTCTCACAGCATCACAAACTGGGGTTGGGCAAGAGGCTGGAAGGGGAAACACCCAGGACAGCTGACCCAAACTCACCGAAGGGATATTCCATACCACGGAATACCATGCTCAGCAATAAAACCTGAGGGTAAAGAGGCAGGGAGAACACACACATAGATGACCATTTGTGGTTATGGCATTTTTCTTCTGACGCAACTGCTACATGTACTGAGGATCTGCTTCCCAGGAAGTGACTGGACACCTGTCTGCTGATGGGACGTACCGAATAAATTCCACTTTTTGCTTTGCTCCCATGCGTGGCTTTTTCTTTTCTTGTTAAATTTCCTTTATCTCAATCTTTCCCACCTTATTTTCTCCCCTGTCCTGCTGAGGAGGGGGAGTAAGAGAGCAAATGGGTAAGGGTCTGGCAGACAGCCAAGGTCAACCTGCCACATATAAATATGTCAAAAAAAAATGATGAATATACAATATCTATATAAATCAGTGCTAACTAAAGAAATGTCTAGCCAACAGCTTCGTTCAGATAAAACTTTTTTTCAGAAAAACTTTTTTTTTTTCCCCAGATAAAATGATTGAGAAATGCTTTGTCTATCTGTATTCTTCTTATTTTTAAATTCAAGGGGCTGGCCACTTGATTAGGTCTCTCTCAACAAAGAAAACGTGTCTATAAACACTTAGGCTGCACCTACAATGAAGGATAAACAGAATTTTGCAGTGATACTTTTACTTTACCTTTCTCTCTCTTCCTACCTGTAAATGTCTGCAGGGAAATCATGTAGCATCCACCTGAAATGCTCAAGGAGTACTTTAATAATTTCAGTATGATTGATTTAGCATCCTTGATTTCACCTCTGTTAATCAGACCCATTAATTCCATATGTAAAGTTTATTTCTACAGTCTTTTGGCCCCTTCTTACCTCAGCTGTGGCTTGTGCTACATCCCTACAGCCTCAAAGCCCATAGGGCTCTGTGTCTTCTACAGACGGCCACCAGGTGGAGGCCCTTGACTTAAAGAATGTACCGTCTCTCGGTCCTAAGGCATACCAAGAGCTTTGGCTAGCTGGAAGCACTGGATTTTAACGTGGCTGGAAATCCAAACAGTTTCAGAAACAGAGAAAACTGGGACTTGTGGTATCTTCCTGGGCCACTGAAGCTCTCAGTTGTATTCAGAAGGTCAGGATGAAGAGCAAACACTCCCAGACTCCCACCTACACAAACGGTTTGACACAGTATCTGGATCTCACAGCAGGAAGAAAGGACGATGGGAACGGGATACTACAGATACACGTTTCTAATGCCTGGACAGCACTGCGGGATCTGGTTCTAGAAGAGCAAGAGTGATGCTGCTATATTATGTACCAGCCAGACGTATAAAATGCCAGAATCACAGGAAAGGACCAAGAAGCAGTAATTCACAGAAGAGTGGGGCAATCTCACATCTCCTTAGCACATCTGCACTTATGGTCTAAGACAATACAGTCGGTGCTTCCCTAATATCAGTGATGTTATTACACACCATTCCTGAAGCTGGAAAGACATCACTTATGCTCCCATTAGCGATCCACTCTACTGTAACTCGTCCATATGTTCCTATTAAACGTTCAATATTCAAGGTGATTAAGCTGTCCTGTTCCATTTCTTCAACTTGCTTAAACAAAGAACTCTGAAAAACATAAAGCAGCAGAACCATAACGTTATTTTCTTACAAAGAAAAGTTTCTTTACGGATCTGGGTATTCAATGGAGGCCAGTGACATTCCGCAACTATAGATTAGTCTACTATAAGGTAGCTAAATACATGTTCATTGATTAAATGTACGTGTCCTAATTTTCAGAGGTACTCAATACTCCCAGGCTTCATGGATGGAAGAATTTAAAATGTCAGCCTCTTGATCCTAAGGCAAAAAAACCCAATGATTTTTGTTTGGGTATTTTGTTGTTTGGGTTTTTTTAGTATGGTATTTTATGTCCAAATCATATGAAACAGGTAACAAACAAGTGGACCTTCAAGAGTGAAGTACTTTTACTGCTGTTACTTTACCGTTATTCACCCTCCTCACACAAGTCCAGATGCAATGTATCATTTCAGTAATGACTCTTCTGTGTTTTGTATATTCAGTATGCATTGACTACATACCTGGCTAGATAACTTCTACAGTGTTTGAAGACTTAAGAATTAACCACTCCAAATAATACCTTCAGTCTAACATTTTTCCAAAGAAATTATTTTTTTCTGGCAGACTGGCTTATCTTGTGACATAACCCAATTAGTATCTTTTTCAGAGAAAAAGGATTTACAGATTTCGTTACTTAATTCCCTTGATTAACCAACCAGTAGCGACTCTGTGATGATATCATACACGCCATCTGAAAACTGAATTTTTAGGTTGTTGCAAAACCAAACTGACAAACTAATCTGTTTATCTAAAGGTAAGGGGATTATAAAAACCTCACAATAGGACAGACAGCGGAGCTCATTTTCTACCACCGTGTGTTCCATATAATCACACAGCAATGCTAAATGGGTGTTAAAAATCTAACTCAGTTTGCTACAAAACTTTAGAAAAACAATCCTTTCACATGCTTCAGTTTACAGTTTTAGTATGTTTGTGTTCTGTTATTCAGAAATTATATATACATATTTTAATGATTTACCTTAGAAGTTTTACCTGAGCAAATGCAATGACTCCATAGGCATTGTCATTGGAAGGAATAATTATGTTAACAAAACCATGAACACCGATCTCTGCACCTCCCTTAGGGTTTTTCAACCACACTTTGAAGCATTCTTCCTCCTCTGGGATCATGTCATCCAGAATATTGACTGCTATCACAGCTTCCATGTCCCCAGGCTCAAATATCAATTCACCTGAACTAGCATAAAAACACACACATCAAATAATTATAAACTGAGGAGAGCTGATTAATGAACTTTGAAAGCACTGCTGTAAATTTAACAAGCATTTTTGGAGCTGGAATTATGGATTATATTCCTGAGGAAGTAATTGAGGTTTAAAGGTTGTAGGGTTTGTATGGTTTTTTTTAATTACAACAGATCATAGAGTAACTGAAATTCATTATGAAAGTAATTTAATTTATCCCAAATAAAAGTTTTAAAAAAAATCAACTCATAATTGCAAGTCCTTTCTTGCCATGTTTTAAAGCCGGTTGTGAGGCTGTGTGACTTTAGGTTATCTTTAACCTACCTGTGAAAAATTCTCTTTAGTGTTAATAAGCAGACCACACAAAGAAGAATACAATGCTCTCCACTGTAACAAAAACAGTATCACAGAAAAAGAAGTGCAAGAGCTGGGAGAAAGTTATATAAAACAAAAAAGCCTTACCTAGGTATAAAGTCTGACTGGTTGGAAATAGTGGTCAGCTCATAAATCTGTGAGCTGGACTCTAGGGACAGAGCAATCAAGCTCTTGCTGGAGTTCAGAGACCTCGCAGTAGCTGAAGTGATATGATGCGCATATGGGGCTTCCAGCATTGGAGAGAACTGGTTCCCTTCCGAGTTCCAAGAATACAGCGCCGTTGTGTCCTTACCAGATAGGAGGATGTGAACTACATTGAGCAAGGAATACAAAAAGGAAATATTCGGTGATGTATTTTAAAGTTCTCCTTGTAATGCCAGAAATGTCCTTGGTAGCACAACAATTTTATTAACTTTTGAAATCTGATAAATAATAAGAAAAAATGAGCACATGTATTTTTGCAATTCCAGCATTATAAACAACAAATATTGTCATTTAAACCTTACCTAAACCTGAAGGAGGCATGAAAACATGGATGTTTCTTACAGCGCAGACTGGAAGAGACTGAAAGTGTCTAAAGGTAGACTGCCCTGTCTCCCAGATGAAAATCTCAGAAGAATTTCCAGATTCTACAAAGGAGCAAAATGACAAAACTCACATTATTTTCCTGCCTGTTAGTTAAATCGCACACTGATGGCCACTCAAAAGGCAGAGTCTGGCAGCTTGAATTATGAAGCGAGACCAGTTATCGTATCTTCCCTTTAACCTGGTGCATAACTCCATAGTATGACTGTTCTCAATGGGATGATTCAACCACTGACATCATTTAAGGGCTTTTCTGCACACACTCACGTAGAAGAACACTAAGATTGCCAGCAGACAACAGCCAATTGCGAAGAAACCTATGGGCTCTAACATAAACATTTCAATAGGCATAAGGATGCAGTCACAAAACAATGACTAAAATGTCATGCTTGTAATAAAAGACACGTGTACTTTGCTGTCCAATGATCTTTGCATATTACAAAGCCCAGAAAAGCTTAGGAAGAGTGCAATCAACAGCTAGATGGATAGTTATTATTTCCTATTGTTCCTGGGAAAACACTTCATTAGTGTCATGAGTATTTGAGAATAAACACAATGCTTTTCTTTTCTGAGGCACAAAACAGAGATTACTTTGATAAAATGCCTATCAGTGAATCGTCAGTCCCCAGTAGTACTCTAATCCCTATCTAAACACCTTTACCCCAAGTGCCTTTGCTACCGAACAAGCCAGCATATACTCAGCAAACTCAGTGTTAAATACCTTTTGCAGTAATTAAATAGATATCAGATCCAGAAATCCAGGCCTCCATATGTTTTATTTCTTTTGCTGGTAATTGATGAAGATTCCTAAACTCATTGTTCAACCACTGGTACAAGAGCTGGCTGGTGTTTGACAAAGAAACTAATAGGTACGTAACGCCACCTCTAGGAAACAAGGCTATGTTCAGAGCTCTGTAAAGTGGAAGCTGATGATGCAGCACAAATCTATCTTTATTCCACTGAAAAACCTGTGGAAATATGAAAATTTTTTTTTCATTATATCTTCATAATTAAAACCAAGAGAAGAGACATTGTCACGATGAAAACTCCATATTTCCAACTCAAAACCAACCAAACTACCCACACCAAAGACAGGGAAGACAAGTGTATTCTAACCTGGATGGAACTGGAACTGGTTGTGTGGCTGACAAAAATCAAATAGTCTTCTTCATCTACAGCAAAATGTTTCACCTGTCTGATATCCAGAATAGAGAGAGTCTGTACCTGTGAGGGAAATACGACAAAAATGGTGTTTGGAAGTCACTTCAGGCGACACGTTTATACATATATACACATATTTTTTTAAATGGCACAAATACATATGAAACTATACATAAAATTGCATACATGTAACTTTAAAATTTAAAAAAATATGTCTATACATGTGGGGTTAATTTACAAAATTAATATAACTTATCATATATTTTTCAGAAAACATTCTATGACTTGATTGCTCCTCGATTTCTTTCCGCACTTCCCAGGCCATTTTCCCTCACCCCCAAAATATAAATATAAAAACACAGTAGACAACCAGCTGTAAAAACTTACATCATTGAAGCCCTGCAGAGTGTTAGGGCCCCAAACTAGCTGAGCACAGAGTGCTTTTTTCTAAAACATGGCTGGACTGGAGGGCCTCCCGAGGTCTTATCCAACCCCACTATTTTATGATTTTGGAAGTAAAACAGATTTACCTTCAACAGCCTGCGTCCAGGCAGGAATGAGTACACACTGCTGTTGGAAGCTCCCTGCCTGTCTCCTCCATGAGTAATCACAAGGTAGGGAGAGGCACGGATTTGGAAAGACACACAGCTCTTAGGATTCCACATACTGAAATTCTGAGAGAGGAATAAAAAAGTAAAATTGAGGCTTAAATTCTCTATTAAGTAGCATGCTTGGTGTTCACAAGCAAACATTTACCTCGACGGGAACAAAAACTCCTTTCCACTGGTAGACAGTAGAAAACGCAGCTGGAGGTGTACGCAACAGAACGCCATAGAGCACTTCTCCTGACGTAAAGAAGCACCAGCTGGACGCTGACTCTTCCACAAAACTTTGCAAGACAGACAGGACACTGATACCACCCCCTGGAAAACAGTAACAGAAAATACTATTTATTATTGAGGCCTTTTTCCATTCCATTTTCATGATTACTTGCAAAAACCAGACCTGGTAAGAGAAATGTTGACATTGTCAATACATAGTTGGTATAAGTGTATGTAAATGAACAGAAATGTTACAGTACTGAGGATGTAATGAGAGTTAAACAATAAATGTATTCTTCACATGTTACAGTTGCATATGGAAGATGCGTAGGCAATTTGAGTCTGATTCTGAATGATTCAATTTGGAATGCAGCTCATGAGAAAATCAGCTAGATAGCAAGTAGCGACAAAAGTGACAAAGAAATTACAAAATGCATGTATTTGTCCTCCTTCTCCCCCTCATCTCAACAGGCAGACATGGCACTAAGATTCTTAAACGGCCTAACTCGTTTGACTGCCTTACAGAAAAAGCACTAAGTTGTCAGAACTAAACTCCAAGAGCTAAACTCCCAGTCCCACACAGGGGTTAGACGAGCTGCTGAGCCAGGGTATTCATCCATGTTCAAAATCAGGCATTTCCTTCTTTAACGTGTTAGTGTCAGTCTGGGTTAGTGAGCAGCTATACGCGTTATCAGCACATGCTCAGAAAAATATTAATTAATGTGATCAAGTCTGAATACGTGGATTTATATTCCAAAGTTACATCTCCTGTATGTTTGGCTAGTCTCTTGCTATCTCCACTCTGACAAAAGCAGTGGATGCTCTCAATAAGGTGAACGTACTGATGCCAAATGCGGTGTCCGACAACGTCTCCCACTCAACGCTCACAGACACGTTCAGACCATTACTCCGTGAAACCTTCAAATAAACTGTAGTGTTGGCTTCTTCAATTATGAAGAAATTTGTCCTAAATGTGAGAATTGTGAAAATAAAGAAAAAATGTATTATTTTTATAGTATGCAAGTAAGATTCTTACAGTACAATTCCAATGCAGAGTATACAACAGAAATAAAACGGAAATATTAATCACTGTTTTTGCTATCTGACAGACTGATAACTACATTAATTAAGGCTGTCCAATGTTCCTTATCACAAGACCTTGGCAAAATCATAGGAAATTCAACAAAATCTTAAAACAGCCTGAAACTTAAAACACCAGTTGTACAGTTTTAATCTGAATGATTGTTGAATGTGTCATTCCATATGGTTCATCTGCTTCTGAGAAACAGCCCTGAGGGAACGTGTATTTTACACAAGCTTAAAAACAAAAATAAGTTATAAAACGCATGACTCCCTGGGCACTGACCTGACGTTTGGAGCTCCTAACATGGATTACTGTTAGTGGAACGTTTAGGGACTAATGAAGTACTGTTTTTATGAAAAAACCCATAGAGAAACTGACATTTCTAATGATGAATAGTCCATTTGAAGTGTTTTTCTGTTCTTCTGTATAGCAGTACTAGTATTTGACAGATAGTGTACTTTTCAAAATGACAAATGTTTTACAATTGGATCGCTGAATTTCTTTAAAGAGGTTCATTGAAATCAAGACTGTAGAGAGATACCACCTCGACTGCATATGAAAAACCTCATTTTAGCTGAATCAGTGTTTAGTACCTATTTGTAACTGGATAGATGCTGAAAAGCCCCAGTGGAGCCTGGTTCTGTAATACGGTAATCATAGTTTGCACTCTTGTGCCCAGTCTGGCTCCTCCAGTTGGATTGAACAGGGTGACAATGAAGTGCTCATCCATTTCTGGTTCTTCATCCAGTATTGCAGAAATATGCAGTGTCTGACAAGAAAACAAGCACAGAAAGTTGTTCAGACTTCGCAGCTAACGATGGCACCACCTTATCAGACCATGAGGTTCTAAAGCCATCCTCCTGGTGACCTCCACTGGAGCAAAACTAAGACAAGCATATCCACTTTTTCCTCCCTCCCCTTCTCCTTTTTTCTCCTCTCATTCTACGGCCCTCTGAAATGTAATACCTTTTGATCCTTTTTTCATACGTTGGTTCTCTACTTATTCCGCACATTCCTCGGTAATTCACCATCCCAATACAGCTACCTGATCCCCTAACGCAGCTCAGCCACGTTGGTTTTAATTTACTTTAGTTGGCAACTAAGCTAGCTCCAGAGCAACAGGGTGATCCCACTACTAGTGATGGGAAGAAAGACGGGAAAAAGGCAATAACAGAGGGATATTTGAAATACTCTCTCTGATGTTGATGCTTCTTTCCCTCTACGGCACCACTGTGGATGAGAATAGGATTCTCTCAAGGTGGTCTCAAATTTGCAAAGAATTATCTAGAAAGAGGTAGGTGTTTTCACTATCGTTTGGGGCTCTCTGTCATCCTTCCCACTGCCCAAACAGGCAAAAGTTACACAGGTGCACTAAAAAAAGTTAGTAATGCTTCTTGGAACTAAACTGGAGCTTACAGACTTTTAGATCCTTGTTTACTTCTGCAATGAAACATATTTAGAGACTGTTTTAAGAAGTCTTTGACTTCCCAGAGATCTGCTACTCTCGACAGCACTGCAGTTCCAAATGCATTTAAAGTTCAGAAATTGAAAATCAGTGTTTCCAGAAAGGTTTGTTTCAGATCCTACTCCCTCTAGCCATAACATACTAACCTGTTACTGACCCTAGCTTCACTGACAAAATAATAAAATAAAATAAAATAAAATAAAATAAAATAAAATAAAATAAAATAATAAAATTATAAAATAAACAAACTGCCATTAAACTTCAGAAGGGTCAGGATTTCACAAACTTTAGCTGGCTCAGTTTCTAGCTGACATTCTTGTGGGGACAGTACAGAGGCAGCGAGTTAAATACTCCCATAAGTTATTTTCTATTCCTAAGGCTGTGAGAGCTGTTTAGTTTTTGCATTTGTCACAGCAGACTCTGTTCATTTCACACCAGCTGAAGTATCACATTACAGAATGGGATTTTTACATCAAGCTTAACTATTTATGCTTGTACATTACCACTGCATTTCAAAGTTTGTGTTTCAGCTACATGCTGAATACATAACAAAGAAATATTCCTATGTATACATAAACATTATGTACTCAATTTACCTCAACTATTGCAAAGAGAGCAATATGTACAGAAGAGCACATTTAATTTTTATGCACACCCACTCTCATGACTCAATTTGCTCTGAGAATGAAGGAAAACAAGAGAAAAAAGTAAATAGAAGAAGAAACACAGACATTTCTGAAATCTTTCCAGTATTTTCAAAAAAGCTTTCTTCACTTCTTTGATAATAACGATCATATTACCTTGAATCTGACTCCCTCTTCCAGCACAATATATCCTTGAGAAGGGGTCAAATCCACTGATGGCTCTGAAGAATTAATTTCACTTACAAGATATTGAACAGTCACGGTGCCAAATATCCCCTGAGGAGGTTCTCTAATAATATTTAATACTGCAACACTTTCCATCAAATGGAGAGCTGTTTGCTCTCTTAGGAAGAAGTGATCGCTGTTATTGAATGACAAAACTCCATGGCCATCATCACTGGCAAGTATAGTAATTGTGGCTTTTGAGAAATAAATAATGGAAATATTTTTTAATTTTTGTAATTGTACATATATAGAAATAAAAAATACATACAAAGACAAATCCATTCTGCCCTTAGTGTATATACAGAATCACAGAATCATAGAATGGTTTGGGTGGGAAGGGACCTTAAAGCCCAGCCAGTGCCACCCCCTGCCCTGGGCAGGGACACCTCCCACCAGCCCAGGTTGCTCCAAGCCCCGTCCAACCTGGCCTTGAACCCCTCCAGGGATGGGGCAGCCACAGCCTCTCTGGGCAACCTGGGCCAGGGGCTCACCACCCTCACAGCAAAGAATTTCTTCCCAATATCTCATCTAAATCTCTCTCTCTCACTTTAAAACCATTACCCCTTGTTCTATCGTTACACGCCCTGAGTGTAACTTCTTTTATGTCTGTGATATAATATGAAGAGAATATGTAAGTATTTTACTCTATTAGGAAGATTTCTATACAGGAAGAATCTAGCCTCTTTTATTAAAAAGCTCACTTTCGCACTGATTACTTATTTTACATATTATCTTGTTAATTGCATAAATTTCATAGAGATGTTTAAGAACTTTCCCAAGGATTATAAAGATCTACCACAGCAGGACAATGTTGTTTTATGAAATATGATTATTAAGAATGAAATTAAAATGACTGCCACAGAACCCCAAAGAACGTGAACATCAAAACCAAGTTTTACCTGTTGTGTTCTCCCCTAATTCCAGCCCCAGAGAGGGATTAGTTAAAATTAACTGGAACTTCTCATCACCTTCAGGAATATCATCATCGAAAATCGTAACAACAACAGATTTATTCCTTTCTCCATCAGCAAAAAAAAGAGTCTAGCACCAAAACACAGAAAGCATTGAATATTCAATAGCTGTTAATACACACAAAATTTTTCAACTAAGGTAAAGAGAGTTGTCTTAAATAGGAAAGAAGAGGAGGTAAGAAGAGCTATAATCTCTATATCGCTTATAAATTCATTGAAACAGAAGCAAAAACGTTCAGCACATTGTAGAATGAAAGTTTTTTTGTAAAAAAATATGAAAACTTATATGAAAATATGAAATCTTACATGCTCCTGTCTAGGCAAGATTGTATTTGAGATAGATGTTTGAAAGTTTATAATGTGTTTTATATTCAAAATACTTCAGAATTTAAAAAGAAAAAAACCAGTAAAATAAGATGACTAATTTTCTCTCTTTCTCTTCAGATGACCAAAGCAATTGAAACAAGTTGAAAAATCCAGCTGCACTACTGATCACTCTGCACAATAAATAAAGAAGACATTCTTTTGAGGAAGCTGAAGAAATTAAAAGTACTAGATTTAGAATTTGCGTCTTACCCTTGAGGTCACATTAAAGTCCAAACCCAGCTGTGCCTCCAAATTTTGGGCATAAAAAAATACAGACACGTTGCCATATGATCCTCTGTTTCGGTATGCCATTATTGTCAGATGCCCGTGAGATTCATTAACTTCAAAACTAAAACACAAAGCAAGAAAAATTCTCAGTGCTCACTGAGCATGTTCTTTTGAATAAGCCGGTAGACAGTGGTTTCATTTTCACTTCAAATAATTCCCTCTGCTTTATAAGAAAAAGGCATCACTACAGTATCAGCATCATTACAATTGTCTAATACAACTTTTTAACCTTTGTTTCTTATCTAAATGGAATTATGCTATAGGAGGTTGTGCTTTTTTCCTGCTTATTAGTGGCAGATTAAGCCTATGTTCATGGATGCCTTCCTCCTAGCTCCTGGAAATTAATCAGAGTAAAAGATCTGGCAGATGCCAGTGAGTGTGCTTACATGGATGCAGAGGCTGAAGCACTGGATGGAGGCTGGGGGAGTGAAAGTAAGCAAGCAGTGAAAGTAAGTACATGTTAGCAAAAGATTGGTCCTGAGTAAACATACTGTGAATGGCGATTCGCAGCGTGGGAATTACACATCCCCTTCCTACTGAACTGAATGATGCTTTGCCATCTCAAAGATCTGGCACTGTATTTTTAAAAGGTGTTTTAACTGGTAATGAAAATAATGGGGCAACCCCAACCAGAGAGACAGTGAGTTCTGCAAGGAGACAAGACTTACTTGGTACTTTCCCATTCAATTACTCCTCTAACTCCATCATTAGCATCAATAATAATTTGAGAAGCTAAGCCTTCCACATCTAAAATGGAAAACAGAAGGGTAAAAATGAAAGAACAATAAAGTCCATTTTCATGATTTTCAAGAATAATAGAAGTATTTCTTAAATCTCTACTAATTTTCTAGAAGAAATACATAATTTTTCTGTTTCCAAAACAGTAGTGCGCAAGATAATTGGAAACGCTTAAATCTATCCTTACTACCTTGCTATTAGAACCGCAACACAGTGCCTTGAATTACCACTGTTACATTTAACAATGCATACAAAAAAGACTAAAGAAAATTTAGAAAGCAAAACACAGCACAGAAAAATTAGGAAATACCAAAAATTTGTCTTGGAATCTTAATTCATCTTCATTGTGTGTGTTTAATATGACGACACTCAATGTTTTTCAGACTGTGCCGTTCTGAATATGGGAGGAAAAATGAGTAAGAAAGAAAAAGAAATTATCCAGTATTTCATCTCCTATTTATGTTTCAGTGCCTGACCATAAGCTTTACCGGCACACACCTCAGATTCTGCTACAAGTACAGAATTATTAATTTCTTTGTAGTCTATGTACTGTAACATTCTATTGCTCCATAAAGACATATGTATCTTCATCACAAGAACTCTGAAAGATTATTGTATATGTTGCACTGTGAAAATACGGAATAATAGATTAATGCCAGAAATGACGAGAACTTGACAGTCAGAACTTGATTCTTCTGACAAAATAGTGTCTTAATTTGTTCAAGACAACAGCACCCCATTGCTACCTTCATTTACTTCAACTTCATTTTAATAAGACTCAAAAAGAAATGAAGAAAACAATGACAATTTCTACGACCAAACTGAATCTGTAAATACGCTATATTTAGATCCACAGGAAAGATTTCTATCAATTCAGATAAAACCGAATAAAAGTTAAAGGTCGTTGCCGTGAATCCAAACCTGTCACCATGTGGTAGTGATGAAGACCAGCAGTAGCTGCAAAATCTCTACAGAAGCAGCAGAAATGCTACCGAGGTTTAGAAATCCGGAGGGAGTCCTAGTGATGACAGACCTTTCAGCTGCACTCCTAACCCACATTTTCCCTTGTCGTGTCAAAGCCAGAGCAGTTCACCCAGGATCTGCAATTCTTTGCTTTCAACATCAGACCTCTTACTTCAGGTCTGGCATTCTCCCCCTGCCCTCATGCCCCCTGCCCGCCTACCCCAATTTAGCGCTTTCTTCTGTCCATTAAGTTTATTCATTTTTCTTTCATCATTCTCAGCTGCTGGTAATTTTCCTTTTTTTTAACTCCCTGCACTTTGGCATTTGAGTCAGGCTCCTTCTTCCACCTTTTCTAGAAGATGGTTGCAAAAGGAGCACGGAGAAGACAACAGAACTGCCCTCACACTTACTGCCTCTGCTCCTTCTCAGTGAAAACTCAGATCAGAAGTAAAGGGCACTTAAGTTCAGCGTGTTCAACTCTACATCACAGACCTTCTCCCTGTATTGCGTGCACACGGCCGTGACGGCAACAGCACACGCAATATATTCCTGATATGAGGAATTGACTGCACACGCCTGTATAACGTGCAGAACATCCCTCTCTTTTGATGGTAGACACCTCATAGAAATACTGCAGATATCTTGTATAGGTTGCTGGAAATCCTAAACAAATGCATTGCACCGACAAGGAGTTCAATTGTCAATCATAACAAATAGAAATATACCAACAGGGGAAACAAGATTACAAAATAGTCTGATACCAGCATTCATAGTGACATTTTACAATGAGGACAAGTTTTTGCCTCATGGGTTAATACTATTATCTGTTCATCCTACGTACATCTAACCCAATGCAGGTATCACAGCAGGGTTGAATGGTCGTGACTGGAGGAGACTTCCAACGCTTTACAACAGAAGGTGAGACTACACAGCACTCAGCACAATTTAGTTCAGAAAAATCCTTTGCACTTATATGTCACTCTTTTTATGTTTTAGATTTTAGACACAACTAATCACAGTTTAGTCTCCACAAATCAGCAACGAGTCTTGCAAGTTACCTTTCAATCTGTAACGAATTAACTCTGTCACTTCAATAGGCATGCAAAGAAA
The DNA here is from genome assembly GCA_009819605.1 of Sterna hirundo. Taxonomy (NCBI): domain Eukaryota; kingdom Metazoa; phylum Chordata; class Aves; order Charadriiformes; family Laridae; genus Sterna; species Sterna hirundo. The sequence continues at coordinate 3,602,801 of CM020462.1, forward strand.
AGGGAAAAGAGTCGCAGAAGATGTTAGAAATAATCAGTGTAACTAGTCTCTAGCACCACAGGATAATCCAACTGTCCTTAAAGCCAATGGCAGCTATGCTACTGAACACAGAAGCAGAATGAAGAACTAAGCAAATGATAAATTAAGTTCACTGGAAGAGTAAGAAAACCATAGGATATGGTTCCTGAAAGTAAATATGATAGAGAGTAATAAAAAGAGACTTTTAAAAGAGTGAAGAAAGTGATCGTACAAAGTATTTTTTTTGACATTTTTGTTTCCATTATGCACTTGGAAATGAAAATCAGATTAACACACTGCCAATAAAACTTTTCAGATAATTGTGCTCTCCAACTTTAATTACTAACTCCACTATGAAAATTACCTTATAAATTTTACAGAGCTTAGAAAAGTAAGGAGCAAGTGTAATAATGAATATGTTTGTTTTTCTACAATGTTTCTTTCTGAACACGCCGTCTCATATTCGTATGATCATATGATCATATATCATATGATAATACGGCACAGTAATATAATCTGCATGCAATTCATATAAAAGGAAAGCCAAAGACAATACTGTGTAAGTTGTTTTACCCAGTCGAGGTGGGGATGAAGTTGAATGGTTCATGATGAGTTCCACTGAAGTTAAGTTAACCAAGAAGAATTCTTGCACCTCTGGTACGTCATCCTGCAAAACACAAATCCAGTACATCCCCTTTTCACTTGCCTTTAAGAAACTGTCATCAAAGAAGTCACCAAAAAGCAACACAATAGAAGTCTCTATGATTATAGCAATGCTAGAATTAATATTTTCTTTTTCATTTTCCTGAAATACTGTTATTGGGTGTAAAATTTATTATCTTGAATGAATTATGAAGTAAGACATTTGATTTCATGAAAAAGACTCTGTGGTGACACTAAACTACTTTTGTGAATAAACTCTGCCCAATTTTAAAGGCGTAAACCTTTGAGAAAGTAGGAGTCTGTAGCAGGCAATGAATTACACTGTTCTGCGTATCAGATAGTAAAGTCTTAATGAGACAGATAAATTTCATTTATGCATAGATAGAGATGTTTTCTGTTATTATTTGTCTGTGATTTTTCTGTGGTTTTAACATTAAGAAAAAAACTGTCTTTCTAAATTACAATGAAGTATAAAGCTTCAAGTAACATATAGGTTGCAAGCTTTACATTTCAAAATGTTCCTCTTCTGATGTCATACAGATCAGGATAGAATGAAAAGATTTATTGTTTACCTCTAGAATGGTAATATTTATGGCAGCTGATGTTTCTCTTTCGTCCAAAATTAGCGACCCAGAAACAGGTATATAGTCAGCTTCTGGTTCAGCCAAGGTCCCCTCTGTCTGATTACTTAATGTGAGCAGTCCTGGAACTGTGGCATACGTAACATTGATAGCACCTGTTTAATTTGTGACAACAAAAAAAAAAACCTTTTTTCAATTCTTATGTAATGTTCCCTGGAATAGACAAAGAAAAGAGCTCAAATGCTCACCCACCAAATGAAAAGCCTAACTGCAAAATAGGGGATTAAAAGATTAATCTGGAGCAAATGGAACTTTGTTATTGTTTTTAATGTGCTTTCGGCCCAGCCTTCAGTGATTTGTCCAACATCACAGCACTCAAAGAGCATTAGGTCCAAATATATTCAGATATTTGAGGTGCTGTGGACCACAAATATTACATTGCTGAAGTACTACCTAGGACATCTAATGTATTATTAATGTCAGGTTTGGTGCCAAGGGAAGTAGAATGTTTCAGGAACGACTGATATCTAAGAAAGGCTCTAAAGACAGTGCTGGGAAATACAGCTTAATAAATCTAGTTTCCTTCCCAGGCAGACTGACATAGACTTCAATAAAGGATAACATTAGGGGACACACTGATAAATGTTATGAAGGAAAAAAGTTAGACATAATTTTTTTTATAATAAAGCAATGTCTCACTGATCTGCCAGGGTAAGTCAAGTTGCAAATTTAAAGAGAGTGATCCTGGAGATAAAATGACAGATGAAATTCAAAGCTAGTCTGTATGAAATAAAATATAAGGTATAAAAGAATCTTAGTTTTAATAAATAATGATGGACTTTAAGTAAGAGGTCTTATGTTTAGTACCGATACTTATCTTAAAGCATTAGTTTCCTGAGTAGTGTTTCAAAAGTAAATTAGATACACATTGATATTAAAAAAGAAATGGGAAAACACAGAAATGTCATTAAAAAGCCTCTTCAAATCTGTGGTGTGTCCAGATCTTGAATATTCATTGTAATTGGTCACTTTACTTCAAAACAAATATAACAAGAAACTAAGAAGGGTTATCACTGAGGTCTAAAGACAGTGGGAAAAGGTAAATAGGAAATGATTACACGTTATCTCACAGTATAAGTTTAAATTCTCAGGCAAAAAATGCAAGAAAACACTTTTGTATACAGCACACTATTGAATTCTGGAATTAAGTACTACTTAATTTCATGGATGTTGAAAATATCCTGAAACATAAACTGAATTCAGTGCTATGAATGCAACTTTTTCCATGGGACATTCCTAAGCTGCCAACTTCTGGAAGTTCCGAGGGGAAACATGCAGGAATGATCATTCCATCCAAGCTCCTTTTCTCATTTGTTTTTTATTTCTTCTGGATAAGCTAACACTTTGGGACAGATTCATTGGAGACAAAAGTAGTAACCGAAATAGCCAACTAGTTACGTCACAGCTCCCGGTCTTCTTGCTGTGCAAATGACGGCTGTGGCTCCAGTTTTAACTAAAACTTCATTTCCAAGCCTGCAGTAAGAAGCCTAGAACTTCTGAAAATATCGACGTTACCCAAGATTTTTCAAAATTTCCAGCCTCCCTGCCATGGCTTTCATTTGCCTAAGGATTACCAAAACAGAACTATCTTTCTTTTGAAGTTTTATACAAACCTAGAGATCCAAATTCTCTGTTAATAAAAAGCTGAACCGTTTTGTTTTCCTCCGGAATTAAAACCACCCTGGATGGGGAAGCAAAATTCAAGACTCCATGTGGTTCATCACTAGCTTCTACTGTCAGAACAGCTTCATATCCTTGACTGTCCAAAATAGCAGCACCTGAAGAAGAAACTCCTGCAAAAGAAACAATGGACTACAGTGAATAAAGTGTTAGGCAACTGATTTTTTTTCTCTTATATTACTGCTATTGTTACAGCCAAATGACAGTCAGTAACACTGCAAACGAAATTAAACCAAACGCATGACGCGCTCACTGAAGTTTATGGATGGTGTGGAATGTATATATATTTACACTTATAACAAATACAGTAACGTATAATCACAACAGAAATTGTATGCATACTAATTACAGAGCCACACAAACGTGTTAAGGAGTTAGAAAACTTAATGGGCCAGTGCGAAATATCAACTTCCCAAAAATTCCTCTACTGTAAAGGGAAACATAAAGTTTTCCCAGGAATTAACTCTGAAAGTTAAAATTATATTCAACTTTTCAATCATTCCATTGAGAAATTGCCCCCTTTTCTAACTGTTGACATGATGAATAATTGTTGGTGTGTTAATTTATGCTTATCCTGATGGAGTACAAGAGTCCACAAATGATTCTGGCAAGTTGGTAAGGCACCTAGCAGTAACACAACCCATGTCAATTTAGTTTGGTGTTTAGACATTAATTTTGGTTTAGCAAAGGGTATTTCAGAAGGGATGTAGTTTCATGCTTCTTTTCTCATTATAATTTGAATGGCAAGAATAAAATACTCTGACCTCCTCAAATTCAGAGACAGATCAGAAAGTCAGCTTGCAGCATGACAAGATTGCTTTAAAAGATAAAAATATCCGCTTATTTCATGGCAATTGTATCCAGAACACATTAGTAAGCTCAAGTTTTTATTCAGTTAAAGGGAAGCAAATAATCACTAAATTAAACAGGCAAAATTAAATCAGGTTTAAAAACTATGCAGAAAAACCGCAAAGACAATGTTGGGTTTATATATATATATACACACACACACACACACACACACACACACACATATATACACACATACACACATAAAGATCAAACCTGTTTCACTAAAATGTGAATGAACTCAGCATAGTTGACACCAGTTATGGTCTGCTTAGTCCAACACTTTCAAAATGGATTAATACATATGAAAGTATTACACTACTAAACGGTAGTTTTAAGATATAGCAACCTTCAGTTCTGCATTACCTTCTGTTTTGATGTTGTACAGGATAATCTGGTATTCTTCTTTTTCTTCAGGAATATGGTCATCCAGCAAGTGAACATACAATGTTGCATTCAATGTCTCCTATTTATTTAATTGATAAATTGATTAGTCATTATTGTGTAAAATGCAAGTAATACCACTGTATCATACATATTTTGAAAAACACCTTTAATAAATGTAAAGTATCAAAAACTATAAACTCCTTCCAGTTTAGAACTCCAAGAGTAAAGAAGCAAGTAAATAATCAGATCAAGAAACAAAGACTGCTATAAAACACACTTGTTTTCTCAGCTCAGTTCTAATTACAATATTCTCCTGCAGCCGTTAGCTTTGTTTATGGACTTACCTCAGGAAAAAAGAGCATTCCAGAATAGTTTTCAAAATTTTGTTTTACGTTATGCCCAACTATCTTCCATTCAACAGTCACGTTTCCCAGTCCTGGGGCAGTTCTAACAACATGGAATTGCAGTTGTTCTCCTAGGAACAAGGGATAAGACACATATATCTTGGGGGTTCCTCTCCTACACATCAATTATAAAAGTGAGAAGCCAAAAACATGCATCACAATTAAAAATAATTTTTCTGAAAAACATTATTATTTTTAATAGTGAGCTTCACAGTAGTTGTATAACCCATTTGGTTTTAATGCTGAAACAAAAAATCCAGACCTAAAAGCTTTCCTCCTGGTTTTTTTTGGGTTTTTCTTCACTCTTAGAAATAACTACCAAAATATGAGGGAACCTGGTACACTTGGATAACCTAGAAAGTAAATGCCCATCAAAACATGCACAAACAGAAGAGCAATACCTGTCTGCGAACTACACAAAATCGTACATGCTGTATGATATTGCAGGACTGAATGTATAGCTAAAACTGGCAGGAACAATTCGAACACCTTCTAGATTTGTTCTTTTTTGGTAAGGAAATACTAAAGGGATGCATGTGTGTTGGCTACTGATCAGATGTATGAATAATTAGCTTCAAGAGATCTTAATATAATTAATTAAAATATGAAACTGTGAAGAAGTCGTTGAAGAACTGTATACACCCATTTTCAAATAAATTAGTACTTGTTATTCAGCTCCAATATTTCAAACTTCAATTAAGCCTTGGAGATATACCAGCGTTCATATCTTTGTCTTAAGTTGTTGCCTGTTGCTACTAAGAGAATAAAAGAATTCAAAATTTATTGACATCACAAGGGTCCTGCTTCTACAGTTAGATAATCTGAGGACAGAATGCCAGGTTCCAGGTTCCCCTGAGGCTAATTTATCCTATTGTTTAACACTGCTCTGAAATCCATCCTATCCTATTTGAGAATTTTGCACATCCATTGCGAACAAATAAATACTTTAACAGAAAAATGGTTACTTCAGTACCATAGCAGAACGTACAATTCAGACAAAGCTTATTTCAATATAACTTTATGTAATACAATGAATTTTCACTGAAGACTGGGACAAAACACTTTATGACGCATAAGCACTGTAATCCAAACACTAGGAAACCTGAAGTACAATTTGTCATCATTACAGACCCCAAGTAGTTAATTACTGACCCGTTTCTTGGTCAGTTTTACTAAAATCTTTGGCACACCCATCCACAAAGAAATACTAATACAAATACTAATTGATTTCTCAAGTTTAAAAGTGTTATTAGGCTAATTTGACTATTTTGTTTTAAGTTTTTCATTATTTAACCATGTTATCGATATCTTTAGATTTCCACATTATCAGGGAGAAGATGGGGGCCTCTGCCATCCTCCTCTTCCTTATTTCAAGCTGCGTTTTCCCCCAATACAGTTACAGCCACACAACTGTTACATGCCTCTGTCTGGAATGAAATGCTACCCTTGCCCTCAAGATGGTGATAAATAATACTCACAGCTTGAAAATAATACAGATTTTCTCAACAGACATTGTTCTATAATACAATAAACATAAAAGATAATCGTATTTGGATTAATGTCTGATAAATTTTTCTTTCAGAACAAAAAGACTTGATACTGAAAATGAAATCCAAACACTGAAATCATCTGAAGGCCTTAGCTCATTCTTGGCTTTTTTTATCAAAGGGAATTTGGTTTGGTTGGTTTTTCTTGCTGTAAGACAATGCACTATTTTTCACAAGCTGGAGGAGCAGGCATCAAGTAATTTCCAGACTACAGGAGAATATTTAAGCTCCAAACACTCAGTATTTTCTAGCATGCTATGAATAATATTTAACCAGTAGAAAGCATTCAGGGTCATCATAACCTTTGGGAACAAGACAGTTTGTATTAATTCCTTGCACTCATTAACAGTTTTCCTTAGCCTGCCAGATTGCAGCTGGCTTGGCAAGAGGATCAGAACTGTTAATGTGGAGGAATAAAGGATGAAAACTGGGCACACAATAGCACAAAATTAACACAAACCGTACCTAGGTAAAAACCAAAAGGTTATGTGTTCTTTCAGTTCTGGGGGGGAAAAAAAAAAAAAACCAAAAACATCCCAACCCAAAACAAAACATCAAAAAAAGAACAGTTTGGTTTAGACAGACCTTTTTCTTCAAACAGAAAATGCAATGCACACAGTAGTGGAGAGCAGTTTTCTGTTTTGTTAACTTTCCCTGACCATCAGTTTACGTGTCAGAGAAACAGGATACTGCCACACATGGAGATTCCAGCAAAGGCTGCCAAGAGCAACCACCATCAGTTCTGCTATTATCCTATGCGAAACTGCATCAAGCCTCAGATCAAAAACCAACATGCTCTTTTAAAGCACCAGTAGAAACCTTTGGTCCGTATCAAATTATTGTTGTTCTTTCCCAAAAGTCACGACTGGGGGATGACAGCAAGATTGCTACGTTCCTAAATTAGCTACCATAAAAAAACATAAACAGAAAATTTTAAAACAGCAGGGTTTTGAGTCAAGGAGGAGGAAGATGTGATCCTAATATTTCTGCGGGGACATTTTCTAGAAGTTTTAAAGTGAATTGTTAGTCACTGACAGATGACATTCACTCATGACTACTAATAGGTGTGTATGATGGGAGGTACATACAGTTCTGGAATATGGTATAAATTAGTAAAACGAGAAATGCTAAAAGAAGCTTTGAAATGCAATATCAATAGAAGCAAGGCATAATCTTCAGAAAAAGGAAAGCACAGATGATATATAAAATGGTTTTGGAACTGGTGTACTCACCCTTTCCACAGATTTCATTTAAGTGCTATGTGTGCAAGAGTTAAAAATTCAAAGAAATACATGCCAAATACATGGTTATTCTCTGCTTGCTGGCATTCTCTGAACCATGATGCAAACATCCACTGTGAGTCATTATCAACAGAAAGCAGGGAGAGATGGAAGCTGATGTTAAACAAACCGAGCGTGGTCAACACAAAGAACCCACCTTCACGTCCAATAACAGATCTTGAGGCTGTCTGGAAGCTAATAATTCCTGCCACATTGTCACTTGCCAGAATAATCACTGTGACAGTGTCAAAACTGGGCAAAATCCGACTCCCCCCTTCAGTATGGACCAGGCTGATTATGATACTTTCATCATCCTCTGGCTCTGGATCATCTAAAATGGTCAGCGTGACCAGCTTTTTTGTTTCCCCTGCAAGGAGAAGAACATATACATTCTTATGTATGCAAATGGAAATCACCTTTTAAAAAGACTTAATCATCTCCTTTTGCAGGGAATACTTAAAAAATATAAAAAAAGGACATGACACACATTTATTTATTTACCTGTCTAGAAGTTATTGAATGTCACTATGAAGTTTTATTCAACTACTATTATAAAGTTACATTAGGGGAATGTAATTAGCAAATTACTACACTACGTGAAAATTAACAATGTAGGCATAATTTCTGAATGCCTAGAATTCTTTATTTGCATTATAAGTTCTCTGACTTTCAAATTTAACTTAGAAAAGGGGAATATCATTCTTGTAAAAAAATTGCCAAGTGCATAAATTTACTTATGCACTGATGAACCTTATACACAACTATATAAACACAATTTGAATATATTTACTAGGCCAGGGAATGCATTAAAATGGGCTACTATTGTGTCAGTTACTTGTGTTCTGGACTATCAAAGAATGATAATGTAAACAGCAAGCGTGGTCAATTACCAGCCTCTATAATCTGTTATACTTTACAACCCAATCCTGTTGCTCAGTGCATGTGCATAAACTGTGTTTTATGATTATGAGAATATCAGTTTACAAGATACATATATTTCTTGCTACATTGTCTTTCAAAATATTTTGAAAACCTTTTTTACTAAACCTATAACCACTAATACAGTTACACGTCAGCCGCAGAATCACTGCTGGCAACCGTTCTTTTGAGTTCAGATGATTTAACAAGCTAGCTAGCACACTAGAATCTTCACTACACTCTCATAAATTTCTTTCAAAATAATTGTTCAATCAACTTAGACTGTGAAAATATAAGATATATATCTGTCAAGTTGCGTGGTACTTCAGTAATGTCTGCCATTGACTTGTTCGTCCTGTTTGGAATTTTTTTTAATACGCTGTTATGTTATGTTACGGAATCAATACAATCTGAGAATCTAAAAATCTGAAAAATTTGTACGGTACTGACTGAAGGTTCACAAAAGACCAGATTTACATTTTCCTTGATATAACAACTATCTTCAGCACCATTATTCCTTATTTGTTTGGTAAAAAGGTAATCTTTACAATGCACACTGCAATATTTCTTAAAAAAATACTCAGATATTTTTGCTTTTCATTTCTTTTTTTTTTTTTTTACTACACCTGTGTGTGTTCTGCAACGTAATTCTATGTGCTAATGAACTATATTCCTTTGAATATACATCCTGAGCATTCAGGGAGGTTTAACCTAAGAATAAGGCATTGCTTATCAAAACACCCAGAGGACTGACTTTTTGTCAGATTCTTTTTGCTTTTCTTTAGTTTTATAAAACAGAAGCTAGTGCAAAACCTTGCCTCACCTTCAGCGAACACCAGAATCTCACCAACACCAACAAAATCCAAGTTTGGGGTGGCAGTTCCACCCACCACACGCCATTCCACTGTCACCTGCCCCAGGCTGCCTTCTGTCCTGTGTATCATCAGCTGCACGTTGGTCTGCGGACGTTCTTCTACTTCAAGATACAGACCGTCCTCTGTCGCGTTGGGACTTACGCTGTAGATCCTAAATACTCCAAACGCGTCTCCATTCATCATTATGATAACTGTGGAAGTATTTGGCTGTCCCACAGTTGGTTGATTTTTTAAGATGGCCGAGACGTTCATTAGCTCCACTTTCAAGAGGGAGACAGTGAATTTCTCATCCAACTCTGGCAGATTGTCGGGGAGAATGGTAACTGTCAGGTTTGCAAACTCTTCCCCTTCCCGCATGATGGCCCACTGCCTGGTAACAGGTTCATAATCACTGCCAGCGATGGCCTGTGTGCTGAAGAGCGAGGATGCGCTGGTGACGTTTTTCTTGTAGGTCCAGAATCCCGAGGTGTTAGTTAATGGGCTGATCTCTGCTGTCAGCCAAAGGCAGAGAGGAATCTCAGAGGCACTGGAAAACGTAAAGGCTGAACAGGCTTGTTCTTTTAGGCACTGGGTTGCACAGGCATACAGCGGGTCACCTGCTGCCGACACGTTCACTCTGGTCTTGGATGGCTGGTCAGGAATTCCTTGTACGGGAGACTCGTAACAGGCCAGGATATCCTGACCTTGCTCAACAGCAAGAGCTACCACGTCAGTCTCAGAAGTGCTGTAAAATATCTGCAGCCGACCAAACCTTCCCCCACTAAAAGACATTAAAATAAAAACGTAATGTCAGTTGATAAAATATGTCTAATGTTCTGTATGTTTCTAGGTTAAGAATGAACATGAACAAAATGGATTGTCCCTTTCTGAATTGCTGAAAAGTTCCAAGTAGCTAATTAAAGTGGATTCCCCTGAAGTTAGTACCAGAATAACTGAGTTGTCATTTTTTGTGGATCGCAGGCTTGATTATTTATAGCTTGGGTAGCAGTCTGTTAAGGATGCAAATTTGAAAACATTTGTTTCTGGCGATTAACTTAGGTCTGCTTAGGCTGGCAAGGAACAAAAAAACTGTGCTGCCCAACCTTGTCATCCTTCCTCCTAGGTGTCCTCAGGATACCATATCACATGCATAAAGTTTGTTTTCTTTTTCTTGTTTCTTTCCATCCCACAAGGGTTGACCCACTTTGTCCTCCAGTTCAAACCACAGGAGCAGGAGGTTGTGCAGCTTTAAATGATTTGATAATTAAATAGGCAAAATGAAACCTGAAGTCCACCGTGTATATCAGGATTACATTGTACATCATAATGTATATTACATTTAAGTACTTTATGTATATTTCTAATAAGGAGACATCTAGTTCAAAAACAATGCATATGAAACAAAAATGGGTTGAGCTGCCAGGTCAAGTTATCCATGCAAATACTTAGACAAGAAGAGCATGACATTTGAAGTTATAGACAAGACCAAATAAAAGAAAAAATAGTAGATATAAATAAAGCAAACATTATACAAACCTTCGCCTGACTGTTATATTTGCAAGCAAATTTCTTTCTAGTGGCTCCTGAATTCGATATAAAGGTTGATGAAAGAAAACTGTGCCATAAGGATTATCATTGGCAGGTATCACAATATTTGCCACGCCATCTGACCCGATAGCACCACCATTGGAGGCTTGAGTTAATTCTACACGGACAATCTCAAAAGGAAAAAAAAAGAAAAAGAAATAATGCAGCTAAACAACTTTCGGTATTTCTAACAATAATCACAAGCGAAGGAAAATCTGAACTTTTTGCATCTTCCTGCCAGAACATTGCTTGTTTTTCTTTGCACACATTTCTATAATAAGTTAAAACGGTACTGCTGTTCAAGAAAGACTTAACTGCTTTACTTACTTCTTCTATTTCTGGAACATCATCAGCCAGGATTTCCAGAAGCAACATCTGAATGGCTTCCCCAGGGGCAAAAGTAATATTACCCAAGGCCACCTGCAAGTCAGCATCAGCGGGATGTCCATCAATGGTAGCAACCCACTGAACAGTAACATTACCGAGTGTCCCAGCATTGCGGATTATTGGCAGATTTACAGTTACTGATCCAAATTCAGGCTCCTCCACAGTGAATTCGGTAACCTGAAAAACTGAAGCACAGCAGAGAGAGGTGCATTTCATTAAGAATAAAATGCAAAGTAAATATATCACCTCATGAAGTACATGGTTTTATTTCACTTGACTGTATTTACTTGCACAGATAAATCACTTTTAATCAGGTTTAAACTTAAAAGCAAACTTTCAGTATTAGTATTTTCATCCACAGAGGAAATTAACATGAAAATTAAGCCTTCATCCAAGTCTATTTCAACATATCCATTGTTTGAGGCTAATCATGAGCTGTTTCTAAGCTCTTAGAAGACAATTTCAAATTATTCCCTGCAAGGAAACTTTAGCAGCTTTCATGTCACTTACTGAATAAATAAGTCAACATATTCCATCTAAAATTGTTTCAAATAAAAGTCTTCCTTGTATTTAACCTTCACTTTTTGAGAATTAAGTTAATTAATTACTCATTTGGAATTATTTATTTTTGACATTTTTTCTTTCTTTCCTCTACATCCTTCTACTGACAAGACAGAACAAGAATTAAGTAGGTTACTGAAGGGAGAAAGGGGTAAGTCAACGGAAAAGGTGGGAAAAATACACCAAAAAACAAACAACAAACAAAAAAGATAGATTTCTAAAATGTCATGACATTCTTGAAATCGCCAAAACTCTTCTCCAAACCTGTGCAATGAAACTTATTTAGAATGTATATACAATTCATTTTATTGATAATAACAAGCAAAATATAAACTAAAGTACTTGACAGAAAACAAGAGAATGTAATTTAATTTCTCTTTATATTTTTCAGTTTCCTTATATTTTTAAATCTGCTTTGCCTGATTATCTAGAAAAGATATCAAAGTATTTAAGCAACAGATATTAGAATTTAGATTTTGGCTTAAACCCATTGAAGAAATGCAGCACTTAGGTTAAAAAAAAAAAAAAAAGAAAAAGTAAACTAAAATCCACCTATCTCTTACTGGGAGATTCCAAAATCTTGCTATACCAGCTGACTAAGTAATACTTTTTTGTTATATTAAAGCACCATTGCTCCTTAATTACATGTTTTAATTTAGTTTATCTTATCGTTTCCTTTACTGTCTTCATCCAGGCTTCCTCTTTGTTTTCTGGATGTTTTTATTCAGTTGCCCAGTAACAGCTCACCGACAAATCTGCAATAAAAATGTTAACAGAAGAGAGAAAATATGCAAATAGGGCTCATTTACCAAAGGATCCAAATGGATCATCAGAAGCCTCAATAGTTATGATGGCTCTAGTCAAAGATCCAAGCAAGGCTCCTCCTGTTGTTTGGTTCAGCAGCTGAACATAAAATGACTCCTCAACTTCAGGATTGATATCATTAATTATATAAATTGGCACAGCTTTACTTGTTTCCCCTTCTAGTAAGACAACATCTGATGAGGCTACACTGTAGTCCTCACCTGTATTTGTAGATGAAACAAACAAAACAATAAAAAACACAGAATATTAATGCATTATGGTTCAGTGTATTGAACATCATCAGTAATGCATGCATTCCTCCGCAGTTTTATGGGGTATCTTCTTTATCTTCAGACCCAGACAATGCAGTCTTTTTTATTTCCCATTGCCTTTTATACATCTGGATCAATTAAAATAAAACGTGGCTTGGATAAAACAGTGTTTGCAGCGTCAGACCAAGAAGCAGTTACAAAAGGTCCATTATTGTCCTCCATTGACAAGGTCACACTACCAAGATGTTTCCACCTTTGATTTCTAGTTGCTCTATGGCCTTCCAAGAGAGGAAAGTGAACAGAAGCACCTTTGTCGAAGTAGATTTTAGTAAAGGACACACTTTGTGTGTGGACCTCAGTTTAGGCAAACTTCTCTCCAAGAATGGCTAGGCGAACAACTGTGATACACTAGATAACAGCTCTGCTTCAGAAACTAACTGAAAGCATGCTCTGACAACAAACTAGCTACATATTTATTTAGAAAAGTCTCTTGCATAAAAAGGAAACTAAAATACCAGTTCTCAGAGTATGAACCACCCGCCTATTCCATTTTGGACACAGCTGAAACACAGTGGGTTTGATTTGTAACTAATTTGTTTTGACCCTGCACACTTCATCAGTTTTGCTCCTTTCCTTACGTATCTTCTCTGTAGCAGCGACCAACTGGAGAACTTCCCTTTTTTAGAAGTTCAAGTCTTCTGGGGTTTTGACTGGGTTTTGCCTGTTTTACAGCTGAGTCCCCAGCTCTCACTTCCTCTCCAACCAGCTCCCCTAAGCAATGCATGGTGGGTTTAAATATATACACAGGACTAAACAGTAGCTACATATACTACTGTAGTGGGTTTTATTTTTATTTTTTTCTTTTTTTGAAGAGGTGGTGGGCTACTAGGGAAACAAACACCCTAACACCTTCACTTGTCTCTCTTGCTAGATTCTTCAGTGATGATGTCTCAGAGCTTTCTAAAAGCTGATATATGATCTCTCCCTTAGGGCTTGGATTCCTATTTGCTAAGCGGAGTCAGTAAATGTCTCACTACTTTTTTTTGGTAGCTGTTATATGATAGTGCATTCAATATATGCTTCTTTGCTTTGACTGCTCAAAGCATAATGTATGCTTTTTCCACTTTAATACAGACTTCATATGCCTGCTATTCTGATTTCTTACCAGCTGTTGCAGTTATTGGCATGGCTTTAAATTTCACAGAAACATCTGCAAATATCCCCCCAGTTCTGGTCACATTAATGATTGGTCCAACGTAATTTTCAGCAACTCGCACAGTTGAAGCTGAAAGCTGAAGTGTTCCAAAAGCATCATCATTGGCATTGATAATTACATGAGCTATTGTCTCACCCACTGATCCAAGTCGAGGAGAATTTACAACTGAAACGTAAAGAAAACTTAGTGAGGGTGTGCCTAAGATGCTATCTATGGCTATAGAGTTCAGAGACATACACGTGAGTTTAGTGGTTAGTCACCACTAGCTTTCAGCAAAATCATCTTTTTTAGGGTTGGACAAGGTATAACTACAACTACACCGACATACCTTTTTTTGGTGTTTGAATTATATGATGGTAGAAAAATAAGAATTTTTTATAACTTATTATTCTACCCTGCTGTGGAGCATACAAGCCATAATTTTTTTTAAAAGGTGAGGTACTGTGAAATACTTCATTTATTTATTTATTTGTCCATAAGGCCAGTAGTAACATCAACACAGTTCTGAAGAATTTCATTTTTACCCTTGCCATAAGGAAATACATAAATAAGATTTGAAGTTTGAAGTTGAAGATTTGAAGGATATATAAATAATATTTGAAGTTACCCTTAACATCAAGACTAATCTGAGGTGGGGGCAGCAATCAGACATGCCAAGAAACTTTGAAGCACGAATCAGGCTGCAATGATGTTAATGTATCTGAATGAGGGATGAAGCAAACATTGTCTACGTTTAAAAAGCAACATGTGGCTGTAATTCTACACCACTTTATTTTTTAAAAGACTTTTTTGGCTTTCAATAAGCAAACCTAGATTAGTTATTTTGTAGTACTGAACGTCGCAGAAGAAACCCTAGATGAACAGGTATTACTGCCCAAAACCAAACTGTAACATATTTGGCCTGAAAAACATTGGATAAGGCAATGCAAAAGGGATAAAGAAATGCTCATCCATCCCTGACAAAATACTGAGCTAAAGGAAATACATGCCAACAGCCCACAAGGCAGGTAACTCAGAGATTTCTTAAGTATACAGAGTTCAGCAGAGGTAAAAAGTTTATCATTTAACTTGTTGCATTTTATCCTATTAAATATAAATACCAGCCTTCATATTTAAACTGTAGGTTTTACATAAGTAAGATACTTACTTGGCCGATCCTGTACTTTCTCGATCAAAACAATACTGCTTAGCTCCACAAACACAGATTCTGACCTCTCAGGATCATCATCATCCAAAATAGGCAAAGATACCGTGGCCTCACTTTCATTGGCTGCGAAGACCACGAAACCTGTGCTGGGTATATAATCTTTTCCCCCTATGGCTCTAACAACATCGGGTGGAAGGAAGGGTGACTCTTCATCATCACCAATAGTTCTGTATGTTACCATCACTGTACCGAGGAGACCACCACGCCTTATTATTGTCAGGGAGATATTTTTTGCTTCTTCCTCAACTTTTATTGGCCTGTTTCGCTCAGAAAAGATGAAGACTCCATACGGATCATCATTAGCTAAAATAGTTAATGTTGCATTCGTCTGATTTCCAAGACGACCACTGGAGACATTGGTGATCAAAACTGAAAACACCTTATCCAATTCAGGAACTTCATCAGGATGAACCTGTACTGTAATATTCGCTCTCGCTTGGCCAACATCAAATGTGACGTTCCCATCTGTAGAGATGAGGTCTTTGGTAAGATCACAGACTATGGTCCAATGCAGAGTCACCTGAGACAAGGCCCCATGAGTTCTCACAACCTAAGTGAAAAACATATAGATCAGCATATTTTTGTTCTATGAGAAAGAAAAACATAAATATATGAGATGGAATTAAGCAAAGACATGACATAATTGGTTAAAAATAAATTTGTGTTGCAAAAAAGCAGTGTCATCTTTATTCTCTCAGCTTTGCTGTATTTGTTGTATCACCAACACTGTTGTTTTAAGGTCGTAGTACCCCAAATGTAAACAAGTAGAGGTAATTTTAAACCTGTGGATATTAAAATTACATCATTTTAGCTTCAAGATGAAATGATACACATTAGAAAACTCAGCATGAAATGGCAAAACAGATGCGGGTGATAAAGTTGTTACAAACCCTATAGACTTAAGGCAAAAACATCACAGAACGCCCAGTAAAAACAGAGACAGAAGAGGACCGTGCAGCAATATGAGACTCAAAGCCTTCTAACCTGCAGCACAATATTGCTATCTCCATCTTCAGGCTCAGTTCCGCTCACCGAGAGTGACTCAGTAGTGAACTCAAACACACCATGAGCATCATCGGAAGCCTCAATAGTCACAAGGATGTGGGATGCAATTCCCAAGCTAGCTGTTAAAGTGCAAGTGCCAAAAAGAGTTATTTTTTCTAGCATCTTATCTTACATGGACAGGTAAAGAAGTATGTTACAAAAAATACACAGGAGAGCATAGCTGGAGGATCCATGCTGTTTTGTCTTTTGGTTTTTGAAATGCAGGATAACTGTCCACATGGATAAGGAACTAACTGGCAGTCCTTCTATGGAACTATGCAACAAAAACATGTAATAAATATAAATATTTTAAGGGAGGAACAGAAATAATATTACAGGTCTAATTAATGAAAATGGAGCAGAATTTAAGATGGTGGGGAGTCATGTGGTAAACAATGTAAGCAGATAGACCAGATGAATGCAGGCCTCATCCTAACATAAGCCAGAACAAAAAGCAAAGAAAAAACCAAAACCAAGTCCAGTAAATCATACTACTAAAAAGATTGTCTTTGGTGAGATTACTCGCTGCTCAGAGAGAGAAAAAGCCTGGCACTTAAGAAAAACATTTCTGGGAGCAAGGAAAACGTAAACAGCACTTTAAAAAACCCAGGGAGTTCCAAAAAGTGGCTAAACTGCAGACTTAACTCTCAGATGCAAACCAAAATCCTTTGCATTTACAAATAAAATTGAAAATCAGGCTGTCACAGAGAAATAAATTATTCAGTTTGGATAATGGATGCTAGTATAACATTTTCAGGTCTGTAGGGTTTAATTTGAAGTCCTGTATGGTAAGGGTTTTCCCTCAGATTTTATTTCTGCATCTAGTATCAGTTTAGTTTTTCTTAGTATTAAATTATCTTTGTTTTCTGTATGTCATGACATAAATACAAACTCAAAAAGAAGAAATTAAAAACAATCAAAACCTTTAAAAATCTAATGCAGCTTACTTTTCTTTAAGAGTATTTTTGATATGCAGAGAAAAAAGTAACATAAAGCACGTATCAAAGCATACAATCAGGTAATTTTAAAATTACTTTCAAAATTGCTTTTTGCTCACCAGAAAATTTGACAATTTTCAAACAGAACTAATTTTGCAAACTGTACTTCTGGAATTACTATATTGTGTTTTACAACAATATAATTTTGATGGTATAGAAGTTGTTATTTTCTGTGTTACACTAAACACTGACTGCTATTGAGATTATGCCTAAATTAAAATGGAAAAGAATGTTTTGACAGAACTTTATGATAAATCTAAATTATTCACCTGTAACTGCAAGTAAAGTAACACTATGACAAGTTGTGTCAGTACAGTAACTTATGGGGGATATTACAGTTAGCAATAAAAAATAGAATTAATTGAAAATTCTTACCATGTTGATGGACAGCTGGAAGGAAGAAATCCATGTTCCCATCACCACTACCACTGCCATCATTTCTAAAGAGCTCAGCAACTTTAAGATGACAGACATACAGATATACACACATATATACATTTATAAATAAAGAGAAAGCAGAAAGTAATTTAAACATTTCTGGACAACACATAAAGAAAGGGAAGTATTCTAGGAAGGCTTCAATTTTGGATATGAAAGTATACAGGATTTCTGATAAAAGCCAGAAAAAGTATTGTGTATGCCACCTCTTATTTAATTTTTGACACTGGAAATAGCATTGGGAGGTCAGAAGGACAGAAACACACACACCCCTGTTTTCTCTTTTCTTTCCCTCTTTGTGTCCCCTCTTTGTATTCCCCCTTCTCATCCCTAAATGAGGTTTGTCATGGAGAAATTGGAAACGTGAATTAAAAAAAAAAAACAAACAGGGGCTAAAAGCCCCCAAACTCTCTTATTCTAGTATTTTCTCACAAACTGAAAACATGTTTCAGAAAGTTGGAAAAATCTGAAGAAAGCTTAACTAATGGAGACTTTACCGTAAGTTCTGCACTTGCAATGGTGTTGAAAAGGCCAAAAAGAGGGTTTGTGTTAAGAGAGTACCTGCCTAGTGAATTTCCAAAGTTAGCTGTAAGTTTTCTGACCAAAAAAAAAAAAAAAAAAAAAAAAGAGAAAAGTTCGTTTTAACAAAACAACTATTTGACCAACTACCAACCATGAAATGGTGTAATGTGAAAAGCAGCAATTGTTTTTACATGAATTAATGCATGGTAATAACGCACTTTCTTTGGGATCTGGTGGTTTCCAGCAATAATTAACAAAATATATAAAGAACAGTTGTTTCCTAAGAAAATTTACAGCTGTCCGGGGGATGTGGGAGTGTTTGATTTGTCTTTAGAAATAACATGGAAATAGTACACCTAAGAAAAGTAAGATTTTAATGGATCATGAAAATACAACCAATGGATTGATGTATGTGCCTTACCTCCTCCCTCTGGGTTCAGTAACTCCACTTTAAAAGTTTTTTCCAATTCAGGAATAGAATTATCAGTGATGTTAACAGTAATGTACTTGTATCTTTCTCCTGGCTGAAATTCCAGTGTGCCCACAGCAGCCTGCAATATGAAAAATATGAAAACATTTTTGTTCAAGTCTAATGTTTTCATCCATATGAAAAGAGAAACAGAACCTTGATTTTGTTTGTCAAAATATCTACTTTTCTTCAATTAAGCTTTTAAAAAATCTGCTGAATCTTTGTTGTGAGAAAATTCACAGAATTATGAGCATCTGCATTCGCCTACGTTGGCACTTGGCCTTGTTGAGCCTCATACCATTGGCCTCAGCCCATCGGTCCAGCCTGTCCAGATCCCTCTGCAGAGCCAACCTACCCTCAAGCAGATCAACACGCCCGCCTAGTTTAGTGTCGTCTGCCAATTTACTGAGGGGGCATTCGATCCCCTCATCCAGATCATTGATAAAGATATTAAAGAGAACCGGCCCCAGCACCGAGCCCTGGGGGACACCACTTGTGACCGGACACCAACTGGATCTAACTCCATTTACCACCACTCTCTGGGCACGGCCATCCAGCCAGTTTTTTACCCATGCTTCAGGAAAGGAGGTAAAAGTCACATAATAGTTATTTTTAAAGTGAGTATTACACATTCATTTATCCTACCAACATATAAACCAAAGTGTTTCTGTGAAAAGAATCATAGCTGGGCTAAAATACTCAAACTGAAATCTACCTGCAGGACAAATAACTCTAAATTAATTCCAAAATAATTACACTGTTTGGCAACAGCCATACCTGGTAATCTTTTGGACTGAAAGCTGTAAGCGGCACTGTTCTGTATTCCACCAGAACTGTTCCAAGAAGACCTTGTGCACGAACTACCAGTAATCTGATGTGTCCAACTTCTTCTTTAACAGTAATATGGGGCACAGCAGAGGCTGGCAGAACCATTTCGTCGCCTGGCTGAGGAGGTGGCCCCACCGAGAACTGTAGCAGACCTGGCAGACAATAAGTACTATTCGCATAGCTTCTGGCACCAAATTTAAATTATGATAATAAATTGAAATATTATTTTTTAATATTTACATTTAATGTTTCTGAAATTAAAAAACAATTACTGACATGCCCTTAGGACTCAATCATGCTATTTCCAGGTATGTGCTGTGTACCTTCCCCTCTCTCACCAATACCCGTATCAGTCTTGATAAAGCCACAGCACAACGACAAATTCAGCTCTTCCCAAAAAAGCCTGAATATGTCATTATATTGGGTACTTATTGGTACAATAATCATGCAGAAAGGTCTCTCTTCATCAGGAATTCTCATCTGAGAAAAACAAAAACTTGCACAGGATCAACTACATGCAAGCTTTATTTGCTCTCAGAATGGAATCATCGCCTGTATGGTCAGGGCAGCTTTTATGTCTTTTGCAATATTCTCAAGAATAAGTAACTCAGCTTTCACTCTTGTATAAAAATTACGAATTAATCTCAAATTAGGTAGAGTGGAATACTTGGCATTGCTTCCTCAACTATCAAAGCTGAGGCTAAACACAGTTTTAATCTGTTGAGCTAGAACTATACAATTATCTGCAACAAGGCTGTATGATCACCATCATCATTACCATATGGGTGGTCACTGGCTTTGATGCTGATATCAGTGGTTTCCTTTTCTGGATCTATACTTGCTCCACTGGTAGGAGTTGAACCTAGTTTTCCATCTCCAGACACTGCAGAGACTAATGTCACACGGAAATATTCATTTAGCTCCGGAATGTCATCATCAATAACATGCAAATTTAAGACCTAGAGAAGGACCAAACCATGGAGAAATCAAACCGTGCAAAATACATCACTTCGGAGTTTCGCGACCCTGCTTAACTCATCAAATTCTTTGATTAGACAGCCATCTGTGTAGGTCTGGAAGTAATACAGACAACATTTTTGCTTTCCACATAATTTAACCCAACTTCTAGGAAAATATTTTTTGTTTAGAGTATGCATTCCAAAAACAACTTCACCAAGCTACCAGAGGTGGAAGGCGTATTTGCTCAAGTGCTTCAAATTACATCAACACATAAGCCAGCAAGCAATTATTTATTATCTACCTTAAAATAAGAATAATTTAAATCCTGTATACCAAAAATGAAATATCTGATAGATGTCAAAATCTTGAAGAAATTGTGGTTCTGAAGAGATATTACAGTGATTAATCCAATCAGAGAGCAGGTAAAGCAAGTTTTTTATGCCACTTGACACTACAGATCATACTATTGATTAACATAACCTGCTCTGCACAGGCTAACGTATTCACCTCACAGAAAAACATATAGAAGCAAAGGTTTAAGTAGTTGATTGTATTTAGAGGCGTGGGAATGAGTAGCCTACAAACATCAACAGAAAGTCTCTTAGGATATCTCACCTGACGAGCAACTGCCCCCAATCTGTTTCTTAGGGACATGCCCATTATCTCCTCCATACGTAGACAATAAATTGCACCACACAGCAGCGGAGCAAGAGGGTATTCCAGCCCTTTTCTGCTGCTGGATCGAATAAGGCAGGCCTCATCATGCTGCCAGGCTAGAGAAGCTTTGGGAATTTTTGCTTTATACGAGCATATGCAGTGCAGTAATGTGTTTCAATGGAGAATTGAAGCTGAAGGAACAGCGACACGAACAAGCTGTTTTCAGCTATCACAAGCTTTTGCCAAGCTCTAATCACTTGCACTGTTTAACTAGGACCAGATCCGCAGTTTTAGTGGAGCCACCAGGATCCTTTCAAATGGTGTCAGTGGGTTTCAGTCAGTCTCTACTGACTTCAGCAGAATGATAAAAGCGAAAGTGAGGACAGCATTTTCTACTAACAATTCACCCCGTCTATTTTACAAACACTAACGGAAAGCACACATTGACTTTCTACGGTATTGTGGTCCCACACCTCTTCTTCAAATGAACATGAAATTCCTGTGCTGCGGGTCAGGACTGCATTCGTAGAAACAGATTAAGCTAAAGGGACAGAATGTGGCCAAGGGCGGCTGCAAGACACTTGATTACAAAAGTGAAATTTACTGCTGCCTGTTTAATTGATGTGGAGATAAATCTGAGCTCCAAAACCCAGACCAAAACCTGATAATTCTCCAATTGCAAAAGTGGCTGGAACCGTTATTTCAGCACAGGACTACCTACGCTTTATGTATACATAAGGATACACATACACCTATGTAAACATATATATTATGTGCATTCAAACACACATGCACACATGGTGACCCCCGAACCGAGATAGACACAGATCTATAAGCATCTATCATATCACTTGTTAGTTGTCAGGGATGCAAAAAACCCTGCAAAATATAACAAAAGCCACGTGAAGGAAACACTCTCGAATATGAAAGCCAGTCAAGCATCCTCAGAAGGTATTTTCCAGCAGGTTTGCAAAGGTCAGGATGAATAGTTAATAGGAAGGTAGGGTTTACCTCTGATCTCTGCCAAGGAAGGAATGTGATAGTGCCACTGCTGTTAGAAAAATCGGTAACAGAGTAATTAATGCCAGTGGAATCAACCTGTGAGATAATGTAATTTATATACACATAGTCCAGGGCTCCCCTTGTACGCTCCACGACACAGGATATAGTGGAACCCTCATCGGCAGTCTGGAAGAAAGCAAGAAATTGAAAATGTTTGTTACTGTCAAAGTAAATCAAAGCAATAAATGCAAAATGTGGAATTCTCTAACACTAGTCAAATGTTCAAGTAAAAAATTGCTGTCGTTACTCTCAGCACTTTTGGGGCAGTGGGAAGCTGAAACTGAACTTGGTGGTGGTCAGAGCAGACTTAGTGGATTTGCACCAGCTTCTAGTATCTCCCTGAGGACTATCAAGGTAAGCTAATAACTACACCCTATTGTTTGTTTTGGACATAATCTCTTCATCCAAACTACACGTCAAAGACAGAATCGATATGCTTGAAAAGTACATGTCAGAAGCAACTGAAACTATTGCTTTATATGAATGTAAATCATTCTAATTTTCATTAGCAATAATTAAAAGAAAGATCTGGATACCTCCTATCCCCAACTAGAAACATTATGGGAAAAAAAATACATTAAAAATAAACTATTCTATGATCATCATTCAGAAAAAAATGAAAAATTTTCTGTGCTACATTCCTCTTGACCATTCTGACTTCACAGAGAACACGACTTCAGCAGCAACGATTTCACATATTTGGAACCAAGTAGGTACTGATACTGACCATATATTTTAGAAAATTATCGTAACAGAACTAAAAATAGAAAACGATTTTACTTGAAGATGGCCAGAAACGCTAAAGCTATCTCAAGCATTAGATAAATTTCAGAGCTGCTGTGTAACACAGTGCAGATACTGCACCTGCCACCAGCGGCCCAGCAGACAGACGCGCACATAAAGCAATTAAACTACTGATAAAAAACCGCTGCGTGTCTGCATCATCGCTGACAGCTCTAATGCTTCCCTGGTGAAATGGACGTAAGATAAAGTGCAAAACAATTAACATGCCGTATAAATTTTTAATTTTGCTCCACGGTTGGTTGACGATCTGCGGCATTACAGTATTATCAGTGGCATTTGAAACTGAAGGAATCTATTATCGTAGCATATGGCAGGCACATAGAACGCGAACCGAGCCAAATTTAAAACCAGCATCACTCGGGCAAGGTGGTTACTTTCAAACACATCATAAGCACTTCGGTTAGAAAGAATGTAATTAAAAGGTCATGAGAGTTCCCAAATTGGAAAGTATTCTGAATTCTTTTCCCCAAAATAATCCAACGCCAATAGAAACAGGTATCATGCCTTTCTCCCTAATTTATTAAAGAAGTAAAAGTGAATTATGTTTATTTCTATCCTCCCCAAAAAAGTAGCAAGTTTATGTATTGCATATTTGGTGGCTACCACCAAGGAACAATTTAACGTTTAAAAAACCAAGCAGCTCACAGCCAGTATCAACTGAATTCACACCAAACATATGCAATCTATACCTTGTAACTAGTGACTGTGGAAAAATACATCACACCTTGTCCTTGCATGATCTGTAGTAAAATTCCTTCAAACGCATCATGTAACACGGAAAAATAAAATAAAAATATTTATAATAAAAGAAAATTAAATCTTATATTTTAATGGATAACCCAGTCTCAGATGTGACAGAAATAAAGGGGAAAAAAATGTTCTTCTAGAAAAATTTAAGCCTTAGTCTTCAGTTTATGTCATAAAATCAATTTTCTTAACAAAAATAATTTTGAGGGATTTTTAAAAATGATATTGCAAATGCCAGTGAGACTGAGCCTGTATTAACAGAACTTACACATTTCCAAATTCTAGGAAAACTTTGCTTAACTACAAATGTGAAATCAAGGCCCCGTGCAGGTCAGTTGGCCTTGCCATTAATTTTTCTGTGTCCAAACGTTCACCTACAATTTTCCTTATGAACACCTTACCTCAGGAATACATGCTCCAGTGAAGCCAAATAAACCATTAGCGTTATCGCTCTTCTGTATTCTTAATCTTGCAGTGGTATTTTCTTGCGAAATTCGAGCTCCACCACGCACAGAAATGAGCTTTAGGATGAACAACTCCTCTCCTTCCTCCTCTTTGTCATCCTTTGCAGACACAATGAATGATTTATTGGTCTCCCCTTGCCGGTACTCCAAATACCCAGAGACAGGGTGGACATCACTCTTCGCGGGCGTTGCGTGGAGTTCATAGATCTCTGCTCGGGTCAGTTTACGCTCATAAAGCCTTACATCCTGCATTAGCCCTGTGTACCTCCTGCTGCCGTTCATTCCTGCTCCAATCCTCACTATTCCTGGACCTGAGAAGGAAATTATAATTTTCCTCATGTTACTGTATTTCTTCAAAGTAATAAAACTGCAACTGAATAGCTGTACTTGTTAAACGTCAATGGTAAACTGTTTGGTTATCCCTGGATTAGGAATCATATTAATCTTGAAATGCAAAATCAGGAGGTTCCTCGAGCCTCATCCCAGTGTTACAGGCACAGTGTCACAGGCCAAAGAATTCCATCCCAGACTGTTCAGGTTTTTCACCATACTAGTTCTACTAGCACATTGTCACCATTCCTTATTTTTACAAGACTTGGAAACCCCTCTTTTTCCTTCAGAGAGAACTTTGCAGAGCACACCTGCAACCCCTCTCAGCTGCTGTTTTGCTAAACAGAGCCCACTTTGTCTCCCTCTGCTCGGAGAGTGGGTCCATTCTGATGATACTCATCATTAGCCCTTCTGGACACAGTATTCCCTTAACGGACTGGGAATATGGACTCCGGAAATATACACCAAATTCCAAATGCTTTTTACAACAGCATTAATATTTCTCTGTCTCCAAACCATTATTCAACTCAGCAAATCATAGGATCGTGGCTGTCTTTGCCACAAATATACTAAGCTGGTAGCTCATACTTTTTCCTATTGTGCTAAAACACATAGATACATCTTTTTTCCATCTGTTTTCTGTTTTTGGAAGAAACTGTGCTCTTCAATGTAGTGGTATACGTACGACACTGAGTGTCAGTTCTAGAGACGAGCAACCACAGCAAATCATCACGGTCCCACGGCAAAAGGCGGAGGATGGTGAGAAAAACTGGGGTGCTATATGCTCACCAGTGTGTAGCATCCAACATTAAACGGAGAGAGATCAAATCCTTACCTTATACTTGTAGCATCTCCAGACTGAGCATATGCCATCTCCGCTAATACAGAAAATTTACAACAACTCAGATATATCCTTCTAGCAACAAAAGCATTATCGCACTTCACACATCTTTGTTTTAGAAACTGAGGGGGAAAAAAAAATCCTTTCTCAGGTACAGTACTGCAAGTCTGATGGAAATTATTAATTGCAGGGGCACTACTTTTGTTACAGAGGGCAAATTTATTTCTCTGACTTCCACCACTGGAAGTTTAGAGGCAGAAATAAAATACTGTACTGTACAATTAATGAAGTCTCCTCTCTATTCTCTATGTTTGTGTACATATATGCATATAGATGTGTATGCATTTAACATCACTGTATATTTTTTAATTCTTCCTCTTTGATTACAGAAAAGGAGATTATATTTAAGAATTTGATAATCATTCACTGCCTATCCCCAACAAAGAAACATGTGAAAGTAAAGGCAAGAGGAAGAAAAGAAAAAGGCTGGAGATGATCTCCAAGAAAAAAATGCACACGTGAGAGTCGGAAACTGCAAAAGAAAGAGTAAATATAAATGTAATCTGGCCACATAATATCTGACTTTATAAAGGAATAGTTCTGATACTTCTCTGGTCGCTGCTATGCTAGTTCAGAGTGAATGTCCATAATGGCTACTTATGACTAAAATCACATCTGGGACTATCCAGTTAGATAAACTGAAGTACACGTGCTAATGTTCCTTGCAACACTATTAAACTTACAGGCATAATTTTCATATACCATGTAAATACATACTTAAGTAGATCTACACCCTGAAAAGTTCTATTGCTTACAGGACCATAGAATCATAGAATCACAGGGTTGGAAGGGACCTCTGGAGACCATCTAGCCCAATGCCCCTGCCAGAGCAGGGTCACCCAGAGCAGGTGGCACAGGAACGCGTCCAGGCGGGGTTGGAATGTCTCCAGAGACGGAGACTCCCCCACCTCTCTGGGCAGCCTGTGCCAGGGCTCTGCCACCCTCACAGTAAAGTAGTTCCTCCTCATGTTTAGGGGGAACTTCCTACGCTCAAGTTTGTGCCCGTTACCCCTTGTCCTGTTCCCGGGCACCACTGAAAAGAGCCTGGCCCCATCCTCCTGACACCCACCCTTTAAGCATTTATAAGCGTTGATAAGATCCCCCCTCAGCCGTCTTTTTTCCAGACTGAAGAGACCCAAAACCCTCAGCCTTTCCTCATAAGAAAGGTGTTCCAGTCCCCTCATCATCTTGGTAGCCCTTTGCTGTCCCCTCTCCAGCAGTTCCCTGTCCTTCTTGAACCGGGGAGCCCAGCACTGGACACAGCATTCCAGGTGCGGTCTCCCCAGGGCAGAGCAGAGGGGGAGGATGACCTCCCTCCACCTGCTGGCCACACTCTTCTTGATGCACCCCAGGATGCCATTGGCCTTCTTGGCCACCAGGGCACATTGCTGGCTCATGGTCATCCTGTTGTCCACCAGGACTCCCAGGTCTCTTTCCACAGAGCTGCTCTCCAGCAGGTCACCCCCAACCTGTCCTGGTGCATGGGGTTATTCCTCCCCAGGTGCAGCACCCTACAGGATATTGGCTTATAACATAACACACAACTAGAAACAAAATCATTATTGCATTTTGTTTCAGAAACTGAGAGGAAAAGCCCTTTCTTAGCTACAGTGCTGTAAAACTTATGTAAATTATTAATTGCAAACATACATAACTGTATGTATACTTAATAAACATACTATACATTATTAATTTATTTTAAAAGTATTGCAATTGCTCTGTTACAGTTCTGAATTTTCCCAGCTCTAATTTCCATATGCTTTTTGAAAACTCTCAGAATTTTCTATCCATTCTTTTCAATTAAATAATCAGATATAATAATGTTAGTACCTTGCGTACACCTGTCAAGGAGCTAGACTCTTCTATACATTGCAGAACTTTACACATGGAGAAGAATAATGCAGGCTATTGGCTCACCATCAGCGATTGCTTCTCCTTTAAGGCTCTTCATTCCTCCCGGAACTGGAATTCCATCCATGTAAAATTCAATTATACTGTCATCCAGCGTAATCAGAAGGTGAAGCCAAGTATTTTCATCCAGGTATTTCAGGACTGTTGCTTTAGCCACGTATGTCATATTGGATCCTAATGCTGTATAACGAAGCACTACCGAAACATGAGAATCATTTGTTTGGATTTTCACACCATAATATAAGGTCCCGTTACCATCATCCTTTTCAACTATATAACCATCAGTACTGACATTAGGAACTAACCACGCTGAAAATGTAAAATTGGTTACTGCAGTATTTCCATTGTACGGGTGTTCCGGACCAATAGTCCCAAACGCATCCTCTTTTCCACTGAAATACAAAGCATCTGTTCCACTGTGATGGCGCCTCATGTGAGGCTGAGATTGTACTGAACTTGGAAATGATCCCAGCAACAAGAAGTCTACCATTGATGGCAGTCCAGCTTGGAAGGTACTAGACAGTATTTCCCAACCTAAACGGACAACACCAAAGGTGCCTTGCTGTCTCCAGATGGTGAAGTCCGTAATATAGGAAAGATCATCTTCAGAAAGAACATCTTCCACTATCTCTTGGTCTTGGCTCTCTGGGTCTATAACAAAGACTCCAAATGGGTCATCATTGAATGGGATCATCACAGTTACAGCAAGGCTTGCTTCAGACAACTGACCACCAGGACCAGGAGACCCACCTGTACAATGGAAGTTAAAGCAGAAGTTAATGGTTGGTTTCAAACACCACAGTCTGAAAAAAGTTACTGAGTACTTTAAGTTTCTTTAATAAAATATCTTTCTAAAAAGGCTTAAATCTGCTTTAAATAGCCTCTGAACTCTTAGAAAATGCTCTGATTTAGTAACATAATTTAGCTCAATTGGTTTTAAAACACTACAGTGACAATTTTCACAGAAAACAAAGCAGTATGGTATTTTTCAACTGCAAAACACAAGTTCGTCTTTCAGCTAAAACAAGACTAGCTCCAGCTTTTCTGAATTAGTCAATGAGATATTTTACCTTTGATTCATTTGACAAACATGGGGCCAAATTCAGTTCTCATATTACTCCAAGATTTACACAAATATGGAACAGCAAAATTTGGCCCATTGCCTCTGAAACAGAAGCAGAGATACCTTGCAAAAAACCAGTTGTGCATTAAAACTGCTGCCAAGTCCTGCCACCAGTCATCTATTTCTGCACAATAAGAATTCACAATACGAAGACCATGATGTGAATGTAGAGCCTCCATGTTCAAAGTGTGCATTGATCCACCTATTGTATGTAGGAAATCTTCTGGTCACACTTATGGACTTCACTTACAGGAAAGGTCAACACATATTTTCAGTTTTATCGGGCACAGAAGACCATAAATAGTACTGAGGTGGAATGAGTCCAGGAGATTTGGAACTCTCCTCGGTAGCAGACATGTAGCAGTTGTAATTTAAGTCATATGAAGTGGTAACTGTAAGTATTCCACCTCCTCTAGAGAAAAGCAAACAAACCAACCAACCTCCATTATGGTAGACATGCAAAGTCTTTAACAGCTTTACTTTGTCTTCAACTCTACATCTACATCTACATCTACATCTCTGGAATCACCAAGAGGCAACCTTTTTAAAGGTCAGATCACCAAAACGTGTACGACAGCAATACAGGAACTGAATAACTGCACTGATATACCTAAATTAAGATTAAATTAAAAATAAAACCTAAAACCTTACCAGAAAAGTATAGGATAACAAGACATGATTCAAGGCAAAGCTCTTTCCGAGGTTGGTTTCTTTTTGATTGATTAAACAAAATTCTTTTCTACCAGATATGAAGGGAATGATGATATAGAAGACAATACCTGAAGCATTCACCAGCTTTAGTATGTAAAATTCATTGAATTCAGGAATTCTATCTGAAATAGCATGGAGTGTTATTGGCTTTGATCCTTCACCATTCATGAAGCACACAGTCCCATAAGTTTCATAGAACTCTTCTCCTGGCCCCAGCGCAGAGTCATTATCAAACAGCTGCCAGGTCAACGAAACGTTGCCAAAGTGTCCTCTGTGTCTCAAAATCCTGTTCAGTGATACAGAAAGACTGAACGTCCTGGCAGTTATGCATCAGCACTCATTAGTGACGGAAAACACAATTACACTCACCTTCCTTACTGTGAAAAATAACATACAACATTCTAAATAACCATGAACAATAAATACCACCATGAACAATAACACAATCCTCTTTGAAGACCCACAATTTCACAGTATAATTCTCCTCACAGGTATATCACAGGTATCTTAGGAAAAAAGTAAACAATGCAGGTCCATGCAAAGTAATACTGTTAAGCTAAACATCAGCTTGTCCTGCACTTCTATTATGTAAATAATAAATGTGAATGTATAATAGTTCAGCAAGTTAACATTAAAAATTTATATACCTGGCCATCCTTAGACAAGAGAATCATCTACATTGAACCAGAAGCATTTCTCCCTTGAATCATAAAACCTCCTTAAGCTCTTCCTTACATTGGTATTAAATTTAGGTTATGTTCTATGCCCTTCAGAAATCTGTGGTTATTCCAGATTAAGAATGTAGTAAATAAAAACACGGTATTTTTTTTTCTATACCTATGTGGTAACATAATTTCACCAATTTCCAAAAGGCATTATAAATAAAACCTGAAGTGTATAATACCTTTATTTAAAAAGTGTGCTTTACACAACAAAAGTGTGCTTCTGCTTGCCCAGTAAAATAAAATAAAAATAAAGTGAGATTGTATCAGGCTGAAAAAATACTTCAGCAAAACTAGTCTCGGCACAGCAACATGATTATGTTGTTTCTGCTTACAAAGGTTTTCCTTTTTTTGCCATTGGCCAGGGTGCTCTACCCGAGCTGTGCTGCGCTGGTGCAGTGCCTGCAATTACTCCCTTTAAAGCTCAGTGCCACCATAGCTGTTCCCAGCGGGTACGTTATACGCTGCTCTGACCATTTTGTTATTTATGACACAATAGCCAAAGCAGCGATGGTATGGAAGAGTCGACTCATGAGGAAATATACTTCACCACTGAGGACTGAGCAAGGTCCTCAAATGCCAGCGATCTTGGTAACATCTAATTCCATGTATATGTATATACGCTTAGTTCAAATCACCATTCTTCACAACACCAAATCAAAAAATTTTATCCTGCAAATAATATTGTAAAGGACAAAAAAAAAAACCCAACCCAAGAGCAGCATAACAAAAATAAGCACACAATATATTTAATATCCTCTTTTCTTAAGGATTTTAATTTTACAGATGTGTAACACAAGTACGGACCTAATTCACAGTCAGAGGCACCTGATCCAAGGCCTCAAAAGAAATAAAAAAATCAAATAAAAAGATATGAAAGATAATTAAACAAATGTGAAAAGACCCTCTTCCCTAAGTGTTTACTTTATCACATTGAATGTGACCTAACTTCGCTTTGTATCCTCGCTAGAGGTTTCTCAATGAAAAATCAGTATTTTTGTCAAGTTATAACCCCATCCTGACTTTATGGAACATAACAAGGTAAGGTGCCAAGCAAATTAATTTCCTAGCCCTTCTCATTCTGGGAGGAAAATACTTTCAGAGGTCAGACCAAGGAACAGTACTGTCAGTCTAGAAGACAGGGACACCTGGACTTTGAGTAAAGACTTCCATCTGTAATTAACAGAAAGAAGAAAAACAAACTAACAGCAAGAACACAGCAATACAGGTTGTTTGTAGGGAAAGGCTTTGAAGTAGGATGCAGGAAGAAATCAAGAATCACATAGACATAATTAGCTGTATTTTGTAAAGATTCTTTACTTCTCCATTAGTCCAGGTTACATTCTACTCGATCATCTGTATTCTTCTGTGTCTAATGTCTACTGAGAACATAACATAGTCTAATTTATTTACATTTTAACAATAATTTCTGTATACAATAATATACATTTTAATATGCACAGTCTACTTGAAAATATAACAGTTGATGTCTTCAATATATTTACAAATCATTTAATACAAAATTTGGTATAGCGATTTTTAATTTAATACATTTTTATCAATGCAAACTTGCATGAGATTGGATCAAAGTACTATCCATAAAGTACCACATACATCAGTTCAAAAAAAGTGCAAAAGTATTATTTAAAAGTTACTTACAAAAAACTGTTACTTTTGCCTTCTTCCACTGGCTTCTCTAAAGGCTCCAAGGAGAAAATTCCATTAGGATCATCATTTGCTTCAATAATAACTGTAGCCACTCCAGCCTTAAAGATAACAGTATCCCCTAAAAAGAGGGTGATTAGTTTTATCAAAACTGGAATCAGAAATGGAGGTAACTCTAAAACTGAAGTTGTTTCCTTCTCACACCAATTGCTTTTATGGAAAGAAATGAACAATGATAAAACAATCGGTGAAAACCAATATTCAAGATCTTCAGTAACGAGCAAATCAGAGTAAAAATACTTAAGTAGCAACCTCAGACAGAGAGTAGGACACAAGATTTGCAGGAAAAAATGTATCTGACATGACCAGACAAGATGTGATTCTGAGCAGAAAGGATTGCGTGAGAGGTAGTATTTCATGTTTGATCAATTGGTCAAGTCAAAAGAAAAAGATATGTATTCAGAGATCCTAGCTCTCCTTTATACCTAAAATAGAAGTATTGCACTTAAACAAAATGCAAGCTAAGAATAACGTCTGAAGATTTTATTCATACCCATATCACAGCCTATCTGAAAGGAACAAATATAAGACACCTGTGAAGCAGAGGGGAAGCTGGCAGGATTTCTGTGTTTATATTAGCATTGCAGTGATGTTCTAAAACCCTTCCTGTGGCCGCAGGCGTACATTATGTTTCTACCCCCATCCCATTTTTCACCCTATTTCAGAGCATTAGACTTTAGTTCCAAATTAAACGTCTTCTCTGCTTTAACTTCATATACCTCCACCTGCATTTTCTCTGAGCTACAACAGTACATCATTTTCAAAAGTGATGTAACAATAAAAGCATATATATACAACAGATCACAGGAATTTTTTTTTTTTTTTTTCTTTCAGGAATTAAAAAGCAAAGGTAGAGAATCTTAGTCATTCTAGAGAGGCTGCACGGTGATATGATCCTCCTTTTAGAGACAAAGGGAGCCTGCAGTTACCCATTCTTGTAGGACCAGTGTGCCAGGTGGAAAGCCATCCTATGTTCCCAATGGAGTGCTAAGAGAAAATACCTGAAGAAGATCCTGAAGTAGATCCTGAAGAAAGTTAGTAAAGTGGAAAGAGATCACTGAAGAGAAAAATTAAGAAGGGAGAAGAATGGCTTTGTCCAATCCTTTCTGTAAGGTTGATGTTCTCTAAGAGACCCGGGTACCAGCGTGAAAGCCAGCTGGCCTCATGAAACACGTAAGCTGCCTTATACTCAAATAATTGCTAAAAATTCTCCTATCATTCTCCGTCTGACTGCCACCCATGTCTAGGGCAGATGCAGTTCGAGACCAGTGAAGCCTTGTGAGCAATTCATAGACCAGCCACGGGGTGTCCACTGTCGTGTGACCTGAAGCTCTCTCTTGGTCTCACTGACTGCGAATCAGATCATCATCGACTCAAATGAGGGCTAAGACAGTGCGCGTGTCTAAATGATGAAATCTAATTTTATGTTTCCTCATCTTGAATTGAATCCCTGGTAGGTATTCTACTTTGTGAGCCTACCATACAAATCTAACGTGAAGGTATAGTTAATTGTGATGGTTTTCCTTTGCTTTATGAAATTATACAGCCCCTCAAGTCTCAGTCATTGTTTCGATGGCTTACTCAATTCAGTTTGGGTTCCAGTGCAGAGATGTGCAGTGCATTCACAGACTGTTATTACCCCTCAGCTAGAGAATAATAACACCTGAAGCACAGTAAATCATTAACATTTGCTAACACAATTGTAGATGAGTCTCCCACTATACCTTAAGCTTTGGCAGGCTTAGGGGTGGGGAAGGTCTTTATTAAGCAGGTAGAAAAATTTACCTATTTCTTACATTTAACTTATATTTTCTTATCAATATTACACGGCAGTGATGGCTTATTCCAGAAGACATCTATTTTTAAAATAGGAATGTGCTGAATAATTTTGTATCATTTCCTGCTAAATGATAATTATTAAAAACAAAACAAAACAACACAAAACAGAACAAAAAAGACAATGTTATTTCTAAGATAATAAACACATTCTTTACTGGTGGTACATTGGATAATTTCTAACACACATTTTTCTGTAGATTAAGACTTCTAATACTGTATCAATGAAAAAATGTATGCATATATCGCAGTACTACAAAAATAAGGAAGAGACCAATTTACATTGTTTTCCTCTAAAATAAGGCAGGTCTGTTTGTTTTTACAAAAACCAGGCAATTGTGTAGTATACACTGGAGCATGACAAAAAATGTGAAAGAACCCCTCTTTCCCTAAGACTGTTGCAGTACTAACATTCTTTAGCCTTGTGTTTCTGTAGTCAAGTTAAAACCCCATCTAATTTGGAGCATTTACATTTGAAAGAGACTTTCACTCCAGTTTTTGCAGGAAAGGTTTCAGCTGTATCATTTGATTTTTGTTCCCAATTAAATTATGCAAGATGAAAACCCAAACACGCTCCGTACAGTAATTGTATGGAAATGCTGAAACACAGCGTATTCATATAGTACTTGCCATTGATATATTGCTTTATGATTAAGACCAAGCTGGGAAAAAATTGCAGGAAAAAAAAAAAAGGAGAGTTACTAAACATACATCAAAGCATTACTTTTACCTGTAGAATTCAAAAGGAAGATATAAAATGTTTCGTCGGTTTCAGGAGTGTCATCATCATTAATATACACGGATAAATTCTGCTCTCTTTCTCCAACATCGAAGAAGATGACACTGCTCTTCCCACTGGGAACAAAGTCTCCTTCTTCAGCTGTGGCATCTCCATTGACAGTCACATACTGGACAGCAACAGCAGCATCAGCAGATCCATTCCTTACCACTGTAAAGTTGGCAACACTTCCTTCTTTAACACTCACTGTCAGAGGTTCTGAAAACACACAAGCAAGACATCTAGCTGAGTTCAAGCCTGAGCTCCTTGCATCTAGCCTATTTTCTTAATTCTCCCCAAAAGGATCCTCCTCTTCAGCAAAACAGAAGGCACATGCGGTAAAGGCATGGAAATACTTGCGAGTACAAGAGAAGGTGGTTGGACTTAGCCACCTAACCAATCCCAGCATCAGCAAAGAGAATAATGAAATAAAGTAAGGGAAGGTTCTGAAGAAACAAATACAAATTCAACACAACAAAAATATGAGCATTTTATACTAGCTCAGTTGGGATTAGGATTTCTCACTGATCTGGTCTGTCAATAAAATCTGTTTGGAGTACTATATGTATTCTGCATTTAAAAACAATAATATCTAACCTGCAAAATAAATGGGATCATCATTCCTTGCAATTTGTAAAATTGCACTTGTTATATTACCCAGCCTGGCTCCACCAGTAGCATTGAATAAGCTGATGATAAATACTTCCATCTCTTCAGGTTCCTGAAAGGGCAAGTATTAGTGAAATTAATCTCTTGCACACAAAAAAAATGAAGAAATTAAAATGAACAGCTGTGGGGGTTAACAAATTATAGAATTGTGAGTGTTGTCTTTTATTTGTTGATCCTTAAGTGTGTCAAGAGGGATGACAACTGACAGTTCATACAGTTACACAGAAATCATCATCAGTCTACAACCCTTGTAAGTCCCCTCATCTTTACTGTTGTACAGATGACACAAAAGTTATCCTGCAGTTTCCTGCTTGACACATGTAATTTATTTTTACAGTTTTATTTATTTACTATTAGTTATTCTCATTCTGTCTTATATTTCTTCAAATATATCAGCATTAAAAATAAAAAATAGGGCTCCTGTTAGCAAGAAAAGGGTTTTATTCAAATGAACTTTTCTATAATTTAACAATATTCAACTACTCTCAGCTTCTAACTTTTCTGTTTGTATGTTCCCAATGCACAGCTTCTCAAATTCTTTTACGATTATCTGAAATAATCTCAGTTTTATCTAAGTATTTTGATTTTTCCTACAAATAGTTATCAGGCTCTAACAAAACAGACGTCCTTTCTGTCTCCTTAAATTGTAACATTTCAGCACTTACTCTTTGCCCCATACTCACACAAGAACACTGTAAAAATGTTTACCTCATCTGGCAGTGAGTAAATGGTGATATTTTTTGAAAACTCCAGATTATCAAAGAAAATAGTCCCTTGTTCTGGATATATGTCATTGGTACATCCTGGGTCAACAGCCCAAGACACACTAACATTGCCATAGTTTCCTTGGTTTCTTACAACTCTGTAAGCAGCTAAAAAATGCAAACATAAACAGTCAGTGTGCATCTTCAGAAAAACACAAAGAAAAAAGAAAAAGGTCAGCAAAGCTGAAACAAAGCAAAAGGAAAGGAAATTATAGGCAAATCCACTTCTTGCAAAACTAGGAATATGTGAGAGCACTACATGAACGGACACACAGAGTTAGACCACTAAAACAGTCCAAACTTGCTCAGATTTGTTATTTTTTTTGCCTGTAAATGTACTTGATAATTGAATAGAGACAGATAAATTGAAGTCGCCCACATGAAGATTTAGCTCTGTCCTTCTCTCACATAGCACCCTATTCCTCATGCTCCACAAGCAGAGCTGCTACCGCCAGGCTGCACTTTGCACAATACTCCGTCCCTCCTGTCTGGCATATTCTCTAGCCATTTCTTTTTTACTGGATTGATCCCTCTGGCTTTCCAGACCCATCCTCCTCCACCGCTCATCATGCTGGCACTGTCCCACTCTGGAAACTCCCGAGCGGAGACTCGAGTCAGACATTGTCCTAGAAAGGCGAAATGGGGAAAAGTAGGGGCAGGCAGCAGATAAAGCAGTAACTCTGATAAAAGAGAATTACCGGCGTAGATGACTTCTCCTTTACTTTCCTTTATTGTTACTGATAGTTCATCAGGTAGAAACTGAATGACACCATGCGGATCATCATTCTTCAAAATGGTTATATTGACCCTTGTGGCATTCCCCAACTTGCCTGGCATGTCACTGTAGCCACTGAGTACCACAGAATACACCTCATCCAGCTAGAGGAGGGAAACTCAGTCAGAATAAAAATGCATATTCAGTAGTCACACCCAGAACAAATGGCCAAATACCACAGTCACTAGCCAGGCAGAAAGATATATGAATTTAAACAACAGGAAATCACACACATTTTCTACATGCACAATGTGTTTGCCATCAGAACAAAGAAATAATCAGAATTTTCTGTCTCTGATAGGACCATTTTCTCCGAAAATCTACCATTTTTATCAGCAAGGACTAACATGTCTAATACGCTAATACAAATATAGTTGTAATACTCCCTGAAAGGTAAGTTTTCTTTTCTATAAGATTTATTAACATTTCTGGCTTTATAACAGGGAAAACAAAGATTGTAAAAACAGCACACTAATTTAAAAAGAATGTATCAACTTGCTTTATTAAGCTAATGGGACTTTTTATTTCATATATTTATTGAAAAAAGCTTCAAGGAAGATTAAAAAAAGTATTGCACCTATGTAGCTATATGGCAAATATTAGTCTAGGCTGGGGAGCATTGAGTGAAACTGGCAGACAATTACTAGAAAGGAAAAAAAAAAGGAAGTGCTTCTTCATGCAGAGTTCAGTTAAACAATGGCACTTCACACTACAGAATGTCATGGATGCTAAAAAATTACATGGATAAAAGTGTAACTGTTTCAGTTCAGAGAATAAAATGCACTGAGGACTATTAAACCTAAGGACACCACCTATTATTCCAGGCATCCCTGGTTTGGAGGTTGGGATGGCATTCTGGAGAAAAGCCATTACACACTTGTTCTCTTCCTATATATTTGCCTATATTTTAACAAGTGACTAACTAATATGCCTGTGAACATAATCTGAAGGAGAAGAATGTTAATATTTACCTCTGGAATCCCATCCATCCTTGTCAGAAGAGTAAGTATGATCTCTCTTTCACCAGGCTTAAACTCCAGAATTCCTGTGCTTCCATAAAACTCATTATTGTCTCTTGGTTCCACAGTGTAGCGCAGGAACTGCCTGACGAGGCTTCCCCTGCTGCGGACAATCTGCAGTTCGACAGATTCCCCTTCCTGTAAAAAGCAAATCCAGCTTTTTTCTAGCATTCTGCTTAACCTAAATTGTCCATAATGACTGAAAATTTACTCAGATAGATACCTTGATACTGTAGGGACCTCTGGAAGCAGGAGAAAATTCGAAGACTCCTCCCGGATCATCATTTTCCAAAATAATAATTTCACGAGAAGTAAACCCGTATTTCAGTATTTGATTTTCCACACTGACCCTGAGAAAGGAAGGCAAGAGGGTTTTTTTAGGTGACAATTCTGTTTGGCAAGTACATCCATACCTCTGGAAAGGACATCAGAATACTGTTGAATTTTATGAATAAATTGTGAAAACAATTACCTGCAAAGAATAAAACAAATTAAGAAAGACACATCAGTATGTTTTATCCATTTGTAAAAAAAAACTTTTCTTCAGAAGTAACTCTGTTTTCTCATTAGAATTTATAGTTAGCGATTCTGGGTTTTTTAGTCACACATGCACACAACACGCAGGAAAAAGAGATGTGCAGTAAAGAGTTAAGAGTTGCATTCAGTATTATTTTGTGTTTGGGTCAAAACATAAAAGATAATCCAAAAATCACTTAATAAATAGAAATTACATTGCGAACTACGCATTCTTAGCCTCTGCTGCAAAATTAACTATTGCTACAAATAGGAAGGGACTTTCCCGTCAGTACTGTGGATTTCACCCTCACCTGTGTGTTAACCTGCCTCCTGTGAGACGTGGACACTACCTGTAGGATTCCAGTCCGGTTCTAGTGACTGTTGGACCTACTCTCAGTAGATCAGGCTCGTTCCCTTCCTCCTCCCGTACTCACAAACCCACTGCCTAAAAGCACACGGCGAACTGTGCGGGCAGGACCAAACAGAGCTCCTCTTGGTGGAGCATTTCTCTCCCTGGGCTACTGCTACACCATCTTGGTCTTACTCATGGACATGGATGGGCCATACCTGGCAGGAGAAGGAAACCCTGCACACCTCTCGCGTTCATATCCTCAGAGGTGGTATGACCGCATTTCAATGACATTGTTTTAAGTTCATGACATTGAAAATGCCAGAAAAACTACTACTGAAGGGTGCATCAAGAATGCGCCTTCAGACTGATGGTCTGGATATGGTTTATTACACAGCGTTTTATGTATTTAGATTCCTGTGCGTCTTCCGTGCTTCCTGGAAGAAAATTTCAATGAACTCTTGGTCCAACATATTGTAAGTATTTTCACAGTTTCACTGTACTACAACGCAGACTTCATGAAACAATATTTCACATAGAAAGAAACGTGATCTATTATAGCCAATATCTGAAATCAGTTCCAGAACTGTTTCCACAAAGAATCCATAAATAACTGGAACACGCAGACACCAAAAAAAAAAAAAAATAAACAGCACTATCTTGTAGCAAAGTCTACTGGGAGGACACAAAACAGGAAATACTGTTTAAAAGGGTAACATGTCATGTTTGTCACACATTAAAAAAATACATGAGCGGACAAATAACTTGTGTTAACATAAACTAAATGTAGGTTATTCGAAAACAAGATAACCTCTCATCTTTGACCACAAAAAAACTTCTTATAATTCTAGTCAGTTCAGTCATTTAGTTAGGGCAAATCATATTTCTGTCAGTTTAAAAGAACTAATCCATTATTGCATCAAATGCTCAAACATCAAACACTGAGCCATGCATTCATAACTTCCATCACTCACAGACCTTAAAGAAAGAAACGCCTTTAAGCCAGAACCCCATGCCATCAAATTAAACACCAAAGGGCAAGCATGCATTGTCTGGAGAGATGCAGAAGATGTGACTCCTGAGAGGAAAAGAAATGATAAAGACGGATTCTGTCCAAACCAATCACTTGTAAAACAAAGCATTGATTCACTGAAGACAAACCACAGTTCACTGCACTTACCCAAAGTACACGACAAACCTTTCTGTCTCTACCCTGTCAACACAGAAAGAAAGAAAGGACAGGGATGGAGGAAGGAACGAAAGTGCCACTTGCTAGAATTTCAATAGTACTAATCTTAGAAAAGAATAATAATTCAAAGAAAAAAACAACACAAAGCTTTCTGTATCCTTTCCAAATGCTTACAGTGTTTGTTTTATGGGAACCCTATTTGCTTGGCATTTTTCTGTTGACAAATGCTAGCAAGTGGGCAGATCCCGCCTGGCAGAAATGTCCCCATGACCAACCCAGCATGTCAAGACCATCCACGGTATATCCTACGAACCCCTCCTCCAAGGGGTCCATTACTGTCAGCCTCTGTGCCTGCTCACAACTCCACCAGCAGCCCACATTTATTAAAAGCCCTTCATTTTAAAAAAATAAAAATAATCTACACGCCTCCATGATATATTTCATCAATCTGCAGAAGTAATGATAAAAACAGATCAGCACAGATAAGTGGGAGTTATAATGGCTACGTATTAAAAACTATTTTGGCACAAAATCACATCAAACTTTATTTTTGATAATTTTTCAGTTAACCAGATTACCAAAGTAAAATACCGATATAAAAATACAATAAACAACAAAAACAAAAATAAGAGCATTTGCTAATCTCTTAATTGGTTCCATTTTGACCAAGCACATATAACAAAACTACCACATCAAGTCAGATGAAAGGATAGCATTATTCTGCAATGGCAACCATGCATTTTGACTTTCTTAATCTAAAATAAATAAGTATTTAAATATAAAACCTGTATCTTCTATCAAAATGCCACAAATGGATTAGCACAGCATTTAAAAAGTGAAATTCTGACTTCACTAATCTCAAAAAGAACTCAGTTTTGTAATTCAGGAGAGATAAGAGTTCACTCAAAAGTTTGAGAAAATAAAGCAAATACACTTGCAGATAAATTCTTTCAAATAGGAGATCTGAGTTAAGAGAAATTTTTCATTGATTTCCAGTGAGACTAGATTTTAAATATCATATATTGAGACATTCTCCCTTCCATCAGAAACATACGCAAAGTTGTTCCAAAACCATCAAAGTATTAATACAATGAAAAGATCAAGGACAAAATTCCAGAGTGGTAACGCTAAAATTTAATTATATTGCTAAGCTGTTGGTAATATAATTTACAACAGAGAATACAAATGAACCATTATGTCAAGTGAGTTTTTGATATGTATGCACAAGCTTAAGTAGCTAAGACATAATTCATCAGAAAGTGAAAGGGAATTCCAAAACTAAAACCTCTTTCAGCTTCATGAAGTTACACTGCATGAGTCCAAACACAGCTCAGACAAAAAAAGCCTGTTAAGGTGAACTGAGGAGTCGTGCTAGAATCAAATGTATTTTGTAATGCAAAAATGGAAGCACTGCAGAAATCCAGACAGTAGCAGAAATGGAATAGTCACAAAGTACCATGAGGTGTGCATCTTCAGTGTCTCCAGGTGTTCTTTGAAACGACTTAGAAGACTGGCAATACTTTACTACTTTTAAATAGTCACAGTTTAAATCAAATCGGAATCTAGAGAACTTGCCAGTCAGAAAGCAACTAGTCAGATCCAGCCCATCCACTGCTAAAGGAAACCATTGTTCGGGAGGTTTTTCCATCCAAGTCCCATTTTCAACACTAGGATCAGCTGATTGACTGACTGATTGATTGATCTGACCATGTTTTCTCTACAAAATGCTATCACTGTTCTGGCATAGTAAATGTTAGTTACTATTCAAAAAAGGCATAAAATAGAATATGTGAAAATGGAATAGAAGCACCTAGGCTTAGGCTTCCAACTCTGAGCTGCTCTTACATGAGCAATGGTGTATGCAATAGGTCCCTTGTGTCTACGCTCTGAGGAACACACTTATAAATTCCCCTAACACCCCTGGACCAGGACCCACCAGGTGACTTCCTGGCTTGACCTTGGATGTGTCTCCCCACTGTGGACCTGCCTGGCGATCGCGGGGCTGCGCCTGACTGCAGTGACCATCTAAACCTGTCGTGTGTTCCTGGCTGGACCTGCCCCATCGCCGTGACCTTGCCTGATGCCCTGGGCTCCTGGTTGTCTCCAGTTACCTGCTCCAGCCTGCTCTCCTGCCTCGTTACGGGTGGTGGGATGGACCCCTGATCAACTAGCCACGTTACCAGGCTGGACACCACACAGCCCACGGGCCACCAGCCATCAGGTCTTCCTACATGCCCTGACAATGTCCAAGAACAAGGCACTGTTCGCGTACAGGTCTTTCATCGCAGAGTAAAGAGGTCCGAACTTCCACAGAGTGCACAGCATCAGCTTAGTCCTGTTCCACTCTTTGTGGTATGTGAAACCGTCTCTTTAGGCAGTCCTATAACAGCAGTGTGGAAACAGAACAAAAACGGCTATTCAGAACTTCCAAAACTCACTGTTTGCCCTGGTGAGAGCATTTAGAAGTAACAATAGAAGTTAAACAAAATTGCTTAGCCGTACCAAGGAGCTCCAGCTACTAGAGACAGCACTTGACCAGGAGTAA
Organism: Sterna hirundo; assembly: GCA_009819605.1. Taxonomy (NCBI): domain Eukaryota; kingdom Metazoa; phylum Chordata; class Aves; order Charadriiformes; family Laridae; genus Sterna; species Sterna hirundo. The sequence continues at coordinate 3,644,932 of CM020462.1, forward strand.
GGAGATCCCTCTCACTGGGAAAGCCACTTGCCTTTTCTTCTCGTCTCAGCTTTACTTTTTCTGTAAAATGGCTATCTGTGGACATGGAGTTTCATTTTATCACAGAGGATGAGCCCTGGCAATATTTATGCTGCTAACATAAGAAACACAATCACGAACTGCATTCTGTGTTTTCTGTGATGAAACAGCTGTAAAAAACACATCCCGTATGACAAATCTCACGCAGAGTGACTTGTCACTAGGGAAATTCTTTCTTTAAAAAAAGCTTAATTATTATTTAGCAAGAACTACAGATTAATTAGGATAACTGACAGAAGCTTCAAAATGTTTCTTGCAATTTTTTTAAACACATAGTATGACAAAATGCAGAAAGAAGATTTTTGACTGAGTTTAAAGTAGCATGGCAATTTCAATGTTATTATGAACTAAATACCACTGCAAATAAAATAATAATTATTAAGAGATACAATGTGGTCGAATTTGCTACCTCTAGACCAAGAATCGGAATTCTGCAAAAAGTGTTTTGAAAGGCACCTGAGAAACTGAATTGTAACTGTGAATCTGTATTGATGTTACTATTAAAAATACACTTCTCTAAAAAAACTTTCTTTTCTGTCAGGGCACCTCAGAAAAGGTGTATTAAGATTGCCTGTGGAATGCTATGCAATTTTCTTCCTAGATTTGTAGTCAGTGTTCTCCCCTTCAATTTTTTCAGGATTATCTACTCATTTATTTAGTGGCAAGACCTAGCTTTAAAGAATAGTATTAAAGTAGGATTTGCCACATTATAAACTCCACAGTGCTGCTCATCAGAGGGAACACCTTCTCTCCAGGTTTAATCCATTGATGATTTGATTTTGGAGGCGATTTTAATTTTTGTTACTCATAGCAGGAGATATACGGTGTTATTATTTTGAAAAGTAATAAAACCTAGCAGTAGGTGTCCAGCAGCACTCATTTAAACATTCTACTACTATTTCCAAATAACTTTTTCCCCATCAAAACTAAGTCCAATCAAACCCTTGAAGAAAAAGCCATTTTACTCTGAAAGAGTTAATTCATACCACATCACACATGTTACTTAATAGAAAAATCACCTAAGTAAGAAACATAAGTATAGTTTTGAAAAGACACTAACCACAGGAAATCATCAATTTCGGGAAAAATCCCAGCTCCACTAAACAGTATATTAGTGTTTCTGTGCATGCCAGTACACACAGCAACCCGCAACAGATAAACATTACTTGAGCCCTGAATTAAGGACCATAGACAGTATGCAGTGCTTTAAATAGGCCTTCTATGATTTGCTAACTTTTTGTTAGCACACAAAATGTTAAACAACTACCAGGCATTTCACAAGGAAAAAGTCAAACCTATGTTTTGCATTTGTGATTTTTAAAAAATCTACTTTCTAAATTTACTCAGGACAGAATTTCAGTCGGTGGAAACTTGCATCGCATCACAAAAATCACTAGAACTATAAAAATCCCCCTGTTACACTGCTTCAGTTTTGCTTTGTTATATATAATAAATTACATTTAGCTAATAACATATGTACATGAATCTGTTCTGGCATCCGAAATTATATGAGTCACGACTCAAAAAAAAGTTGAGGATAAGGACTATTTAAACAGTCATCCGTTCTTAGATTGCCGTTGTCACAAATTGAAGTAATTTTATCAGCGTATTGCAGCGTATCTGCACCTTACTGAGGGGCCAACAACCGCCAGGAGGAGAATTCGTTGTGCAGAGGGTAAAAAACTCAACAACCAGATTGTTAATAAAACTGATTTCTATTTGTGCTTAACAGGTAACCTGAATGGCCCCACTATGTCTATATACTTCCACAAAGCATACACACAATTTCCATGGCCTGTTCCACCTACATTCATCAAGAAGACCAAGGCCTTTTCTTTCTCACACAGATTTCACTACAGACATCTGGCTTTACTTATGTTTGGTCTCAATTCAGGCCTATTCAGATATGGGCAGGCATTCAACCTGAAGCTGCTCCTAAAAAAAGAAAATATGAAGAAGCTTCAGCAGGTACAGGATTGTCTTGCTTCATTATTACTTACCTGTCTTCTTTGGAAGCATATTGTTCATGATACACGTTGGCCTCCATTTCATGGGCAGAATTCAGAGTTATTTTTAATACCTATGGCCTACGGACAAAGGCCACAGAGCAAGGAAGGAAAATACTATTTTCAATGGCTTGGAAAGCTTCTTTTATAGTTATGGATGTAATCAAAGCTTGTTTAAAATGTAAACTGCCTTAACAACACCACTCAGTTGTAAATAATACATCCCTGTTAGAACTAATTATTTTTATTATTTTACCCATGCTATTACTAATTGCAATAAATAGAATGCTTATGGACGTATTTCTATGTCTACAGTTTCATTAAAGCTCTTGCATGCTCTATTTTCCTACTGACTTATGCTACAATTTATAGAACAGTACAAGCACAACCACAGCACAGTGCATCTTTGTTTTCATGCTAATTCACTACTGCTGTGAGGTGCTGGTTGCCAGCCTTGGAAACTGAAATCTTCTGTTCATCCAGAAAATACAAACCGTGCAGAAAGCGATACCACAAGCTTACATACATAACCCTGCCAGTATCCTTCAACCCTGATTTGGAGAGTCGTCTCCAGCACTGAAAGGATGATCTTCGCAGTCATTTCATTCTTGGCTTCTGCTAATGTTGAAGTTGCCAAATTTCACTCATAGCCTTGAGGGACACTTTTCAGGTCTAGAGAAAAGTTCAGATTTTATCTCCTCCTTGTTTACTTCTTTTTCCAGGCCAGACCACCTGTTCTTTACTTCACTTGCTGATCTTGCCAACTGTGGGAAAGATGCTTACTACTGGCGCACTTTTTACCAGCCACTTCAGCGCCAGCAGAACCTGCTGCTCCCATCACACATGGTAAAAGCAGAACAGTGGTTAGGTTTGTTCAACTGCCAGTTCAACCCTCATTGCAGTCATGGTTTTCAAGGCACACCCTAGGGTTACCACTCAGAGTAAGTGGCAGAAAGCTGTAGTTACACACACATGCAGAGCTGTCAGAACTTAAAACGTTAACCTTTTATGCTGTTTGCTTCCTCTACCTACTTATTTGTTTCCTACACTTCCACTTCGATTTTCTGGCCACTTTGTACAACCTCTTCCTAACTTTGGTCATAGAAACATAGAACATAGAATGGTTTGGGTTGGAAGGGACCTTAAAGATCATCTAGTTCCAACCCCCCTGCCCTGGGCAGGGACACCTCCCACCAGCCCAGGTTGCTCCAAGCCCCGTCCAATCTGGCCTTGAACCCCTCCAGGGATGGGGCAGCCACAGCTTCTCTGGGCAACCTGGGCCAGGGGCTCACCACCCTCACAGCAAAGAATTTTCTCCTAATATCTAATCTAAATCTGCCCTTTTTCAGTTTAAAACCATTCCCCCTTATCCTATCACCCCAATCCCTGGTCCAGAGACCCTCCCCAGCTTTCCTGGAGCCCCTTTAAGGACTGGAAGGGGCTTTAAGGGTCCCCAGAGACTTCTGTTCTCCGGGCTGAACCCCCCAACTCTCTCAGCCTCTCCTCCAGCCCTTGGAGCATCTTTGTGGCCTCCTCTGGACCCGCTCCAACAGCTCCGTGTCCTTCCTACATTGCTGGCCCCAGAGCTGGACACCATATGGCAAGGGGAGTCTCACCAGAGTGAAGTAAAGGGGCAGAATCACCTCACTCAACCACCTGGCCACGCTTCTTTTGATGCAGCCCCGGATGAGATTGGCATTTCTAATCTTAGTTTCCCACTTCGTGCCAGAGACTCTAACGAATTTCTTGAGACGAACCAGTTTCATCCACAGGAAGGAGAGCAGAGAACTGCTTGCGCTAGCCTCCATTTGTTTTTGACTTGAACAGGACTGTCTTTCCAACACAGTGAATAGCCACATTAGAATGAAATAACTCATTCTGCACTAGATGCATCCACCAGCCAGCTTGTACAGAAGCAAGCCAATCCTGCAATGGAATAACATCTTTCCTGCGTGACAGAATGACGTTAATAAAACAGAATGCTCAAAAAAGCAGCTTTTCGAAACAGGGTCAGCAGCAGCTTGTGGAATTGGTTGCTGGTTTGCTCTATGTAATCACCATGGGTACCTGGTATTGGAGTTCCCAGGAGTAGTTTGCACTTCCTATATAGGACAAGAATACTTCTTCTGCATCAGGTAAGGACTGTGTAAGTAGTAGATAGTCTATGTGGACGTTGCTGCTGGCAGACCCCCATTACTGTGTTTCCAGAAAAAGTGGAAAAATGTACCTTAGACTAATCAGAGGTAGTAGAAGTGGTGATATTTCTAAACTATACATACAACTGAGTTGTTGGAAGCAGGACAGAAGACAAAGCCAAGGTTCTCCTGTTAGTAAATCAAAGAGGGAATACGCTCCTAGATATGAACTAATTTAAGTATTCTGAGTAGTGTTCACATGCAGGCAATAGTATCTCCTGAGGTTCCTTACAGCCTTAATTATCCTAGAAGCTGGATCTCCTGCAGAAAGCAGACTACAACACTGCACTTCAGCTCTCTCTGTAGCCAAAGAGTGTGGAAATGGTCACACTGCACTATGTTGGAAGCCAGGAGTTGTGATGGAAGTGCCTAATTACCAAGAGTAAGCAATACTGAACGTGCAAATCAAACAAATAAAAAGCTGATCTAATTCTGCAATGACATGCTAGCTATGAACCTTTTTCAGACAGAAACATAGTTATGTATTGTTTACTACTCTTCATTATAATTTTCCCAGTTATCTCACTAATACTTTTCTGAAAAGATACATGTTAAGGCAAGAGCTATAACTAAAGATTAAAGCTGAAAAACTTTCTAAATACCATACCTTATCTTCATCAAAATATAAACAAAATTAAGTTGTCAGATAATAAGTACAACACAGTTTCTTACGTTGATCTCCAGTCAAAGAAGGATGCAAACACTATCTGAATCAAGGCCTAATACTCCTTCAGGCCCTTCATTCCTTATCAACACAATACAGGAATACCTCCTAATTAATACTGTGCTAATTTGTTATATATAAATTGAGTGTTACAACTGATACATAGGGATAGAGATTAGGGTACAATACCTGTCCAAAGTTAATAACACAGTTTCATTCATTTCAGGTATATCATCAGCTTTAACAGTAACGTTGATTGTAGTATCACTTTGTCCGGACAAGAAAACAACGGAGCCATTAAAAGGACTTATATCGTCATGTGTTACTGCCTTTTGATTGAGACCAGAGGGTTTCAGACTCCAAAACACAGTTGCTTGACCATCAGTCCCATCTCGATGCAATCCAATGGAAACCTATGGAACAGACGAGTCTGTCATGACTTGTAAAACTAGATGCAAAAACAATTACTTGTCAATTACTATTCGAATGTGAGCCTCAAAATGTGAGCTTGGTTTTTTACTCATACCTATGTATAAGACATGAAATCAAAGATGGTATATCAACAAAAGTACTGAATCTTATCCTTTTAATAATTTATCAGTTATAAAATCAGACAGTGGAGATGACAGATTATTAATATCGTAAATCACTTAGCAACCATAAACTTAAAGAGCGTTGTACAACTGATTTAATCAGTGCCCCCCTCATCAAGACACAACCTACATTCTAAACTACCATATTACCCTGGCTGCTGTAGTACAGTGCTGACCTGCACTCTGCTTAAGGAAATCAGCAGTTTTAATATCATAATGAGAAACAAGCCAGCTGATTCAGGATTTGTGGGAAGATTTCAGTGAAGACAACTGGGGGGAAGAGGGAAGATGTATGAAAAAAATGTTTTAAAAAAGGTTTCTATGGGTGGGACTAAAGCACTTGGACGGCAACGCTTTTGCAAATGCTTCTCTGGGTTCTGAGAAACCTAAAAAGCATAATTGTTGGAACACACACTCAGCAAGCCAAATAATACGTTTGCATGTAAGTAAATCAACTATAAGACAGACAGATGTTTCCATGAAATGAAGGAGTGATATCAGTCCTGCTTCACATTACCACCTTTGCTGTTGGTGAGAGAGATTAAAACTGTCTACAGCATCTTTTGTTACGTGTGAGCATCGAGACCTAGCCAGTTTTAGATGCTTACGGACAACGCAAAGATCAGCCTCACTTTCCTGATAATGACTAACACATGATTTCAGATCTTATTTTCACAAGCACTTTTTTGTCTTCTTATTTTTATTTTTTTTTTTTTAAACAGAGGAATATTTGAGATCAGGCAGAACTTGGAGGATTTTCCTCACATTAACTTTCCAATGTTACAGTGACTATAGCAAACTTTGCTTTCTCCAAATAAATTTTCCATACTAACGGACAATAAAAAAGGTTTACTTACCACTGTAGCAGGGGAATCTTCTGGCTCAGAAAGAATAATTGGAAGATTGCTAACAAAGCCTATTTCTCCATTTGCAATATCTGGAGTAATCCTCAGAGAAATATTTTGAATCTCACCTAATCTAGGACTCATAGGTGGGATTAGAGGAATTCTATTCACCAGTTCAACTTTTTCCAGCTGTAGGAGAAAGTAAGAAAAAACTGGGAAATTAGAAGCCTTAGTACCAAATCGGAACAATTCTGACATTTCAGAATAAGTTTCATATGTGGGGAACAAAACATCTCCAGAACAAATTTATCTTTCTGGCAATACTGCTGCTACAAAAATGTGTAAGTAGATGTGTCAAAGGAAATGACGTGGATATTGTGGAGCTCTGAATGGTGTACCTCTCAAGACTAATCATGTTCATTTACACAACTAGATGTATGTAGAGGGAGAATGAACCTCCTCGATCAGCCAATTCAACACTAGACCTGTGAATAACATTACTGATTTGACAAGTGGCCCAAGCTACGGTCCTAACTTCATTTTTTGTGCCATGCATTGATAAAAATCAGCGGAAGTCACTGGAACCATAACAATTTACAGCCTCTGATGAAGCCAAAGAACGATCAGTCTTTTTTCCTCTCTCTTTAAGGACTTTTCTATTTATGATAACTAACAGATTAGAATTGCATTCAGAATTGAAAATCAGTACACTGTTTCTAAACTGACATAGTACAGAAAGCAGGACTTGGCTGGTAAATATTTCTTTCCAATATAATTCTGTCTACATCCATCACTATAATGTTTCCGCAACTGATTTGCATATACTTCTGCACACATTTCACTGCGGCATGAACAATGGCAACCACCTTTCACTGCCACAAGGATGTTTTTTGCTTGGAGTTATCAGATGTTATCAAACAGTTAAGGTTTTATTGGAGGGGAAAGTGGCCTTATTTAAATCCATATAGTGATCACAAATCACCACTTCAACTGATGATTTTTGAAGTCCTTCAAAACTCCTTTTAAAGTCCTTCTTAAAATCAACTTACATAAAAGACTTGGGCTGTAACATACTTTCTTCCACCATTGCTTGAGTAAGACACAAAAATATTCATGCACATTTTATTTGATGAGAGATGGAAGTGTTTTACAAATACCATATTCAGTAGTTGATTCTCAACCATACCAGTTATTTATCGAGAATCTGAGGAAGAGATGGTGGGACTGTTTGTTTTGCTAGTTTTCTAAGATATCTTTTAGATCCTGCAATTAACAGTATGCAGGTGGACCACTATGTGGTTGTTAGCTCAGTAAAGTTTCTGAAATATTACACAGCTGAAACAGTACAGGACAGTAACTTTGAGATAAAAGTAGTAATTAATGAAGAACCAAGGCTATGGTTTATTCCTTCAGTGTTTCCTCTTAAAACAAATCAGTTCATGAGGAAAAGAGAACACATTGTGAATTGAACAATAATGATGAGTAGTTTATTAAATTAGTTAATCTTCCTGTCCATCCCAAAACCCGCGCCTCAGACTACAGTAGGTTATTTAATTAAAGATGTCACAGCAGAATGCTAATCTCACTTTTCCAGTTCCTCTATCCATTCTCTAGCTGCGTTTAAGCTTCATTTCCTCCTCCACTCCTCCTCCCCCAATTCCTGCGTTGATCCTTCATTGTGCCTAGTACAAACGCTGTAATCTTCTCATTCTAAACATGTTCACTGAGATTATCGTTTATTCACAAAGTAGAAGGATTGTCATAGTGATAAATGGGGGTATTTTTCTTCCTTCTCTATGAGTTTCTAAATGAATTTTCTGTGCTGGAAAGCCTGTCTGATTTTGTTTCTTCAAACAAAAAGATTTTTATGGTTCATGGAGAAAGTACAGAACATTCACCCCTCCGCCTCCCTGGAATCCACAGTTTGAAAAGCCGGGCGAAGCGCCTGCATTCTGAAATACTTATCATATGTGTGTCTTGTCCATAGCCCACTCTGCAATGTTATTTATGATGTATCATTCTAAAGGGGCTTGGAATTAGATATTTCAATTCTGTAGATCTTTAGGGTCCTGTAAAACATACCAACCTATTCTAGTATTCCAGAACACAATTCCCTACCTAACTGTGAATGCCAAAAAATGCATACTAGTAAAACAATAAGAGAATGTGGGGAGAAGGAGGTGGAGGAAAGAAATCTTTTCAAGGTCCCAGTAGTAATTAATACATCTTTAGGAGACTGCTAAATTAAAGAAAAAACCTGGCAAATTTTAGATCTATGGGTTTAATATCAACGTCTTAATTTGAACACTCTAAAGACATCTGATTTAAAATTGAAAGATTAAAAGGAACTAAGAAATGCCTCTAAAGGAACTAAGAAGAGCCTCTCTGATTTGCGCTTTGGATGTGCCAAGTCATCCTTCTGTGTACCAAGATCACTACTTGGGCTCTTAATCCCAGATGACCAGAGTGCCACAGTTAACCGCAGGAAGTAGAGATTATTGGGCTTTATTAACTGCACATGAGAAAATAATGATAATAAATACCAACGACAATGCCCAGGATCTTCCACAGCAATATAGCTGAACTATATCGTGCTAAAAACGTAAGCAAACTTGGATTTCTCCAGTGAAAAATGAAAGCCCTCATTGGAAAGTGGAAATTCTTTCTTTAGATATTTTTGCTGAAAATCCATTTTTCCGTCAAAAACAGAGTTTTAGTGGATTTTTCTAGCCAGTTCTAATTAGCAATGACAGAACTTCCCTTCTTACAAATTCAGTTAGAAACAGAAGAGGAAAAAAACCCAAACGGGGCAGCAAGGAACACTATACAGAAAAATTGGAAAAAATACTTTTATGTTCTCTGGCCAAATTCATATATAAATGGAATATCATATACGTTTGACTATTTAAAAATTATATTTACTTGTTTGTCATTTCTAAAATTTGTCATGGTTCTGTAATTCAACTTTAAGAACCTTAATTTGGTTAAATTGAAAGCCAAGGGGTAGACAGAGAAATGCACCTAAAAGTTAACTAACTTCTGCAACACTGATCTCATTTTGTTAAATTCCATTATTAAAAGCTGAATCCTGTTACAAGAGTCTATTTTTAAAAATGCATAATTAGTAAATAATGATTAGGAATAGAGCTCTTTATGGCATATTTATGGAAGCTGTCTCTAAATAAGAAAGTTTTCTTAGCTACAGAGATCATAATGTTTTGTTTGGGTTTTTTTGTTTTGTTTTGTTGGTTTTTTTTAACAGGTAGGGTCATTTTAACTACGCTGAAAGGGAAAGAGCCACTACAAATTATATCCTTTATATTACAAGGGCTAGAAAACCACCCCAAAACACAACTGAGATACCTGTATGAGGAAATGAGCACCATTTTGAAGAAACGCATCATTTCTTATTGGTATATTTAGAGTGTCTTGTGTTTTTCCTTCTGGAAACATGAGAATGCTTCTTCTAGACATATTCAGAATGCCATCTTTCGCTCTCTCGGGATCCAGAACTCCAGCTGGAATATACAGTGCAGTATAAACCAACTGCACATCCCCAACTGTTCCTCTCTCCCTTACAAAACTCAAGGATAAAAAGCGTCCCGTTGGATTACTTTCAATCTTCTGATTCTCCAAAGGATAAAATTTTATTAGGCCATAAACATCATCACTGTCCTGAATGTAAAACAGAAGCTGCAAAACAGAAAAGAGCATCACTTACTCTGTGCTACAGTTACTCTATACCATAGTTTTCATGCTTTCATGAAAGCACGTCCTGACTGTCACCATACATTTTTCTCCTTAGTGAACCGGCACTCAGGAAAGAAATCAGATTGACAGCCCCAAAGTATTCTTTGTACACAAGCAGCGCAACACTGAGTGTGGCAACTTTCCCACTATGCATCATCCATGTGCCAGAATGAGCTCTGAATAACTGATTTTTTGGTTCATCAGCCAAAGTGAATAATTTAAAAATGTTTCAGATCGTGAAAAATTTCATTTTATTCACCAAGTTCATTCCAACCATTTTTGAGACAGACTAAGTAGGGACTTGAGTCACAGAACTGTCAGCAATGCTAGCCACCCTTTATTTAACAGTTCAGAGGTCACAGTCTTAATCACCAACCCCTCCTCTTGAAGCTGTTAGTCTGTGTAAGACATTCCAATAATCATTAAGACAGCAAGTGAGCAAGGGAAAATTAACATTCCTGCTTTCTCTTAGCAAGCAGTCACTCAAGACACCACTTATGCAATCCTGTGTATCATGGGAATAATCTAAGCTGAATGCTACCATATTAAAAAGGTCTGGCTTTGTATGTTAGAGCAACCCAAATACTTGGATATGGCTCTATATACTAAGATTATATTCAGGACTAATTTGTTTGATTTATATTCAAATGGCCAGCAGGGTGGGGGGGGGAATTCTGCCCCTCTGCTCCACTCTGGTGAGACCCCCCTGCAGTGCTGCCTCCAGCGCTGGGGCACCAACAGCAGAAGGACACGGAGCTGCTGGAGCGGGGCCAGAGGAGGCCCCGGAGATGCCGGGAGGGCTGGAGCCCCTCTGCTGGGAGGACAGCCTGAGAGAGCTGGGGGGGTTCAGCCTGGAGAAGAGAAGGCTCCGGGGAGACCTTCCAGCCCCTTCCAGTCCCTACAGGGGCTCCAGGAAAGCTGGGGAGGGACTCTGGAGCAGGGAGGGGAGCCATGGGACGAGGGGGAACGGTTTTAGCCTGAAAGAGGGGAGATTAGAGATGAGATCTGAGGAAGAAATTCTTTGCTGTGAGGGGGGTGAGCCCCTGGCCCAGGTTGCCCAGAGAAGCTGTGGCTGCCCCATCCCTGAAGGGGTTCAAGGCCAGGTTGGACGGGGCTTGGAGCAGCCTGGGCTGGTGGGAGGTGTCCCTGCCCAGGGCAGAGGGGAGAACTAGGTGATCGTTAAGTTCCCTTCCAACGCAAACTGTTCTGTGATTCTATGATATTCAAGATCAAACCCTTTAGCCAGTTTGGCCAATCAATCAACATTACCAAAACTGGTAAGGTCCCTACTTGTTAGCTATTATTATCTTCTCCAAAATAATTCTAAAAGCAAACTTACCTCAGATGGTTCACTGACTTCTGCACCTCCCTGTACTGTATGAGCTAAGAGTTTCAGAAGATAGGGCTCTGCCTCTTCTGGTATATCGTCATTAATAATGTTCAGAGGAAGTGTGACCAGCATCTGTCCCTGGTCAAAACATATCTCCCCCGTCTCTGGAATGAGGTCTGCAGTGACAGGTGAGGGATCACTGCTATTTCGGATTATAACCCAGGTAACGGAAACATTTCCATGTGTTCCACCACTTCTTACAATCGTGATCCCTTCAAACCTACAGTTTTGAATGAAAACAAAACCCCATGATATAAAGTTATAATTAATATCGGCTTGCTTAGTTATCGATTCCCTGAAGGATTTACACTGACTTCAGTGGAATAAATGATATTTGATATCACTGGAATAAACTGATATTTGATATCAGTGGAATAAATTTGTATTTGAGTGAGGGCTTAAAGTTTGTGAAATCGTAACACACATCTAAGACTTTTCTTAGAGTGCTTACTCATAAGCTCTCTGTAATGTCTCTAAAGATATTTGTTTGAACTCATTCTGTTTACTGTGAGAAAGATACTGAGAAGTGAAGATTTGGCATGTTTTATATTTGTCTTGAGAAATGCATGTCAAATTTCTGAAAATTTTTTCTTAATTAACTTCTATATCAGAATACAGTTGGCAGGTATGAACATTTAAATAATGATCCTGGATGAACTATTTGCCTCTGTACTGAAATATTAAGCTATTGGTATTTATGATACTGGAAATATCATGTTTCCTGCATCTGATAGGCACATGACTACAACAAAAAGTCTGGGAATCATGACTTACAAACATTTAGAAAGCAAGATTTATTTCTTTACTGCTCATAAGAAAGAAAGATAAATATTGAAGCGCTGGGGTCTACGTACTGTAAAATATTCTTTCTAAATCGTTCTCAGTATGATAGCTTGATGCATTGCCTGTTTCTCTGGGGATGAACCACATCAATAGCCAGCAGTGGACGCTTTTATTGAGACTGTCAATATTCTAGCATCAGTCCTGCCTATAAAATTTGTGCAGAGCTTTAATTTTAATCTCTCTGTAAAATTAGAAATATTTAACTTATTTGTAAGTTTAAGGTAAGTATTTCATGGTAGACACTCAACACCTTTTTTTTTTTAAACAGAGACTGTTTTTATATATAGTAAATACCAAAATTTACCAGGGAAGGCAGCCAGAAAACTGTTTGCCACTTGTATGAACTGATGTGTGGCAGCATCATGACTTCATTGATCCTGCCTTTAGATTAAGGGTTTTCCAGTATTTTGATAATGTGATTAAATATTTACAGTTTCTACATACAGTTCATAAATATTAAAATAGTTCCTGTATAATTAGACATTCCCACTTCCTTGAAAGCTTTGCAGATTATAGTTGATAATAATAACAACATATTAAGTGATTTCTACATTGTATTTTCAGTAGTGATTTTACAATTACTTTCAATGAAATCCTAAAGATGCTTAACAATGCCAAACAAATCTCTTAAACTGACTAGATACTAAATTTGAAGATTTGTAGTACCTTGAAATTTGGTCTTCATCAATGATAACAGTCTGAGCGAACAGGATACTGTTGATTGATAGTACTCCATAGGGTTTATCGTTCGGTTGGATGGTGACGTGAACAACAGATGGATTAACCAAAACAGCATCTCCCTGCAAAGTGTCCTTAAGCAGCATAATCTGAAAGGTCTCAGCAATTTCTGGTATGGCATCATCAAGGATCTTAAATTTCATATATGTTTCATGAACTAGAGGTGGGAAAACAATAGTTGTATTTGGCTGTAGATCGAGGAAGTCTACATTAAGCTGTGCATGTGCTGTTGAATTCCCAGTTATGATGGCGTAACTGACAGAGACTTCATGTTCATCAGGTCCAATTAATTTTCCACTGGCATCCTTACCACGAACCACTTGAATTGTGACCACATCAACTTCCTCAGGCACCATGTAAGCACTCTGAACAAAACGCACGGGACTGTCATTTTTCTTAATATTAATCTGAACAGAATCTTTTGTGTTGTTGATTTCAGCCCCTCCCTCCACGCTCCGCAGATGAACAACAAACAATTCATCATTTTCAGGTATCTGGAAAAATAATATTAGCAACCGGGTGTAAGTCACGTTTCAAATACATGCAGAACACTCTTACTGAGAAATACATTTTATGTATTTCGCAGAAAAGGAAAATAATACAAACTCCACTGCGCATTTCATATTAAAACAAACAGGAGAGAAGTCTTTCTTTTAACTTTGGCTGAAAATCATTTCTCAAAATTGAATGTTTCCATTTTCTAAAACACTCTTCTGTGCTCTGGCAATATGAAAAAGGGTGGAAAGCCAAACAAAAGCAAAACTAAAACTATGCAAGAATCAGAAAAAGCTGGGTCTTTCCAACTTGAGACTATGAGGAGATCCAACCTCTACTTTTGGAAGCCATCTCTATTTGTAAACAAATGCTTCTCCCAGTTATTTAAATTTACATCTTGATTTTCTGATGTTGATACTGATTAACCTCTATGCACACCTGAGATAATACAGGAACAACGTATGGACACAACCTACCTTGGCCCATTCATTCCTATACACCCGGAAAGGGAACACTTCCTACATTCAGATACACCCACATCCCCTAGAAAAATTTCCGTCACAGATCTGAAAGTGTTTTCTGGTGCTTAGCAATTAATTAGACTTTGGCATTTACACAAGATGGCTGTTTAAAGCTACATTTTACTTGTAGGTATTTCTTCTCCAATAATTGATGCAACAGACAATAAAGAATGCCTTATAAACAGCAAATTACAGAATTTAAGGACAAGAGTTTTGCTTTAGATTGACACATTTTATTCCCCAAATCTTGAGCTGCTAAACCTATTTAAATGAAAAATAAGACTGCTTTCTTAATACATCGAGGTAAAAAAGTAAATCTTTAAAAATTATTTATCATCTTTGCATCTCATCCTGGAAACTTATTTGCTTCTGAGAGGAACACCAGGACATAATTACTTATTTTTCACTAATGGCAATACTCAATTATAAAGTTGACAAATCCTTTTCATGCACTTTTATTTACTGAGCTAAAAAAGTTCTGAAAACCCTGCTGCCCAATATTTCTTCTCTCTCACACTCATTTGTTAATTGGCCACCCTCAGATCCTTTTCTAGGGCTAAGACATTGGGTATGCGACTGCCTTTATAGCTGATGCCAGTTCTCTCCCTTGTTTGGTTCGTAGCACTTAAACTTGCATAATGTTATTGACTGATGGAGGGGGGTTTGTCAACATGAGATCTGGAAGTTCTCAGTCACCCCTCTCCTATACTGAGACACGACACAGTTATTTTACCTTATTAGAATAGATGCTAATTTACGTTCTGCGCAGTTCGCTAATTAATATACCATCTTGCAAGATAAAAATATACGAGACAGTGAAAACTTCTTGTTGTAGTTTACATCTTAGTATCTCATATGAATGGGACATTCTGTAGCATCATGATTGACGCATAAAAAAAAAAAAAAACAGTCAAACTTCAAAGACAAGAGTATAAAGGATTTCCAGTGCTGCCTCACCTCTTTTCATTTTCTCTTAACAAAGTTTCCATTATTCCTCACTAAAAAAGGAAACATATACAATAAAAGTACTATAAATGTAGTACTGTGGAGATCAGATCTTTGGTCCCCTAATTTCTGTAGGAAAAGTGCCACCCAATTCAGAAAAATACTTGTTTCATTGTTTTTCCTAACTTCAGATCCTGAAAGCTCAAACTAAGTTCTGAGACTAACATTGAATTCTTGTGCATTCCATTATCGTCATCAATAAAGGTTTTTTACGCAAAATTAATCTTTCATGTACACCTATGAAAGTCTTTTGCGCAGTGCACCAGCCACACCTTTACAGATCGAACTTTGAGAAACAGAACTTTGAGAGCGTTTCTCAGAGGGGAAGAAAAAAACATCACATCCTTCCAAAAAGCCTGAAGATTTCTTTCTGTGTTTAAGTCACAGAAATACTACATCTAATCTGAAGGAGATGTTTCTATACATCAGTCTAGTACAGTTCATGCTCTTCACAAGACTGACCATTTGTTTTAGGAATCTTTTCTATTTTAGAAGTAATTTTTTTTTTCCTACCGTGAAACATAGCTATATAAAAACATAATTTTTTTTCAATCTATCTTTCAATCTATCTTTTCTCTGTGAGTATTCAATGAATTATATTCTTTCTTTAGTGGCAAACATAACGTGTCTGCTCTTCACATGAATGAGAGCCAATCAAATTAAAACAAAGAATAAACTAGATTCTTATGCATCGTTAACTGAAGGCAGAGGAGCTCCACAGGCATCACTGAGGATGTAATCAAAAAAGCAACATGTAAGCAATGTCATGATTGGGTTCCTTTTGCCTAAACACTTAATAAAGACAAAAGGGAGAGCCTGAGTTCATTATGCAAACACAACCTGAATTTCCAAGGCAGACAATTAGGGAAAAGCAGAGCACACTTAAAAAGAAATACAGAAAAGTTAAATATAGAAAGGACAGTCTAATGGATAAACCTAGATTTAGTTCAAGAACATCATCCTTGGCCATACAACAAGGACCTCAGTATTCCACCTCAAAAAAAAATATAATGCTTTTCTGATTATTTGTACATTTACTGCAGTAGCACCTAATAGGAGTAGTCAGAGCAGCCAGGCTATGTTCAGAAACTAAAAATATTCACTGATGAGAATTACAAAGGTAGCATTAGAAGGAGTAAAAAATAAGAGCTCAACGAGCCAAAATTTAACATCACTTTAAGTAGAAGCACTTTTAACCTAATTTAAATCAAGCATTTTTGTGACTTATTACTCTAAGTCTCTGCAGAACAGCAGCTAAGCTTCTACATATCCAAACCAAAAATTAAGTCAGCTGGTTCTTACCTGATCATCAAGCACTGTTAAATTATAGATCAGCATTGATCTCCCAGGGGTAAATGTAATATTTCCCCTAGCTGGACATAAGTCTTCTTCAGCTGGGTTTGGTCCATCTTCTATCTGCAAAGAATTGATTTTTACAATAAGAAATATATAAAACAGGAATACAAACCTAGTACAAGTATAATAATCAATATACAGTGCGTGTGACATACGTAACAAATGACACTATTCAGTCATCTCCTGTACACAGTCAGTTGTGAAAATCTTCCCCTTTTTTGTTAGATGGAGTAAGTTAGAGTAATCATCCTGAAGAAATTACATTTTGCCAGAAAAAGAGGAAGAAAATTACTTCCATATAGGCCTATAGGGACTCTTTGGTGTCTACTGATGCCTAATTGACTTTTTCACATAACAGAAAGGATATTCATTCTAATTTAATTTAAATCGCTACTATTTCATAATAAGTTCCAAGAAAATATAATAGCAGTTACTTGCTTTGTACTCAATTTATGAGATTAAGGATATTACATTTAATCGTGAAACCTAAAAGACTAGGAAGCCACTTAGAGGCAATACGGGGTTGGTTTTTTTTAGAAAATCTTGTAAATTTTTTTCAACATATGTATAGGAACTACACTGTGAGATGGCCCTGATTAACTGTGCAGATAACAAAATTTATTGGACCTTAAAACAAACAGATCTACAATAAATTACACGGAGGATCTCATTCTGTACTTTAACTATACATGCCATATTTAGCATGCAATAAAATCCAGTACAAATCTTTTCAGATGTTGACAGGTCTAGATTATACCCTTGATGATGTATAAGACCAGACAAATCATAGAGAAATATCCATACATATAATTTTAAAGTATATAATAGAATTGGAGCTAGATAAGAAAAAAAAAAAAACAACAAACAATAAAGGCAATAACTGTATCACATTCAAATCAAGTACATAAGTAGTGGCCTAAATATTTAATGAGTGGTTTAGTTTCTGGGGATTCAAAATGCAGTCTTACAGATACAGAATTTCAGTAAATACTCAGCTCTCATACTTACATGTTCAAAGCTGGCATAAGCATTAAAGATGTTTATTTGTAAAATACAGATAAAATCTGAAGAAATACTAAATAAGACATTGCCTGCATACTTAATAGACATTGTTTTCTATTAATAGAAAACTAATGCTACCTCAAATATCTCCCTAAATGACAGCGAATACTCAGTTTTCTTTAATATCTCTTAATTTTTCCTTGAATTAAACAGCCAGATAATTACACTATTTTCCACTTGACAGGTAATATCTTTCCATTTTATGAAGCAAATTGAACAAACGTTGACAGGTAATATCCTTCCATTTTATGAAGCAAATTGAACAAACGCAGACATAGGTATTTTTCCCCTCTTTCACTTTTATAAATAAACACTTTCATGAATTATGGCCTCGCAGTTTCACCCAACGACTAAGTTATGAAGTCTTTTTGATAAACTCACCTCAAAAGTTACGGTGACCGTCCCGTAGGTTCCCCTCTCCCTAATTAGAGTGAGAGGCACAAATTCATTTCTGCCCCTGGGCTCATTCACTGTGATTAAGGCAGACTAATGAGGAAGGAAAAGGACAGGCAATCAGGCACAGATCAAATATCACAGCAGAAGGAAGAAACTGTTACCATAGAAATACCAAACTCCCACAGACAAGTTAATCCAATCTGCAAACCAGTCCACTGATGGCATACATTTCCTAGCAACCAATTAGTTCAGCTAATAAAAAGCTTGAAGGATTTCAGATAAAAAAATTATCATAAGTTATGCAAGCAGGGTGGGGGTTGTTTTGTAAATTAAGGTAGCCAATATACACAAAGCACTGGCGTATTAGCACTGGTATTTATAGGAGAACCTAACGCTGTTAAAAATAGGTTTTCTCCATTAAAAAGTAATTTGTTAGATAGCTAGTTGTAAGTGGACTCTGGCTATCAAACTGTTGCAGGTGAAAGATTTCGAAGAATTACACTAATTCAGGGACCAGCATGGCTTAGTACTGTGGTGCTAAAAATTTCCCATGTTCTTGTGCTTTACCAGGCAAGACCTCTACAAAAATTATATTGCCATAATGCTGGCGATAAGCTATAGCTTCTCTTTTGACTAACACAACCTCTGTATTACTGCAAATATCCTCCACACCACTAGAGCCACACCAGTGTCTTATCGCAGAGGGTGTTACACAATGCCTGTATCATGATAGTGTTCTCTCAGCTTGAGAGTTAAGAATAAAATCGCTCACTAAAGATGGGAAACAGTGAATATTCTCAAGATTTCCAAATCGCATCTTTAACTCCTTACTTCTTCCATACTATACCAACATCTTCATTTACACATGAGGGGCAGCGAGACTGAACAACTTCTTAGAAATTTTATAATTGAGATGAGCAGCATGGATATTCATCCAAGCGTGAGGGTCTCAGGCTAGGTCTCAACACCTAAAAGCGTATAGAAGTATTAAAGCTGTACAGATGTATGAACGACACACTTATGTATGAATTACCTCTAGAGATGTTTTCAAAGATGTAACTCAGCATTAGCTTTCAAGGGATTCAGTTGAACAACTAACCAGCACCTTTGAAAATTTCACCTTTATGCTTTCTAAAATTTTCACATATACCATATAAAAAGCCATACCATGTTAAAAGAAATTATTCCAAAGGCATTGTCATTTGATAAAATTGTTACAGTGACAGATTTGGGTGAGCCAAGCTTTATCCTTGCAGATGGTTTCTAAAATCAACAAAACAAAATAAGATATTAAATACTGTGATGGGCAATAAATACACATTTTGATTTTACTGTCTTTTAAGAGTAAATATTAGCCTATGACAAATTGTATGTCTTTTTATTATATACTGCAATGGAAATTATTTAAAGCAACAGAATGCAAAAAAATAATTCTTAATTGCTGAGGAAATACACTCTATAAAGTCAACAACAAAGTGCTTGAAACAAACTTTGCAAATGATTAATCATAATTTGGCAATCTGTTAATGACACCATCACAAGAGGGAACTAGGTATGAAGAATTTCGCACTGCCAGGAACCCCGAAGTTGGTTCTTTTTTTTCCCTAACACTGAAACTTTGAAGCTACTGTACTGAGACACCAGCTAAAGGAAACAAATCGTGACAGTGTTGTAAAAATGAACTACTACATTTAAAATCAAAGGAAGAAGGAAAGGAAAATATACAATTTTGTATTCACTGCAAATGCCCCCTGGGTTGTGTAATAATTGGCAAGAAAATATAAACTTTATCTTTACTGAACCAGCACCAAACTTAGCCATGAACTGTTACCTAAAAAAAAAAAAAAAGCGAATGCAAAGTCCTCTCCTGTACCATGACTTCTGCGAGACAGAACAATATGAAGAGACTTATTGGTAAGTATTTAAAAAATTGTTTGTTTTTAGGTAAGTCTCGTTTACCCTCTGCTTCCGGACGACTGAAAGTCATCCTCTTTTTTTTGCTATTTCCACCCTCTCTTCCAGCTTGGTCTATGCAGGAAAACAGGAAAGGCTGAGAGTCTCTTCACCATCTAACTCTTCTGGGCTCTAGTAGACCTTCAGACGTCTGCAGCTGAATGCAGTGCCCGCTGAAGGTTCAGACTATGTCTGTACTGCACAGCAACATCACACGGAAACACCCGCAAGAATGGCAAAACCTTCTGAAGAGCAGTAAGCACCATCACAGAATCACAGAATGGTTTTAGTTGGAAAGGACCTTAAAAATCAGCTAGTTGCAACCCGGCTAGTTCCATCCTGCCTAGTCTCCAAATTTCAGTTCCTACCTGTTAGGATTCAGACTCATAAGCAGTACAACTACATTGAAATCTATGGATTACCATTCACTTATGTCACGTCACCCACTGCTTTCTGGGGAACAGATAAATTAAACAACTGGGACTTACTGGTAGTGTCAAGTAAAATGTGAATGTCTCATCAGCCTCTGGAAGATCATCATCACAGACAGATACATACACTGTTCGGTTTGTTTCTGTATCGGGTATAAATGCAGCTGCATATGTGTCAAAAAAGTCTCCTGT
This sequence comes from Sterna hirundo, assembly GCA_009819605.1. NCBI lineage: Eukaryota > Metazoa > Chordata > Aves > Charadriiformes > Laridae > Sterna > Sterna hirundo. Next base: position 3,665,445 of record CM020462.1, read on the forward strand.
GTCTTCTCCATCAATCTGCAATAAATACACAATTGAATGCCACCTCCTTCTTCCTCCACTGTCTTCTATAATATTATTCTGGACTCATTTAACAGACTTCAGACACTCTTCTTTGCACATCATTCTTTCCGCAATTTCCCCTGCTGTCACACAGTTAATTTCTGGACAGAAGGTAGAGATAATAGCCCCTTGTAGCCATGCTCAGTAACCAGGAAACATAAAAAAAAAAACCCAAACAAAACAAACACGACACGTTATTCAGAACCATTTATGACTTCCCTCCTTGCAACTGGGTATCTTTTGCATAATGCACTATATGACCAGTTTTTTAATGGAAAAGCTATTCCTAGCACACATCTCATAATACACTAGCTCATAATACCCCACCTGAACTAAATTTACCTAAAGAGCTAACTGCCCTCTGCCTTCCTGTCTCACTCTAGGGACTAGAAGGAGACGAGCATTTAACCTAGATTAACATTTTAACTGCCAAAGTTGGCAAGAGGAATTATTCTATAATGAACAGCCCTGCTTTCGTTTCAGTCAACAAAAGAAAATCCCCCCGATTCTACTGTAAGTAAGGTGGTTAGAGGAGAGATTACAAAGGCAGCGGCATCAGGACTAAGGTTAAGTGTGCATTTGGAAGCTGAGACTAGATGGAGAGAAGCAACTCAACCAGCACAGCTGCCACACCTGAATCTACCACCCTTATAGGCACTAAACATTTAAATGAACCTCATGAAAAAGGCTATTCTTCATTTGAGATGAGTGAAATTAGAAGTTCAATGAAGAGGAAAAGTATGTAAGGTATTTTTGTGGCTGTCATCTATCACTGGACATACTGGCAACTCCTTCTTATCTATCTGAGCCAACAGTAGACTTACCAAAAAGCTCTTACAAAACCAGGCTATAAACGCCTTCCTTAAAAAGTGCTCAAAATATTCATGTTAGAAACAAAACTTTGAATTGTAGGTCCTTAATAAGGAAACTAAGTTACTCTGCGTGTTACACTAGTAAAGAGCACTAGTTTCCAATTACATTTTCTCAAGGTTTTCTCCTCAGACATTAATAAAGTGTGAAATCCCTACAGATCAAGTTCTATTCTTTGTCATTTCAAAGACACATATTTTTCATATTTAGTTACAGGAGGCAGTAGGTAGTTTCTTTTGCCCACAGACTACAGAAATTCATAAGCAGTTATGTCTGCAATACACTGCTGTGTTCTCATGTGGTACTCATGCCATGTAGCGTCTTGCTCCAACCACCTATGGTACAGCATACTCGAAGTGATTTGAACTTTTAAAGGGATACAATTGAGATCATAGCTAATAACAGCTAAGAAATAAAGGAAATAATGTAAAAACACTCACTCTGATCTACCAATGAATTGAACAATGTAATTTTTAAAATTCATATGGAAATCTGACTCAAACAGTGGAGTAGCTATTAAATTGCAGGTTCTACAGTGATGTGGGAAAGGAAAAATTGCTATATATCCACATTTTCAGCATGAACTCACAGCCACAATCAAAATCAAACAAGCATATCAGTCTGGACTTCTACCTGAGCAGTAGGAGCCGTCTCCTTGAGATGTTTATACTATTATTTTGAAACCATTGACGCAGCCAGCAGGAATTTATGCAGTTACAGAAAATGGGTTTTGCTTCTGCAACGTGAAGCATTGCCCCAGCAAAATATCACCCTCCCTTTCACTGGCTTGATAAAAATATAGGCAAAATTCAAAACTTCAGAAAGGTATTAATATTTACTGAGAATATAACTGGCATAGTTTCTTACCGACACAATTGCTGTGATGTTAGCAGGCTTCCCTGTCCTCTCAATTACAAGACGTATAACAGTTGTACTTGTTTCATTAACTACAAATTCTGTTTGCCCACTGAACTTCACTTCTGTTTCTCCAGATGTGAAATGAATGAGTAATGCTAAAAGCAAATAAACTAATAAAGAAGCAGAGGGCATCCCTATAGAAAAAGAAAAGAATAATTAAAAATGAATTACGAATCTAAAATATATAAAAGACAACCTTACCAATCCAGTCAACCCTTTTCAAACCTTCAAATACTGTGATTATCTTGTGAGCTTCAGAAATGGGACAAAAACATGCGCAGGTCTCATCTATAATCAAGTCAGATAATGTAATTATCATCTACATCTAATTCCATTTTCATAATTTTCATAATTTTCTAGTGATTTTCTAGGTGGCATTTACCAACTTTTTTCAAGTGGTGGAATAAGTAACTTCTTTCAAGAAAAAACAATTATATTGCCACAATTATAATTTCCAACCAACAAAAACAATTAGCTTAAAGGTTGACAGTTCTTTTTCCACTTTCTTTGCTCTCTTGATTCTCTTTAGAAATAAACATGAATTGGCAGGAAGGGTGAAGGGTTGGATGTTTGCGGTCATCTCATAGACCATCTTCTGACATCTTATGGACCATGAAATGTTCTTAAACATTTGCGCATTTACTTGACATTCTTGTCACTGCTTCTCTTATCCCATGATTCTTCATGTTTTCTTGTCACGGAGAATGACTGTGGCACATTTTAATGCCATTGTACCCTTTTAACAGCCAGACCTTTATTTTTAATTGTTTCTGCACGACATCCAGTTTTCTTTTCTGCCAGGATAAGACAACTTGAAACTAAGGTGGTTTATTCCTCTTACATCAGAGCCCAGTTATGTAATGTAAAATAAAGTTTCCGTTCCAGTGAAGTCATCAGGTGTTGGTACTGATAAAGATGCATTTTTAAGAGGCTCTGGCACAACAAATTAGAAATGGCTGCCATGTTATGCAGAGCCTTATATTGTACAGTGCTGATCAGAACTGAAAACTTGGATGCTGGACGGAGCAGATTTGTCATAAGGGTCTGAGCAATTTTTGAACAAACCAAGAGAACAAAGTTTCAGTCTAAACACCAAAAAGCATTCCACTGTGGATCCTTAATGGAATTAGTTCTTTCAGTAAGTTTTTTTTTTTTTAATCCACAGTCACTATTTTATAATGTTACTTTTTAAAATTACTGTACAAAAGTTACAAACAATATTTGTGTAATTACACATATAAATAAAATGTCAGTTTGCTTGAAATTATGCTTCCAAATCTATGCTTTATCAGACAAATCTGGTCAACGGTGGTTGCATAAACTGTGCAGAAAATATTATATTGATATTTGCATATCAATAATATGTAAGCTCAGCCACATTTGAAAATCACTTGTTTCCATTATTTATGAGTGACAGTGAATGAATATTCAGGCAGAAATGGTCATAGAAACAGAAAATGTCTTGCATATGTATACTGAAATGTATTTTTGTAAAGTGTGTGTCAAATTTGTAATCAGAACACATTTGAGGTCCAGCACAAATTCTGAGTGTTTTATGTACACAGTCAGGTAGCTTTAATCTTGCGCTGAACAGAGAATAAGAGAGCCTTCAGACCACTAAAATTAACACAGCTTCAGAAAGACTTCAAGACTTTGATTCTTCTAACAATAAATTCTGTCTGGGCAAGGGTCAGTTTTATGTTGTGAGGACCTGAAATAAACTGCTTTCAGGCAAGTTAAAGAACAAAAATTATCTACGGACACAACGTATTAAATGAGTTATAAGTACAGTCAAGAAAACTACCAGCATCTCTCAGAATTTCTACAAGCAAAGACTGGCGAGATAACAAAATTAGCCAGTTTTAATTACTTCCAATAAAAAATTCACCTAGCTCTAACATCACAGAAGGAACAGGCGAGCAATGAAAATTAGTGCAAAAAATCAGGACTAACCATTTTCCCCATGAAAACTACTACCCATTTTACAACCCGTTTGAACAGTGTTTTGCTATTTCCAGCAAAAACGTGACACAGTAAAATAATTTTGCTGCCACACATTGCTATAAACTTTTATTACCATGAACACAGTCCTTCAAGATACCCATGGCTCTTACTGAGAATCCAACGCGCAACAGACTTTCAGGAACAATGCTTGATTCTTATGTATCTATGTATTCACTAATTTTAGTGCAGAAAAAGCTTACAGCAGGAAGCAAAGATAAAAATGCATATACATAAACCCGCTGGATGTAAAACTGTCAGCATTTCCAAAACTTGCAAGATGTTTTCATTGGTTTTGTGTGGAACCGCTCTGAAAAATACAAACCGTCAAGCTGGAAAGAGAGCGGTTGTCTAACCTTTGTAAACTCTGAGACAATTACGCTGTCTGCAGATGCAGGCATGATCCATACTAAACTGAGGAATTTGTTGACCTTTTAGCTTCAGCTGTTACCTTGTCATAGACTTCACAAATATCTTCCCACGGTACATGCTTCTAGTAAATAATACTGAAAACATGATCCTTGAGGGCAAGATTACAAAGTTTAGAATTACTTGAATTCTATTACTTCTACTAGAGAGCATTCTAAAACTATAGGATTACTCCTGTGGAACAAGAGAGGTTTCACAATCATACCATCAATTATTTAGCTGGTGTGTATTCTTTCTTGTTACATTATTTGTACTAAGATTTACTTTGCACAGCCTGCCAAAAGTAGTTTTTACTCAGTTTATACAAACTCAACTTTGAAAATCATGATTATTTGTAAAAAATGATGTAATAAAGTAAAAATAACATAAGACAAGACTTAGAGAATGCAGAACAAATCTATTCAAATAGTCGAAAAGATATTATAGGTCACAGTATTTATTAAATATGAACTCACTTTGTACACTAAATTTTTACAAAAACTTCTGTGGGAACAAAATTTGTTCCTCATTAACTGCATTGCATAAAATTCAGCACAAGCCTTCGCAAACTCAGGGATTAAAAGGCAACTCTTCCCCACCTCCCTCACCCCTGTATACCACTAGTGAGGTTAATTTTTACTTTTTCCAAATGAAGCTGAAACTCTAGTCCTTGTTCACCACTAAAGTTTGGTAAACTATGCATTTGGTGCATCAAATAACTCCTCTCTGCTTCAGTGAAATATTATTGAGTGACGTTCTCTGAACACAGGATGTTCAGTCAGGCTTTAAAACAGATTAATGATTTGAAGTAATTCAAATGTTTTTGAAACAACAACAAGCAATGGAATATTATATATCTTCAGAGTGTGTACGAGTCAATGGACCAACTATTCCATTACCATGTTCTGACTAAGTAATTTCAAATAATGATTTGTAGTATCAGTGTTTAAAGTAGTTTAAAGCAATGCTTAATACTGAGCCCTAGGTGATGTTTGTAAGGGGTTTATAATAAAAGTTTCTAGCATCAAAACCAGAAGGATGTACCTCTCAAAAAATTACCTAGACATTTTAATGGTATTAAAGAATCTTAAAAAGTCTAAAAATCACATTCTTCAACCATATAATTTTAAAAAAGTAAAGAGATCTAACTCAGAATTCTGAGTCATGATCCCTAACTAAGATTTTCCTTTAGTCTGCATTTTATGGCACCTTCTGAAGCGCCTTCGTGTTTCCCTTGAAAACACAGAATCCCAGTGTAGAACCCAACAGAGCACATACTGATTCCACGCAGTAATTTCCACGGCAACGTCACAAATTTTGTGAGGAATACTATCTCAATCTATTGCCCACTTGGAGCTCCCAGGAGAGGTAGGCTTACGAAACTGGTGCTTCTCGTAACTGATGAGTCACCAGGATTACCTTGCTTTTTCTGCTCAGTTTCTGGAAGAAATCACAGATGAAGATTTTAAAGTTTATAAAGAATGAGCGGTCTTTTCTGCAGACTTCTGTAAAGAATGAGAAGTCTTCCCTGCAGATTTTTACACTGGCTTCCATGCTTCATAAATAAAAGCGCTTAAGAATGAAAAAATCTCCCGGCTGTTTCCATTGAAGGGTGAGGGAACCTACCGACCAGTGGCACATGGAGAGATCAAGAAGGGAAATGAAAGGGCTGCGAAAGACTCCAAATCTGAAATGAAATGAGCATAAAATGCCAGATATGGAATGGAGACAGGGAAAAAGCAGCAGAGGAAACGAGGGGTTAAGTACCCTGAGCCTCAGACTTGCCACTGCTGCTCGGCAGAAGCCAGGTATGGACTCCTGCCATACAGGCAGGTATGGTGAAGCAGCACCTCTCCCACCGGCACCGCTCCTCTTCCCCCCACTCCTCGTAGATTTCTAAAGTCCATGGACACAGCAAGCGTAAAGCCCAGTGCACTTTTCACTGCCTGCCCTTGTCTGCTCCCCGTGATTACAAATACCCAGCCAAGTAGAACATTCAGAAACTGGCATGCCTAGCACTTTGCATTGAGTACAGCATTACAGCTATCAATGGTTGCCAGAGAGAAGCCTATTCACAGCGGAGATGTCAGCCCCCAGCAGCATCTTTGGCTGAATACAATGGGAGAGAGATACATGTGCTCTTTCATATGTAAAGAGGAGGTTTTCTGTAGTACACAGGAACAGCACACAGCAAGAAGCTTCACAAGGTCATTGCCCTTGCTGCACCTGTTGCAGAAACATTAAAAACCTGCACATTTTCAGCATTTTTACTCTAGGCATTCTCAGAACCACTGAAATTTATAACCATATCGGAAAACAAGCTAGGAAAGCAGCAGGAACTACAAAAACTTGGATTTACTAAACTTCTCCTTTCTATGTTGTTATGATGACAAATTAAGAGAGAAATACTTTATTTCAGACCAGTATCTTCTTTGCCCCAAAGTTCCCACAGTTCGCAGATATGCAAAGGAGGACACAACAGTTGTGTCTAGCATTTGGGTAGTGGGTATTACCCCAGTCTGCCCTGCTGGTTGCCTTTTCTTTTCTTGGTTTTGGGCTTTTTTGTTTAGATGTGGGATAAATAAGTCTCTCACTCTGATAAAGACTGGAAAAGAGAGCGTTCCAAAGGTACTATTTCAAAATAGTATCTTGCTATATCCCTTTTTTGCCTTCAATGTGCTTCAGGGTGGATAAAGCCTGAGAATTATAGTAAATCACAAGTACTGCTTTGTCTGCACCCCTGGACTGGACTAATAGTTGCAACATTTGGGGCAAGAGTCTGCCTCACCAATTTCCATGCTCGTTATTCAGTGTCACTGGATGCCTGCGCTTCCAGTTCTTTTCTAGGGTTTCTTGTCTCCCTCTTTACTACACACACATTCCAGGTACCTGCCCATCATCCTCCTTCTAATTACTCACACTGGAAAGTGCTAGCTAAAGCACAAATGCAGACTACGTGCTGAAAATCCCTTGATCAGCTTTCACTGTCCTGAAGTTTTGGGGCTCAGCTGCTTACTTACCTACTGACTACTGCTGTCGTGACAGAACAGTACCCCAGCACAACCTCAGGGGCTAAGAAGATTTATCTGCATTTGAGATTAATGACACTGACATCAGTCAACGGTTCTCCTGACCATTTGCTTTCTAACAATTGCCATATTTAAAAAAAAAATTCTTATTATCTGTGACCGTGTGTATCACTGGTAACGGACAATTTAATGCAACCTGAACAACGCCTCCACGTGGAAATTCTTGCTCGTTCAATTATGTTCTCTTGAAAGAGGCACACACCCAACAACACAGAAATCCTCAGGAAGAAGAGATGCATAGGCTGCCTGCCATTGTGTTTATATTTACTAGTCAGAAAGGTAAATCTACTGTCACAGCCGGGAGCCAATACTGCAAGTGGTAAATCTGCAAGCCGAGGCCAAGACCGATAAGAAATCCAAATTGTCTCATCCTGTTATTAGAGGTCACTGAGAGGTAAAAAGTGTAATAAGCCCAGAGTACCCCTGGTAAGTTTTCTGGGAGCTTCTTTTCACTTCCTCAGAAGAATCTGAGCGGATCTAAACCATATCCCTAAATGTTAAGTTCTAAAGCACGTAATCGTCACTGGAGACCCAAATTTTATATCTTAAGGCAGGTAATGCTAAAGGCTTTCTGAGGTAGCCGCCTGCTCTGCCGGTTCTCATTCTGAGCAGGGAATAAAGGACAAAGCTCTCGAACAGTGCTGAGCCCATGACTTCTGTTTGCCAGCAGCAAGCAGAGTGAACACAAGCCTCTTCTACAAACACTTGCAGCTACCTTATAATTTGCTGGTCAAACAGAGAACCAGACAATAATTTTGACTAGCTGTAAAATCCAGATTATTTTTATCCTGAGTCCAGGGAAACGACTTGGAGTTATTAAGGTTACTTTATATTTAGAACAGAGATCAGAGTCTAATGTAAACAAACTTTGGCTGAAATCTGCTAATTAACTATGTTAAGAAACACACCAGTAGGAAGCTGAATTTGCCCTAATTTGTACCACCAAAACAACATTGATTTCAGCTGCAAAACTTCTGATTTATCTCATGCAATTGATGAGAAGCTATCCATATATAGTTCTAACTATATACTGTAAAAAAACGAGATGTTATTTTGGAAGAGTTCACTTAGCATATAGTGTAGGTTTAAGCAAAAGGTAAGTCTAGTTTTCAGCTCCACGCTGGAAATCCTTTTCCACCTATATACTTCTAATGAAAACGGCAGGCATCTTTCACTAATAGAAATTATTTTCTAGGGTTTTCCAGGGCCAGGGTCTAGGTTTTTACATAGGCATTTTGCTCCAAGTAGGGCTTGAGACACTATAAGCACTCATACTTTCTCTCAAACGGTTTCTTGCACAAAAACACCAATTGAAAAACAAAAAACCAAACAAAAAAAACCCTAACCAACTCATCCATGAAGACACTTAGCATTCCCAACTCATGTTTATTGTAGAACAAACGGCACCTGAGCCTGCCACAGGATCAGGCTCTTGCACACATGGAACCACAAACCCAGGTGAGGAAGGTCTGCAGGCTTCAGTGAGAAACGCCCATTTATCCTACTTCAGTAAAGATCTGAAGTTTCACAATAATTTCCATTTGTATCTCTACTTTGGGGGTTTCTCGCATGTCCTCAACACTTTTACTTCACATATTTTTAGAACACGTGAACTGAGGCCAAAAAACTGTAGCTTCAAATACTTAGTACTATGGCCTGAATGAAGAGCGTATATCAGGAAAAGTAATTATGGGCTTCTGCAGTATAGTGCTTATTTTTCTCATACTTAAAACCAAAAATGTAACAACCTGCTTTGCCGTAGTTCTTCACACATAATAATATTGCAAGAAAAAAAATCTGTAAGGTATAGAAGAGTAAATTACAGCCTCATGGTGGGGATTAGGTGGCACCATTTCAGGTATACTGACAGAGGAATTACTGCTATCCACAGTAGATTCTTACAAGTTAATATGCACATAAGAGACAAACAGAATTTTAATGTGTTGCCTAATTATTAGAATAATTGTATCAGTGAGTTATTCTTGAGTTCATAAAAGTGTATTATTAAACATGAAAATTTGAATCAACCATATAAAATTTAAAACGTGTATCGAAACAAGCTTCATTTCCACAGTTAAATGCATTCATTTTTTATTAGATTGCAGCAAAGAATGTTGGTTTTATTCCAGATCTGTTTCTGTAGAAGTAAAAATATATTTGTATCATTTTCGAGAAAGTGATTAGCGTGGGGCCCTCACTCTCATCTACGCTGTGAATTAATCTCTTAAATCTGGGCAATCTGTTTTTAAATAAAACACAAGATAAAGTATTTATGTGGTGAAGAAAACTCCCCAAAGCAAAATTTGTTTGGGTCCAAAGACTTCTCACACTACCTTATCATGTATTGTGCTTTCCTTGGCTTTCTAAACCTTTTAACCTATGTCACAATTTAATAATCACTATTTAATAATTATAATCATTCCCTTATTAACTGGGTATTTCTTTTCGTTCTTCTAAGGCACCCCGTAGTTCAAGACAAGGAAATCTCTTTGTTGATTAGTTATTTAAGACCAGCAACAATAACTATGCTGGAAAGAAAGGTGCTTTGAGAGGATTACACAGAGCTAGTTCTCAACAGCACCAAGCCGAGAGCAGCAAATTACAAACCCAAGTACTTCATTGCATGTAACCAAATTGGCTGGTTGAAATGCTAATTGCCTTTCAGCAGAGCTAAAGGCAGACAGGGGACCCTGTGCTTCAGAGAATGACATGCATTTTTTACCCCACTTCTGCACCATTATCTTGCTGAGAATTATTCAAAATCTATTCATAAAGGTAGCTCTTTTCCTAACCTTTAAAAATGTGGGAAATTTCTAAAGCTCTGACCAATACCTCAGATCTGTTGGTCTGCCAAACCCATAACAGATGGCTGAATTAAGGCCATGTTAAATCCTTAATGAAGCAAAGCTTGAAACAATTCAGAGCAGCAACATATTGGACCAGTCCAGGGTAAGTGACTGAGGAGAAGTTTCTTTTGCCACCTGAAAACGAGAATCGTAACTGTACTCTAACTAATAAACCTACACTAGATACAAAGAGAGATAACCAAGCAAACATCTCTTGGTGTACAAAAAGACATTGCTATAACATTCTAGAGGAAATTCTGTCTTCAACTTGCTAAAAAATCCACAAACAGAAAAGCTGTGATGAACATGGAAAGCATCTTCTCTGATGTCTAATTTTGCAAGAGAAATTTAGCCTGTCAAATAAGCCTGTTTAAGTAAGTACAACTTTATCTTAATAGCAACCTCGGTTTGGACTTACGAATTATTTCAGTAAAAGGAATTTAAACAAGGAAATATTCATAGCCAGTCTATGAAAAAATGTTTTTCATATTCTAAGCATATTTCAGAACGCCCTGCTTCCAAATTCCTTCTGGAAACAGCCACAAGTTCTCATGTATGAAATATACTTAATCTTGAAAATGTTTATTGACACGAAGTATTTTCCAGTGAGATTCTTCACTCAAAAAGTGACTTAGGCAAGTGAGGCTTTGCAGAAATATTATCATTTGTGATCCAATAACCTTCTTCAGAGTAAAAAAAGTTACAATGGGTCCACCTGGAATAAGATAAATAGCCTCTAATATTCATACCTCCTCTCAATCTTTTTTTTTTTCTTTTCCTAGGAAACAGTACAATAGCTCCCACTTGATAGACATAGTTCTTGAATTTCTAGAACTACGACAAATGCCTACAATCACCAGTAATCATTCTGTAAGCTTCGATTTGATGATGGAGATGTTAAACAGCATCTGAGTCTTAATACACATTGACAGAAGTACCCGGACACTATGTATGCTTATTTCTAGAGATGAAAAGTATTATATTCACTGTTACATACAACAGTAACTATACCTGAATCAGCCAGTCTTGTAGAGCTGAAACACAAGCATAATTTCTACAAATAAGTAAAACCAGTCAATAGGATTACACATGTAATAATAGTTATGTATGTAATTATACCTTTAGGAGGTCAAGGCCTAATACTCCCTGAGCAGAGAATTTCAGCATATTCTTTGCATTTTCTCTCATCTACCTACATATTTGTATTTCTTGGTGAACAACTAAATTGACCCAATACGAAGAACACCCTGGAAGAGGCTGGCCAAGAAAGAAAAAAATCAGAGAGCAGCATTATCCAACAATAAAATGAAGATAAACTGCACCAGACACCTATCTCAAATAATAGTGAGTCAGGCATAGAGTTTACTGTTTTGATGTTTCCAAAAAACACCTTAGGCTAAAAATCTTCAGATGTAGTTGAGACAAATTTTAATTCTCCGTTTCTTCGAAGTGTGCTGCAAGGAAATACTTTTCCATCGAGTTTTCAATGAAACAATCTAAAATTAAGCTTTTGTTAAGCTTATAGACCATTACTACGTACTTTAAAAAATACAATAATTAATAATCACCTCGTCATTACCGTGTTGTAATTCTGAACAACGATGGTAGCTGTGTACCAGAATCAAAGGTGATTTGTGAGTGAGTCAGCCGTATTTTTTTCCAAATTGCCATAAATTGTTTGTACCCAATGAGTGAGATCCTTACAGACCTCCATAGTGGTATTCTTCTTTAGTGCTATACATTAAAGGTACGTGCTTTCATAGCTTTTCCAATAGTTCAGTTTCAGTCATCATATTCACATGTTAAGTAAAATATGCGTGTAAGCATTTGCAGACTTAAGTGCTCTTATTTTTTTTAACTGAATTCCAAAAACAAATACAAAACCCCTGGAAGACAATCAATTTAAATAATAAAATTCCGTGTATATTAGAGGTTTTAATAACAGGTTATGTTTTAGACGTGATTCTGAAAATTTCATTCAAATAAAGCTCACAACAATTTCCAAGGGAAGTATTGCACGGTAGGTTTGAATGCATAAGGATCAACCTCATTCACCAGTATCAACTCTTTAAAACTCATCCAGTGTTATTTTTCAGCCTTAAAAGTGCTGACAGCACAAATAAACTGCCCAGCATTAGTTCTCACAAAAGCAAATATCATTTTTCCCATTGATTTCCATGTGACCAGGACACAGATCACAATTACAAGCTAATAAGCATGTGCTCCCATTATCGATGTTAATTAGTTCACTGAGATGCAAATTTAGTAACTACCATTGATTTCTTCACGTAAAGCTATTAGAAAACACAAGTGTATTAGAAAGCTAGTAAAGCACAAAACTGCATGTTAGAGATCAATAACAACATAAATATTAGTAATAACAGCAAATTAGAAATAAAGAACTGTACACCCTTGCAATATGTTAGCTTTTACATTATCATATATTTGGTCATTTCAATTTTAAGACTTAACATGCCACCAACTATCTTATTTCCTCAAGAATCTGGTTCTCCTTTGCACATGGAAACACTGAACATGTTTAGTAGGAGAAAGCTTGTTTTAGGCTTAAGGTAGACTAAATATAGCACATTCTACCTTCATTTGTTAAACCGCCTTCATGGCAGATTCTCCAAATGTTTAGTATTTAACCGAAAGACTCATTCTAGAAGATGTGTGCAAAGTATTATCAGAAAAAAAACACTTTTGGCTTCTATATAATGACTAAGATTTTTGAAAATCACATGTTATTTCACATCTGCACTATAAAGCAATTATAGACTCATTAAAAAACAATGACTGATGTTTGGCAAGCAGTTCCGTATACATTTGATCTTAACTTTATCTGGGCTAGCCAGAGTGAATTATGCAATGTTTTACACAGAATCAGCATATCAAAAGCAAGAAGCACGAGCAATATTTCCAGTTGTAACCACTTACATGTCATTTTTTAGTTATTAACACGTTTAAAACTTTATCAGATGATGATTTGAGAAATTCATTCTCGCTTTTAACTCACTCTCCTTTGCAACACACAATGCATGCGCAGCTTCTCTGCTTCTTTTATTTTTGCCTCTTTTAAAAAGTCAAATTACTGTTTTGTGCATTTTTTTGAGTGTTAAAAATTGCCAGCGAGGATGCGTCAGCCTGAGTTTTGCCCTGAGAATAGGATTTTCCTTTGGAAAGACCCTTGTCTCCACCTGCCCTGCTCTGCAGACCAGAAAGAGGAGCTGCTGGAACAACAGAAACCTTAGCAGTGTCTTACTCTCCAGCGGACACGCTCGCTGTCTGCCGCTGGTTAAACCCTGTCCCTGCTGCAACAGGTGCTGCCGGCAGAACCCTCCGTCCGCCTGCACGGTGAACATCTCTGCTGCTGATACAGGATGCTTCCAGAGCAACTACCACCTCAAACAGAGAGACAACAAACCTACCTAGACCCGGGGAGATGGACATCCGTCTCTTCTGGACTCAGCCACCCGCCTGCGCGCTCTCTGTCACTCACGCATTATGCATTCCCCTCTCCTCCTCCTCCTTCTCCTTCCTCCGCGCCGCGCAGCGTCCAGCACTCTCCTCCCTCCTCCAACTCCTGCTGCAGGGATAAAAGGGGGTGGGATAGAAGAGGACACAATTTTCTCAAACCCCAGCAATTGCCCTTGCGCTGCTGTAGTTGAGATAGAGCCAGCCCCTCCAGCCACTGCCTTGGCAGTTCCTCCACCTAGCGAGGACCGCGCTCTTTTATTACTGCAGGCAGCAAAAACTGGCAGGTTTTACCACAGGATTATGACAGATTTTGGATTCAAGTCCTCAGCTGCACCAGGACATGCAGCTCATCATAATTCACAGCTACTCCGTGCTCAGCAGGGATAAACAAATTCCAATCCTAGACCAAGCGTTCTGGACTCAGTAATTTCTCTAACTTAATATCTAATTCACATTTTATGGTCACCACCATTCCAAGCAAATCCTGCGCCACAGCAGACATACAAAGACACAACGGCAGTGCTCGGATCTTGCCAGTGTTGGCCCACAAACTCCCCAATTCTCCCATTTAATGGTAAACAAGTGTCAAAAATGCTACTTATCCAATAAATGTTGAAGTATCTAAGCCACAAAACATAGAAAGTACTGAATTTTGATGGAATCTCAGTTAGTCTCATTTACACAGTCTTTACTGTTTTTCCAGAACCTGTGAGACAGCGACCCATCTTAAAAAGTGGAAATGCTATTGCAAACAAATGCAGCAGCAGCATTTCATGTAGGTGAATCCGATTAGAAGCACTAACACTCCCACAGTCCCTGCATCTCTCGTACAAGCTGAAACCATTCTATGAAATTTTAAAAAAGCATCGATTCCAACTCCAAGGAAATCCAACTCCCAGTACGTTCCCAGTCTACAACAGTGCACAACCACATATCAGGTACTGTGAGCTCACTGGATCCTGTCATTTTTTTGGTCCCAAATTCTCAGACTCTTCTGTCAAAACAGTACTCCGAAGCAGCTCGAAAAATCATGCCTCTGACACAACTCGGTGCAAAAGCCATGTTACAACCAACAGGCATCTAATGTGAAACTTGACAGATGAATTTTTTAAAATCCCATATTCCTTGTTAGCATTGAATACACAGAATCTCTTGTAAATGGCTGTTGTAATACATATTAGCATGAGTATTTAGAAGCAAATCCAAATGTAACTCTAGCCTAATTTTAGATATTAATACCCTTGGCTTTATTTCACAAACAGAGCATTTACAGAAAGGGAGGAGGGAAATATTAAGCACAAAATAGGATTCTGCCCAGAATGAAAACAGAATGATTTTTACAACCTTTGATGTAGTTTACTGAAAAGTCGTGCATTTCAGATGAGCTTCCTTTGTTTTGCTTTTCATTTATTTGGAGCATATGGAAACAGCAATCACGGTGATAGAAATCACAGCGAGAGGAAGCACTTATTCTGCTAAGGCTAACATAATCTTTGCATATAGAAGGAAATAATACAGCACAGAAATATTAGGGACAAAAAAATTAGAGGATCTATAAGAGTCTGTGCCTTCTGATGGCATTAGCCTGGTCACTACCTCAATACTGTGTTATGGTGTTCACAAACCAGGAATAATGGAAACAAATAGGAAAAGGTGAAGAAGATTCTTCAGAATGATAAAAGGTTTGAAAAATTACTTAGTAAAAGACTGAAAGACCACCAGAAGTATTTTGCTTATAGAAGTAAAAGCGACACTTCAAAGTAGAAAGCATTCCAGCCAACATCAGCCATCCAGTTTAACCTAGTCATGTAGCCGGACCAGATGGACCACCTCTAAGAGGTGCTTCTCTCTCCCCTCTGACTAAATGGGGACCCCAAACAACTATCTTAGACTACTACCTAACTTTCAGATAATGACATTAGGTTAGTGTTAGGTGAGATGAATCTCTGGATTTACTCTGTATACAGCTACAGAGAAAATGAATGTTGATAAGTAAAAATCTGCAGTGTAACAGATAAAGGCATAGATGATCGAACATGCAGATACAAAAGCAGACATTAGTAATCAGAATAAACTCCAGTTCTAACACCAGCGTAAACCTCCAGAGTGAAGGAAACAATCCACTGGAGTGACTTACCAAACATTATAATAAAATATCTATTTTTTTAAAAAACTTTTTTCTTCTAAAAAGGTATGCTGTACAACAAAAAAGAAATTCAAGTAGATGTGTATGATCATCTCTGTTATATGTCTGACCACTTCTTGCAGTAGTCCACCTGGGTTTCTTTATTAATATATTTTTTGATCAATACTTTATTATGCATTATTCCCATGCACCAACTCCAATTTTTCTGTACTGAAAAGAGAGCAAGGATCAGTCCTTCAAAGG
Source organism: Sterna hirundo (assembly GCA_009819605.1). Classification (NCBI taxonomy): domain Eukaryota; kingdom Metazoa; phylum Chordata; class Aves; order Charadriiformes; family Laridae; genus Sterna; species Sterna hirundo. The sequence continues at coordinate 3,681,503 of CM020462.1, forward strand.
TCCATACTACTAGCTGCCAAATTTTGTATTAGACAGAACTTAATGTAGGAGCATGAGAGAGAAGTACGTTTTTCAATACCATACCGCTATTATTTTCCTATCTCAGCCTCACAATCTAGATCCCATATTCTTTTTCCTCTCTGGATCAACAGGTGGAAAGGATACTTGAGGTATCAGGTTCTTTTTATCTTTTATTCTGTAATGTTTCAGCTTATATAAATTACTTCATGTTGTCCTTTTGTTGTCCAGTTTCTGTGGGAAGTTGGGGCTCCCACCAACAGCTATCAAGCTGCTCAGTATTAGAGGGGCTGCCTTAATAGTCATCAGTTCTCAACTACAACAGACCTGTGCACGTTAACTGTTGCTAATTACCAAGCTGGAAAACAAAGCAAGAGTCAGAACTCAGACTTGGGCTCGCTAATTCACACGGCGACTGTCATGGAGCCTTTCAACAAAACCGCATCCACATCCAAAATGACTGTAGCATTTGTTGCTCTCTCCCACTCAAAATGCAGTGATCCACATTTTCTCTCGATTCTGGTGGATTTCCCAGTTACTTTTTTTCATTCTCATCATAGCACTCCAAAGATCTGTGCTTCTCCTTTGTCAGAGGGGAAGATGAGGCAGAGCTCCCATGGGATTTGGTTAGTCGTGGTCCTCAAACAGCTGGAAGGTTATTGGTGATTGACACGGGGTGTTCCGCACACACTTTTAACAGCTCAGCATGCTGCCCACACAGCACTCTCACCCCTTACAAATGTCAGGGATAAACAATCAGGCCTGGTATTGGACCTACAAAAGATCTGGCATTGCACAGAACTATGCCTTCAGGTCAGCCTTAACGTCTCTTTTCAATAAAAGTAGTAAATAAGGTGTACTAAGTACACCCCTCAATTCTTTGTTTGTTTGGATTTCCTTTGTTTTGAATTCATTAAAACGCTGCAAGTTAAAAATGGCTCTGCTGCAAGTAAACCAATATTGAAATCAGCAGCAATAGAGTCAATGGACTCCAGTTTGTTTGTTTGTTTTGAAATCTTGCCTTTTCCCTTTGTTGGCATCATCTGAAAGGAAAGACCAGAGAAGAGGGAGTCAGAAGAAGAAACAAATCCCGGAGAAGGAAAGCAGGACTTAAAGGAGCAAGAAGAAAAAAATCCAAACAAAAGGCTTCAGAAGGGAGTATTTTCTCTTCTTGTTTACATTTTTGTTTCTACTAAGGAAGGTTTTTGTGTTGTACAAAGGCCATTTGGTTTTGAATCACAGGTATTGCAATCTTGATCTACTAATATTAGAAAGCAAAAAAAAATGCTGATAGTATTTTTTTTCTGAACATCCATAAACGCTGCTAAAATTGAGATTTGTTTTCACCTGTGGCATCCAAGCCTCAAAAGTCTGGGCTAAGCACTTATTTGGATGCAAGTAGCAAGTAAACAGAATTTTGAAACTTGCACAATTTTCCACGTTGCTCTATCTATCCCTTTTTCTGGTACTTCAGCTGAAGCAGACTGAACTAGTCAGAATAAGGAACATTAAGCACATGCATAGCTCTCTTTCATAGATCAATCCTTAATTAAAATACACCAGACACAAGTTAACTTTACTTCTTTCCTATTTGTTAATGGTTCACTTCCAGTATGACGTAACACTTCAAAAAGACACAACATCCATCAGACACTGTTCTGATCAGTTCTAGCGTACAGGCAGAATACCAAGGCTATTCTTGCTTCTTTCTTCACAGAGTAATTGGCAAGATACAGATGATTTTCTTGCAAGAAAATCACTTGGGTTTGGTGGATTTTTTATTTATTTTTTTTTAAAGTGGATCATCTTTGAGCAATGATCTGTGGTCGTAAGCATTTCTGAAAGCAGACCATTTTTAGGAACACTATAGACCACCACAAGCACTTATATCCCTCCTTGTGGGGCTGTCTGCTTGGCTGATGTCTAGGACGCGTTCCCCGTGTTGTTATCACTTCTTCTCAATTTCATTACACTGGGGAGCAGATCTAACTGGCATTGTTGAAAGGAAAGCAGCCAAAACTACAGAACATGACTTTGGTCTTCAGGGAACTATGCTAGAAGTCATGCTTTGAAAGAGGGCAGAACTGACCAAGACTCACAGAAAAAAGGTGTCTTCACCTCAGAGCCTGACTAGTCTGTATTACCTGGCTTCTGATCACTATCAACAACAGCTGATGATGAAGCTTGTGTTGTCTGTTCTTCAAAATGTGAAATGAGGTTTCTGATCACTTTCCTGGTGCCATCTAGCTGCGCTCTCTGGAGACTCCTATCCAGCCACCCCACAAAGAAATGTGCAACCACTGCCAGCTATCACGTGATGCCTCTTCAGTAGTACCAGGCACTTGCACCTCTCTTATTCTGAAATGTTCCACATCCTTCTTGATGGACTGGGAATGCTTTAATACTAAAATCTTGGTTTTACGGCAGAGTTTCCTGATGAGTAAACAAACACATACAAGAAAGAGCATAAAGTAGACAAACAGTACTAAGTATCTGAGAAGACTGACAAAATTTGAGTATTATGCTTCTGACGCAGCGGTTTATGCTGAACTGGTTGATGTGTAGATGGATGTAGATAAATTCAGGTTTCGATCCTCTGTTTTTCATAGATGTCCAGGATTTAAGAAACCAAAAATAAGACCTTCTGAGCACATTGTGCTCTTTTTTTGGACGGACAGACATTAATTTGTTTATGCTTCCTGTGATCAGCTTGGCAAAGATTAACTTTTTTATAGTACAGCTCCTTACTTGTATACTGATAAAGCATACTGATGTTAATATTTAAAAAGAGCTTTTAACTGAAAAAAACTAAGTACTCCTATTACAAGGAACAAAGTGCATGTTCCCTGACATCTACTCATGGGAGGTTGCTTTATTTTAACACACATTACAGCAGAAATCCTATTCATATAATCATAACCTGTTTGTTACTGAACTTAGCTACATATTTGACAAGACTTTCACAAAAAATGAGATGACTTTTAGAAAACAAATATGTTCAAGTGTAAAAAACTGAACCAACTAATGAGAAAATAGTTCTTTGTTTCAACTTACTGCATGTGTGATTTGGTTGATCAAGCTCCAGCATGCAATTTTTACACAATTTCTGTCCTTTTGTGCCATTATAATGACACAAAAAGAATGCCATCTCTGAAGAGATTGTTTGGTCTTACAACGTTCAGTGGCTCCTTTGAAACCACAGTGGATGCTCCCTGTCTTGTAGGTCACACGGAGAAACAGCAAGACGAGAACTTGGCAAGAATTGTCTGCCTGCTCCTCTTGCACAGTTATTGTTGCTAAATAAAGTTGCAGTCGTGTTTCTTCCAATCAAGTGTGTCCAGCTCTTCATTTGCTGCATGTCACTGACAATGTAGACAATATGCAGCAAATCAGAAGCTTTCTCATAAAACATCCACCAAAACACACAACTTCAGAGCATGTCAAGCACTAGACTGTAAATTCAAAAAGCACGCTCACCAAATGTGTATTTTCCTGAAGGTAAAACATAGTAAGAATATTAAAAACTCTCCATAATCCCTTGCATCTAGATTGCTCTTAATTTCAAAGTCCTCAAAAAGTATTTCAGACTAGTAAAGATAAAAGCAAAAGGGTTCCAGCTGCTGCATACAACTTCACTTGCTTTCCCAATTCACAGATTGGTATTTTGTTTGCTTCCTTTGAAATGAGAAAAAAAACTACTTGGAAACACAAATAACTTGTGTATTTCAACTTAAGAGTTGATTCTTCTCTTTTATGAAATCCTTTAAGTGAAAGATTGACATATTTGCTCATTTGTTACTTACTGTTCCGCCTTGAGATCAAAGAGATATTACTTGAGTAAACGTGAAATTAAGTAACCACAACAAATGCAATCTTCCAATGGGAAGCCGCAGGGCCAGAACTTCTGTCTCAGAAGTAACTATCCTCCATATTTATGAATTTATTTTCCTGGCTGTGGGGAATCCCGGCATCCATCCTTGCTGTAAAATTGTGTCTATAAAGGGGCACTGGAACATCTGAGCATTCTGATGCTGAGATAGTGATCCTGGGGACTGTCAAGGGTGTAGAGGGAAAAAACCTCACAGCTGCTAATACAGAGGATAACAAGTGCTCTTTTCAGAGTTGGTCTGCAAGGAAGAAGATGCAACTACTCTCGATACATCTGCTTTCAGTTTTGTTTACACATTGTCCTGAACAAAATCTAAGGCCTTCAGGATTTCCTTCTCTTAATGTAATGCTTGATCTGCAATACTTTTAGGCTAATGAAATAACTGTGTGCCATTACTTTTTTTTAGTTTTTTAAATGTGACATCTATAAGTTACATGTTTATTATCTCCCTCTTCCCTGTGATACATGCAATTTGAGTATATGAGATGCAAGGAGATGGAAAATCAAACCACTTAATTATGTTATACTGCAAAGGACTCTAAAAAAACCCAACCCAACTACACACGAAAGTTCTATACATGATTTGTTATTCATTATCTAGGTATTGTAGAAGCCCACATTGATGCAATAACATCACTTGATATAAAAATATTCCTGAAAAATATAACCTATGTAACACTACTATGAAACACACTTTTACGCAGCCTTTTAATTTACCGTGTTGCCAATCAAAAGCAAGAGATGGTTCAAGACAAGAAATAAAAACATTCCATGAGAAAGTGACAGACGAAGGAGGAAGTTTAGCGTATACAGTTTAAATCAATAAAACTCATATTGTTTAAAATCTGTATAAGATCAGCTAACTTGATCTCTTTAAGTTGCTTCCAGTTTATGCCCACCATGTGTGGTGCTTCCCTGCGGTTTGTTATTTTACTTCAATGGCAGAGGGAGGAAACCAACAAAGCTCAGTAACCATACCGCATAGCACAATGTAACCATGGAAGCATTTGTCCTCCTGTCAGAGCCTCTCCAGAACGATCCAGCCATTCATTTCATTAAATCAATATTGAAGCTTTTAAGATTTATTACTTGAGGGTGGAGGAAAACTAATAAAACAAATTCCTTGCTGCTTCCCATTAAATACATCTTGTCACAGTAGGCATATTAATACCTTGTAAACACTTTACCAATGTTGTGTGGGCTATGTTACTGTCTCTACTTATGGAGGGATTACTCATAATGTATTTGCATTAACATGCGTGATACTCACTGAAAGAACTTAAAGGTTTCTGACACATTCTGCTGTCCCGTATAGAAACTGAATCGAATAGAAAGACAAAAGGTGTAAGAAAACAGGGGTGATGGGAATCTGTTTTAGAATTCATGAAAATGCTCCCATCAAAGAGTTTCTATGTCTACTAGATCACTGTCTTACTTATGTCATAAAATGGACATTTGTAATCATACTTTAAATGCTTAATAAAGTTGAATGGGATGATTTATTTTACAAGTACTTTGATATCTATTAAAATATGCTATAGTTATCTAAAAATGACAAAGATAAAGGCAAAACTGAAACCAGCATGTTTTGCATGAAAAAGAACAATTTCTTAAACTCTGTACTAATAATCTAGATTACAGATAAAATTTCATTTTTTTAAATCGACTTTATACTGAAAATTTGAAAGAAAGCATAGCAAGGTGTTTACAATTAACAGTACCATTACTAATATCAGGAGCAGGGAGTATTAATTCAACAGTTTAATTTACACTTGCATGCCATTATAGGTAAAAACGGAAGGCACCTTAAATACATAGTTCAAATACTTATCAATATAGCAGGCTGTGAATGCCTGCTTAGATATTAAAGCTTTTCAAGACTCTGAATCAGATCCTTTACCATGAGATAGTCTCCCTGCTCCTGCTCCCACTCTGTTCTACTATTCCCTTTCCCTTTTGTAAAAGCTGTTCAGCATACCCCACTATTCCAGCCGCGAGGAGCTTAAAACAAAGGATAAAAGTAATGCTAGGATATTCCAGACAGCTCCCTCACTTGCCCATAGGCCTCTTTTCACGTGGGAAGAACAGCAGAAGGGTGGAAGAAGAGGCTGCACAGTTGGCAGGACTGCAGGGGTGTATCGGGGCCTGCATACCGGCACTTTCCCGCTCAGTGGAACGACACCAAAGGACTGTTTGCCAGTGAAAGCTTTTCTCAGTCATAGCCACAGGTAGCAAGGTACCAATACAGAATACAACCACAGTAAAAACATGTGTGCCGGTGGGCTTGTAACCGAGGAAAGGTCTGTATCAATGCAGATGCAACCACACCTAAATTGCAGTGGCACTGGCAAGGGCTAATTATCAGTACCAAGGAGGCCAAAGAAAGCTTCTGCTACAGCTGAAATCCCAGTGCTTGAAAAATACCATGTAACATTCAACTCCTTCCTGTGGGGGAAAACTATCAAAATCCTTAGGCTTTCCATTTCCAAAATTAAGAAGAAGAGTTTACTGGAATGACACAAAGCCAGTATTCTACAATCAAGAAAAAATCTGAATAAGCATGCATCTTGGTGCAATATTATAGTAAAAACTCAACCAGAAACAAAAAAATAAATCAGTATACAGGTTGTGGAAAAGCTAACTAGAGAACAGATATTTTAAAATACACTGTGCAAATTATAGCATATTACAGACATAAGGGAAAACCACTGGGTTGGCAAAACAATTACAAGTTTAAAACCATGTTTTAAATGTCCGTAATAGTCAATTCCAAAGATACAAAAGGAAACTTAGACTATAAATGCAGCCTGACAGCAAACCTAGTCAAAATAATGCAAAGGCTGATGTGGAATTTCACTTATAGGGAGGTAAAATAAATGAATGGAATAAATATGTAATCTGATACAAATACTGCACTGTGGTTTAATTCTGAAAAATTATAAATTTGAATGACAGTAATTGTGCTGGTATAACAGAACTGAAGAGTTGGAGGACTTACTTTTTAATCACATTACCATATGGTAAATACATAGTGCAATACCAGCAAGCAGTGCAATGCTGTAAAATGGATTAAAAACTAGCTGGTAGATCTCAAAAAGCACTCTCCAGTAAGAGATTATGAACAAAATATAAATTTCATTATAAACAAATTAAAGCACCTCTATTATGTAGTTCAACAAGGGTTACAAATAGATCTGCTGCTCCTCAGCACTCTCTCCCTCTAAATCCAAAAGTCACAACTGGATGTTTGTAATACCAGTATTAGCAGAAAGGAAATGACAGTATTACAGTGATGTAGCTCACCTGGTAAGCTGTTTCCATTTTAAAAAGTCATATTAACACTGTTGAATACCTTCAAAGCTAAAATATAGGTTATACCTTACAAATGATCTTCTGGATCATTTTCATCTGAGGAAACTCTAGCAGCAAAGCACCTCACCATAAGTATCCAATGTGATGCTGTGACTGTGAAAAAAACAGAGTTCGTGTCATCTTCAGATACATCAACAGTAGATTAGTGACAAGTTAGGGTGGGGGAATCATTTACCTTTGTGTGTAGCACTAATGGAGTGAATATTAAAACTGCATAAAGCTCTGGTACCCACATTATCAAAACGACACTGAAACCCATGGAGGATGCAAACAAATAAAATTCCCAAAACCTGGGAGCTAAAGAAAGCAGAGAAAAATAGTTCACAAGCTCTGAATGTTTAATTCCTTTAAAAAAAAAAAAAAAAAAAGGAAAGACTTGATGACAATTCAAAAATTCCTTCAGAGAAAAAACAAGATGAGCACTGAAAGGGTTTTTTAATTTACTCAGGGAAAACATATAAAAAACCAACAGCTATTCCTGTACTTAACTACTGATTCATCCAGCTAAAATTGGAAGGATTCTATGACAATGTTTTAAAAAAAGAACTTCCGTTATCACACTACAGAAACTCTTAGTCATCAGTACAGGTATACGAGCAGGAATTCAGAATCTTAGAGCAAAATCTGTCTGCAAATAATTTGAAATAAATTTTCAAGACACTATACTCCATGTCTCTTGGACATGTCTTTACTGTAACTGAATTATTTCACTGGTAGATTTTCTTATTCAGAGGATACCTGAGCTAAGCAAAATAAAATGTAAATCAGAAGCAAATATGCAATTCTTTATAGATTTTTAAAACTAAATATCAACCACCCAATGCACCCTGCTGGCTGTCTTATGGAAGGTACACAGTATACTTTTTAGTTAATTTTATTTAAATTTAATATGTATTCATAGTAAAAGTAACCAATTGATGTTGAGTAACCAAAGGGAAGCAGCAAATACATGAAACATGAAATCGAGAAATAACAGTCTCAATCCAAGAATAAATTTTAATTAATTCTCATTAAAACCACAACAATACTAAATTAAACAATTAAGTTTTGTGGTCAGTTTTAACCCATTTTTGAGTGAAACTGTTGGAACCTGGCTAACTAAAAAGGGTTTCTGCTAATTTTCAAGGCCCAGATTCTAATACTTTCAGTTAAGTGCATACATGCAAATATTTCCACTGGAGAAGAGACTACACTGCAAGCCTCTGCAGATTTAGCACTATTTGCTTCCTGCATACTTGTATAGTTCTTAGATAGCTCCTCTTACTGCAGTCAGACACCGCTTAATAACATCACACTTCGTTTGACTCCATTGGAGCTATAAATCTACCTTGACATTATTAATTCCTACAATTTTAGTACCATTCCCAAGTACCAATCAGGGAAGCAGAGACAACCAAAGGCTGCATATTTATTTCTATGTGAATCTTTTAATGAGTCATTACCACGTCATTCAAGCAATTAAAACATACAGTTAGATACTTGGCACTAGATATCTAAATGTAAATCTAGCCCTGTGGTCTGAAATCATAGAATGATTTAGAGACTAACAAAAGCAGCGGTGGCACATGACATGTATGTAATTTCCATACAGAAATAATATTTTTTTAAAATTAAAAATGACTAACAAGTTACGTCAGTCCTCCAACATCTCCTTTACAGTTCCTTTCTATTAATTCCTTAAGATCTTTTTAGTATTCCTATGTGTGTGCTTAACTTCCTACCTCAGACCAAGCCACACTAGATATAACATGACCAAGGGGAATGTGGTAGAGATCCCTGCAGTGGCTCTTGGAATGCCATGGAGTGATTAACACTGACCCCGTTGCTCATTGAGAATGCACTATTAGGATATGCAAAGTAACTTACATGGCGATGGAGAAAGGCTGTATTCCTATTAGCATTCATGGGAGCTATGCAGCTACAGTCTTGTTCATCAAGTTTGGAATATACCCTTTTGTTATTGATGGGAAAATGTCACTAGTTACAAATAGTTACACACAGGGGTGTAGCAGGGTCAAAGCAAACTCCAATACTTTCTTTCCCCCTCTAAGGCAGAGTGCTGCTTCAGCAGTTCTTTTTTGACCTGATGGTACACCTCCTTAGATAAAAGAAACGGTGAAAATTCCCTGCTCTGACCTCTTCTGCAGCCTCACCACCCAAAGATTAAAGAAAACCTCCAAAAGGATATGCCATTAGTGGTGTATGATGGCACAATCATCAGACACTGCTGCAGGCATCACTGTGTATGAAGTCTGCCTTCAGACTCCCCTCCAGGTCCACCCACAGTTCTGACGGGTCCCATAAAACAGTCTTTCAACAGCATGAATAGGGTCTGAGTCATCAGTTTCCCAGCTACAGACAACTACAGTTGCTTCACTTCTATTAGTGAAAGCTTCCTTTAAAAACCAAAACAAAACTGGTTGGTGCTGCAGATACTCTTTGCCAGATGTGGCACGACACCTCTTAATAGATGGAATTCTCATTCACTAAGTTATAATTGCTTTTCCTCAACTTGAGATCCCACGAGAAAACTTAGGGTTTACAGGAAATTAATGCAATTTTGTCACCTTTAGTACTGCTCTTGCTGTAAACGGTGGTGGAAGATGCAATCTACTTGCATTTTGCCATCCCCAGAAACACATAAAATCATTCTGGGACCCTGGCAAGTATGTTCACACATTTGTCATGTAATCTGACAATCCAGGCTCCTTTTTGTTGTGCAGCGGCTTCTATGTAAGGCCGTATCTAAGGCCTTCAGTGCAGCTATGTTAATTAGCACAAGCTGTGCATCCGACCTATGATAAAAATAGAAGGCTTATTTCTGAGCAGGCTTTGATTGGGAAGATGCTATGAAATACTCTGAAGAAAAAATATCCCTTGTTAAGCTCCGAAATGGTTTAGACATAGTCTCCTGACATGTAAGAAGCTTTGGTTTGAGGAAATTCCAATTGCGCTTGGCATCTACAACAATATTTTTAACAAATGCAGAATAAGACAGACTGAAAATTAGCTTCTACTAACTTTGCCCAGCTTCTTGCTGGAAGGAAATCCTGCCTACACATTAGTACTGCTCCATGCTTCTCTGCAAAGGGCAGCAATCAGACCTGTCTAATTGGGCCAGATTGTGTTTTATGCTTACTGCTGACTTCTGCACCTGAGAATATTTATATTCTTTCATGCAAACCTTCTCTTACTTACAACACAGAACTTCTCTGCTCTTGACAGAACATCTATGCTGAAATGTGTTTGCTCTTCTTAGCTAAGGAGTACCTAGACAGCCTTAGGAATACTTTAATTTTACCTGATCCATCCCTCATCCACAATAGAGCACTATTTTAAAGGTAGATACTGAAATATATGTATTTACTCTTTAAAATAAGCCAAGACACAAGAACACACTGCACCTCGATAGCTTATTTAACAATGCCTGGAAACGTGGCTTCCGTCTCTGTTAGCTTCTGTGGGTGTGAAGCGTGTCACTCAATGGAGATATCCAATCATTAGCTCTTATGTTTATGTGCTCCGACTCAAGTAATTTAAGTTTTCAAAACTAAAGTCATAAAAGAATTCTGCCTTTGTTAATACCAAACACATTTCTAACTTCTTTGGTTGTTCAGGAAAGTCTGAGAACATCATATAAGACGACTCAAAACCAAAAGGCAAAAACCTCCTAATTTAAAATTACTTCCTTTTTTTAACATTAGATTTAATCTGTTGAGGAACTATGACTTGCAACCGCATTAGTCTTCAGCAATAATGCAATCATTTGTTACAGCATATTCAGCCTAACCTTGGAGCTCTCAGCTTTTGTAAAAAATACTATACTTGTTCCTGCTGTAATCAAAAATGTCCTTCTAAGGCCACACCAGAAGAAACCCACGCTATAAATTCAGTAGTAAATTCAGCTCACTTCCTAGTCTTCCTATTACTGCCTATTGCCTCAGCAACTGCAACAGCTGTGGATGGTTCTTTAATAGTGAAAATGACTGTACAAGGGAAGGAAAGTTGAAAATATCTACAGGGCTTAATTTACAGTTTCTCTCTTGCGAAAAAATACATCAGCATGGGCTGAAAACCTGTGTCTCTGCAGTGCTAGTCCTGGGGGGGAGGGGAAAGGCTTGAAGGGATAAAAATGACATGGAACTGTTGGAGCAGGGCCAGAGGAGGCCCCGGAGATGCTGGGAGGGCTGGAGCCCCTCTGCTGGGAGGACAGGCTGAGAGAGCTGGGGGGGTTCAGCCTGGAGAAGGCTCTGGGGAGACCTTCCAGCCCCTTTCAGTCCCTAAAGGGGCTCCAGGAAAGCTGGGGAGGGGCTCTGGATCAGGGAGGGGAGAGATAGCACAAGGAGGAGCAGCTTTACACTGAAAGAGGGGAGACTTAGATTAGATATTAGGAAGAAATTCTTTGCTGTGAGGGTGGTGAGCCCCTGGCCCAGGTTGCCCAGAGAAGCTGTGGCTGCCCCATCCCCGGAGGGGTTCAAGGCCAGGTTGGAGGGGGCTTGGAGCAACCTGGGCTGGTGGGAGGGACAATCTTTAAGGTCCCTTCCAACCCAAACCATTCTATCACTCCAAAATAGTGCTGCGCAGCAACTTCTGAGTGAGTGGCAGCGCAGCAAGAGTCAGGCAGGACTTGAAGGCACACAGGCTTTAAGGAGCCGCGAACTACAGGGAAAAATGGCTCTTAGAAGGACTACCTTATCGGCCCAAACACATGACAGCTTCCTACCTGAGAGACCGGGTCAGTAAAGATGAAGGATTAACAACAAAAGCCCAAAGGCGGGACTCTGCACGCCCGCCCGCTCCCAACCGGCCTCCTCTCCCTCGGGCCTTCCCTCAGCCCACCTTGGCGCCTCAGTGCCACCCCTCGGGCGGCAGCAGGCCGCGACTGCCCGCCGCGGGGGGCCGCCCGGCCGCCTCGGCCTGCCGCTGATGGCTGGGGGTTCCCTCACAGCCCCGCTCCCCTCCGCGGTCGCACACGGGCGGTTCAAGGGGGTGAAAAAAGACCTGAACGAGGCAAGGCCCCTTACAGCCACTTCCCGCCTGCCTCCCCTCAGCGGCGGGACCCGGCGGCGCGCGGGCCCTTTAAGGGCGGGCGGCGCCGCCCTGTGGACGTGGCGGGGCGGCCGCCATTGCGGTGGCAGGTAGGGCCGCTGCAGGGGGGCGGCGAGGCCGGGCGTTCCCTTCCTTTCCCCTCCCCTCAGTAGCGGGAGGGATCCGGCGGGGCGATCCCTACGGCGGAGGACGGTCCGTTCCACAGAGGCACCCGCGGAGAATGGCCGGCAGAGGCGCCGGCTGCGGCCTGCAGCCGCCGGCCATAGCGCAGCCGCCCGCCGGCGGTCACCTGTACCCCATGGAGGGCGAGGGGCCGGAGGAGGAGGGCGAGGGGCCGGAGCTGCGGCCGCGGGGCAGGGAGAAGGTGCGGCGGAGCGCGTCGAGGGACAGGCTGGATGACATCGTGCTGCTGGCGAGGGATATCCGGGAGGGGGACACGCTGAACGCCATCGCGCTGCAGTACTGCTGCTCGGTGAGTGACCGCCGCCGCGGCCTCTGCCTAAAAACAACATTGGCCAGAAATCAGCCTCTCGTTTCGCTTGTGTTGCTGCCTGGCTCCAAGTGTACGCGTTACCGTCAAAGTCGCGGTCACGCGTGGGCCCTCATCCCGTTAAGGGGGGGGGAGGGGGGGGGAAAAATGCTATATTTGCGAATTTGGCTAAATAATTGTCAGAGGAAGCAAGTTGTACCGTTGGGAGCTCCCTGCCATGCCCCCAGCACTCCCACCAGGTTCTCAGACTACCCTCCCTCTCCTAGCTAGGAGTTCTTTAATTAGGTAATTAGTGAGTGTTCTTCCTACCCGGTGCTTCTGGCTGGCCAGCACTCATTAAGGCTTCTGCCCTGGTGGGTGTCAGCCTGTGCGCATATCCAGTCTTAACGGGAAATCAGCTGTGTTGGTGGCCTGACTGCTGGCTGTGCTGTTTTCAGGAGGTCAGATTTAGTCAAAATTTTAAATCCATATTTACAGGAGCCTTGCCATCACTTAACACGTACAGGCAGAAATAAAAATTAGAGGCCTGCTGTCGTCCGCTTAGGCACCAAAGTCTTGATGTAACTGTGCGATAATCATGACAGACCTTAGCCTTTTTACGCAATTCTTGGCTTCAGAACCCACTGCAGTTAGGTATTTTGAGCAGGGTTACTAGATAAGCCCTCAAAAAAGAAATAAACCATAACTCAGTTGCTCTCGTTCTTGGAAATTCATGGAGAACGTGGAATAGCATTCCAGGGCTTTAGGCAGAAAGCATAACTTGTGTTGGGGTGGAATCACTGAGGTAAACACTGCATTTGGCGGTGTTTTGTGCTCATCTGATCTATTTAGGGTGGTACATGTAACAAATACACTGCCACAGGAACCCAAACACTTTTTAAAGTTACAAGTTTAGTACAGGCAGTAGGCACAGATTACCCTAAGTTACTTTTTCTGGCCATTTTTGTGTTTAAAGTGGAGCAGTCCCAGCAACAAGGGTCTCTCGACAACCTTGTTTTCTGTCTGTCTCCTGAGGCAGATGGACGAGAGGACAGGAAGGATATAACTTGAGTACTTCTGCATCTTAAAATGGGCACAATTCCTGTGTGCTTTACCTGGTGTTGCAAAAAACCTACCAATTTTCAAGTAGTTTGTTATGGTGAGGTTTGTTGTGGCTCTACCTCCCGTGTTGAGGGAGCTGCTGTCCCAGAATGAAGCTATGAATTCTCCAAGGGTACTTAAATACTTGCAGAGTACTTCCCGTTAGACTCAAAATCTGAACTTTCTGAGAGCAAAATGAGATTTGTTTTGAGCAAGAATAGGGAAAGGGGAGAGCTGACTTGATGAGGGAAGGTGAGTTTTAAATTACGCTTGGTCCCTGCTTTACCCCCCAGAAATAGAAGGAGTATCCAAACCACAGCTGTGGCTAGATGAATTGGAAGCTCATAATTTTTCATATTCCTTACTCAGAAGTTTTCAATTTAATTAGGAATTCACAGTCATTTACTTCATTTGGAAGCACCGAGGTCAAGTCCCATTCATTTCACAGAGACAGTTGCCGCTGGTAGATGAATATACATTTAGTGAACATATATGCCTGCAGTGACTTTCAGTCTTCCTATCTTAAGTGAGGAGGTTTGTTACCTCGTAATTATTTTCTTGCTTTAACATTGTTCAGATTTGGTCTTTGACCTCTTCTCAATTCATACTATTTGAATGGATATGGGTTTAAAAAGGAAAAAAACAAAACAAAAAAGGCCCTGCCTTTATTTCATTGGGGAAGAATTGTATTTCTCAAGGGTGTAGTACTCTTACTTAAAGGAGTTTCGGTTCAATGGAGCTTTGATATTTAAACTGTTGTTTTTATTTTTAGGTGGCAGATATCAAGAGAGTTAACAATCTTATCAACGATCAAGATTTTTTTGCCCTGAGGTCTATCAAAATTCCGGTGAAAAAGTTCAGTGTATTGACAGAAACACACGTCTCTCCAAAAGGAAGACCAGTCCTTCGGCCTGCTCAGTGCTCCCCAGAAGTGCAGGAGATGTCACCATCTGATAAATTCTCTGCTAATGAGACTGCTGGCAACTTCTTAAAAGAAGTGGATCGAGATATAGAAGAAATAGTGAAGTGTAATGATACAAAGCGAGAGAATCTTAATGAAGTTGTTTCTGCCTTAGCAGCCCAACAGGTCTGTTTTGAAACTGATGGTAAAACTAAAAAATGCAAGGATCCTTACTATGGAGCAGATTGGGGTATAGGATGGTGGACAGCTGTAGTGATTATGTTGATTATTGGCATAGTAACTCCAGTTTTTTATCTCTTGTATTACGAAGTTCTAGTGAAAGCAGATGTCAGTCACCATTCTACAACGGAATCTTCCTATTTGCCACAGCAGCATCAAATCAGAAACAAAGACAAAATGGAATAAATCCAGCAAATAGTATAAATGTTGATAATCAAGATCTTCAGCCTTAACAACGGAAAAACCCCAGGCAACTGTTACTCATAGACATGTAACATAGCATTAGATAAAGGGGAAACCACAGAATGCAAAATGCATCTGGAACCCAGAGAAAATGCGTACTGATGTGTGACTTGCCTTTATGGGCAGTGTTCCAGTACAGGGATAGTTCTGTGGATCATGTAATCTCTGAATATTTCAATGCAAGATTGGGATATAAATTAAGGTATAAAATTGTTTCTGAAGCTTTGCACTTTTTTCTATTTTGATAGGCATATGTTTTTTAATTAATGAGTTGAAAATCCGTAGTTTGAACTAACACATGAGGAGCCTCACTTTATGTTTTACAGCCCTAAAATGGGCTTTTGGGGATATAACTTTTAAACATCTTAAAGTATTTATAGAATGCATAGTACACTTGACATTTTGATATCAGGTTTACAGTTGTCAATTAAAACTGCGTTCTCATAATTTTATCTTTCTTATAGAGTAAGATATTTTTTTTAAAAACCCAATCATTCCATAATCAATTGCCACTATGAAGTTCTTTTAAAAAAGTGACTTCTGTAGAGGCAGTAGCTAATACTTAAGCTGGAATCTTCAAATCTTGTGCCTGTGTTCAACGCCTGTGTTCGACCCATTCTTTAGTACTTTTCAGTATAGGCAGTTGGATAATTGGTTTTCTGTTAGGTGATACTGTGCCTCATCATGGTCCGGTTGAGAGTCTTGTTGAAACTTCAAATCCTTCCATGGTATCCTACTGAAAACTAACAGGGCTGGACTGCACTTCTCTGGTCAGCTGTCTGTAGAACAAAAGAAGTGCAGATGTGTGGCACCTTGCTGTGACTGCTTCAGTAGCATTTAATTTATGCTATTGGATTTTCCCCTCCAATTAGTCTCCATTCAGGACCAACAGATCCTTCAGACAGCAGTCATGTGGGTCCTGAGTATGCTAGTGGTCATGTGCCCATGAACCTCAAACACTAACTTTTTTGTGAAATCTCCTAGAAAAGTTCAAATGAGATTCAATAGCTGCTAGCAAGAACCTTAAAATTGCAGCAGAATAGACCAGTTGCAGCTTCAGACTTCTTCTTTACGTCATACTGTGTTCATCAACCACTCTGTTCTTGAATGTTTCACTTGGGGTTTCATGAACCACCTTGTTTTTCCCCTCTTTTCTTCCCTACCTGAAAATACAACAAAATAAACAAAAAAATTCTGGACTCTTCCTACATAAAGGAGGAGGTACTTGTGTATGCAGAATATTTTTAAATAAAAACTGAGATGCTGCCTATAATTTTTTTTTTGTTATATTTGCCTCTTGGAGTAAGATTTTCATTGCCCTATTCAAAGTACCACTTGTTACCAAAACCCAAGATGACTGACTTGAATAGGACTTAAAAAGAGAGAAATGGAAAAATACCACTATTCCTTAAACTACTAGTATAAGCTTTCTTTGAGTGTCTTGATTAAGTATATACAGTATAAAAAAATCTGATAAAGTGAACGTTTCCTAACTGTTGGGTGTATTCCAAAGTGCTTTATCAACTTAAATTTTGAAATAAAAAGACTCATGCCCCATCTGTTATTGGGGCTTCTGTTGCCTGAAGTGGGGCAAATATACTTCACTGGTATGCTAGGTATACGAACACGAGTTGGATAACTTTTAATGTATTATATTGGAATTGAAGCAGGTCAGAGCTTAAAGGGAACGCTGTACAGCTGGATCTGTGAACTATGATCTGTGGCTCCTGAACCCTTTGATCAAAGTAGTATCTGTGGAGATAGTGTGACTACTCATAGCTTCCACCCTGGAAGAGGGATTGCGAATAGGCACAAACTTCATCTTTCACATAACACTTGTTTTCAAAGATAATAGTTTCAAAATAATAGTTCTTTCCATGAAAAGAATATGCTGTTAACACAAGCATGAATACTGGAGTACCAGTTCTGGGTAAGGCTGTATGAAAAACTGCAGTACAAAATAATTTATGGTGGCTAACGTGATACAGCTTCTAGGGCTATAAAACTTTAAAAGGTGACTTGCCCGAGTCAAGACAACAGAGCTTTGGCACAGTAACACAAATGTCTTCTATGTAGGATCAAAACTCGGTCCATAATGTGTCAGTTCTAAGCTGCAAGCTTGTTTGCTGCTGCTTTCCCCTTTGTTCTGTTTCTGAAACCTCAACATTTTTAATGCTTTGTCCTTCCATTTCTTAAGAAATTGTCAAAGAACATGAAATTAGCTGTTGTGATGATGCAACATAAGCCTAATTTGCTGCATGAATCTGAACTGATGGCTATTAAACCGCCATCGGTACAGATGTGAACATAACTTCAGTTGTGGTTTGAATGTCAGGAAGGTCTCTATCCTGTCGTACCAGTAAAGGCATCAGTGGTTAACTGTTGCTTTTTGTCCTGTAGTTATACAGCTGGATAGTTTTCTCGCTTATCCTGGGCTTTGAGCTTTTACCGTGTTGGAAAGCGTGTGGCTTATTGTTGCCGAGTTAAGTGTGATGGGCCCTTATTTACCTCAGGATAAGCAGTCATTTGAAATTCAAAAACAAAGGGATAGCTGTTTTATTGAACTGTACTATACTCTATTCAAGCGCCTAGCATGGTTTTACTGTTTAATTATGTAGCATATTTTTAATTTAAAGGGTTAACTTTATCAGAAGATGTAGGAGGTCTCTTTCCAAGACTGGAGGGCTTCCAACAGTGGTGATCTACAAGCATTAGCTGGCTTGGCTTTCTGCAGGATGCAGGGATCTTAACTGTTTTTTGCCCAAGTATAACACAGTGGGCAATGCATCATCACGTTTCAGCCCTGAATAAACAGGGTAACTGCTCTGTATGGAACTTAAATCTGACTTAATGAAAATCTCTAAAGTTAGTCTTTTAGAAACTGACTTGTTAAAAAAAAAACAACAAAAACCAAAACAACTGAGTGGTAAGTCATGTTTTAGATTAATTGCAACACATTGTTGATCAGGAAGTTGGTTTTAAATTTAAGTGCATATTGCACTGTTGGATCATGTAACATGTACATGCTTTTAATCTATATTTTGGAGTATGTTGTTACAAATAGTCTTTGTATAATTATTTTATAAAGGCTGAAAATACAACTTTGTAAAATAATCCTGAATGAGGATGCAAGTCTTATTTTAAATACTTCTGCTCCTCTGCTTTTAGAAAAACGTAAACAATATATGTAAAATAAAGATTTTATTTTAGACTGCAGTGGAAGTGGTGCATATAATGTATTCTTAGCTGAATATACTTTGCATGTTTTATTACAGGAGGCCACTACTTGTATTTGTTTTGGCTAGTTTTTATGTATGATCTAAAGTAAAAATCCTTGGCCAACAAGTATTTCGTTGGCAGTAGCTGCATATGGCATTCATATCTAGCATACCGTAACTGCAGCCTTAATGGTTTATCCTGTGCGTGCCTTGTAGAACTTGGAACTTTTCAGCATAAAGTTCGAGAACTTGTTAGTTTTGTGAAATGAGGCTTAAGAAACAGGCATGAAAAATTGCGATCTCCCTAAACACTAAAAGCAGTGCCGCCTTCTGTGAAGTAGCAATGTAAGTAGCAATAAATTCTAAGCAATCAGAAAATCAACTTTTAAAAACAGCTGCAAGTGTTAGCCTCTGGAACAGCACAGTCTCATTTCAGAAGTGCCTTCATTGCAGAACTCTGCACGTTCGTAAGTGTTGGACTTATTTCCCATTGTTAAACTAGTTCTAGAGGGTCTATCCTACAACTCAGCAGTTCCCTCTGAAGGACAGACGTGACCATAGTTCAAAGGTCTAAAAAAGACCTCATTTCTGCCAGAGTAATATTTCTCAACAGTACAGCAGAGAGGCAGTTGTCTGCCATTAGCAGCATGATGAATAAAGAAAGTCATCAGTCTGCTGCAAAATAAGGTATTGAATCTGTTCAGGCAAGCCACAGCTTGTGGCCAAATGGTAACTAGGGCAGTAATGCTCTTCCAGTGTTAATTCTGTAGTTCTGTCTTTGACAAAAGCCATCTATTTGCATTCCTTGCGTGAGAGGCAAGGAGTCTCATTTACCTTGCACAGAGGGAAACAGCTAGTAGAAGATAATACCAGTTACATTTGAGGCAAGCAAATTTAATTTTTGCCATGCTTACCTTGTTCACAACAGCTGTCTCTCTCTTGTGTATCCCATGCAAGAAACAGGCACACCTGTTCAGGAAACCACTGCTGGCAAGTGTGATGTTAAAAGAAAATGATCACACAGAATACATTTCCTATGCAATGCACCAGAATGTTTATTAAACGTTATATAGCTATGAACACTTCAAAATAAAATTGGTATACCTCTGAGGTGTGACCTGTATAGCATTTTACTTTAATTTTCTTTACATCTGTCACGAGTTTTATCAGAACACTTGAAAGCTACACCTTAAGGAACAAATTCCTATTGCATACAGAAGTTCACAGAATAATGCAGTACTGTTTTCCAGTCAGCCGTGAGATCAAGTACTGCTTGACAAAATGCCAAACTACAAGCAAAACTTCCGTACTTTCTTTTACTGATAAAATAATTGGGTTTGTTTTAAAACTGTTTGTTCATTAGACCTGATAGCAGCGCTAGTTATCAAGAACAGAATGTTTTAAAAAAGTAAAAAACCAAAAACCTAACCTTGGTCAATAGTAATAGAATAACACTGATCAAAAATAACACTGATCAATATTTTGTATTGTCAAAGGACAATGGGAAACAGAGAATGCTGTCATTTCCTCAAGTTTCTAATTTCAGGAATAAGGTTTCTACACTACAGCTGTTGGTTCTTAAATAAAATCCATGTTTCCAAACATTCTGGTTTTGCTATTCTCAGCATTCTTGCCTTGTTTTCCCAGTTAAAACTTCATGCCTTGAAATACTTTACCACTTTCTTTTTCTACATTTTTGGGTTTGGTTTTTTTATTGATTTGCTGTCTGTCAAGTTTCTGTCTTGTTTGTTCTGTAGGAAAGTAAATAAATGCATTAACAATTACATGGATAGCTATCACCTGCCATCTCACTTAACAGCTCTGTGAGGTAGGAAAGGTAGTATTGCCTAAAGAGGCAGAGAAACTGAGGTGAAGGACTGAAATTCTCACTAATTGGTGTGCCACTGGTGAAAACCAGGATTCCATAATTTCTCAGTCTTAAATTCTGCCATGTATTCTTTCTAAATTATCCTTATTATTTACACTGATTCATAAAGGTAATGTAACACATTGTTAAATACTACAGTCCCTTCTTTCCAAAATGCAGAAAATAATAAGTTCTTTTAATTAGAGTAATAGCTTACTCTCAAGAACAATAGCTTACTCTCATTATGTTGTTTGTCCATATTACTAAGGTCCTTTCAAGTCAGTTTATATTAAAGTGCTTAGTGGTCAATTATTTTCAGTCACCTGAATTCAGAAATTACATGTTTCTTCAGAGAAGTCAGCTGCTAAATATGAGCAGCTTATGTCCATAAAGGCCATAACTTTTTTTGCTGCAGTCATCAAGAATTTCACTGTTATTTTCAAGATTTGACTGCTAAAGCATAGAACTGATTAGTGCAAATGCTTAGGCACAATTTTGTTTAAAATGCATACATTCTTCTTCTGTGCAGAGGCAATACAATGGCTTAGAGCCTACTCCATCATTAGGCATTCCAGAGAACCTTAAAAAGGCGTCTGTCTGCAAAACATTTGGCAAAAGAACAAAACAAAACAAAAGATCCCACATCCTGTTCTACAGTGTAGTACACTTCAAAAGAATTGTCCAACATGTTTTTGGAGAGTATACTTAAAACCAACAGAGCTCAAGCATTAGTTCTGTTGATACTCAGCCTACCTCCTGAATTATACTTGAAGTAGCATAAGGCTTGAGGAGTGCACCACCTAGCAACAGCAGCTAATATGTTGCTTCATCCATATTGTCATCACTGCCAGCACCAAAGTCATCTCCATCTTCAAAATACGAAGAAATGTAGTCATTTTCCTAAAGAAAAGGAAAAAAAAAAATCTATCACTACATCTGTGGAGGAGGTGATTTATGAAAGAAACATGTTTTAACTGCACTTGAACACCCATATTTTAAAACAGTAACAGGAGTTTTTTCTTATTTCTTGGGAAAGAAAAAAGAAAATACTCTAATGAAGTTCTCATATCTATGAAAGAAGAGGCATTAGTTTTTAATGTAAATTTTGTGCCCTGCTTTAATGATGAAAATGAATACTTCTATGTATTGATTATGGCAGGACACATTCCTGCTTGCAAGATCTTTTTTCAGAGCTCTTTGGGAGTAACAAATCTGAAACACCCACTCAAATTAACTACAAACAATGTAATACAACAAAAAAACCCTGATGTAATAATGCCTCTCACTGCAAGTCTCCCTCAGTGCCAGAGAAGCTAGGGACATTTCTTTGGCTGACAGCCAACACACTACTCCATGAGTGGGATCTGATTGTGTAAATAGGAAAACTGACATTCTACCTCTTCATGCTCCTCTTCATCATATTCCTCTGGTTCTTCTGCTTCTTCATCATCTTCACCTTCTTTGTCTTTTGTTTTGTCTTTCTCATCTTCAGATTTTTCTTCTTCATCATCCTTCTTTTCCAACTCCTGTCACAAGGCAATCTCCTTTACAAGGTAATCCCATGTTACAGCAACAGCACATCCTCCACACAACCAAGATGTTATGCTGCAGTTAACAGCACGACAACTAGCATAACAATGCTGTGCAAAAGTTTTTTGTTAATATTTAAACCAACAGGATGTGAAACACAAGATCTTCGTAAGGACTTACTTGATCAAGCATTAGCCATCAGACCTGAAGTCTAAAAAAGTATGTCTTCTGTAATGAAATGATGATGTCCCTTACTACCGTTAGAATAACTGACAGTAGAAAGCCATGTCATACTTGATAAAGCAATACAACATCCTGTACATAATAATGTATCTGCACCAAACAACTGATGGATCACCAAGAGAAATAATATAGGCTGTTTCACCTTTAAGCTTCCCATTCCCACATGGTGGGTAGTTGCCTCCAAAACCAGTCACGTTCCTCCTGTTTCTCTTTCTGTATGTTTCTTCCCTCTCAATTTATTAAATGGTGTCATTTCCAACACCAGTAGATTGGCGAAACAGCAATAGATTTAAAATCTCTGGCACCAATTCCTTCTTCAGTAAGTTCTAACAGTAGCTCTGCTGTTTACCATTAGCCTACATTGCTACCCAGTGAAAAACAACTGGTCGTTGTGTTCAGAGTCAAACAGGAACAAAGAAAATAGTTTCTCCACAGCCCGGCTCTATCTTTATCCTCTCCCCTGTGCTACCACATTGCAGAACAACTGTCTGTTAGAGAAGCAAGACAAGGCCAGAAAAAGGCTGATCTGGTTATTCCATTTGTACCAAAAAACATACTAAAGGTTTCATTTTCCTTCATCAATTTCTATTGTACAATTTAGAAACAGTATGCACATCTTACCTCAATTTTTTTCAACACGTCCAGATTACTTTTAGGCTCAGAGCTTTTTGCCTTTTTTGGTTTTGCACCTGCTGAAATAAAATATATTGCTATTATTTTTTTTAACATGAGAGGACACAAATTCTCCTGTTTTACTTCCTCGTAAGAGCTTACATCTTGAGCATGCCATGGAAAGCCCATGATGTCTGTATAAAATTACCTAGACTTTGAGCTACATTATTCATGGCGGTGTAAATGCCCCATTTATGTAAGTGATGCCTATAGGGCCAGTCTGAAATTCACTTTGAACAGACAGTTAAGTAAGTTTGGCCAAAGTATGATGTTCAGCTTCACAAAATACTTTTCAACTATATACCCACAATATGTTAAGAAACTAGAACAAAATTTCAATGGTTATTTTTCATCATCTTGAAACAAAAAAAACTCATCAGTGTTACTAACTTATGCAACACATTAATGACAGCTGGGTGCTTCAGATGGATAGGTAAAAAAGGCAGACAGCAGTTTATTAGCTCCAGAACAGTAGGCATGGTTACTGCAGCTAGATGGTTTTTGGACCACAGTCGGCTCTCATCTCATGAGTCCACAGTGCATATTTCCACCTAGCCTCTTGATTCATGAACATAATCTTTATGTCTCTTAAATTACTGCCTACAATCTTAAATTACCCCTAATCTTAAGGTACTCCCTACAATCCAACCTCATTATGCTACTTAACTATATGGTGGAGCGAAGGTCAAAAATAGCATTCCATATACCCAGGCAAGAGCTACCTAAATTGCAGCACCCTAAGCTAAGGTTTCCCCAATTCCAGGAGTGCAGTTTGACCAATAGATGAGAAGAAACAGAGCTCTGGAGTGAGAGATGTTACAGCATTTAAAGCACTCTATTAGGCGTCCTGTTTCCACAACGTAACTGTCTTTCGGCTCTCCTGCTATATCCAGCACGATCACATAAAACTTAGAACAGAGGGCTGTACCTAACACAGACTAACTCTTCTCAGCAGAGTAAAACTGCCTGTGTGAAGTGCCATATTGGTGTAGCTTCATGTCTTCTGATGGACAACGTACCCTCAGACAAGCTAGCTTAGGTAACTTGCACCTTCTTTATGCTAGGCTGCACTAAGCGGTTATCAGGTAGAAAAACAGTATGCATTGATGGGGGGGTATCCTTTCTTGCAGCAGACAGTAACCCAATGTGATTATGTATTTTATCTGGCCCAATCCTTAAGCAGAATGCTAACAGCTGCTGAGAAGACAACTGTATTTTGTCAAAAGCATTTCGCACAAATAACTTTCAGTTCACTTCAGTGTTTTGCCTAGGAGGGGATTATGTGACAAAAGCACTGCTCAGAGCTGAGCAGAGTCAAGCTGCTCTGTAATAACACAGGAACAACGTCAAAGCAAACACATCCAGAATGAAGGAAGTTTTTAAGTAAAACAAGTATGATTCAAAATTACCATCTCTGCAAAAACCCCTGCAGGCTTTTAGAGACAATGCCTATAGAACAAATAGCCTGCAAATGAAAACAGACATGCAAGATCTTTCCCTAAATGCTGTTAAGACACAGTAACCCATCGTTAGTAGAACTTCATGCAAAATAGGTCCTTACACCCATGTAGCTTAGAGGTGTGAAGCAATACAATTTAATCTTTCTAAATAACCCGTTCCTTAAGCTTAAATGCATACATCTGATTGCTATGAACATATTCATACAGCTGGCCTACAAGAGCTGAACCCAGTCAATGCTTTGGTTTTTTTGGGTTTTTTGGCAGGCACTGCTGCTATCTAGAATACTGTGGTCCACAGCCAGGGGTAAGTGTGGGACAGATGTGGAATTCTACCCAAAGTTTTGTCACTAAGAAGGCAGGTGGTCAGGTCTTAGGTTAAAACACTCAGGGAAACCAGAAAGAGGAAGGTGTGTAAGAATGACGCTGTCCCTGTACATGCAACTGTAGCAATCCCCAAACCACTCCTGCAATCTATGAAGGTGGAAAGGTAGGAAGCCTGTTTGAATTTCAGTGCAGATTCTCTCCACTCCCTGATCTTTGTTCCACTCAACTAGAAAGTCTCTCCTAAGATGGCTGTCCTCAAAATACAACAAAGATATGTACCAGAAAGGCTAATCTGTCACTGATCAGCTATTTACAAACCTCATGACTCATATGACTTTTGTATGGCCTCTGTATCATCAGGATTCCCCCCAGAAAACTAAATCCAGGTTATTTCTACTATTTTTTTAAATCCAATCAAATTCTGACGGTCAGATGATCCTTGCCATTACAATTAAGTAAGAAAATGTACTTTTAAGAGCAAACACAGAAACCGGCCCAAAAGAAAAGAGGAAAAATCCCCCACAGTGAGCAGTGATTCTCTCCTTGTTTATGATAATCACAACATTATTGTAACAAGGAATAATAAATCATCATTTATGATTTCACTGAATCTTGGAGAGATAACTATTGCATCCAGGCTTATAAAAGCCAATGCGGTTTCTTCTTTTGGAAAAAAAAAAAAAAAAGAGTAGGTATGTACTAGTTTCTTCTTTAGAGATTTTGCAAATAAGTATTTCATTTCCAGTTGAATATTGCAGTCTACCTTTAGTACTATAATTCCAAAGACTCTCTTAAAAGGAACAAAGCTTCCAGCTGAGCCAGTCTCCATGACTACTGCACATTCCCATTTCTTTTTTTATTTTATCCTTGAACTGAAAAATGACACATGAAGGACTTGGACAAAGAGAACACGAAAGTAAACAACTATATATAACAGACAGCTAAATACAGGAGGCCAAGTGTTATTTCACATCAACAGTGCCACAGACTTTTATGGAGAACTTAAAATAACACTCATGCATACCAGAAAACACTTTGAAAAACAAATACATGTATGATGCTGTGTAATAAAAAACTATTTTCCTGTAAGAACAACCAATACCAGCTCCAACTGCTGTTGAAGGATCTGGTTCACAACTCTGCAGAAGAAAGCTGAAAATAAACAAAAAAAGTAAACCCAGGGAAAATAGAAAATAACCTACATTAAATCACATGTAAAAGGCTTAAAAAATGCAAAAGCCAACAAAATCATAAACAAGATAATTAAGAAACCCAAAATATAAAGGAAATCTCAACAGCCAGCTATTCATTGACTAGAAGAGAGTGTAGACTAAAGATACAAGCTTTCAGAACAGAAAGTTTTCTGTTTTTTTTTCAATCTTTCACTATTACATATCTCATATCTTAATATGGTACACCGATATGAAAGGCAGAAAAGGAAGATAAATCTGTTCCAATAAGTTAAAACATCCTACAGAAGCAAAGCAAAAACCACAAAAAATTATTTCAAAAATTATTTCAAAGTAAATTATTTCAAAAAAATATGCCAAAAGCCCTGATTATTCAGACTAATTAACACTTCTACCATGTTTTTCCCCTAACCAGCTCCACTATGTCTTCTATCACTCAACTAGTGTGTACTAAATGCTTCTTAAAATTATGTAATATACCTTTTTTGGTCTTTTTCTTTGGCTTCATCTCTCTTGGGAGTCTTCTCCAATCTGTACAGAAGATAGCTTTAAAATATACGAATTATGATTTACAGCAGTAATCCTCCCCCTGTCACCCACCAAGGAAAGACAGGGGCACATGTTATACTCGATCCTATTTACATGCATACCTAAGTGTTTTAGCACACAACAGTTTTATGGAATTCTAGCTGCACTTTCAATTGAGGAACTGGAGTGAGGACTGGCATTTCACCCATTTAATGACAACTGGCAGAAGAGCCAAAGTTCATCCCTTCCAGTGGACCACATGCCCTTCAATTTACATTCTATGATTAAGTTGGCAGTAGTGAGCTATACAGATATGGTTGTGTAAGTTTAATGTTATAAAACCCAGCTACCCGTGACTGAGACATCAGGCTGGGTTATTTTTAGTAACATCAATGTTTGCTCCCAGTTCAAAACTGGGATCTCCATGGAAAAAGGAAAGCTAGAGTGAGAGCTAAATCTTGAAAATCAGTTGTTTCAACTGTGTAAATAAATTAAATCAGATTTCCCCCCCCCTTTTTTTTTTCATCAAAACAATACTTTGCCTACCTCTGAAAACATGCAAAGGGTGGCATAACCGTCATCAAATAATATGTGACTTAGTAAGGATTTGCATATTTGCATACTTTTTTATTCCTTGAAAAATAAAGAATCAAACATTTAAAAAGCAAAACATTTCACAGGTTAATAAAGAATTAGCCTTTGATAATCTCAGATATTACCTGGGGTCCATGCTGCATGCTGCTTTTCAATGTCCTGGTACTTTTGACTGTACCTCTCAATTGCTATAGAGAAGGGCACAAGGAGTTATGGAACTCAGTTAATTAAAATGGTAAACCAGACACTGTCCTTGATATTTTCCTGTAACTAAACACACAGTGTATTTTTAATCCCACATTGAACACTTTCTTGTGCTGTTGTCAAATACTTAAAAAACAGTTTAATGTCACTACTTTGAGCAGTTTTCATGATAATGCTCAGGACTAATCATTTGCTAAGTACTTGCAAGACCTGCATTTTACATTGATATCTCCTTTCAATCAAAACACTTGCCTTCCCCCTCAAAAAAAAACAAACCAAAAAACAAAAAACCCCTGCAAAATTATTATAATTTATACTTCTATGCTTGGAAAGCATAAAAAAAATAAAATGCAGATATAGTCAGGGAAACTATGTTGAAACATCAAATGAACACTAAGTCTTCTACTCTTCAACACTTTCACAATCAAACCTTTGCTACAAAACCAGTCAGTGTCATTTATCACCACTGTGCTAAGCATGAAGAGTATCCAGAATTCCCAGATCTCAGAAGGCTGCCTCCCAGACTGATCATGATCAATTCCCAAGACTTTAAGTACTTCTGCAATGGCAAAGCTTTGCCGCATAACACAGGTGTGTCCTAAACAGCACACCACCTTTTAGTCCATTTACCCTCTTTTCAGACACAAGAACTAAACTGAGAAATGCATTGTAAATAATATAGTAGTGATATAGTGTAATTAAATCCACTTACACTGCAAAAAAGCTTTTTTGTACAACCACTAATGTCAAAAGCAATATCAAAACTTAAGCATTTTTAAATCAGCCCCATTTTTTCTTACCAAATTACCGTGTCAAACTGCAAAAGCCATGTAATGCAAAATTACTGATTCTGATTGCACTAATAACTCATTACCCAAACAGGGAGACTTTTTGTAGGTATTGTATAAAAAATGGTAACAAAGACAGATTGTGACCTTTACAGTCAAAGACTTCTCAGATACTCACCAGAGAAAAGGAAGGGAGAAGGAAAACATCAGAAATGAAGCTCGATTTTAAACTTAGTTATGACAAATGCAAGCTGAAGAGCTACTTAGAACTATGCAACAAAGACCTTGCATTTAAAATGGCAGTGTCTCAAGGGGCATTTAATGTAGGTGGCCTTCACAGATGCTGTAGGAAACTGTCAGCACAGAGCAGGAAAGGAAGTAGTAGTTTTGGTTTCAGCTTGAGGGTCTTTAGGGAAGAACTAATTGCTGATGCCATCTGTAAAAAAGTACGTCTGACTGACTCTCGCCACACACAGCTAATGAACCCACTGCCAAGGTGACAGTTACCCAGTCATAGCACATATACCTACAGGAAAATATGAATGATTCATAGCTTATGAAGTGAGGAAAATAGAGAACTTACTATAGAACATGCCTGCTACTCACCAAAGTGAGTGTTGAAATGAATGATGAAAATCTAGCCTATATGGCACACTAACACATCAAAATTGTGAGGTAGTATTAGACGTGGCTTTCGTTTACTACCTGAATGAAAGAAAAATAGCTAGCTCAGCTCTAATTAAAATGCTTCCCTTCTCACACTTCAAAGGACCATTTGGCTCACAGATGTTGTGCTGAGGGTTTAAAACAATCCATTTGCTCTTGTAGCAAAGCCAATTTAAGAAGTTTCTGTCTGTCTCTTAGTCCTACCAGACATTTTGATGAAATAGAGAGGAGAAAAGGGCTGTAAACCAGATAACAGAAAAGATCAGTTAAAAATAGCCTACCCTGGCAGAAGAAAGTGATTTTCTTAAAGCTAGGCCACTTCTGACACATAATACAGTCCCAGAGACAACTGCATACTGCGACTGAGATGAAAGCAAGCTTTTTAAGCTGCAGACCACCACTGATGTAATTATACCCCACTCCTCAGATGAGGCATTTTTGTACAACTAAAGGTTAAGTAAAACGTTACCTCAACTTACCAACTTACCCTTGGGGAGATGATGAGAACATTTGAAACATTATTTGAGTCTATCAAGTGGCTGTCTACCCGCTTTCCCTGCAACTGCCAGTTTTTGTAGAAAAACAGTCTTCAAAGCTGGCAGTTCTACTAAGGAGCATACTCAGCAACACGAAAGATAACTCCATCTCAGAAAGAAGGCTGCAGAAACAAAGACGATTTTGAGGTAAACAGTAAGAACTACCACAAGGCCACACTGGAAAAGAGAGATAAGATATTCTCATACTGGTTCCTTGGAAATAACCCTGCCAGGCTCTCAGGTATAACAGTTTTCTTTTTTTATGCCCCAAATGGAAATAGCAAACTTCAAGCCTGACAAAGATCAAGAGCACGGCAAACCTCTAGTGAGATGAGAATCCAAAGAAACTGAAATTTGTTTACGCAGAAGATGAAAGAGGAGATGTGATAAAAGAGTAATTTGGATTTCTTCTGCTGTCATAATGGGATCTGGAAATGAAGATCAGACCTGTTCTCCTTGCCTCATAACCAAGGTTTTACCTGGCCGCACTGTCAGGGTCCACCCTGGGCCGTGCTCCTGCTGCACTACAGCTGCCTGCTGCATCCTGGTGACTGCTGGGCTCCAGCTGCAGGTCAGAGGAAATTTTCTGCCTTTTGTGAGCCACAACATCTGGTTGGCAGTGTGTTCACTGCTCACACTGCAGAGTGCTGCTCCATTTTAAACAGTGCTTTAGTACAAGAACAAGTGGACAATCAGTAAGGTGTGTTAATTAGTGTTACATTCAAAGCCTAGTTACATTCAAAGCCTCACAAAAAAAAATTTCAAACAGCGTCACACACCTCTAGAATTCACCACTACACCATAAACAAAAAATACCAACAATTCAGAGGGGATGTACCTGTATCGTATCGACATCATTAATATTTGGTCAGAAAATATTCTGATGGTTTTGGGGTGTAAATTAAACCTCACATTTTAAAGTTCAAGTCAGCTCTCATTATTCAAAATCAGCACAAGACAGAAAGGAAAAGATTATTTAGGGTTTGGCCACTTTGGATTTCTTAAACATTTTTATAAAGCTTTTTAATGACTGCCTATTGCACTAACTAGGACTAGAGTCTGACACATGTGGCATTTCCTAAGACGATGTATTTCCTACTTTCCTGTAACAGCACTTGCTATTTAAACCATTCAGAACAAGCACTCAGGAGGACGATAGAACTAGGCGAAAATCACAAATGAAAAGAAGCAATCCTGACAGTAATAACCTTCTGTGACTGCTAGATTTACAATACCCCCACAACAAGGTAAACAGACATTAAAGTCTTTCTACCCTGCTCCCCTTTCCTTCTTTCCCACAACCCAATTTTCTGACCAGGAAGCTTGGATTTTAACAGTATAATAATGTATGACTGGATGCCAAGTATAGCAGAGCATTTACTGTTACCAAACAATAACAAAGCGGTTAATTTTTAATTACATACAAGCAAAAGACATTCTTAGGTCAAGTAGAATAAGATCAAGCTTTGGATTCTAATCCAGCTCTGCTTCTGATGCAAGCCTCAAGAAATCACTTATCCTCATCTCAATCTTCATATTTCAGGTGACTTGTCAGTAATACTTATCGATCTTCCCTGAACGGACTTAGCGGAAAAAAATTAGTACCTTTTAGAACGCCCAGCTATTAAATATAACATTGATTAAGTATGTCTTTACACAATTAAAATGGAAGCTCAACTTCAACACTGGTATTTACTACAGATTTCTTTGCTCCATTGCAAAATTTTTAGGGTATTTTAACATGTAGAAATGCCTATTTTGCTTGTATTGGTTAGCATATAATTGAGAAAACTGCATATAGTTGGTCTAAATGTTTCTTACTGTATATCAAATGGAATAGATCTTTGATACCTCTCTCTTTCACACAGGAGCTGCTTTCCAGCTACAGCACTTGTAGGTGTGACCCACAACTTCAATAAGTGATAAGTAGAAAGATTCCCTATTATCTTAAGCTCCCAATTTTTATTCCTCATTATCAGTACACCACACATCTTCAACACATGCATTTCGCTACATCATCCTCCATGGAATAAAGTAAAAATAATACATAAACATAAACAAACCTTCACGATCATCTTCTACTGACAAAAAGTATGGCATTTTTTTCATAGTTCCTCTAAGATCTTGTTTTAAGGCCAACATGTAATCTTCATCTTCTCCTGTTTTCAGAGGCACTGGCTTATTGTCTGTACTCTGTACAAATTATGTTTATTATTTATAAGGTCTTAATATCCATCAAATATACAGGAACACTAACAAAAGCTACAATTAATACAGCTAATCACAGAAAAGTGCAACTATGCATTATGCTACTTCACAAGTGTACTTTACTGCATTCTGACATGCATAACTATATTTGCAACTAAATTCATACCTTTTATGACTTCACTGTATCTCTCTGCAAAAATATATCAAGAAATCAAGAAAAAGAGAGTACTAAAACTGTGAAATAGTCATTCATAGACATGCTGAGCTCTTAATTGCTAAAAGCAGTTTTCCACACCAGCCTAACTTGCTCAGAAACCATTGCTTCTCTCTTCAGTCAGAGTAGCGCTGGCTTTAACCTACTCTAAAACAGCATCTTAACTACATTGAGTACGATTACTCTGAGTAACAGACACACCCTTTCCATGACTGTTGTCACAGGAACAGGTTGTGTTGTCATACAACCAGGTAGCAGACATTTCAGTTTGTGTCAGTTGAATTTAAACGAATTGTTAAAGTTTGGATTTTGTTTTTTTTTTTCTGAACTATGAATCTTGAAATTGGGAAATGTAGGATAAATTAGGATAAATAAGCAAAAAGAGCTTTAAAAACATACAGAACACTAGAGACAGAGTTACAGCATAGATGTTGTTTCTGTCACATGACAGATGGTGCACAATCAATACCTGAGTGGTAGGTTGCAAAGCTCAAAGTGCTATCAGTCCCAGAGCTGGATCATAAAAGGAGCTTACTGCTTCCAGCTACATTTTCTATCTGGCCAACATTTTAAATCACTAATGTTGCTGATGGTAAGCTAATGCTCCTTAATTGGGTTTTAATTGCATTTACAGGAATTCATAAGAACTCAGAACGTATCTATTAGAAATATGCAATAGCAACAATTCACTGCTTAAAATAATTTCACTGCAAGTCAGTCAACAGCTGTAATATACTTTTGGTCACTGCCCAATCACTGAATCTAAATCTTGAAATTTTTATTGATCCCAGTTATGCAACTGGTTAACTTTGGGTTTTTTTGAATGGCACTAGATCTCCCCTGACAAGTTTAACTTCGTCCTGAAACTTTGTTCACAAAAGGAAGAAGGAGTCTTTAACTCCTTCATGGTGTACTTTACATATACTGGGGCTAGTAATTCTCCTACAAGGCTGATCCACGGCTGACTGTAACCACAGGAGCTGTAGTTCACACAGAATTCAGTTTCCTTGTGCTATCAAGCAGACTGCCTCATTCACTTTAGGAACAATTATAGATGGCTTAGCATCAATGAAATCACACAACTTAATTGTAAAAGTGGACTAAGACAATATATAACACCTGGTTCAGTAAGTCAAAACCTTGGGTGAAATAACTATTAAGAGAAATCTCAACATAGCACCAATTATATATCAAACTTGCAAGTTCTGTATCATATCATGCACCTTGATCAAATCCTGACATAACTGGGAAGTTCTTTTATATATAACTGCAACACTGTAAGAACTACTTTTCCACCTCAAAATTGTTCAAGCTTCCCTGCATTCCTTGCAAAACGCAGTCAGAAAATTGTCTTTCTTCCCCTTTAATTTTTGAATACATCCCAAATGCCAAATCTCAATTAAGTTTCCTTAATTACACAAAATAGCTTTCAGTTATTTTCAAATTATTTTCAAATGCTGACTACTGAGGTACAAGACAATAATCCAAAATCTTTGCATCAACAGTAAATTTCTAAAATCAGCAAATCCATTCACAGCTTCAAAGACTAGTGTAAGTTCATTTAAAAAAAAATCATGTATCCCGTGTTTCCATTACTGTAATGTCCAGAAAACCAAATAATGATGAGGACTTTAATGAACGAACATCTTGCAAACAATCCAGTTAAATACAGGATAAAACAGTTAGCAAAGGGACAAGAAGTAATAATAAGAAAAACAATTATTTACATTAGGTACTTCAAAACTAACCTAAAGTGCTTAGCATTGTTCTTATATTTCATTACATTATCTAAACATAAGAGTGAATACAGTTTACCTGAACGTAGAGAGTGTGCTATAAGAAACTTGCTGTACTTACAGGAAATGGTGGTGGAGGCTGACATACGACATCAGGCAGAGCTGCACCTTTAGCAAAGCCAATAGCCTCAATGTTGAAGGTAAATGCAGCCCGTCCTCTTCCTCTACCTGACCCAGCCATTTCGAGTTACTGAAAATATTACAGATTTTTAGAGAGTTATTTTTGTTACATGTATTGCATGCATATTACCTATCAAATTACTGTCTAACAAAGACTACAGTAATTTTAAAACAACTCTCAAAGATCATTTTAAATAGCAAGACATTTATAACACCCATCTTAGGTTCTTCCACATACTATTAATTTGGTAGATGCCTAAAATCAACTTCATTCCCTCATTTCTGTTAGCCACCTCTGCATGCCTGAAATAATGTCCTAATCCAGGAATTTTAAGCTTTCTTCTTCTAAACCTTAGACGCGCTGATTTGAGTTCAGTCAGGGCAGAAGAACCAGAAACAAGATAACAAAACAAAGAAACAAACAAAAAAGTTCAAGGGCCTTGAACGTTCTGTGAATACATTTTGCAGTTTCTGAGCTTTTCTCCAAAAAACAGTTCGTCACTTGTGGCTTCTTCAGATTATCAATATCAATTATCAGATAATCCTTCAAATTATTTTTTTCCTTTATCTTTGTAACTAGTTTTGGGTACTGACAAAGATACAAAAGCAAAGAGGTTCAAGATAAAAGCACTAAAGGATTCCAAGCTAACTGCTGATAAAAGGAGGTTGTTTCTAACTAAAATATTTCACCAAGGATATAAAAGCAAAATAGGCTGCAAAACTACCTTTACAGTCACATCTCACCACCTTTACTGTTACACCAATCTTCATCTCAGGATTGTATGGGTTGGCAAGTAAAGCAAAACATGAGGAACACATTTTTTGAAGGGAAAATGTCAAGAAATGGGATGCCAGAGAAGTCCGGCTGAAGCAATGTGCTACTGCTCACTCCCTAAGACTGTGTAAAGATCAATTCAAGGCCCCAGCCCAGAAATCCCACATGCTGTTTACTGTTAATTGTAAGGCTAGTGTATTGCACCCTACTTGTAAGAAGGTGTCTGTTCCAGACATACTGCTGTACCTCTGTCATCACATCTATTCCCATCATTGGCATGTGGGTGAGATAGCAAGTTCGAACAGGAAATAAGGAACCATGCAATACCTACAGCTTCTCGTACACTTGTCTAAAATCACAAGGAATCCAGGAGAGAATTATGATTAGGAGCAAAGAAGTGCATACTTAAGATAAAGATCTTTTAAGATTCCCTCAAATGCAAGCAATGGCCTTTTATTAAGTGCTAGTGAGAAACAGGCTGATGCAAGTATTTTCCTACGTATTATTTTCAACAGGAATAAGCTCTGTTTGCATAAAATAAAATCACATCATATATTTCCACATCACCTGGCAGCACAGAAAACTGTCTAAAAATAAGCAGAAAGACCTAAATAAATCATTTTAAGAAAGACAACAAAGCAAAAGCTAAGCCTGAGCATTTAATTAGCTGGAAATAAAAAATAAATTAAAAAAAGAAAAAAGAAATAGCAAACTTATTTGAAAACAGGATGAAAAGCAACATGTGAGCCTGGCAGAATGGAGAAAGATAAAAGATACAGTAAAGCCCCAAACTTGAGCAATTGTATTATCTAGGGGGGAAAAAAGGGAACCAACAACAGAAGAAAACAAACAAGTTAGGGGAGATGTCCAGCTAGCAAGGAGAGGCACGCTGTTTGCATTACATATAGTGAATATAAAGGTCCATTTTGAAAATGCTGCTTTAAAATTAATTCTCCTAAGACTGTCTTGAAATAGCGCATTAGTCTGATGGGAAGTAACAAGCTTTAAAAGTAGTGGTATTTCAACTCTGCAGTTTTACTGAAATTTGTGATGTTTTCAAGCATACTGGCTTAGAAGGTTTATGTCTACTGACACCATAAACTGATGGTGACAGATGATTGATTGATGGAGAAATTGTGAAGGAAAAATAGAATTGTACAAGCACGACAAAGTTATGATGATAATTTGTGTTTTGGCTGACACAAGGGATGTCCAGTGGAGCACCTGTGCATGTTTCTGTGTTTACGGATAGTTTGTGTGCCATTTACTCTATAAAATGAGAAGGCAAATTTCAGATTTAAGCTTTTAAAATTCCTTCACAACTACGTACACTGTTGCTTGGGCAGTCAGTCAGCCAGGGGAAGCCTGCAGAGGCCTTCAGGAGAGAAAGACCCGTGGAAACAGGGTCCCCGCTGGCTGGCGTGACGGTGGCAGGTGTGAGGAGACTCAGGCGAGCTTTTGCTATCGTACGTGATGCCCCTGAAGGTAAAAGGTGAGAAAATATGTGTCACGATGGCCACAAGCCCGTGACGTCGGGAATACCCCCCCTTGGCTCCTCGTTGCCCTCTCCCGCTCCCTCTCCCCACACTCTCCCTCCACCACACCCCCACCCCATCCCGAGCTGCCGGACACCCCCAGAGGCTCCCCCTGCTCCCTTCACCACCTTTATGGCTTCATTTTCCCCACCACAGACAGGTCTTGTCCACCTGCCCTGGGCAGTGCTCAGCCCTGACATGACAGGGGAAGGGGTTTCAACCCTCCACCCCCTCACACAACATCTGCCCCCCCCCAGCCCTCTCAGGGCTCACTCAGGGCCCCCTCAACATCCCTCAGGGCCCCCTCATGGCGCCCTCACACCCCTTCAGGGCTCCCTCAGAGCTCCCTCACCTCCTCAGGTGTCCCTCAACCCTCATGGCTCCCTTACCCCCTCTCAGGGCTCCCTCACCCTACATCTGCCCCAAGGCTCCCTCAGGGCTTCCTCACCCCCTTTAAGGACTCCCTCACACGCACCCCCGGACCCCTTCACGGCTCCCTGACGCCCCCTCCGGGTCTCTCACTCCCCCACAGGGCTCCGTCACCCTCTCTCATGACTCCCTCACCCCTCTCAGGGCTCCCTCATCCCCCCTCAGGGCTCCCTCACCCGACATCTGCCCAAAGGCTCCCTCAGGGCTTCCTCACCCCCTTTAAGGACTCCCTCACACCCCACCCCAAGACCCCTTCACGGCTCCCTCATCCCCGCTCACCCTCTCTCAGGGCTCTCTCACCCACCTCTCAGGGCTACCCCGCTCACTCACCAGCCAGCCGCCGCGCTCCGCCCGCGGCTGCCGCAGTGGGCCGGCCCGGGGCCCGCCCCGCCCGCCGCCGCCGCGGCGGCGTTGAGGGGAG
Source organism: Sterna hirundo (assembly GCA_009819605.1). Taxonomy (NCBI): domain Eukaryota; kingdom Metazoa; phylum Chordata; class Aves; order Charadriiformes; family Laridae; genus Sterna; species Sterna hirundo. Next base: position 3,718,103 of record CM020462.1, read on the forward strand.
TCTCGTCGTCTGCGAGCGGCGGCCGGGCGATGTCGGCGCTGGAGTGGTTCGCCCACAAGCCCCTGGGCGACGGCATTTTCTGGATCCAAGAGCGCTTCTACGAGTCGGGCAACCGGGCCAACATCTGGCTGGTGCGGGGCTCGCAGCGGGACGTGGTGATCGACGCGGGGCTGGGGCTGCGCAGCCTGCCCGACTACCTGCGGGACGCCGGCCTGCTGCCGCCGGCCGAGGGGCCCGGCCCGCGGCCGCTGCTGGCCGTGGCCACCCACGTTCACTTCGACCACTCGGGAGGACTGCAGCACTTCGAGGAGGTGGCGGTGCACAGCGCCGAGGCGGCGGCCCTGCTCCGCGGCGACAACTACGAGGCCGTCACCTGGCTGTGGGAGCGGGAGGTGGCGCGGCCGCCGCGGCCCGGCTGGCGGGCCCGGCAGTTCCGCGTCCCCCCGGTGCGGCCCACCCGCCTGCTGCAGGAGGGTGAGTGGGGCAGGAGAAGGGGCTGGCGGGTGAAAGCCGCGTTTCGGTGATGAAATTACGGATGGGAATCGAGAAACGTGCTTAAAACACCCTCAGCTTGCCTGATGTCTGTGCCTGTTGGCGCGGCATTCTTTTTTCCTTGGAATCATAGTGATTAGAAAGTGAGTGACGGACTAATTGAGCGCTACAGGTTTAGCTTGAGGCTTCTAACAGTATGTTAGTCGGTTCGGGCCTCCGGTCACCCTTACTGTTTTTGGTGTCTCTGCCCTGGCGGGGGGGTTGGAACTAGGTGGTCTTTAAGGACACTGGCCCAGGTTGCCCAGAGAAGCTGTGGCTGCCCCATCCCTGGAGGGGTTCAAGGCCAGGTTGGATGAGGCTTGGAGCAGCCTGGGCTGGTGGGAGGTGTCCCTGCCCAGGGCAGGGGGGTGGAACTAGGTGATCTTTACAGTCCCTTCCAATCCAAACCGTTCTATGATTCTATAATTTTTAAACTGTCAAGGCATAGCAGCGTAAAGAACAAAGCAATTTATTGAAATATGTACTGCATTGAATACGGATTTTGGTTTACAGAGTTCACATAAGTGTGACATTGCAGATAAAAAAAATTCCGTTTCTTCTCTCATGGATAACAATGACTGGGTTATTTTGGCAGCAAACCCCCCAGCTGTACAATATGGTGAAGCAGAAGTTAAAGGGTAGCTGTCTGACAGACAGGTGACACCTTTTGCAGGGGACTTAGTCTCCTCTTGGTTCTATTAGGCCATCCCACATAGGTGCTTGGAAAAGCAGAACTGAACTGTCTGAAGGCGTCAGAGAAGATCAATTAATTACAGTCATAGATTCATAAAATGGTTTAGGTTGGAAGGGACCTTAAAGCTCACCTAGTTCCAACCCCCTGCTATGGGGAGGGACACCTCCCACTGGACCAGGTTCCTCAGAGCCCCATACAGATCTGATGTGACTGTAGGCAATCAACAGAAGTTTAAGTTGTTTATCTTTAAAAATTAAAAAAATAATATTGTAAAAGAACAAGTACACTCACTGTCAAAATCACGTCAGTTTCTAAGTTAATGTTCATTGAGACATACTGCGTGGAAGTGGTATGTCATCTCGGTGCATGTGTCATTGCTGTGGGGTGAGGTTATGTAGTAATGCTGAAAATACAGAGTATGGCATATTCTCTTGCAGGCCAAAACCGCAGCTTTTACTTGCACATTGTTTACTTCATTTGTTGATTTTAGTTTTTGCATTACCTTAATTTTATCAGCTCTTCCAAGCACTTCTCATTTTGGCTGTTGTAGCTAAAATTGCTTCTACTTGTATTGTGCCTTACCATTTACTGTTTTCCTTGCCACTTTTATCATCTAAGACTCACAGTTCCCTTCAACTGTCCCAGTCCTTTTGTTTCTTAAATTCTGCACATTCCTCCTTTAAATTTTGGGTGCCATATTCTGTTTCTTTGTACTCTTTTCAGTGCCAGAAGCAGTTTGAAACACATGGGAACGTTTTCTTTCAGTAACTTCACCACTGAAACACCACCACTGTTGTTTCATTCACCAAAACAGGCATTTTTCTGCACCATCAACTCAAGTCTATTGCTTTCTCTTACCAAGGCTTCCCAACATTTCCCTGAAAGAGAATTTTGCTAAAAAATTCTCTCTGATAATTTTGAAACTAGCTGCTTCTGCAAACATAGGGGTCCGTTCCACTGTTGGGTACAGCATGGTCAGATGTTAGTTCTTCGGTGACTTCCAAATGCTGTTCTATCATTTTCAGTAATCCTTTTCAGTTGAGTACCAGAGGTCCTATCACAAAAGGTGTGCCTTTCAAGAGTTAAGTGCCTTTAGGCTTGCTGAGTCTTACTAAATTTGTGGCATGCTTGTCTCTGGTGTTAGACAGATCTGTAACATTCTGATTTCTAAAACACTAGAGGTTTGGTAACCTTTTCTTGTTCTCCTTGGAACTTGAAACGCATATTACATTTTTAAGCATTGTTTTGTGATGTTACTGGATGTTATTTCTTTTAGAACTGTTTCATACAGTCGTTAAGCAGCTGCTTCTGAGAAGGTTGCTTATATGTTAGTCTTCTTTCCCTACACAGCCCTAAAGTTTACATATTTACCACCTGTAAATTAATGGAGTTTGCACATTTTTAATTGGCTGGCATTACAATTTAAAATCAACAGCAGACTTATTTGGCCTGTTCCCCATCCCTAGACTGACTTTCTGCTGAAAGTACCAGTTCAGTGCTTAGTACAATGAAAAGTCATTCACATTTAAGCTGGCAAAAAAAAATGACCTTATGTTAAGAAAGTTCTATTTTTATACATCTGCTTGAATGAGATGAAAATATGTGTAGGCTAGTCCAGTCCTGGTTCTCCTGCAGCAATTTATGTTCTGTCGTTTTGTTAAAGGAGAAGCCACTGACCGAGCGTTCACACACAGTCAAGGACTCGCGCACACACCGCCCGAGTCTGTCACTGCCACAACCAGGGTGCCTTCGCAGTGAAGCCAACGGGTGCCCCTTCCCACTCCTCACACACACACACTCTTACTCTCGGGCTCACTCTTACACTCTTACCCTCCTTCTTCAGGCTTCTCCACAGGTTTCCCCCAGCAGAGTCTCAGGCGTCAGGTTTTATAAAAATATGTAATTTAATAGAAGGGTACAGCGGCAGGGTCAGCTAGGGCTGGGTGCCTCCAAAAAGGCAGGGATGTCGAACAAAGAAACCCCTGGGCAATTAGCGATCTCTACATCTGCCTCTCACATGCTGTTCACCCGTTTTTTAGTCCAATGGTGATTTTTGGCTTGGGGTCTGGTAACATCTTCTTGGATTCCTTTTCTGTGTCTAGGCAGGCAGAACGTTGACTGCTCTTACCTTGTTGATTTGCAGCCTCTGCTGACAGTTGTAGCCTCCTTATCTTCTGGTTTACACTTCTTGTGCACCTGCACTCGCTGGCAGAACATGGGGAACTGAAAAGTCACAGACTTGGGGAAAACACTACCAAAACATCAGTGTGTTACCGACATTTTTCTTAGACACCTGCTAGGAAAATTACTAAGAAAATTAACAGCCTAAAGGCTTCAGCAAATCTAGCTACTCATGCCAAGTAAAGCTAAGCAAACAGCATAAATCACACCATATTATAACCCTAAGTAATTTATTCTAATTAAAACTTATTATTTAAGCTAAAAAAATAATATCTCTCAACAATTTTGCCTTTCAAAGTGGCAGCAGTGGAATTCTAGACTAATTAAGTGGAGGTAAAATTATAATTAATTGTGAAATACTTACTTTGCAGGAGACCTGGATTATATGTGTTCTGTTTGTTTCCTGCTTTATTTTCTGTAACACATTTCTTTTCACATTGTTTAGTTTATTGGGGTGGGAATAGATGCAATTAGTACAACCCAAGCCTGTGTTAACTAACACTGGAAAATACATTAATGTCAGGTGTATCTTTCAGATGCCTTTTTGTCACACAGCAAGAAAATAAATGTCCTGCTCCCATTATTGTGGATATATATAGTATGTACAAACTCTTAGCACATGGGTAGGTCATACGCTTTCTGTGGTGTTCAATATATACGATAAATGCGTATGTTCTCCTGTAACACATCTGTTTGCAGGGGATGTGATCAGCCTCGGAGACCGACAGCTTACTGTCATGCACATGCCTGGTCATTCAAGAGGCAGTATTTGCTTACATGACAAAGACCGGAAGATTTTGTTCAGCGGAGACGTGGTGTACGATGGATCCATGATTGACTGGCTTCCCTACAGCAGAGTAAGTGACTACGTTGCAAGCTGCCAGCGCCTCATGGAGTTGGTGGACAGAGGTCTCGTGGAGAAGGTCCTGCCTGGGCACTTTAACATATTTGGGGCAGAAAGGCTGTATCGGTTAGCTTCCAACTACATTGCACAAGCTGGAGTTTGTCACAAGGTTTCTACTTGTGCCATGAGATCCCTGGCAAGCATAGCACTTCGCATTACAAATTCGAGAGTCACTTCGTAGTGACTACATTTTGTGTTATCTATTCCCTGCTGAAAACCGAAATGGCTTGTGAAAGGATTGATAGAAGCAAAAGCAGTATGCATTAGTAAAGAGCTGGCAAATTAATACAGACAAGCTGCAAAAATCCTGCCCATTTTTGCCTACTTTATTCCTATTTTTATAAAAAGTATGTAAGCTAGTAGCTTTAGCCAAAGCTACGTTTTTTCTTTTTTTTTTTTCAGGGCATGTTTGCACATGTATTGTGATTGAAATATATTGTTTTATTTTTGTTACAATTCTGACAGATGTATATATGCCAAAATGAGAGGTTTTACATCCATGCCTGAAACCTTGTTCATGTAGCACTAGGTTTGTGACTATTCAGTCAACTCCTGCTCAGGTTTTGGCCTAAGATGGCTCTTTGAGACCAGCACCATTAGGTCAAAGCAAGAGCAAGACCTCAGCAGGACTCAGTGGGCAGAATGAGGTGAGGGCTATTCTGCAGCCATTGTCACCTGCTGCGCAGTACCTGCAGCACCCATCATCATCACCTGCATCTTTGCCAAGTAGCTGTCTGGCAGTTTCTTTAGAATCTACTAACACATGGAAATGCTATAGACCAAACTTCCGAGCTGGAAGGTACAGATACATTGGCTTACTGAAAAAGCTTTTGTTGTGGGTCCAAAAGCAGATGGAGTGTTGAGTCCTTTTGTGCTTCCTGGTGTGGTACAGGGGACGCCTGCACCATTAACAGAGGAGGAAGAATGAGCACTCTCACCGTCGGCTAGGGAACTATTCTGCCTATGGGTGTGTGAGTTAGGATCAGAGAATGTATGAACTAATGAATTAATGTGTTAGACTAGTCTGTACAACATGGATTGAGCCCTTGCTTGATGTCGGTTTTTTTTCTGAGCTCATAAAAGAAATTTTTATTTACAGAGTACGTTCTGTAAATTTGAGAGAACTGCTCTGTGACAAGCTTTAAGGTTTTATTTGCGTTTAAGAGTATTTTTATGTGACTGGATTGTAACTTGGTTGTTACTGCTCTGTGGTAGGGGAAAGATGGAGGCTTTAACGTTACCTTGCCCTGCTGCAGGTGCTGGATTAAACAGCTGGTACACTTGTTACCACGAAGTGAATGTAACTTGAGCTGTTCACTGTGTGCTTATGAGGTGTTTGATGCATACGTTTTTTATGAAAAGTAAAGTCCATTGCATCTGGCTCTGTTACAAAAAAAGTTGAATATGTTGAGAAATGCTAAATGACATTGTAACTTGCTTATGAAAATTGAATGTGTGATGTTTAAAAACTGTTGAAATGGTTACAGTTTGTGTAATTATTCTAACGGTCTGTATATATTTAACTTTTTAAAAGGACACTGTCTGATGATATTTTCGTATATAGACATACATACTTTCCTAAAAAGAGTGCAAATGTTTTTCACAAATTTTATTGGAGTTTAACCTTATTTGTTTGGCTTCCACTTCAGGGGAAAGCTTTTCCCCCCCCTCTCATCATACCCCACAGAAAGGGAGCCCAAAGTTTGGGCTCTGTCTAAGGCATGGGTGAGTGGAAGTCTTCTCAATAGGTGTAAAAGCTGGTGAAAAAAACAGTTGCAAAATAAGAAAGCATCTCTGTCTAAAAATTATGCAAGAGTTATGTGATACTTTCCTCCTTTCACAGATGTCATGGTTTAGGCTGGGCTGGCCACTAAATAAACAACAGAGTGACCCTCTCCCTTCCCGTATAATAATTATTTTCTTACCTTTCTTAAAAACTACTTCTGCTGTATTACCCCATACAGTGATGTCAGTGTATCATATCATAGGTGATCGGGAGCTCCACCCTTTTCGAGTGCCATCTGGATCAGTCCATGGCAAATAGGGCTGTGTTTCCACCCCTGGGGCAGTCATAGAATCATAGAATGGTTTGGGTTGGAAGGGACCTTAAAGATCATCTAGTTCCACCCCCCTGCCCTGGGCAGGGACACCTCCCACCAGCCCAGGTTGCTCCAAGCCTCATCCAGCCTGGCCTTGAACCCCTCCAGAGATGGGGCAGCCACAGCTTCTCTGGGCAACTTAAGCCAGGGTCTTATGCCCTCACAGGAAAGAATTTCTTGCTAATATCTAATCTAAATCTACCCTCTTCCAGTTTAAAACCATTACCCCTCGTCCTATCATTACAATCCTTGATCCAGAGTTCCTCCCCAGCTTTCCTGTAGGCCCCCTTTAGGTACTGGAAGGCTGCTATAAGGTCTCCTTGGAGCCTTCTCTTGTCCAGGCTAAACAACCACAACTCTTTCAGCCTGTCCTCATAGCAGAGGGGCTCCAGCCCTTGCAGCATCTTTGTGGCCCTCCCCTGGACCCATTCCAACAGGTCCATGTTGTTTTTGTTGCTGAGGACTCCAGAGCTGCATGCAGTACTCCAGGTGTACTGGATGCCTCTCCAGGTGAAAGCAAACTGTGTCCTGCACTCTGCTGCCAAAAGAATAGAAAAAAACGCATTAGCAATGTCAGTTGTGGCATACCACTTGTCTGCCTTTGACTCCAGTTCATAGTGAAGTTGTAGCATGTCTGGCACAGCAGTGCTCAGCAGTGGTGTGACTTCATTCAGGCCACGATAGTGTACTGTTAATCTCCAGTCTCCATCAGATTTTTGCACTGGCCATACAGGGCTGTTGAAGGGTGAGCGAGTCTTGCTGATCACTCCCTGGCTCTCCAGCCAACAAATCAGGTTCTGGATGGGAATCGGCAGTCTTTGTTGGAGCAGTATTGTCATCCATGCACTGTTGTAATAGCAATTGGCACCTGCTGTTCTTCAGCCCTCAGCAGCCCCACAGCAGAAGTGTCCTCTGAAAGACCAGGCAGGGTAATATGCTCAGTCTCTGCAGCTGCGGTACCAAAGGCCTATTGATACCCTTTTGAGTCCTTAAATGCCCTCTCCTGAGGTGGTCCATGCCAAGGATGCACGGAGCATTTGGGCCAGTCACAATGGGGTGCTTCTCACATTTATTCCCAGTGAGGTTCACTTTAGCATCCAATAAAGTCAGTTCCTGAGATCCACCCGTCGCTCCAGAAAGAGTGATGGATTCTGCCCCTCTATGATTGCAATAGGGTACACTGCGCACCAGTGTCCACCAGCACTTCAGACTTTAGTGGCTCTAATGTGCCAGGCCATCGAATCCACACCGTCCAATAAACTCAGTTGTCCTTCTCCTTCACCTGGCCAAAGGCAGGGCCCCTCTAATATTGAGCATAGTACCCATGATTAACAGATGGGTTCACTTGGCTCATGTAGTTATCAAAATTTGGGTTAGTTCTTGGACCAGAGAACCGCTTACCGAAGACTGCAGCAGCCATCCTCCCAGAAAAACTCCTTCTTCTATTTGTTTTACTTTGCAAGTTGCGTACTCATGCCTGTGAGTCAGCAGTAGGTTGTCCATCCCACTTCCTCATGTCCTCATCATGGTTGTGGAGGTGAAACCACAGGGTACCTCGTGGCATGTTCCATCTCTCTTGAGCCGTTCTCCTAGGAGGGCTCTCCTGATGCCTGCAATGTGCGTCCACGCAGGGGAAGAGTGGGATCTTGTCTCCATCCTGGACAGTTTATCAAACAGTTTTTCAAATAATTTCTTGGATTTCTCAGTCATTTTCTCAGTTATTTTCTCCGCAGCCACAGCAGTGAAGGGACGAGAGAGACTGTCTTTGTACTATTTTACTCTGTTAGCCACTTTCATACAGTTGGTGTGTCGGCATCAGATCCTCCCTAGACCATTGCTGACAATGTGTGGGAATACATCAGTGGTGCAGTCTGCACAAACTTCCGCAATGTAAGTCGTTGGCATGGCATTTTGTCAGGGTCTACTTTCACTCACCAGTCACCATAAATCACCTCTTGCACAGACAGTTCTCTCAGGTACTTAATACCTTTTTCCATGGTGGTCCATTTGCTCGGGTGGCATTCGATATTGTCCTTAAAGTCATCCCTTTAGGGCTGACGAGAGTTGCCTCCAGGGACTGAGAGTTTTTTGGCTTTCTCCCAAGCACCTTATCAATGCCTCCATCTCTGGCCAGGTTTCCCAAAGGCCTGGCTTCTCTACTGTCTAAGTCTATGGTATTGGCCGCATTATCCCAGCACCAGAGCAACCAGGTGGTAAGTGTCTCACCTTCAGGATGGCTAAAGGCACGCCCATTCAAAAGAACAGATATCCTCCATCATCTGTGTTTAAATCTGTGCTCAGTATCAGCTACAAGATCCTTAAATACTCAGTGTCAAAATGCGCTGTTAAGCCATGCTTAAGCCCATGACGTATATGTAGGTACAGCAATTGCCTGGGGTTTTTTCCTTGACCAAAATTTAGGGAATAATTTCCTAGGTAAGAAGTGAGCTTTATATGAACATAGCCCAAAATGGGATGTGTTAGTAAACTGCTGCTATAATTTAGTAGAAAGTAGGTTTTGAAGGTCTTGAAATATTTTTGTATTGTAAGAAATTCACTACTAGGTAAATGGTATGTCTTAAGCATAAACAACTGGCTCTGACTATTTTTGTTAAGAATTACCAAGTTTTAGTCATAAGAGTTTGACAGTGTCCCTTTAACGCTACTTGGATTAAATATATAAAACATACATTGTAAGTTTAAATATTGCAACATCTTGGGCATTCAAAACCGTGTTGATTTTTTCATAAAATCTAAATGTATGTTAATGCAGTTTTTGGTAGACTGGAGAATTAACAAAAAAATCAGATGAGAAGTTTTGCTATGTAATCTGTCAAGATGTTTGTGATGTTAAACAACAGTTTACGCATCAAAAAACAATTTAATCTTAGATAACCATAATAAAAAGTGTTTTAATCCTGTGCAGTCCAGTCATATTTTCTAGGTATTTTTTAAAAGAAGCACTTTTGTATTCTAAATGGAGTGTAAAATCTTTAGCAGTTGCTAGCAGTGTTTTTCTGTTTCTGAGGAAGGGACTGCATTAGAAACATTTATATATCATAGACTAATGCTGCAAAGCTTGTATAAAACTGTAAGTGGGTACTTCTTGAAAAAAAACCCCACATTTTAACAGAAATCAGAATTAGGTTTTCAATGGAATTTGCACACAGAAGACATGGATGTGATGAAAGCATATATTTGGGGGTCAGTTTCAGTTTGTGGTGATGTAGATTATTATGTCCACACAGACAGTAGCTAATGACAGCTGTTTACTGTACTTGAAACAAAAATGGTCACACAGCTTTTGTTCAGCACGTAACTGGAGCTTGCAATAATGCCTAGAATACTTGCTGTCTTGTTTCTGATAAAATATAGGACTCCTTATTAACCAATAAACTGTAGAAGTTCCGTGGAAATTAGTCCATGAATAACAAAAGCAGCTGCTGTCATGAAAACCAGCAGAAAATAAATGTGCCTGTATAAAGCCAAGAATAAATGAAGATGGAGAAATGCACCTGTTTCTTTAAAGATAAAGATGGGCTTCCTTCCAGACAGCTGATAACTGGACTTCAGGGATACGTGGTTGTTCAGTTAATACAATGCATTTGTTTTCCTTCCAGGAGTTCCAGTGTCAAGTGCAGTCTTCACGTCAATCTCTTTCCATATTAGCACAATTGCAATTAGCACAAATACAATCTTATTTTCAAAGCTAGTTTACCTTGTTAAATTTTGAATTTTATGGGGTGATGAGGACAGAATTTGAAGTCAAATATAGGTAGAAATAAGATTATTTTATGAGGAAAATTAATGAATCGTAAGTAATTATGAGGGAAATAAGGCAATTAAAATAATTAAAAATATTACAATGTTGGTTTTATCTAAAGAATAAAAAATACTAGCACGGCAGCAGGCAGCTGGGAAGCTCCACATCTCAGATTAGTTTATTGGGGTCCATGACATGGCCCTCTCTTCTGTCATTTTTGGTTATGCGGAGGATTTTTTATCATACAAGCTAACAATCAGGACTAACCCAGCTGATCGGGTGTCATCAGTTCAAAGCGCTGTACAGCAGTGTATCAGTGATTCCCCATTACACATCTAGGAACAAGGTAACTTGTAGTGTTAGTAAGACACCTCAGATTGGAGTTTATGAAATGTGGCAACACACAACTTCCACTCTGTGTCTAACAAAGGATGGGCAGAGCCTTCCTCTGTCATCTGGGGTCAGTAATAAGTTCAGATGCACATCAAGAGTTAGCGACACCACAGCACAGGACACAAAGATTTTGGTGACCCAGTTACAAGCATTTCACCTCCTGTCCTGCACCTGTCCTGTTTGAAGCAGGAGCACTAGGAACTCAAGGTGTAAGCAAAATCCATCACTCTCACCTCTCCTTTCTCAATAAATGGGTCTGACAATGAGTTGGAGAAAGTTTGTTACATGTAATGTGAAAATCATATTTGAGATCAAGTTTGATGTGGTACATTTTCCTAGCAACAATGAATTTTCTTCATTGGCATTCAGCAGATAAGGGGACAGGTTTGGTTTGCAGATCAGAAATTGAATGCTTTACTGCCCTTCTTTACAGACAAGTACGAAATAGAAGGCAAAGAAAGACCATCTTGAGGTCACCTAGCACCATCTTCATGCAGAGAAGCAGAATGTTTCCTTAAAACTAGAGGTTCCCAACTCTACCTGCCCCACTTTTTCTGCTTTCCATCACTTTTTCACTTTCTAGTGCCTCAACTGCCTCATGTTTCCAGCCTGCTACCAACTTTTTCCTTCATCCCACATCCTCTGCTGCTGCTTTCTCTCACAGACCGACTTCTGTCTGTGCCTCCCCGTGAGTTCCCCCACCTTTTCTCCCCTCTCCTTCACCCTGAGAAATGGCCTGTTTTCCTTCACAATATCTGAAATCCACCATCTAGAGCACTGTGTCTGGAGCCCAAAATAAGAAATACAACAGAGAAGTGGCAGCCCTGTGGCTCACCATCGGCCCTACAGGTCATTCCATAATGCCTTATTACTTACTGATCGACTTACTTAGACTTCTCTTCACCTTCAGTCCAAATTATCCCTTTGTGCAAACTAAGCTGTTACTCTTGGATGCAATGTCCTCATAACATCTTTTTACATAGCAGAAAACTTACCAGTCAGCTACCATAAGCTTGAAAACATGATGTATAGGGAAAGACTTAATTCCTTTGTTTTTTCCTTCAAAATCTTTCCAGTTTCTTTATTCCTCTCTTGAAGTATGCTCGGCAAAGCTGTATGCCACTCAAGTTTGGCCAGCGCCAAGCAGAATAGAACAAGCTCATCCTTGCCTTACAAGTTTTCACTCTTCCTAATACATCATATCGCTGATTCATATTCATATTTCTGGTCCCTTGTAATCTCCAAGTTCTGTTCTGCAATAATATTTTCTACGCAGTTACTTCCCATCTTGCTTTCCTGCATTGGAGTTTTCTCCTGTGAAATAAAGCACTGTCAACTTGCCTTCGTTCCGTTTCATATCACTGATTCCAGACCACCTCGTCAGCTGGTCAAAATTTTGAATTCTGGTCCTGTCTTTCATCATGCTTCTAAGTCCTCTAGCCTCTGCATGTATGGTATACACAGTTGTCCTCCTTACAGCTGGGGAGTTTGAGGAGGCTACTTTAGCCACAATAAGTAAGAACAGCCTTCAGGCTGCCTCCTACCTTTCTTTCACTATGCATTCATCTCATATTCACTCCATATTTTGCTCATGTAGAAAGGATTTCTTCATAGCAATTGGTGTTTTAGTTCGTTCTTTGGCACTTTGCATTTAAGTTTTAAAATGTAAAATTCTATTTTTCTTTCTGCTGTGCATGCAATCTGATTGCAGTTTTCTTACCAGTCACAGAAAATTTTTATTTACAGCAGCTATGAATGTATTGCTTTATTTTAGTCATGTTGAGCTACACCTTGTATTTCACAAGAGATGCTACATTGTGAGGCAGCTATCTCAGAGGAGCAAAGGGTCTTTAAAATAATTTTTTAAATACACATGGAAATGAAACAGTCAAATTACTTCAGTACTACAGCATCTCATTTTATTTTTACCTCCGTGAGCATCTCTATTTGTCGTCATGTCACTACGAAAGAAGCATGTTGCTGCTAAAGAGAACATTCCCAGGGACAGCGCAAAAAAGCATCCTTACTGTTAAATCCTAGACTCTAGGATGCTATACAGCAGAGCTCAGGATAAGCTTTAGAACAAGCGCTGTTAAAACCTAATGTAACACCTTGCCTTTTAAAAGCAGGTATCTGTAGCTGAAGAAAACTAAAAATGGAGATCTGTTAGGAAAGAGGGAGGGAGATAAAGGTGGAAAAATGTATGGCAAAGGAAGAATTATCAATATTTAACTTTCAAAATCTAGGTGTAAGAATTTAACCAACACTTTCAAGTTATTATTTATAATTAATGCATATATTACTGAAATCATTAAGCAGTAACTTGTGTCTAAAAATTCAACCAGATTTCACCCAAAACTAATTCTTCAGTCCCCTCATTTCCAAATTGAATTAGGAAGCACAGGAGCAGACACAATTGAAAAGGTTAGGTTTTATTTTAAATTTAACATTATTTGAAGCTAAATATTACATTGGGGTTTTGCTGGTAAAAATATGTTAGGTTGTATTTACACTGCACGCACTTGTGCAGCACATGGATATCTAGGCTAGTCAGAAAGCAACCCAGTCCTCTGAGGTGCGTAATTAGCCCAGAAAACTAGTGTGATGTTAAATCACTTTACTACTAGCCTATACATTAACACCACCTTGCTTTGTGTAATCACACCTCAGTCAGTAAATGCTTCTTCAGAGTACATACACGCGGAATACCCTTTCTCTGCTCCTCTCCTATATTCCTATGTAAAGACAATAAAAGTCATGATGGTCAGCCTACCCAACTGGGGTGTGGAGGTGCGGTGAGTCTGGGCAGTGCAGGCTGGGCTGGAGGAGCAGCAGCTGTAGACTTCCCACCTGGTGCTCCATCGGGGCAGGGGCAGAGCTGCTGTCGTTTGCTGTCCTGAGAGGAGGAACGCAGAGGAAGCTGCCTACTCCTTTAGCAATTTTTTGGATTAATTTTATTGACAAAGCAGCTTGTTGCTTTACATCAGAAGGTTCTGATATTTAATCTTATTTTCAACAGCCACAATGAGGTTTGTTATGTCCTGGGCCCTCAAATTCAGCTTGGGACAAGGGAACAGTACAGTGGTTTCAAATACTAATGAAATTAGGAATAGAAAAGGCAACATACTCACTCAAAGGGAAGATACGGCTGGCAGACAGCCCCATAAATGGCTTTCATGTAGCAACAGATGAGTTTGAAAAAGAATTAGAAGCTGAAGATACAGCCAATAATAAAGCCTACAAGTGCAGGCCACAAATAAACAATTATTTTCCTTATTAAGCTGGCAGTACCTAGGTGTGAGGAACATGCTAGTGATTAGATTCTAGTTTATCCACTGTAATCATAAGAGGTAGTTTAGAAGGGGTTTTGCCAGCTCTGAAAATGTAAGGGTTTGCACGTCACAGCTACCATACCCAAAATCAAGTATTTATTTTTAGCTATTATATTTTGAGCCTGTCTTTTCAGTTTTGAATTCCTGGAATCTCCATTTCATATGCAATACGAGCACTGCTGCCAGCTTTACTAAATTTACAAACAGTGGCATTTTGGTTTCCGGAGCAGAGTTTTTGCCATAGCATCCCATTAAGAACAGCACCAGCTGCACTGGGAATCTGGCTGCTTGGAGATCTTCTGCCCTAAAGATCTTACAGTTCAGTGCAAAGCATAACAACATCACTACAAACACCAAGGGCTGTAAATGGTATGACGGTAAGACATTCTCCCTTCCTACACTTGCAAATGAGACTGGTTGGGAATCATCAAATTTAGAGGCAGAGCACATAGGGGTGCATTTATTCCTGTGGATTTTGTAGACCCTAATTGTCCTTATTTTTTCAAGCCCACCTTCACTGGTCACCTAACCAGGTTAGGCATAGGAAGTGGTTACAGCAGACCTGGCTGTGTGCTCCCTCCTGGAAATACCATGGTGTAACAGCAGAAGAGCGAGGAGTCCTACCTCTACCACCTGAAACCACTGCGGGAGGATTTGCTCTCACTTGTTCAGTGAAGCACATAAGCACCTACAGGCAGAATTCACACAGCCAGCAAGCTTCTACTGGCAGCAGGAAACACAAGGAGAGCTGCACGTGTGTTGTTAGGTAACTGAAGGCTAGAGGAAAGTGCGTAGTCTGCTGTGCATTTCTTCTCATTAACGTAATGACAACCTCCTTGGCCTTGGAGGCAACAAGGCAATTTTCTAGCTCATCTGCTAAGTTTAGAAAGAGACCTGAACGTGGATCTCCAGTTCCTGGAAGCATACTCAGAGGGTCATTCAGTATCAGGTATTTGAGTATACCTGCCAGGGAGTAGTGAGGACAGGAGTGCTCTACGAGAGAGGACAAGCTAGAAGCCAAGGACAACTGCAACACAAGCAGGGATAGCAACCTCCCCACGGAGGGCAGGCAAGGTGGCAGTAACTGGACCTGTCAGCAGCCCAGTGACTGCTGGACAACTGCAAGCTGATGACTCAAGTTCAAGGCCAGGCCACAAAGTCCGGTCTGAGCTCCAGCACCAACATGCAAAGGGGATGCAGGTTGGGGTCCCAGAGGAGAGAGGGTGATTTGGCGCTGCTAGTGCACTCAGGACCATGACCCTACCTCCCCCAAGCTCCAGGTGAGTATTCTCACCACTCAGTTAATGCTCTCCTTTTATCTCTGGCCGTGTAAATATGTTGTATGAAGCACAAAAACATTATTTTGCAGGTATATTTGCTTGTTTGTTTACTACACTGCCTTGATGTGACCAGCATGGGTGGCCTGCAGAGCTACCAGCTCCTAGTTCTAAGACCTGCATTCAGGACCTGTACTCCACTCCCAGCTTCAAATGGGGAAAAAAAAACAGATTTGAAAGCAAACATGCAATTGCTTAGATGAATGCATCTACTTGCAGACATAATAAAACAGCAAGGAGTGAAATGAAAAACCTCTAATCAAAAATCTCCCTACAGCACAGCCTGAGAGTCAAACCTGCCAGTAATTTATGCTTTTAGTTACAAAGCTGCCATCTGTTAACAGAGGTCAATTACAAACATTTTACAGTGCCTCTGCTTACTTGATATGTGGACCAGAGTTAATATGGACAGACAAACAAGCCTCATCTCTGCTTGACATTGTTCAGGAAGAACATGTCTTGAGCACACCTACTGATTCCAGCTGTTCAGATCCAACAGTGCATAGTCAGGGTCAAGTTGCTACTGGTTTATTACTGGAAAACCACATGCTTGCAGCTGTAAAACACCTTCAAGACATGCTGCCAGTCCTGAAGGCAGCAGGACTGTAATGCCTGAAGGCATTTTTATACTACCTTAGCATTTTCAGCGAATTTAGCCAAAATGCTTAGGACAGTATTAGGAAAGATTTGAACATCCACCTGGTCCAACTAGTAACACTGGACTGTGCTGTTTCAGCACTGGTTGTAAGAGCCTTGTCTGCTCATGGAATCCCAAGTGGCAAGACACAAGGGACATCTATTCTGTGACCAGAGCACCAAGGCAGTGCTCTTTCCAAGCCAATGTTTTCGTATCAGTAAGTACTGTCCCCACCCACAGAGTATGTAACGGTAGCTCATTCACGTGTCTGCAAAGCACATATAAATACTAAGGGCAATGAGACCTCAAACTAGACATTAAGGTCTTCAGTCTTCATGGAACACGGACTGCTTCCCCCCAAAGTTTTTAGGAAAGCAAAGTCAGTACACTATCAGAAAAGCTTAATACACGTTTCCATATACTTTGAATATTATGTCTGTGAACACACTTATGAATCTCATCCGCCCTCATGCCTCTGAGCTGATGCTGAGCTCCCAGGCCCCATCTTGAAAGTGCAGCAAATACGAATTCTCAGTTGACAGAGGCCACTTCTCCAAGAAAGCTTCTCCAAGGCGCTGCCAACAGCCGGGCGTGCCAACAGGCGCCGCCGTGCCCGCTCCATGGCTCCGGACGGCGGGGACGCCGCTTCACACAGCTCCTCCACAACCCGCCGCACTGTTACACTCAAGATGGCGCCGTCCCACCCAGCGGCGGAGGGTGCGGCAGGGCCTGGGGATGCGGCGCCCTTTCTGCCACAGCCGTGGCACACCCAGAGGGGCGAGGGAGAGGCAGCCCACAGTCTCCGAGGCGCCCCAAGAGTCCGCCAACCGTGCCAGGGGCGAACGAGACCGCGTAACCAACCGCTATAACAGCCACCACTCCCCTCACCTCTGCCTGCCCGCGCCGCGCAGCACTCTGGGTAGCCGCCCCCTAAACCCCGCCCCTCCCCACTTGAGTGGCAGCTCTGTAGCCAATAAGCGAGTGCTCGGCGCTCGGAGGCGGGAAGGTCCTCGCCAGCGCCCAATCAGGCGGCGGTGGCGCGGCGACGAAGGCGCGGGTTGGCGGGCGGCGGCGTTGTGCCGCGTTTCCAAGGGGAAGGGAGCGCAGCAGGGCCCTGTGGCGGGGCAGGCGGCGCGGCCCGGTCCGGCGCGGTGCAGCCCGGCCTGGCCAGGCCCGCCGCGGCTCGGCTCGGCGTCGACAGCATGAGCTTGGCTTTGAGGTCGGTATGAGCTGGGCGGTTCCCCCCTCCCCCCACCGTTTCAGGCCCTGGGAGGGGGCGGCCGCCTCCCTCAGGGCCCCCCTGTCCCCTCAAGGGATAGGGGGAAATGGCGGCGGGAAGTGGGTGACGGGGGCAGCGGCGGGGCCTGGGTGGTGTGCGGCGGTGGAGGTCGGCCGCAGTCTCACGCCGCTTCTGTCTGATCCCTGCGGAGGGGTCCGTGGGCGGATCGGGCCCCGCAGCCGTCTGCTCGCCCAGGGTGGGCAGGGCCCCTGGCCTCTGGCGCCGAGGGCTTCGCTTCTGGGTTGCCTGAAGTAATACACCTTCAAAAAGCCTTTTAATAGGCGTTAAGTTAGACTGTTTTGGTTTGTTTTTTTTTAATGCAGGTTCAGTAATTGTTTTATAAAGGGGGCTTATGAAATCCATCCCTGTCAAATCATTTGTCTTCAGGTGTAACTAATGCGCTTATATGACATGTGACCCTTAATTTTCAAGTCTTGAGAACTTCTCGCTTCATACAGTAAAAGTGGTTGTAGAAGAAGTGGCGCTAAACTACTTGCATTTAAGTACTGCTCCGTCTTTTGAAAAGAAAATAAAAATTTATGCTAAGCACTAAATAAACAGTTGAGTAGCCAGATCCTTCTTCCAGAAGAGTTCGGTGTTAATCCGCTTTCAGGCTTCTAAATGGATTTCATCCTCGCAGCTTGCAAAACATGGGCGCTCTGGATGTGAGCTACTCTCCCAGTCCTAATTATGTAGCCAGCTCAGAGTTATTTTAGTCCTTCCAAAAGCTATAGTAATCCAAAGCCTTTGTGAAATCAGGCTGTCCCAATTGGTCTGCTAACATCTTCTCACTCTTGGAGAATATTGTGGTCTGAGGTGGGTCCAGCTTGTGCAGCTTGCACTTTTCCTGTCTATATTTGGAATTCTTACTGTATTCTTACTGTAGCTTCAGTGGTTGTTGAAAACTAAGTCCCAGCTGTCTGTTTAATCTTTGGTTTTGATTAAAATTAGCAAATCCTTAACAAAGGAAAAGAAAAAGCAGCTCATTACAGGAGATTTGGAAAATAAATATCCTTAAAAAGCAGATTTCTGTTCACTCATCAGTAATTTTTATGCATTTTACAGCAGGTGACCCAGTACTCGTTTTGTCTGTGGTGCAAATAAACAAATGAGTGTAAAAAAAAAAAAAAAAAAAACCTTTTCCTGAAAGCATAACCTGAATTATATGATAATTCAGTTTAGAAAGGACTGAAGTAATCTACTCCAGCTTTCTGCCCAGAGCACGTCCCACTCAAAACTGAGGTTGCTGAGCACCTTTTCCAGTTGGGTTCCAAAAATTTCTGAGGATGGGAGACTCCTCAGTCTCCCAGTGCAACGGTTCCAACGCATAGACAGTTGCACTGGGAAAATGTTTCCCCTTAGATCCAGCTGCAGTTTCTCCTCATGCATTTTGTTGTTGTCTCTTGTCCTTTCACTGTGCTCCTCTAAGGGGAACCTGTCGCTGTCTTCTGTCTAATAACGTAGTGAAGGACAGCACTTAGCCCTTCCCCACGTAGTCCCTCTGCCCCACTGCTCTAACGAAACCCAACTCCCTCAGCTTCTCATGCAATGTGTGCTGCAGCCACCAGGCATGGTAGTCTGCTTTAGGCTTTATCTGTTTTCTGTACATCTCTTCTGTACTGGGGCGTCCATAACTGGATGCACAATCACAGAATGGAGAGGATTTACCACTGCAATTAGCCACGCTCATCACAGCGACAGTGTGCTGCTGAGCTTCGTGCGTGCCTGCTTCTTCCAAGAGTGTACATTGAGTACTGTAACAGTCTTAGTTGATATCATCTGTTATCTCAAATGTTTTTCTTTTTTTTAACAAGTTCTTAGTCTGAAGTGGACATCTGCCAAGTGATCTTTTATCAGTGCCATCCTTTTCAGTTTTTTTTAACTGTTGTTCCCAATATATGAATTGTGTATTTTCTGTCTGTTACTTGGAAATTTAATCTTATTTCTAGGCTAGCCAAGGGAAAGAGGGCTGTCTTTGAGCAAGATTTGCTGATTTGGGGAACTTGTCTCTTTTGTATATAACAAAACCAGCAAAAAGTCTTTGGAAGTGTGTCTGTGTATGCTCAATTTAAAGGATTTAAAAAAATCCATAAATGCCTTTTATCTAAGAACTATTACTGGCAACAAAGCCGATTTGGGGCACCTAATGCCCACTTTAGTAGCCAGACGACCCAGTTGTCTGGCCTGGTTAAGCCTTCAACGGCCCGTCTGTCTCAAAATTCTTTCTTCTAAGCTATAGTTGAGAAAAAAAGTGTTTGCAGGTGTTGTATCATTTCAACTAATAATCTATTATTGTAAGCCTCAAGTATTCTTTTTAACTCTTAGTTTTTCTACCCTCTTTTTTGTTGTTATTTGTTAAACAAAATGCTTGTGCTGATTCTATTTTGTGTGAGGGAGTGGAGGTGTCATTCAGCTTTCACAAAGGATTTGTCTATTTCTAGCGTTATTTTAAACTGGGAGGACAAGCTGGGAAGAGATTGAATGTGGCCTGTGCAATTATGGGAAGTTTCTTATTGGTGGAAAATGTTATGTACAATGGTATCTTTCCAGCAGAAATTAATTACACTTAATTTCTTTCCTCTTATATAGGAATGAGCTTTCAGTAGACAAAACTAAAAAGAAGAAAAGAAGAGAACTGACTGAGGAACAGAAGCAAGAAATTAAAGATGCCTTTGAGTTGTTTGATACAGACAAAGATAGAGCAATAAATTATCATGAACTAAAGGTAAAAGTTTTTTTTTTAATTTAAAAAAAATTATTGCAGATAATATATCTCTGTTCCTTAGTCAATTTTTTAATGTTGTCTGTATCTTTAAAGAATACTCCATGTTCAAGATCTCTTGCTGGACTAAAGAAGTGAGGATATATGGGGGGGGAGGCGGAAAAGGAAATACTGCATTGGTGTAAGAATGAGCTTTTCTTCCCACAGTATGTACTTGACAAAGTAACAGAATTGCTGTAGCATCCTGCATAACACTGGTCTGAATGCTTCCCAGGGTTTAGCTTGGACAGATGACTAAGTAGGAAAAGCTCTTGAAAAGCTTTTTGGTTCTTTTTGAAGGCACTATATAATCTGAAGCTTGGCGTTATGAAAATCCACAGGTTTCAGATACTTAGGTAAAAGGTGTAAATCAAACTTTGTAAAACTGTTGACTACAAGCCAGAGGTTACCCACTTGAGTTCTGCAGTAGGGAGCCTGTGGATTGTAGGAGTGAGGTACGCTATTTGCTGTTCTTATGGGAGGCTCAGTAGTTTCCTTTCCCCACAAAGCTTCTCCTGTTGATAGCTATTGGCAAATGGAGGTTAGCATGGCAGTTTTTTCCTTGTGAGTACTCCTATCTAGAAGCCTCTAGAACAATGTGAAGTTTATTAAATTGTCTTTAAATCTTTTATGACTTTTATTCTAATTATACTGCATCAAGACAAAAAGCGGCTTTGGAGAGTCCGGTATTTCTGTCACATACTGGGTGAGATTCTTTTGTGAAGGAATACCTAGTCCAACCTGCTGGCTCCACATTCTGGGTCTACCAAGTAACACAGAGGGGGAAAAAAAAAAATCTTCTTTTTACTTTAGTTGCTTTTACAGGAATGTCTTAGGTATAGTGACTCCCTTCTCTTTATTTCAGAGTTCAAGTATTTTGTCTTTACTGGAAGCCACAGTGAGTGGGGTAGTACTGGGGACTGTTTGGGACTGTTAACATGCTTTTTCCAGTTACGGTATGCTTTGAATTCCCAACTGTCATGAGTATTTATAAAGCTTTTTCTTAGCTATCTAATTAAATATTCCTGAAGATAATACTATGTAAGAACAGAAATATATAAAGAAAAGGACTGTCTCCTCCTCTACAAAATCAGCATATAGCATAGATTTTTTTATGGCTATATCCAATAGGATTGTGGTTTTCCAGCTCTGGTTTAGTGTATATTCATCAATTTGGAGGAAGTCAAGGTAGTGTGTGCTGAGAAATTGACAGTTCAAATGGAAAACTAAATGTGTACTCTTAATCTAATGGAAAAATAACAAATGGGTTGGTTTTTATCATTCACTGGAAAAGCAGTGAAGTCACTTGTAAGTGGACTTGTAAACCCGTAAAAACACACATACTTAGTATGAGTACTGAAGAAGAATAATTTGAAGAATGATTTTAAGTTTTGTCTTTGAAAAAGGGTTAGTACTTGAAATGTTATTGTAAGTGAGGAAAAAAAATAAATATACTTGTCCTAAGAAGCATTTGGTCCAGTCTGTGAAGTCCCTGAAAATGCAAGTAACTTGACGTTCCATTTGCTAATAGTAGTTTTAGGCAATTTTTATATCCAAAGCTTCTTTTCTTTTATTAATTTTGTTTATTATTGTTGCTAAACCACTGATATGCACCTTCCTTCTTGTGCAAGAAGGTAATTGCTGAAAATAAAATGAAATCTGTTAAATTCTTATTTTAATCTTCATATATGGTTGCACTTCCATTTTATTCCAAAAGGTGGCAATGAGAGCCTTGGGTTTTGATGTGAAAAAAGCTGATGTACTGAAAATACTTAAAGATTATGATCGAGAAGCGACAGGCAAGATCACCTTTGAAGATTTTAATGAAGTTGGTATGTGTTTGATTGTGTACCTTTAGAGAAATTTAGCCTATAGTAGTGACTACAATTTGGAATCAGTACTTCGTGTGCTTTTTCAGTTATCTAGTACTATTAAGGAACAGAAGTGGGAGCTTTAATTTCATATTTTTCTTAATAAAAGTCAATAGTGAAGGAAAATAAATCTTTGTATTCTGAATACTCAATTTGATATGCAGAGATGAATGATAGCCACAGTATAAAAGGAATAGAGTATACACAGTCCTGATCTTTTTCAAACTTACACAAAGGAATAAGTGCTAACTTAAAATGTAGATATTCTTGTGTTGTTTATGGGTTTTGTAATATTCTCCTTCCTGCTGTGGTAAAAGTGTTTGGCATCGAATTTCATGTATCGAATTTTCATGAAGGAGTGTGTATACAGACAAACTGCAAACTGAATGCAGACTTTGTATATAACAACGACAAGAGAAATTGAAGCAGATGTTAAATATTGTACTTCAAGGATTTTCAACTGTTGATAAAAAACAGTGGAATTTCATTAGCTTTTCTTTCATCTGAAGAGTGTGTATTGCACAGTTTGACATACTTTGAGTGTGTAGTGATCTGCAGGATTTTTAAAGATGAGAGTTTAAGTTTCTTTGGGGATTTTTTGGTTGCTACATATAATTTATACTTTAGCATACAATTTGTGTTTACCAAAAGATTCAGCTGTGTGGGATTTCTCCATGTATGACTTTATGTCTCTGTTTCATTATTCCAGTCTACGTGGTCAAGGTATTAGATTTCTGTAAATTTTCTGAGCTGTCCCCTCCCTCAGTATAGTACCTGTGTATTCGGTCTTGGCTATGAATAACAATCTGCTTAATGTGGCAAAATAGCTATTGATTGAAATGTGGTAAATTTTAACAAATTAACAGGTTAGGATTGGACAAAATGTGTTGTTAATGACAGATAATATTTTTATAGTTGTATTCCAGGTCATAGCAAATTGTAAGTCAGAAAAGAACCAAAAATAAATCCTATAGGGAAATAGATGTGATCAGTCCTGATTTAAGTTTTTAACAAATAAATTAAAAAAATAAAGTGAGAGTATTGATTTAATAACAATGATAATATTATAATTGCATCATTATACTCTGATATCATATTACTGAATATACTGTAATTACTGTGTAATTCTTTAATTCCTGATGTTCAGTGCTGTGAGAAGCTAGGAAAATTCTTGTAGAAAGCCCAAGATATACTCGGAATGCAATCAAACCTGTCCCAAAACTTGAATTGAATTTGTGTGCTGCTGTGATGCAATATGACCTTGACACAGAATTAAACGTGATACCATTTCTAGCAGAAAGATCAGGGAGTTACAGGAAATAGGTTATAGAAGCTTTAATTGTGAAGAGCCGCTGAATATAGCTAAGCAATTCTCGAGCCATCAATTTTTCATAATTTAATGTTATTTATGGTTTTAAGTGTAGGAATGGCCCATCTGAAATGTATAAAGATGCAATTACATTTTGTCTTATTTTGTACAATCATGTTACCTATAGCATTTAGAAAACTAGTGATTTATTGTTATTCAGCTAACATTGCATGTGTCATATGCAACACAAAAGGTACAATTTTTCAAATGACATGACTGTCATGCAGTGTAGTTGTTTTAAATGAAAATATTTAAATTTAGTATAAATATGAGGTATTTATGTAGACATATAAATTTCATTGCTGTAGTGAGCTTACACAAGCTGGAATCTAACTTTTCCCTGTCAAGTTCTCTAAGCCAGAGCAGGCGTTCCATCTGCAGACAGTACCAGATGTTAAGTGGTTCTCTATGCATAAACGGGGTTGATGTGTTTTTAATGGCTTGATGAAAGTCATAAATAGCAAGCCCTGTAATACAAGACTAGCAGGTACAAAGATATGAAGATATTTACGGCTAGTTCCAGAAATGTCTGAAATAATTACTAGAAAACTATTTTATGTGGCAAGTTTGTCTTTTCTGTTTCAGAAACTGACAAATGGTTGTGATAAAAGCAATTACAAATACTGATTAATCCTTGCAGAATTAACATCTTGCGGTTCATAGCAGCGTCCTTCTCATAACCCCTCGGCTTAATTGTTTTTGGTTTTTTGTTAGTGTGGTTTTGTATCTAAAAGAGAGGTTCCATGTGAATGTTTTTCATTACGTAGTGTTTCAATGATTTCCAAGTCAAAATTCATCCCGATCAAAACATACGAAATAAAATAAAAAAAGAAAAATCACATTTCTGTCAGAGCTGATGTTTTTGTTGAAAGGTAAGTTTGGAACAGAGTAGGCATGTGTATACTTTTAATTCCTATTGAAAAATGTGTTGAAAGCATGAATGTGTCTAAATTGCTGTGTAGCTTTCCCCTGCAACAGGTTTGTCCCAAAGAGAAACTCAGCTTGGGAAAAGAGAGATGAGAAAGACAGGTCAGACAACAGCCAAACAAATATGCATGTTGAACTGAAATATATCAAAATGAAAGAATGGACAAAACCAGAAGTGTGTGTTCATCGTATTGTCTTAGTCTGCTAAGGTCATTCTGAGTTTACCCTTCAGAATTTTTTAGTCTAATTTAAGTGTCCTTCTTACAGTGACAGACTGGATATTGGACAGAGACCCACAAGAAGAAATACTCAAGGCATTCAAATTGTTTGATGATGACGACTCTGGTAAAATAAGTCTGAGAAACCTGCGCCGGGTTGCTAGAGAATTGGGTGAAAATATGTCTGATGAAGAACTACGGGCTATGATTGAAGAATTTGATAAGGATGGAGATGGAGAAAGTATGTGTTAGCATACTGTTCGTAATTTTGTCCCCTTTAAAATGTAGTTGTGTTGTTAAAACATCCTCTTTGGTATCCTTCTATATAACTTTCATCTCAAACTTAATTTAGTCTACAAATAATGGAAATAGTTGTTTTTGACAGCTAGTAGTCCTGGAAACACATCTTGGAGTCTAAAAATCAAGTTGATTTCTCAAGTTGATTCACCACTAACTCTAATTCAACTAATGTCTATTAAAAGGTTGGTGCAAGTGTAGTTGAACGTGAAAGTAATAGAACTCGTACATGGGAGATACCGTGTATCTACATTACATTATTTTTTCCTCCTAAATCAGTAAAAGAATTGAAGTGCTAAGAGAAACCCACACAATATTTCTTAAGTGGTGACGTGTCACTGTTGCGATTTCAGTGTGTTAGTCGGATATGGAGTATTAAGGTAATAAATCATGCTGGCTGTACCCTGGGTCTATGTAGGATCAGCTTGGATGGGTCTTTAACATACTTAGGAACTTAAGAGTGCTGGGGAACACTGTAAAAAATGGCTCTGGGCAATTTACAAGTTCCATGCAGAGTGGACTGCAGAGGGATTTATTAGCTAGATAAAGAATGAATTAACAAATCCAGTTTGATACTATGCTTATTTGATCTTCTTGACCACTGAAACTGGGTTTTTTTCATTAACTTGAGAACACCCTTACGTTTAAACCAGAAACCTTAATTTCTGAATGTCGGGGACCACTCACTTGAAACCGTGTACATAAACACCGCATTTTTAACAGTCATCGAAACCTACTTCTGAGTTTTTCTTTCAGGGTTGTGACTCACGTCTGAGATTTCACTAGCAGTTCATCAACTTTTCCAGTTGCAATAGTATTTCTACTCGTGAAACGTTGCATCTGTTGGACTCAAAACCTCAATACTAGTGGAAAAAAAAAAAGGTGGTCTCATCAGCCTCCTGACAGACACTCCTTCCCTCGATGCCGTTTGAGATAGATATTCCACACTTAGGAATACAATTACTCAAGTACTGAAACAACCCCTTTTCTTTCAAGAGGCAGAGCAGGACATTTTGAGCATGATCAGTGGTGGGGAAATGCGAACCTTTTGTTCCATTGTAGTGGTGTAAATAGACAAAAGATAGTGAAAAGTCAGTGATTGAACTGCCAGAAGATTGTTAATGTTGACACTGCTACTGCTAAAGTACATGTTGAGAAAAGTGCGTGATCTCTTTCTTTTTGGAGCTGTTGTTTTCTGCTGTCTTTCTATGGTCTGAGGCCATGGTTTTTTAATAAACCCATACTGCATAATTTTGCTGTTCCTCCACACTCCCAGCTGTGTCTTCCCACCTGTTTCTTGTACTGGTGGTATCTGATCCCACAGGTGAGATGCGTAAGGGAGCTAAGATGGGAAAAAACCCTATTCATTTAGGTTTTAAGTGTTGTTTTTCTTGCTGCTGAGATCCCTGAACTGTCTCACTGCTTGATCAGATTTTCTTGGAGCTGCATGCTGAGCAAATAGATTTTGGTTTTTCTCAGTGTTTCATATAGGATAATAGAAGCAGGTCAGTATAGTGAAAGCTGCAGATCCTGTTTTCAGGATGACTTCTTTATGTGCAGTGACACACAGGATTGCAGCTGTGAATTCCGGAAGACAATAGGATACCTATTTACTTGTTTTTTCAGTAGCTGATGCCTGTTTTTTCAATACATTAGATTGATTGCTAGTCTAGGTAGATACTTTAATTTTGAGCTTGTTTTGCTTTTAAAAGGAAGAGTTGTAAGGACACTGCATTGCAAGCTTTAGTCTTCCCCTCTCCTCCCGATTTATTTTTCTTTTTCTTTTTGGTTGTGGTTTTTTTTTTTTTTTTTAAGGTGTGGCTGTAGAGGTGAGCAAGAGTAGAAGTCATCTGCAAGCACATTTTATTCTGAATCACTCTCCTGGAGCTGCCAACTGAGTTATCAGAATCATGGATGTCATGTGGCTATTTGGTCACTAGAAATTGAATGTGGACTATTAGCTCCTTTCAGGAAGGTTACCGAGTCATAATTATTTTGTGTCAGTGCTACATTTTTGAATTCAAATTGATCAGCTAAATGTGGGTGGCTCAATTTCCTCTTACTCATTCATCCATTCATTCTCTTTGTTAGAGCAGGCAAGCACGAGATCGAATATGGAAGATTGACAGCATAATGTTTGTATATGGTGCTGTTTATCCTTAAGTTTCTGTGTGTTTTCCGTTCTTGAAAGAAAACTGATGCTGTTTCTAGCTTTTTAAGATTCATTCTGAAAAAGTAAATAATCCTGTGAATCACTGTTCCGTTTAGCTTCAAACATCTGGGTCATGTAGCAAAATCTTGCTGTCATCTAATTCTCCTTCTTTTTCTGCCAAGAAAAAGAACCTGAAACTTAGTTGGTAGCATTTTTAATTGACACTTCAAATATAGGAATAATATCACTTGTGGTTTTACACCCTTCTTACATTTGGGAGATTGTTTGGCTCATAGTCAAATAAGGTCTGTTGTGCGATACCCAAGCTGCTTGAAGCCTTGTGTTTCCAGCGAAACCACTGAGCTGTACTGGTACACTGTACATAAGTTTCTGCAGAAGAAAGTATTTTTGACATTTTTATGTCTGCCTTGAAAATGTAAATAGTGTTATTTTCTTATTCCTGGTCATAGGAGTGACTTCTGTTTTGGAGTATGACTATTTTTAGAAACTCTATGCTGTCAGCTCGTGTAGTTTTTATGTTGTGTGGATGCATCTGTAGGAAACAGGATCCAGTCTTAGGTCTCAGATTTTGGCACAGAATTAGGAAAAAAAAAACCCACAAAAAAACCCTCCACTGAAATAATACACTCCTCTAAGTCTCCAGAGTCCAAATTAACATTTTCTTCATATTAGCTGTGATACTAGTTCATTCTTTTATGATTACTTACGTAATGGAATTGAGGGAAATCTGACGATAGGAAAGACTATGATTGCTTCTGATTTCATTGTGCTTAACTTGTGAACAGATCCTAACTGTGAGGAGGATTAACTAGGATTACCTAGGTTACTGGGAATTGTAACTACACTTCTCTTTGCAGTTTGTTTGAATGTTACAAAATTTCTTTGTCATTATAATACTGTATTTCCACTTTGCAGCGTTGCTTAACAAAGATGTTTTAAACCAGAGAACATTTTTGGGGGGGATGTTTGTATTTGTGCTGTTACTGTGATAAAGCTGTGGAAATGCTTTTTTAAAGTGATACAGACAACATAGTGCTTATGTGTAGTAGAACGTGATGTAGCTATATGGTGGACTGATATTTCAGAGTATAGGGTCCTAAGCTAGGCTAAATCTACTTGTTTCATATTTTTTTGAAAGGGCAGACTTAAGTGTTTGGGTTTTTTTTTTAATTCTTTAACATAGTTGAATTTGTTTTAATTTTCTTCTAGCTGTAAATGTAGTGCTTACTGTTCAGTGCTTTGTTTAGAAATAGGTTGGGAACGTTGGCCAGGACAGATAATTGTCAGTGAGAATTCTTCATACGTTTCTGGTCTTTCCCATACCGCTGACTTACTCTAATCATTCCCCGCTGCAGTAATTAGTTGCAGAGTGAACATGTTCATTGGTTAACTCTTTTACAGTGGCTCTGTTTTAACATATGAGTAAGGTCAATAGCTCAGGTATAAGTGCAGCAAAATAATTAATGACTGCTAATTAATTTATTAATATGTCTCAATTTCTTCAAGTACATTTGTGTAAAATTTCTGTTAATTATAACTGAAGAATGAAGAAAGATCAGATGGGGAAAAGCTTGTCAAAAGTCCATTCTCATTCTAACTAATTTATGGAATCATTAGTAAATGATCTTAAAATTCATTTTGTGTTTGGCAAATGTTACAGGTTTGAGAGAGAGGAATACCATGTTTTGGGGGGATTTGGACATGAGTGTCTGAATAATGATTTTAAGAATAACACCAAATTTCGTCGTAACTGGAGCTGCAGCATTGTTGGTTGGGAAGCACTTACTTAATAAAATGTTAACATTTTAACATTAAACAGTTAAAACATATTTAAAATCTTGAAGAATCATAATAATAAAATATGTTTTGCACAGCCATCTTTTTACATACTTTTCTCAGTGTCTTTTTCTGTCTTGTTTTACTTCTAGAATATTTTTACTTCCATAATTAGAAATAATAGCTTGTTACATGTGAGCTAGATTCTGACTTAAGTATTCCATGTAGTTAAACTTGCATTCTGACTTTTCCTTCTGCATGGGGGAGAAAAGAAAAGTGCAAAATCTGTGTTCTTCTAGAAGCAAAAAGTCCAAGCTGGTAAACCCTGATTAGTAATGGATCAAACACAATAAATACTAACTGGAAAGCCTTTAAGTAAAACATATAATACAGATATGCATTATTTTCTTTTACGCTTTGTGAATGTTTGCTGTTTGTCTAACAGTTTTCTCTTTTTCTGCAGTCAATCAAGAAGAGTTCATTGCTATTATGACTGGAGATATTTAGCATCAGAAGAAAAGAAATGAACTCAGCACAAAAGGGGGGAATCATTGGCAGCTTCCATTACAATGTTTTGTACTTCCGTTTATTTCTGTAGCTGGAGTCATGCAGAAAATTACTTTTCCTCACAGGACCAAAATAAAGGCAGGTTGTATGCACTGATAGTTTGTTATTTTTTATCCTTAAATACTATCACTAGAATAAATGATATATCATCTTAGAACAAGTAAGTAATGCTGCATTTCAGAATGTTCGAGTATTCATTTGTAAAATAGCTTTGTATAGGATTTCTAAATTGTATCATAAGAACCTTTTGAGGTTGACTTTGTGTTAGCATTAGCTGTGGCCTTAGTTTTGATACATAAGATTTGACAAACTTCCATTTTAATAAACTGTTCTTTACAATTGCTACTTGGAAGTCTTGTTTTTGTAGTTTAACCTGAACTGGACTATAATGTAAAATCCTTCAGGGAAAAGATTTTTTTTTTCATTTTTAGGCTCATACTTCCACTGTTCTAAATGAATGGTAACGTTAAACGAGCAAGCATTTCCATCGTCAGAGATGAAATTTATAAAATCTGTATTACCCTGCTGTGATAGCAGAGGGCAGGCAACTATGTGTGATGATAAACTGTATCAGAAATGTGCTTAAATCATCCAGATGTCAGCCAGCAGCTCTCTCTTCAGTATCTACAGCTCTGGTGGCTGTGGAGACGATGACAACTGTTTATGATGAGTTGCTGCTCTTTCTGCATTATCTAGTAGAAGAAAAGCACCACAGAGAATGAACTTTTGAAGCAGTTGAAGAAACTGGATGTATTTCTAGTTTGCCAGGTGTCTTCCAGAAGAGTTCTTGTGGGTTGATCTCCCAGATTTTCTGTATGGTAACTGGAGTTTCTTCTTCTTAAGTCCCACTCTTCTTATATGTAAAAAACCACGTAACTTTAAATCTTGGTTAATCCATCCTGTGTTCATCTTCATTGTCAGAGAAGCAGCTGCCTTTTAACTGTCAGTAATCCTGGGGTTAGGAACAGGTTTGCCCTGCACAAACAATCAGAGCTTGGAATTTATTGGAGACAGAGGTTAAGGTCATCAAAGTTAATAGATTTTTTCCTAATATTTTTCGAGTATGTATCATAACATTCTTATCTGTGAAATACTGTGTTGCCCTCTATTAAGCCATCAATACCAGTCCATTCATACAGAAAGTTAAAGCAATTTAAAACGACTTACAGTGACTCCATATAAGTGATCAAGTAATATGAGCAGACACCTCATGTAGAACCCCAGTGGGATATGTGGCCATCAGCTAGGATTTCCGTACTGCATCGCTCTCATTCAGAGAGACATCTTACAAATAGCCTTTGCTAGGAAAGGACATTCTTCCTGTTGAGATGTTTTCATTTTGCCTTTTTTTTTTTTCCAAAATTACTTACGAAAATGTAATGGTGAAAAATGGTAGGGATATAATTAATATAAAATTTGTGGGAGTGAAGGAGTAACTGGTATTTGCCGGGAAATTGCAGTCTCCCTAATGTTCAGTTAATGTCTCAGTCTTGAAGTTTGAGTAAAAATTCCTCTCTGCTATACCAGAGGCAGATTTTTCTAA
Organism: Sterna hirundo; assembly: GCA_009819605.1. Classification (NCBI taxonomy): domain Eukaryota; kingdom Metazoa; phylum Chordata; class Aves; order Charadriiformes; family Laridae; genus Sterna; species Sterna hirundo. The sequence continues at coordinate 3,748,755 of CM020462.1, forward strand.
GCGGGTTCTTGCTCAAAAAGTAAATGGCATGAAATATTTGCAGGATGAATATTGGTGTTTATGGGGCAAAATTCTGCTATATATAGTATGGGCATAATTTACATTAATTTAAGTATAATAGTTAGGAAAGGGGGAAGGTGAGAGTTGAAGGATTCTACCATGCAAGAGAAAATCTTGCTCGGGAGTACATACAGAAAACTTCTTATAAGTCAAATAAAATGCTTTAGAAACCAATAGCAAAAATCCCCACATAAAACGTAAAATTGATGTAAAAAAAACCTCCCACCCCTACAATTAAAACCAAAACTAAATGCAACTCAACTGTAAGTCAGTATTTTGCGATCTTAGCAGATTTGCTTGGGAGGTGAATATTTAGGGGAAAAGATTCAGTGTTTGGAACTGAGCCTATGAACTGCTCTTAACAAGTATTTTCTAGGAACAGTACAGGTATTGTCTGCTTTAGCAGTTTCTGTTTTTGGTGGTAATTTCTTATGTAAACCATTTCAGGGACGTTTTTATTTTCTGCAGATAGTGAAAGTGATGGAGAACTTAAAAGGTCCCTTAGTAGTCATCAAAAAACTCAACCTAAGAATCATATCCTTATTCTGAATGTGCCAGTTTTCTAATATTCTGCTGTGGCTGTTGAACTGGCTTTTATGGGGATGCTACCATTCTGTACGTCTGTAGATGGAGGAATTTTCATTATTATTTCTTTGTAGGTGTCACTTTCTGTTTGTAACTCTTCAGCAAGATGCACTTTGTCTCTTCTGGATTGAGGCATTATTTCTAGCTTTTTGCATTGTACTTGAAAAATCTAATTGTATTCTTGCAGATGTGGCAGCACTTGTTATGGGCTAGATAACAATCACGCAATGCTCCATAAGCATAGGCTGATGAACTGGAGAGGTCTTGTAAGTTGCTCAGACAACTTACAACAGGGGATTGGCACAGGAAAAAAAGAAAAAGAAACAATCAGCACAGGAACGTAGTATTTACTGATACTGTCTTAATGTTTGGCTTCACTTTCTCTCTACATTTCATCATTCAGGAGGTTTTTGCATTCCAAAAACCATGCTTGTTTGTGCTGCTGAATGGTGAGCTTCTTTCTGTTTTGTGTACTGAGGGTGTTGCAAGTTCCATTGGCTTTTCTTGGTATTCCCCGACCAACCGGTAGTTGTGATAGATTGGAGTCCACAGCTTGGTAAGGTCTAAGCTCTGAACAGTCTGCTTTGCCCCAGCATCAACGCTGCATGTTTTGTGGGACTCACACCTATCGTGGTGTTTTTTGGTAGTTCCCTTGGTGTGTCATAGGATACAGATTCCCAGTTTTTGTCTTTTCATGCTCTGATGTCAGGGGAGGAAGAGTCGAAGAGTCAAAGCGTCATTTGTTGGTGCATTTAAATCTTGTCTGTTGTAGACTAGTACAAGGTTCATCAGTCATCATTCCATATTTAAAAGCCTCACTGACATCCGAAGGTGGGTTAGTGTTAAAATGCTGATCTGGAGTAACTGGGACAAACACTTCTCTGTCGCCTCTACTGTGGAGGGCCCTGGTGTCTGGTAGGACTCCAGAAATGGCATCTAAGGGAATGTCATAATGCAGTGCACTAAAATCCACTCACGCTTATCTTTAAGAGCTTGCCGTAACAACAGTTTAACTGTGCCAACTTTTCCATCACTTCCCTGATTAATCCCATGCAACTTTGGGGAAATAGAGAACTTCCAAACGAATAAAAATACCATGTTGGTGTGCACTGTATACCAAATGTTACTCTGCTGACTTATTTTAGAACAGTCTTTTCAATACTAAGTTTGTCGTGTCAAAACATTTTTGGTTTGTGTTTATTCGTGGGAAAGTTTCCGTGTCACAGTTAAGTCATCAAAAGTCAGGAAATGCCAATGTTAAGGTTACGTATGCCTCATCGTGTGGAGGCTCTGGCTGAGTTCAGGAACACCTCCGTAGCACTCTGGTGACGTGGCCGTCTCCACCACATCCAGCAGAGCCTTGCTTAACCGTGCCCTTGGAGCTCAGTGAAGAGGAAAACCACGACATCTTGGCTGGCGACGGAGGCTAAAGAGGCAGTTTGTGAAGGGCGGGATGAGCAGAGAGACACTGGGAAGAGACCCAGTTGTCCCCGAGCTTGGAGGAGGACCAGGGAGAAGGAGAAGTCTCTGCTGAGACACAGGCCAGTGCAAGAGGAATGGGAGCCCAAAGGGGAGAGCCTCTGGGTCTATGTTGATCTCTGCCCCTGGGCTCTCCTCAGGTTCATAGCACAGCTCATGGTTACGTCCTCACGCACCGTGGCTGTAGGTCAGGAAGACACTTAACCTCCTACCATGCCAGTCTCACCACTGCCACTAAGTGTGGTGTTTATGGCACGAAGCTGAGCATGGAGAAATCCTTCAACTTTTAAACGTCTGTCCTCAGCAAGTTTTGCAGGTTACGTGGAGTTCTGGGATGCAGCAGCTTGGTGAACTTTGTTAGCACAAATTACAGAAGAACAGAGGATAAGGACAGTCACAGTAAATCCGGTTGCCCTGTAGATTCTTGCTGTTGCTCATAACCGCACAGGTAATGGGGTTTTTTTGTTGACTCGCGTCTGATGGATGCACTGCACCCATAAGCAACCCTTTTCTTGTTTTTGTCAAACTGGGTCCTACTATTAAGCAGACAGTGGCTGTGACTGCAGCTTGCCTTGCTGCACAGAACCGTATCTGAAGTGAGAGCTGCATTTGACTTTTTCATTAGGTCAAGAGTTTGTAGAAGATAGCGGCTGGCACTAGCAGAACTTCTGGAGAAGTCATGTTCTGTAGTGCTCTTGCATGGGGATAATGGCCACTGAAGGAGGTCTGTAGGGATGCTGAAAATGTTCCCATCCTTGAGTAACGAAAGAAAAATTATTCCACAGAAGGGAGAAAGCGGTCAGTGTTTTGAGTGCTTCTGCCTTCCTTAAGGTACACCAAAGGAAAATCTGGACAAAGCCATTTGGACAGTCGCACTGAGATGTCGCACGCATCAGCCGAAAATCAGTAGAAACATCATAAACATCTAGAGAATCTGCAAGCATCTTACTTTTCTGAGAGCGCAAATGGTTCATCTACTGCGAAACTGTTGCTAAGCAAACCGAACATATTGGCAATTACCAGCAGTCAGAAGTGATAGCTCTCAGAATATATAATAAGTGGGAACTTTCCATATGTAGATCTTTTTGAAACGACATATGAATGTTTAGCCAGTGGAGGTTGTATTTGCCACTTTTTAGCCATTACTAATTTGAAAACTACTTCACTTATAAGAGAATATTTAAAGGAATTCCAAAGGAATAAATAAATAAATTTAAATGAATAATTCCTTCAAAAGATTCCTCCTAAAGGAATAAAGGATGGGTGTAGGAAAGGACTGTTTTACGGAGAGAGGTCCACTTCCCCCTGGGTAGGTAGACAACACTTTATAAGTAAGATTGCCTAGAATGTTTCGCAGAAATGCTTGTTATGACATCTGGATAAACATCTATTGCAGAGCTTAATTATGAAAACATTGTATTAATTATAATTTCATAAAATGAACTTCTGAAAGGGTCTTTTTTGTTTTTGGGGGGTTTGTTTTGGTTTTTTGTTGGGTTGTTTTTTTTTTTTGAGGAAGTGTTCTTGAAGTTTGACTGGCAATAGAGTCTGGTTTGTCGGGGTGAATCTAATTTGGACAATTTGTGTTCGTAGAATCTTGCAGTGATTTACATCAAGTAAATTTTTTTTGCTTGAGGGCTTTCCCAGGTGGTGTAAGGAGCCCTTCCCAGCCCTCTCCTGGAGGCGGGTTACAACACAGAGACTGTCCCAACTGTAAATGGAGGTGCACAAAAAGAAAGAAATGTCTTAGAAAACAGTTAACCATTGAAAAAGGAGTTGTGCAAGCTCGTATCATAAACAGGTCTATTCTAATCCCATTGTGATGGGGAAAAAAACACCACCTAGTGCTCTCTTATTTAGTAAAGGGCAGAGCTACAATAACACAGGTTGAAATTAGACAGTAATGTCCTGTACCAAAGAGTGCAAAAAGGAAAGAACTAAAATATCTGTATGGTATTTGTGATTGCTGTATATATATAAAAAAAAAACCCAAACAAAACGATCACTGGTGAACAAGCAAAGAAAAATTAAATTAGTAAAAAAATGCAAGTTAATATGACTCATACTACACACCTCCCTTAAAAATGCATTAAAAGAAAAGCAAGCAAAAATGTCTGAAGGCTTAAAAAGTACGGTTTGTGTCCTCCCCTTCTGCAGGGTTCCTCAATGCTCAGGAATTGTCCTGCTCAAGATTTTGCCGTTTGAAGGATGCATTATACAAGTCAGTTCTTCAGCCCTCGCTGAAAGTCATAAAATTCCCTGGTACTTTTAAAAGAGCAAAACGTAACTCCCACTACCCTACCTGAGACTTCTTCAGCTGATAAAATAGGGACGGATGTCTGGAGCTGTGTGAGTGAACTAATTACATCTGTTTATAATGGCTGCCACATTTATAAAAACAGTTGCAGTGCTAACAGTGTCTAATTCATTACTTTGTGAAACACTGAATATCGTGACTTGGAAAAGTGTTATTTGACTCATTTCTGTGGGATATATAAAAAAAAAAAAAGTAATATGTGTTGTCTTTCCCACACAGTTCTTTCTGACAAATTGATTACCGCCTAGCCAGGGCAACCTTAACGGAAAAATTGATTTATATTATCATTATTTTTTTTAAACCTAGATGTTTATGAGGTGCGGTTCCTGTGCCGCATTGGTGATGCACCGGGAGGATTTGTGACTCGATTGCTTAATGAAACAGCTCAATGGGAGTATATATCACTTCATCTGTGCTTTATGTTTTAAAAAAGTTGCGCAAAAGTTTGCCGTGCTTTCCCGTGCTCGCATTTCTACAAGCACACAACTTCCACTTGCTGGTCAAAAGCGATGCGTACGAGGAAATTCAAACGGACCAAATTCGTCAATAATGCGTTTACCCACGAGGGGGACCCATTGCTATGACTAAAAAGTGGGATCTGAAGTTACAAAACCAGAACCAGCCATAATCAAATGTCAGGTGGAATTTTTATACTAGAATCTTTTTGCTCCCTCAGTGTGTACACACACACCTTAAAAATCTGTGGGCCCCTGCCACCCGTGTAATCGCAATTTTCCAGCTAAGATGCAACTTCTGTGCAGCGCAAACAAGAAATGAGCATTTTGCATGTCCAGAAAGCTCAAGTTTCTATGTTAGGCCACCTTGCAGCCATATTCTGAAAGAATAATGGACAGAAAAAAAGATTTCATTGCTTGTGATGTGCGGAATTTGCTGAGAAAATACATACTCGTCCAAAGACATGCTAGCCATTTTATTTTCTTTTATTCCTGGGTGGGGAATCACAACCCTCACCTCATGCAGGTAGATTTAGGGGAGACCGGACTGAAAAAAAAAAAAAAAAAAACAAACCAGAAAACAAACAGCAAGAAAAGGGACTGGAGATTTCTGCACGCGACTTTTTTTGATCGATGGTCGGTTCATCTGGTGGTGTTACGCCTCTCCTCCTCCTCCTCTGCCCCCATCTGGGTCCTGTTAGTCTCCTTATTGTTCTGCAAGATTAATTTGGCACCCAAGCTCTAAAAAGTTGGGGACAGCACGTTTCTTGGATGTGCCAAAAGAAAAAGCTATGGAAATTATTGCTTGCTGCCTAGAATGAAGTTGTGTTAATGTTGTTTCTAATGCTACTAGTAACCATGCTTTTTCTCAGAAAGAATGTAAAGCTTTATTAGTTCTTCTTATTTCACACATTTGACATTTTGAAGTTCTCCTAGGCGCGATGGGGGATACAATGTGGTAATTTTTCTTAAGAAAGAGCATTTTGATTTAAATATGCTCAAATGAGTGAAAACATAGCTTGAACTAGTGTTTACCTAAGTAAAATTTTTTTCTCCTGCGTAAGAGACTGATGGGAAATTGCGCCGTGTGACTGTTTAAAAACATATTTCAGCAAAGTGCCTATTTGGTTCCTTTCAATGGCCTTTTTTGACAGGTTGTGCAGAGCTTTGGGCTGAAATATTGAGATGACATCCAAGTAGCCAGTGGACCTGCAGCTTGCTTTCCACAGGAGGTGGGCATCTCTGTCACCAGGGTCTCGGCCCTTGGACGTCATGGACTTTCACATCCCTCTGGAAAACAGGCACCCTCGGAAGCGACGTTAACTTCCCAAATCACGTAGTTGCTTTTGCAATTATTACCCTTGTCCTGCGCAAGGAATCTTGATATTCTACGTGTGACAGACCTCCAGGTATTTTTATTTTACTATGTATTTATTATTCATGCGGGTTTAAAGGGGGGATAAAAACAATTAAGCGGCAGACAATTTTGTGAGGTTGTGATACGGTTGAAGGATAAATTGGCATCCGCTTATCCCCTCTTGATATTAAGGTACCACACAGTGGTGAACCTGATGTTGGCTGTTCTTTGCTAGCCTTTGTGCGTCCAGCACACCTAATAATGTCAAATATTGGGGTGGAAGGCAGGCGTTTGCCCTCTACTGCAGATGATGGGTGGCAGAAACATGGAAAAGGTGTTTTCAGAATGGGTAGTACTTTGCAAACAGAGTGGAACTTGAATGTCTATTGAATTTTCTATTGAATTTTCATATGATTTCTCTAGTCCTGCAGTGCTGGCCCTATCCAGACCTGGCTGGCAGAGTTGGGGGTGAGGTTTTGTACCGGCAGGCTCCGAGCAGACCCCGGCAGAAGGGACATCATCTTCTTGCTGCAGTCTGCTACCTTGGTGCTCTCCCACCTTTTCCCGGTGGATTAAGCCTGGGAAACTCACACTCCTCCTGCTACTTTGGTGGCGGAAGCACTCATTTTTGGCACTGGGGGCTTTGGAGGCAGATGTTGACATCTGAAATTACTGAGATTTGTTGAGACCTTGCGTCGTGCTAATTAAAGGTGGAGCTGTTGGGCTGATACCTGTCACCTGGCTTCTCCTTCAGGCTTAGGCGAGGTGGTGGAGCTGTTGCAGCCCCAGGGAGCCATGGAGAGGGTCTGAGGGCTCTCCATTTTTGCACTGCGGTAGTTTTCTGGGCCCTTCATGGGTTCCTCCTGCAGACAACATCAGTGAGTTCACCGCACTGAGCACATCAGGCTACTTTGTGTTGGGGCCCAGGCTTAAATGCAAAGAAATGCGCAAATTCAGATTCTGTTAAAGAAAAAAAGGACAACACACTTAATCTAGTAGGAAATTTCTAACTGTGGAAACTGTTTTTTAAGCTGCTGTGAAGATCTGTGATCAATAATAATATGAGATAAAAGAATAAATGGGCTGTAATACTGCAATAATAATAATAATAATAAAAAATCATCATCATATGACCTTGTTTTAATTCAGCACAGGCTAGTAGCATTTCGTTTCTTATTGGTTTTGATTGCTAAATGACCACCTAAAATGTGCAGGAGGTAGGTATTTATATCAGATTTCATTTACGATCATTGAAAGGTTATTATTTATTTGCATTGGCAGATCTGAAAATCAAAATTGCTTAAACGTGCTGTTAACCTGCTTTGATTGCAGTCTGTAAAACGCGTGCTTTAAAAAACTCAGGAACCCGGTGGCTGCTTCTGAGGCTGTTTTTCTTTTCAGCTTTGGAAAGAAGTATTTACATGGAAGGGTAATGATGCTAAAATTAATCAACTAAGGACTCTTTGCTCTGGAGGGAAGGAAAAGAAACTTGTGTGTTCTGAAATTGATTAAAATGCATTCTCTTTGGCTAGAACTGAGTTGGTGCCAAAAGAGTGGTCTCAAACTCATGTGGAAGATTTATTTCATTGTTTGTTTGTTTGTTTGTTTTCGTAGCTTACAAAATCTCTGTGTAAATAAACAATATAACCTAAATCCAGACTAGCCAGGTCAACTTAGCCTAGTGTGTACAATTAAAAAACTAATACAAACAAGTATATAATTATTGCAAGTTCTTACTTTTTTTTTTTCTGGTAAACTGTTCCTGGTGTTAGACAGTTTCCTACTCTTCATATTCTGAGACATGCATTAATATCGCACAAGAATCCTTCATTTCAATTGCTGTAACGTTAGCTGCATTTTGAAATAAATACAAAGTTTCATAAACTGTAAAATTACTTAAAATTTGCTGTTTTCCATGAACACCTGCTTTTCCTGCTCATTAGAAGCAAGCTTTGTGAATACTAATTGGTATCCTGACACAGCCCCAGAGCTTGATCAGGGAGCGTATGATGGATTTTACTTTGCTATATTTGCATTTTGAAATCCTACCTTATGAAAGAAAAACAAGTGTAGAGGGTGGGAATTCAGTGAAAGGAATCCAGAAAATCCACCAGGATCTACTAACTTGCCATTTCATCTAAATATAAAATATGCACAGCAGTTGTACAACTGTATGTTTATATGCAGCTCTGCATTTTTGACTGAAAAAGAGAGCTTTCTTAATATAGCCTGAAGTGTGATTTCGCTTGGAAAAGTGAATCTGTAAACTTAGCATCATGTTTATTGTCTTAATGACTTTTTTGAATTCCAGGCTTGATTTGTACACTGGCGCAGCAGCTTGTTTATCCTAACTGCAGGCTCAGTCTGAGGTCAGCGAGTCTCGCTACGTTCAAGCGCCCGAAATTAATGCGACGATAGTGCGTCTGCGGGAGCGGTTGCGTAACTCAACATCTTATCAAGCCACCACATCAATCCGGGGCTGCGGTATACGGGACTATAAAAATGCCGCTGCCCGTCTCCAAGTTTCCCCACCCTGCATTGTGCTTTCCTGTCCTCCTCCCTTCTGCTTTCCACACAAAAGGGAGGGAGTTCACTGAAATGCCTGGTTTGCCCCCACACTGCCAACCTTTGAAAGAATGACTGGGAAAGCAGCAAGACTTTCAAACGAGGGAGGTACTTAGCTTGTCTTGTAGCTTACTGAAGCCTAGGCTGTGTTAAAGGAGTCATAGAATCACCCAGGTTGAAAGGGACCTTTCAGAGCATCGAGTCCAACCATCAACCTAACACTGGCAAAAACCACCACGATCATTCTGCAGGAGCAGAGTCCTTCTCCACCCAGCCTCCCACTGGCTCTGCTCGTCCTGCAGGGCACCGTCCATGTGGACTTGAACCATCCTGGTCCGTCCCTGGGAACGCGCAGGTCGGGGTTAACCCCAGGGATGCCTGTGCTCGGTACCTGAGCCAGCCCTCAAGTCTTTGATGACAAGCGCCTTCCCGAGGCGTGGAGAGCCCGTCTGATGCCTTCCGATGCCACTCTGAAAACAGAACGCAAGCTACCGTGTTTATTAATGCTGCGGCTGCCTAATACCCTAACACACAGACCTTTTGCTGCCCCTAAACATGATAAAAAATACTTGATTCATCCCTTGCGAAGGGGACGGTGCCCTGTGGTCCTGGCACTGTGCAGCCCAAGGCAGCTGGCCTGAGAGTGGAGCAGATGCTTGAGCTCTGGCTCGCGACCATGGCAGTCTTGGTTAGGATATAAATGTCGATTTTTTAAAAATATATATATTTTTTTTTTTTAATAAATGCATTTTGAATGACATGGCAGGATGCTGGTTCAGTGCCATGTGATGAGATCGTTTGGTTCCAGCTAACAGGAGTTCAGTGTGGGCCGTGGTGCAGGGTGACTCGGTGGATGTCCTACCCAACATCTGCACAAACCGATTTTCCGTTCTGCAAGGTTTGCTTGTATTTATGGAAGGCTTTTGGTGCTTGCTTTTTTCTCTCTCTCTTTTTTTTTTTTTTTTTTTTTAAAATACCTTTCTTTCAGAGTGCTGAAAAATCTGAAGAGGAATTAAGTTGTTGCTGAAAAACCGAACAGGCTGCCATCCCTTTCTCTTTTCTGGGCTAAAGTCCAAGAAAAAGCAAACGCATCACTAGATTCAGCGAGAAATATTGTAACAGTATGTAATCTCTGTCAAGATAAAATTGCTTTGTGATTTACATTACAATAAATCCTGACCTTTAAGTGCTGCAGACTAAGCTAATCTGTGAAGTACTTTATTCTATCACCGAATCAGCGTGTGGAGCCCGAGCAACGCGACGGTATTTGTCCCTGCCGTGGCGTTGCTGAAGAGCGTGTGGGAAAGCAGATGACGCTGCACCCTTCCACGCGCATCGCAGCAGTGATGTAATTGAAATATCTACTGCGGATTAATTGAGTCACTTGCTGCTGCTGAGGGAAGCATAAATTAATATTTTTATAAACACAGAGCATATCATGTTTGAATTGGCATAAATCAGGGCATTTAGAAGTAAGCGTAAAAATCCAGGCTGACCTCCTAACGTTAATTCGCTAATAGTTTGTTCCCTCTCTCTTTCTTCCTCCCTTCATTTATTTTTTTTTTTTTTAAAGAAAAACAGCTTGTGTGTCAGCATAGATATTTCAGCCTTAATTTAAATTTTTAGGCCTTTCTCTCCCAAAGTCTCGCTCAGAGTGTTGTTTGGGTGTAGCCTTTCGTAGTTGTGTCGCCTCTGGCACTGACGTTAGTCTTCTCTTGTTCTTTTTCTGTGGGAAAAAAAAGTCCCCAGAATGACTATTTCAGGGATTCTTTAATTATGTATTTACCCAATGGTCCTTACCAGAAAACACATAACATTCACCAGATTAAGTAGGTAATCAAGTAGTTATTAAACCAGGAATTCTTGACACGCTACCCCATAACACAGCAGTTAAGTTTATTGTGTCATGGTCCACTTGGAGCATTTTTAGCCTGTGTATTTATATGTGCACTTAGAGGCAATCTTGTTACAAAGCACTTAGGTCCACTGAGCGGATCAGACTCGCAGACTAGGAATGTATTATAAACTCTGTAATTTTGCATACAGAGCATCTCATGCTGTGAAACTAACTGCTCTTTAAAGCTTTTCTTGTTACTGTTAGGCCACCTTGCTTTAACGTCTGCTGAAATGTTGGGAGGAACCTTATACCCATGGAAAAAAGTTTATCATCTGGGTCTTTCTCTGGTCCTTGGGCCACACCACATTTTCTTCTTTAATGTCATTATATGTGGCATTTTGAGACCACTTATATTGTCTGATATGTGTCAATATAGGCTTCTTGGAGCTTTCATTTGTCTGTGTATCTTTCATTGCACCTTTTGATCGGGATATATGTGTATATATATATTGTATATTTATTAAGTATACATATCATACGTTATACAGGTATATACACACACATATTTATACATATATATATACACACGACATTTTTTGTTGTTTGTGTATATATGTGTGTATGTGTATCTACTCAGATATGAATAAAAAAAATCCACTAGGATTACTCAAGCCTGCGTCTGGATCTGATAACCTGGGACATGTCAGGAAGGAAGAGAGGAGGCGGATAGGAAACAGATGCTGAAGACAAAGATGGGCACTGATGTGCAGTGTTACAGAGAAGGATAAAAAGTTAAATGGCGAAAGGACAGGGAAAAACACTGTCAGGAGAGAAAGAGCTGCAAAACCTAAATATTCTAAACTGTAATAAATAGGAAGTTGATCGGCAGTATAAGGTTTCCAGTTTTACCCAAATGTATGTGGAATATCTTCTAAATATTTTACTCTTATTTTACAGCTAAATGTTTTTACGTCATGGCAGAATCTCTGTGTCTCTGGAGATCTAGAGGGAAAGAAGGGAAGCATTAGGCAGAGAAAATTTTTTTGATCTGAAGTTTTTAACATTTTGATTTGAAGTCACCTGGAGGTCTCTAAGCGCAGAAGTTATAAACTTTGAAACCGTGGACTTGCTGTGTCGATCTGTCTGAGAAACGTGTCCGTCCATCTGGCTTCCTCACTGCTGAGTGTGTGGGCTTGTCTGTTATATTTAGTTATGGATGATTGCGTCAATCTGAAAAAACGTCCATGGGAGTCTTTGACCTATCCATGATGTCCTGGGTAGTCCAGGGCAATAGCACAGACGTAATCCCCGTGTGGATCTTCAGCTGGCATCCGAAACACAAGCTGGAAAGGAGATCTGTGCAGATAGGTGGAATCATCGTATATCTAATACATAATATACCTCGCTATAGCTGACAGAGTTCACTGAGGATTTTCTGAATTTTTTTCCTCCTTAAGACAAGTTTAGAAGATGTTTAAATCAGTGCTTTCACAACAAAAGCATTTTCTGAAAACGGTTTCTTTCAGTTACACTTTAATTAATAAATGCTTTTGAGAGAAAGTTTTGAAATTGCTAGACCGCATCAATTTGGCATTTTTTAAAATTAAAAAAATCCCAGTTCAGCGATCCAAACAACTTCTCTGGAAACTGAAGGTAACTGCAGCTTAAAAGCAGCTAATGTTAAAATGGAAGTATTAGAAAGTTCTGAAAAGGGGGGAGTTGGAGAAATTTCTCAGATTTGAACTGCTGGTTTGCTTATTGTCTTTGAGGCTTTTGCCTTTGCGCTTGCCTTTGAGGGTTTCCACCGAGACCTCGCAGGCCTGACCACCAGCCCGTTAGGTATACGTGAACGTCAGTGACTGTCCCCGAGAACATCCGTCCCTCAGACAGCAGCGACGATGCCAGGGTTACGTTTATACTGATGGACGTGCCAAAGAGTGAACCGGACCACTAACAGACGCTATAGGAATATTCTTCATCTCAAACAGTTCACATACGCTGCTTTGGATGCTTCTAACAACAACAACAACAACTAAATTAGACTTTGTTATATCATTTCAGTAGGCTCAGGTTGAACAGCATCTTCACGTTTGAGGAAAAACCTGTTTTCCCGTGTGCTAACTCATAGCGGGGGCTTCCAAGGGAATGGGAAAGAAGAAAAGGGATCTTGTGCTGAGAAGATCTACTGGGTTTGCTTACTGCACCCTCTTCCCTGTAGGTCTGTGTTTCTCTATCCGTTATTCTCTGTGTTCAGCAGCTGTGCATCCAGCACCTCCAGGCAAACCCATCCGCACCCCTCCCTGCCACTGGGGTAGCTGGTTTCCAAGAGTCGTTATTTAGCAGCCTTCTCTTAACCTTGCTCTTCTAAACAAAATGCACATCGTCATCTGAAATGGGCCTGCAAAATATTTTTTTTTCAAAATAATATATATCGAAGCCTCTCCGGACAAGTGGTTGCGCCTGAGCATTCACACGATGGTTTTACAACAGCTTGTCCTGAGATGTTCCTTGTGCTTCCATTCAATGTGACCTTAAATATTTTATCAGGGCTTAAAGTACAGGTATCTCTCCATTTACTTAACGTCAGTGGGGTTTTTTCCCCCCTTTCTATTCATTTATAGTTTTCACCCCCTGTTGCACAGCAGCTGTATTTTTTGTTAAGTTTCTGGATTTTTATATTTAAAAAAAAAAAAAAAAAAAAAAACTTATTTTCAAGCAAACAAAAAGCCTGAAAGTCAAACACAAAGTGTTTCCCCACTTTATTTAAGATTCCTTGGTCACCTCCCAGAGCTATCTAATGCCAGCGTGCTGCAGACAGCTGGCCTCCTAAATTACACTGTCAGCTTCCTGCCACTTCATGTGGGCATCGCTCCTTGGCGCAGCCCCCCGAACTGAGTCATTTCTCACAATAATAATAATAATAATAATAATAATAAAGTGGCTTTGTGGGGCAGAGGAACCCTAAGTCCCTCTGTGAAGAGAGCAGCTGCGTATTTCTGTTAACCTCAGTGATCTGTTCGCAAAGGTTCAGAAAGCTGTTACTGGAAGGAAAAAGTCTAGACTTGCCCCCCCCCCCCCCCCCCCCCGCCCCTCCCCAAAATGAAAAGAGGTATTTTCTTTTCCAGGGAACAAAGGCTTGTGCGTGCAGCCATAAGCCTCCTCCCATTCATCGGTGGTTTGGGAGGGGTGGACACAGAAGGCTGTGTTGTTTGCTGGCCGTGGCTCTCCCCACGCGCGGTTTGGTGGAGCTCCATCACTTGGCCGGGACTGCAAATCTAAGAGGACGTGTGATTTTCCCCCTCTGGGCCGGGCTGGGCTGCATCCGTCACGGGCAGCGTGGCATCGGCTTGAAAAAGTGGATTTTGGGCGCGCTACAGGCAGAGGGGAGCGACTGCCTGTTGGGGAGAACACAAAATCAAAATTAAATCCCTGACATGTGAGATAAAGACGTGGTCAGTAAGGAAGTGGAAACCACTCCCTCCTGCGATTTACTACTGTGTTGGTGGCCTTAAGCCCCACTAATGATGGCTATACATAGGCTAAATGCTTCCTAAAGCACTGAATTCTCTACCAAGCCATTATTGCTTCCAATGGTGTTGAAAGTCCAGGGCATTCCTGAAACTGGTCTTTACACCTGCTCCTTGTGAAGGCATCCACCCTGGGTAGTGTGTGGTGGTCCTTCCTCTCTCCTCAGCTTTCCAGGCTTTTATGATCCGATCCTACCAATAATGCTGATACAACTGCGGTTGTTTCCTTCTTCCTGTGGCATCCCTGTGGGGATTGAGTGCACCCTCAGTAAGTTCGCAGATGACACCAAACTAGGTGGGAGTGTTGATCTGCTGGAGGGTAGGAAGGCTCTACAGAGGGACCTGGACAGGCTGGATCGATGGGCCAAGGCCAACTGTAGGAGGTTTAATAAGGCCAAGTGCCGGGTCCTGCATTTCGGTCACAACAACCCCAAGCAACGCTACAGGCTTGGGGCAGAGTGGCTGGAAAGCTGCCCCGCAGAAAAGGACCTGGGGGTGCTGGTGGACGGTCAGCTGAATACGAGCCAGCAGTGTGCCCAGGTGGCCAAGAGGGCCAACGGCATCCTAGCCTGTATCAGGAATAGCGTGGCCAGCAGGAGCAGGGAAGTGACGGTGCCTCTGTACTGGGCACTGGTGAGGCCTCACCTCGAGTGCTGTGTCCAGTTCTGGGCCCCGCTGTCCAAGAGGGACATTGAGGTGCTGGAGCGTGTCCAGAGGAGAGCTACCAGGCTGGTGAGGGCTCTGGAGACCAGGTCATATGAGGAGAGGCTGAGGGAGCTGGGCATGTTTAGCTTGGAGAAGAGGAGGCTGAGGGGAGACCTCATTGCCCTCTACAACTACCTGAAAGGAGGTTGTAGAGAGGTGGGGGTTGGCCTCTTCTCCCAGGTGGATAATGACAGGACCAGAGGAAATGGCCTGAAGCTGCGGCAGGGCAGGTTTAGATTAGATATTAGGAAGAATGACTTTACTGAACGAGTGGTCAGGCCCTGGAACAGCCTGCCCAGGGAGGGGGTTGAGTCACCATCCCTGGAGGTGTTTAAGAAACGTCTAGATGTGGCACTTCAGGGCATGCTCTAGTGGCAGAGTCTGTAGGTTGTTTGGTTGGACTCGATGATCTCAAAGGTCCTTTCCAACCATGAAGATG
Source organism: Sterna hirundo (assembly GCA_009819605.1). Lineage (NCBI taxonomy): Eukaryota > Metazoa > Chordata > Aves > Charadriiformes > Laridae > Sterna > Sterna hirundo. The sequence goes on from CM020462.1 coordinate 3,764,081, forward strand.
CTGTCTAGGAGTGATGGAGCAGGAGAGCAGTAACGAGCCAAAGCACGTTTTGCTCTCACTGGCCCATAGCGCAGTGGTGAAGTGAATAATCATAGGCACTGGAGGAGTCATAGCATTGTTGTCCCCATTGGGCATGCTTGGCTCCTTCCCCACCTCCTGCTCCTGCATGCACCAGCTGCTGCCAGGCTGCTGGTGGGAGATGCTCCCCACCTTACCACCATGGTATGGGGTCTGCTGTCATCCCTCTGTCCCTTTCCTACATCATTTTTTTTTCTATTTTTTTTTCTTAAAGTCATCACAGCAGAAATGGAGGGGAGGAATGCTATCCAGAGGGACCTGGACAGGCTTGAGAGGTGGGCCCCTGCCTGTGCCAACCTTATCATGTTCAACCAGGCCAAGTGCAAGGTCCCGCACGTGGGTCGGGGCAATCCCAAGCACAAACACAGGATGGGTGGAAAATGGCTTGAGAGCAGCCCTAAGGAGAAGGACTTGGGGGTGCCAGTGGATGAGAAGCTCAACATGAGCCAGCAGTGTGTGCCGGCAGCACAGAAAACCCCCGCAGCCTGGGCTCATCCCCAGCAGGGCGAGGAGGGGGATTCTGCCCCTCTGCTCCTCTCTGGGGAGACCCCACCTGGAGTACAGTGTCCAGTTCTGGAGTCCTCAGCACAAGAAGGACATGGACCCGCTGTAATACGTCCAGAGAAGGACACAAAAATGATCCGAGGGCTGGAGTCCCTCTGCTGTGAGGACAGGCTGGGAGAGTTGGGGGGGTTCAGCCTGGAGAAGAGAAGGCTCCGGGGAGACCTTAGAGCCCATTCCAGTACCTGAAGGGGCCTACAGGAAAGCTGGGGAGGGACTTTTTATAAAGGCACGTAGTGATAGGATGACTGGTAATGGCTTCAAACTGAAAGAGGGAGATTTAGATGAGATTTGAGGAAGAAATTCTTGCCTGTGAGGGGGGTGAGCCCCTGGCCCAGGTTGCCCAGAGAAGCTGTGGCTGCCCCATCCCTGGAGGGGTTCAAGGCCAGGTTGGACGGGGCTTGGAGCAACCTGGGCTGGTGGGAGGTGTCCCTGCCCAGGGCAGGGGGGTTTGAACTGGATGATCTTTAAGGTCCCTTCCAACCCAAACCATTCCATGATTCTATGAAATAAGTCTGAGGTCATGGAAAGAGTCCACTGTTGGAAAGAATTAATCCTCTTGTGTTTTAAGCCTTCATGAATCCATTTTTGGGGGCCTCTCTTTTGATATTTGTGCATCAGGATGGACATACCAACAGTTTCTCCTGTTGTAAGGAAGGGAAAGAAAACCACCCAAACCCAACCCTGTGCACACTCAGAAAATAAATATGTAGGTCTTTTAATTTTAGAAATAGTGTTAATATTCCTGGATAGATTGCATGCAGCTCAAAATAAACAAACAGACACAATGGCAATTTAGATATAATTGTATCTCCTTTTTTACTTAGATTTATACAATATTAACTGTAGAAAGACCAATAATGTCAAGAACTGTGGAAAAATATTTTTCATTAGGAAAAGACGTACTGGAAATTTATTCTGTCCCTGAGCTCTGCGAACATGCTGGCAGTTCAGCATAAAACAAAGCAAATACTCAGGTTGTGAAAAGTTGTTTTCTCTCTGTAACTTCCTGAATGTTACCCTAACTGGATTTTCAGATTGGTTTCTGTGGTCTGCAGCTATGCACAGCAGAAGAAATTGCAGGCATCTCTTAAGCTGAAGGAGTATTTTTAGATGTTTTGTGGGCTGTGTATCAGTTACTTTATAACATAGAGTTAGTAAGGAATGCATGAAATATATTTAGTGTCTTTCAAGAGTATTTTAGGAGCATTTGATTCTGACACATGGAATATAATTTACAGAGATGCAAGTTACATCATTATAAAATTATATATTGAGAAGACACCACCACAAAAAAAAAAAAGAGCCAACAAAAAAACTGTGAAGAAAATCCTTTGAACCCTACCTTGAGGTATCCACCCTTGAAAAGAGTGGAAGTTTTCACTAAAGACTCTTTGCTTGCCGTTCAAAGGAAGGTTTTGAAGGATTACACAACCCATGATTTTTCTATAAATTATCGTTATATCAGTGGTTATGCTAATGCCAGTTGCATTATTAGCTGACTGTTCCTTTAGCCTTAAAATATCTTTCAGACAACTTCTACTTTCCTTGGCTCACCATGTCTCTTGGCTTGCGTGGAAAAAGAAGTTAGGAGAAGGGCCCTGCTTTTCTCCTTCACATTTTATTTTTTTTGAATTACAGAAAATGGTAAAATGCCTCATTATGAATGTTTTGCAATCAATTTTGATTTTTTTTTTTAATAATCAGAGCAGAATTAATATGCTCCTTATTACAAATAACTGATTACACCCAGGCTTTAATGTTTTTCCGAATGTCACTGCAGGGAATAGATTGTCAGGAGGGATTTACCACCTTCCCTCCAATTTTTATTGGTGACTAGGTACGTTGGTTGCATGGGGGTAACTTTAGCTTTCTATTGGAAACATTAGAAAAAAAATTAAATGCCCTCCCTACTCTCAAAGAATAGCTGGACTGAGAACAGAAAAACCTTCCACAAATCATACCAGCCCTGCCACTGCTGCCAGCGTGGGCAGCACAGATGAGTCCCAGCGAATCACCCAGGAGGAATTTTCCACATTTTTTCTCCCACAGGTGGAGTCCTAAACAATTCAGTGTTATTCAGTGTTAAATTGAGATACCTGAAGGGAAACAGGAGCTGCTCTATGGGCCCAACACAGAATCTTCCATCTCTGAAGTTTAGTATATAGAGGTAAATTCATTAGAGTTATTTACTTATTTTTCTCCTCCCCCCCCCGCAAATTGAGTGTATTACCACGACTCGATTTTGAAAACAGTCTGAAAGAACGGCCAAACTGATGGATCGCCCCTTCTGAATGAACACGAGGCACCGTGAGCCTGGAAAGCAGGGAGGACGCCGCCTTCTTTGCCCACCGCCTTTTCACCAGGAGGGGCCGGTGACCTGCCCAAAAGGATCTCCTGGCTTCCTGGGATTCTTCATGGGAGGGAGGAGTAGTGGGAAGGCTGGCTGGTGATGGAAGGGATCATTTCCACCTACATAAACCCTGCCCCAAATTTACGCCTGTGCTTGCAAATTTAGTGTCTGAGCGTACAGGTGCTTATTTGCAGAGACCATCGACCCTTTCAGCCCACTTATGCAAACTCTGGGCAGATACGCATTTCGCAGTCACCGTTCAGACGTCGATGCTCTGGTAAAACAGAATGTCTCTCTCGACTGAAAATTTTCCACCCAGATCTCAGGAGATGTCTAGTAGTGACTGCTTCTGGTTGGAAACAACTATTCTTAGATCCTTTTAAAATTTCTACTTTCGAAATGAGCCACAACATTTCAGATGTTAAAAAAAAAAAAAAAAAAAAAAAAAAAAAAAGCACTCTTAAAAAGGTAGTTACTCTGTCAAACCTCACCGAATTTCCAGATCGTTATTTCTTCCAACCAGTGCAAGTGACCCATCCCTTCTGATGACCACTGAAGAACCTCAAAATACCTACTGCAAAGTGACTTCCTTATCCGAAAGGGTTGTATTTCCCCCATTAAGAGGAACTCTGCACTATAAGCAGTTAGATCTGCCCTTGGGGCAGAGCTCGGTACGGCTTCGCCAGGCTCATGCGCCGCTGCCAAGCAATCCCAGCACAGTCCTGCGTGCCGGGATGAACCGACAGCGGCGGCTAGGAACTGTCTGGCGATTAAGTTTTATAAAACTTGAGCCCCAAACTGAGCTGAGAAGAGTATTGTGAGAATATATTTAATTCTCTGAGGGGCTCAGGTCGTACTGTAGAGATCGCATACAAACCACATTAAGCTGTCTGGTCTCCTCCTTGTCCTCCTCCTCTATAAAAAAATACTAATGTCCCCTGCTCACATATCACAGGACTAGATTTTGCCTGATCAATATGATGAAGCTTCATAACGTTTCTCTCTGACTCCTGTACAGTGCCACTCTTCAATGAAAATTGTGTAATTTGATGAGATTCTTCCATAGTCTCTGCAGTTTATGACAAACTGAAGCCAAAGGCTTTGTGCCTTTTTTTTTTTTATCTTTTATTTTTATTTAATTACAAGAAATTCAAATTACTCATTTTCAAGCGAAACTGACAACATGTTAAACTCCGAGCCTCATTGCTTGCTAGTTTAACGTACAGCGGCATTAATATGTAGTTTGTTTGGCAGTGGCCTAGAGGTCATTGCTAAAGAATTGACCGCAGGGGAATAAAAACACAGAGCAATCACTGGAGATTCCTACTTACTGCTAGCCCACTTGGGCACACGGCTTCAGCTGGTGCCATGCGACAGACATGGCAGAAATACACACCAGCGTCGGCCCAGCCGGCCTAGAAGAAGCTCATGCAACCAAAGGAGAGCATTGGGCGCTGAATAAAGAGTGCATAAAGCCCAGAATTAGACAAAAGCTCAAGCCTGTGTCAGTCCAGCAAGACATTTGACCTGACCTCAGGGACAGTAAAACGCGTTTAAATACTCAGGTAGTGTGTGTAGCATGGTGACGGTTCTTGAATAATTTGAATTTTTATATTTTGTCTTCACACTCCTTGAGGACACTGTAGAGTGCAGCGTGAGGAGCCTGGCATGGAGAATTTAAGAGGACAAGATATGTGCAGCTGCTGGGAAGGGAGCATTAGCACGGACTATTTGCGGCTTGCAGGTAGGACAAAGCTGTATGCATCTGGCCTACAACCTGCCCTTTACCATAGCAGACTTTGAAAAAGATTTATTTTGTGTCGCTTCCTCAGAAAAGCTGTTGCTTCTTCTTAATACTTCTGCTGCATTCCCGGCTCACCCAGCAGCGTTTCTAGTTGTGGCATCAACTGTTCATCTTTACAGCAGAAACCAGGGGCTTGATATGAGGCCATCAGCAGAGGAACTTGGATGATATTTTCCACTTCTTTCTACCATCATGTTTTTTGGGACTTAACTGAGTATCTGGAGAGGTGAGAGAGCATATACTGCTTAGGTAGCTACACGAAAAGTGTCTCTATCAACACACCTGGCCTTGCTCCAGGGAAAGAAAAGGTGTTTTTAAAAGAGACAATGAAAATAAAACCATAAATGCGTGAACTTAGAGGAATTGTCCTTTTCTGAATGACTCAATGAACTCATTTTCAGTTAGTGGAAACTTGAATGGTGAACTTAGCTCAGAAGTCATGCTTTGGGAGAAGATGACCCAGTCTACCGAGAAGGCTGTTTTTTTGCTATTACAGTTACGTGTTTGGTCTCTCTTCTACGTTTACCAGCCAGACTGAAGAGTTTTCCTCTTTCTAGCTCTGGTCTACACCACATAGCAATGTTGATGGAAATGTACAGACTTTGGTAGGCTTTAAAATCCACCTTCAGAAGAAGCACTTCCAGACACAAAAAGTTTGACACAAAGGGAGATTTGTGACTTGGAGCAAGCAGGAGATAGCAAGAGATTTGTCATACACGGAGTGTGATGGTTTATTTAGCTGTTTAGTGTCATGGTTGGATTCATTGATCTCTAGCTAGATGCATCACAGAAAAAATGACAAGCAGTATACAACAATGCTGAAAAAGATAAATATCATTTATTATCTTCACGAGGATCTATGCGAGAGACAGTTTCTCAGATATTCAGTTATCAGGATGCTAGATATGATCACTGTCATAAAGGAATTAGTTCAGGCATGACAATATTTCATGTTGAGACAGAACGGGTAAAGCTGTCTGGTCAGTGCTTCCTTGGAGATGCATACAAAATCAATTTCCTATATACTCCACACGAAACATTAGCTGTGCTGAATTAAAATACTACGACGACCTTAAATGTGTTGCGACTTTGAGAAAGCAGCAGTGCTTCCCCCCCCCCCCCCCCCCCCCCGGGTTGTTATTTTGGTCATTAAGAGATAAAGAACAGTAGCTTAAGCGAAACGGTCTATCTGTGGCGAGCGATAGATTTGTTTGTCAGCGCACAAATACGGCACTCAAACGCTTTACGAAGTTTCTGAGCTGCAGCAGCAGCATCAACGGAGACCTCAGGGTGAGGTGCCGTGTCCCAGCGCGGTGGGCAGCTGGACGGCGTGGTCCCACCTCCAGCGATATGAGCTATTGGGAGGTCTTCGCTGGCGACCGCCGGGCTCCAGGTGTGACAGGGCGTAAGGCGGCAGCGGTGGCTCCTGTGCCCCTGCCCAGCTGCGCTCCCCTGGCCGGCGGTGACGCAGGGTGAGACCTCTCGGGGCACGGGACCCTCCGCAGCTGGGGACGGGAGCCCGGCCGCCCCTGGGAGCAGGTTTCCTGGCCGGCACAGCTGCTGCGCTCTGCCCTCCACCAGCATCCTCATCCTCAGCTCTTGTGGCTGTCGCAGCTCAAGCCGAGCAGTTAAATTTAGCAACTAAATACTGTAAGCCTTTCCCTTTTCTCCGAGCAGTGCCAATATTGAGAGTCCTGGGGCTCGCCTTCCCTGCTGCATTCCCTGTTTGTGGCGTGCCCCTTGCAGGACTGTCCTCATTACCCGGCGTGCCCAGATTAACGCCAGCTCAGGCAGGCTCAGTTCAGGTCTGGACAAAATATTGGACCAGCCGATGAAATCACAGCCAGCTCCTTGGCTCCTGGTCTGGAAAGTATAGGATGGGCGGCATTTTCCCATCTGGAAACGTCGGTACAAAGGAGCAGACGCCTGTTGCACGTTGCTTATCACGTACAACATGCACGCCTGTGGCCTCTGCTTGAGTGACTTTGGAAGCACACATGGGACAAGGAGTGGAAAAAGTCAAAGTTATTCCTTCCCCGACTGAAAGATGGAAAAAAACACAGCTCCACCAGTGCTAAAACCCTCTGGACTTATTGGGAATATATGGGGAAAGCAGTAACGGCTCTTCTCTGCGGGTGCCACCAGAAAGGAGCGCAATAAAAACAGTTGCATTGTTCTGACACGACCGGGTTTGGAAGCGCTTCATCTGGTAAAAACTTTGTAAAGTAAGACAGGAGTTACTAACAACGGAGCTGTCACAAAGCTTGAGGACCGATTACATGAAAAAAAAGTGTGCGTGACACGGCTGTGCACAGATAAGGCAGGGAGAAGGTAAAAACACAGAGGAATTTGTAGATAGCCTAATGTTGATGAGCCAAATTTCCATTTTTAGAGAGCTCACTACTATCTACTGATCAGAACAAAATGCTGGGAGAAAAAAAGGAGTAAGTGAGACAGGCAGACAGAAAATGAAAAAAAAAAGAATTTGTCAGACTACTGACTCCACAAATAAGAGCTCTGATACTGCAGATATGATGAGCACGCAAGAAGTTACCAAAAGTCTAATTTCGTAAAAATTGGAAGTGTGCTTTCGGTGGAAGATAACAAAAGACATGCTTCACATGTAAAAAGAAAATAGGCAAGAAACTGAGTGCATTTCGTCACTTTCCAAGGGTTTGAAGCACAAGGAGGAAGAGAAGAGCTAACAGATACTGAGGAACTGCAGCCAGAATGAATGGACTCTACCAGCTTAGGCACTTTTATTAATTTCAGTTGTATGTGAACTAATCGTATGGTTAAAAACATACCGTGGAAGGTTTGGGTTTTTTTTTTTTTTTAAAACAACGGGATATTAAAAAAGCAGAAATTATTTGTTACAGAATGAGGTGAATGAGACGGCTTCATGGCCATACACTTATTGCAAGAGTAGGAGTATATCCAGTTGAAGGAGAGGTTAAAGATGTCCCAGGGAACAGAGAATATTTCAGCAGTATAGAAAGCACAGCTGAAAAATAGCTGCTGAATCACAACCGCCATTTCCTTTCCCCTGTGTTAGGATTGAAAAGGGAACACTTCCCCCTACCTCCTGGGGGGCATTTTTGAAGAAACGGGTGACAAATATTCTCCAGTGATTGATGCATCAGCAGAATTATGTGTCTTGTGTCTTTGGGAGGAAAAAAGAGCTCCCGTTCCTTAAATTGTTTTTGTAGAAGGGGCTGTGTCAAACACCTTGCTGCTGAGGTGGGTGCCAAGAAAGCCTACCCTATTTCTGTGGTTAGAAAGTGGGGACATGGAGCTTCAGGCTGTTCAGGGGCTGTTTGCTGCCTCCTGCTCGCCCAATCCGTGCTTTTGGGTGCCAGACTGGTTTAGATGATTTATTTCCACCATTTCCTTCTGCGTGGCCCGGAAGGACGGGTAATGCACACGTGCTGGTGGGAAGGGTCTCGCTGAGGGAGAGCACAGCGCAGAGCGGTCAGGGCTTATACGGGCTTTCACAGGTGGTTTCTGTGGCTGGATGAGGGTGCATCGAATTCGGTGGTGCCCAAAAGCGACTGGACCTCTGTGCTGACCCTGGAAGCAGTGTGCTTACATTTAATTTAATTAAAATTAGATGACGCTCTATGGAGGCAATCCACCCCCTCTGTGGCTGTGGCACAATGAATTTGGACCAGGATAACCCACCGGTTTACCACGTTTCCAGAGATGATGAGTGACAGTCTCTGCCTCTGTCACTCCCCTGAGACAGAGACTAAATCCCATTCCTTCTTCTGCACCTCTGCCTTACGTCATGCCCCACCGCGTGTTGGTCATCAACAATACCCCATCTCCTCACCCCGTGTCCACTTCTCTCCCACTCACGTGTCCTCCTTCCCCCTCCTCCCCTCTCCCATGTCCCCTGGGTTACCATCCTCCCACCTCCACCTCCTCCGCTCTCTGCTAACCTTTTGCTTTCCTTCTTGGACAACCACACTCTCCAGAGAACATTTGTTTCTTTTGCACAGAGCGGGAAGGAGAGATGCACAATTTCTTCCTGCTCCCCGTTCTCTTTATTTTTCCAGGCTCAGGTAAACAAGGCAGACGATCCAGTGTTTCCTACGTTGCATGGGTTTTGTCAGGGCCCAGGTAGAAGACTCACGTGGATGGTCATTCCGGCACCACTGCAAGGAGCAGACCAATATAATGGCTGGTTTTAGCCCTTCAAATATTTTTGCCCCGCTGATCAGAAAATGAGAATAATGAAAAGGCAGATTTCTCCCCACTTTTGGCTGCAAAGTAGCTTATTACCTGACACTGACAGTCTTCTCTGGTTTTACCCTTTTTTAGATGTTTATAATTGACATTTATCAGCTAAATGTAACTGAATGTGCAACATTATGGGTTTATCTCTTGTTTTCATTGTATTCTTTAAAATGTTTGTAATTACAATAATGTATTTTTATATCTTTTTTAATGGAGATCCTAGAAAGAGAGATCATTATTTTTAAGATTTTTTTCTGCTGAGAAATAATGAAACGGGTGGGATGGCAGGTATCTGTCCATCCCTTCCTTCTGAGACCAGCTGAACTTTTTTCATGTCTTCTTTGTTTTTAAAAAAACCTGCCTGAAATAGAATTGTAAAATGTTAAGAAGAGGTATCAGGGATGTGGCAGTAATGCTGCATCCCTGCTCCCGGGTCAGTGTGTTTCATGGTACGTGGGCCTTTGTTGAAGGCTCTGGATGGTGACTCAGGAGGTATTTGCTAAATATGTGGCCCTACAACAGACGTCCCATTTGTCCTTGGGCCAGTCACTGAGGGTGTTGTTATTAAATGTGAAAGGATTCAAAATCACTTCAATTACCTAAAAAAACTTAATCACTTGTCTCTTTGTGATTCATTTCCATGTTTTCTCCTATCTTTTAGCTTGTGCATTTAAGGCTTGTCATGACAGGTGCTGTCTCTTACTATATGTTTGTAGAATATGAAGGATAATGGGAAATTGCCTGGGTGGAACTCATGACATATTGCTAAACTAGAAATAACGAATGAGTTTTAGTAATTATAGTAGATGGCAGAGTGCACCCAATTTTCACGTATTGTCTGAAGAACTATGTTGTTGAAAGCATACCTCAATTTCTAAGCTGCTTTTCTGATATTTCACTTTCCAACACTATTCAGCTTGGAATCTTTTTTTTTTTTTTTTTTTTGATATTTACTTTTGCCCATTTATTGATCTTGGGTCTGTATTTTCACTCTATATTCCCTTTGTCTTGCATCAAGACTGTATTTTCTCTTTTTGTCTTGCATTCTCACTGTAATCATGCATAAAGTCCTTGGGAAAGTTCTCTTGTTCTTTTTTGTGGATGAAACATGGACTGAATTTATGTTGGCAGGCTGATTCCTCTTGACCTGTTGGTTAGATCTGCAGGAGCAAGTATAAACCCTGTAATACACCTCAGAAGACTGTGCAGCCCCAAGGCCATGGTCATGTTATGATGTGTTGCGTCGGTGCCTCCTTCACCCGTCTCTGTCATAAATGCACGGGACTGACTGGGTGGGTGGCAAGCTGTCCAGTGCAACTTTGCAGCAGTGAAGGCCAACTGTGTCCTGGGTTCCATCAGCAGGAGTATAACCAGAAGATTAGGTAGGGATGTGATTATTCCACTCCACTTGACACTTCTTAGGCCATACCTTGGAAAACTCTCTTGGTCCCTTTGGTCAAGAGAAAAAGGCCACCAGATCCACAGGGATGATGAATGTGTTGGAGAACTCGATGTATGGAGACAGGTTGGGGGAACTGGGTTTGCTCAGCCTGGAGTTTAGAAGGCACAGGAGGTTCTAATCACAGTCTTCCAATACCTTGAACGTGGTTATGGAGGATAAGTTATCCTCACTTCCCAAGGATGCATGGTGCCAAGGTATGGGGCAACAGGCACAAGTTGCTTGAGGTAAAATTCTGCCTGGATATTAAAAATATTCTTCACAGCTGGAATGCTCGAAAGGCTGGAATCCTACCCAAGAGATATATCGAAGACTTGACTTGGTGTGGCCCTGGATAACAGATCTGATTTTAGTGAAAGTTTGGATCTGATGATAAACTACAGAGGAGTTTTCTACCTGGAGTTTTCTATGGTTCTGTGATTCTGCATTTCTTTTATTCTCCTTGCTGTAAATACATCCATACCCTTATTTCATGCCTAAATAGAGCACTGATTTTTCCAATATACTGGCATTACAGGCTATACAACACATTCTTCTTGAAGGAACCATTGAATTAATCTTTTTTTCTGGAAGGAATTAACATCATAGCGCCTATACTTTTCTTGAGGAATGTGTAAAGCTAAACAGCCAGTGTGCTGTGCTGATTCTTTTGTATTACCAGGCTGATTATCTCCCTGCTTTGCACAGAGGTGTACAGCCATCCACGTTGCCTCTATGTTATCTGTGTCGCAGCCTCTTCCTGGAGGTGAATTAAGTGGTCTTCTGGTGGGACACACAGAATAGCACTTCTTGTACCCAGCACAGATAACATCTCCAGCAGACATGGTCCAACACTCCAAAGCCACCTCAGTAGTCCTGTTTCTTCCTCCACCCTCCACCTTCTCCCTCCAGTCAAGTCAAAAGTAGGGTGTGTGTTGGAAGTGGGGTACGATAGGAATGCTCTTGCACCATGATATGTCAACATGCAGCATGGATGCAAGCACTTCCCCTAAAGAAAGAAGAGTATGTTCAAGCTGATCTGCCTACTTTTACCTTTGAGGTGCTCTCTACGACAGTATAGCCTGAATCTGCATATTAATACGGAGAAAATACTTGGATCAGCAGCATACTCTTCATGATTGTAAGAGCAGATGAAATGAAAAAGAAAAGTTTTTGTATGCCATTAATGCAGTAGACGCTAGGGCAACACATTGTCATATCAGGCAAAGAAAATACTGCTGAGGGTTTATGCGTAAGAAAGTTTTGAAGCCGTGGTGGAGCGTATTACTCTGTTTCATGTCAGATAACACCACTGCAATGGGAAAATATGTCAAGGCTGAATGTCATACCTTTGGGTAGCCTCGTGCGTTTCTGTCATGGAATCCATTATACCAGCCTGAAAAACGAACACTTCCTTAAAGCCTTCTGAAGTGCCCAGTTTGTCCTAATATATGCATATTCCAGGTATTTAGGTTATAGCACACCAGCATCATCAGCCATGACTAATACATTCTTTACACTGAGAAAAGCTTTACTAAGTACAGGCCTGGATAGCAAAGTGTTCCTGGAGTGAAGACATTTGAAAGACATTTTAATTCGGTGGCACCATGCAGAGGGCATTAATCTTTCTTGTGATTTCCTCTATTGTAACAAAGAAAAAGATTTTTAATGTGGAAACCTCGTTAAATCAATCATCCTTGGGAATTTAGATGCACAGTGTGATAAAAGCAACAACTTTCAATACCTAGAGGCAATTTTTTCCATATGTTTTGGATGTTGGGGTTTAGGAAAAATAAGTATTTCGGTGGATTTTCTGTTCTATTTAAACCATAAAATTTTAATTTAAAGATGCCCTACTTTAAGATAAATAAGTTCACAATTGCTACAATGGAATATCAACCTGCGTTGTGCAATCTTTTTGATGCTTTCAGTGCACAATCAGGGTTATTTTGGAGAGAATGGTCTAAGTTATCGATTTTCTAGTGCTGCAGCAATATGATACAAAACCATGCCAAATATTGAAAGAAAACATTGGTTTTTAGATATCCTTGAATTTATTGAAAATTTAAGGAAGTCTTTGAGCTATTGTGTTTCTTCTGTTCCTGAGGTTAATCTCAATATATTCAATAAGAAATTTGTACAATCTAAACTGTTTGCAAACCTGGAATTGGGTTCTTTCTTTGGTGAAAGTAGAAGTGTAATACTATTTGAAAAAGTCAATGATTATGTCATTTTGCATCACAAAGAGATGGCTGACTATGACTAATCCTCAGGCATTTGTCAAGCCTAGGCTTCCCATGGGAGAAGATTTTTACTCAGCGCCATAGCCTTTAGAGCAAACTAGGACATTTGATGTATTTCCACATGGATAACAGCATTACATGACATCTAAGTAAACTTACATTATCTATTAATTGACAGCTTAGATCTGCCTGGCTCAAGGGGAACAGACAACTGTGTGAAGGCTGAGGTAAGGTTAGAGGACAAAATGTCAATTGTCACTGGGTTGTATCTCATGAGACAACGAGCAGTCCAGCTTTGTAACCTGGATTTAGGCTTATATCATGATCCTTTTCCATTCCCTCCTTTTGAGAAACATGTTTTTTTGCACATAGGAAAGACCATGCACACTCAAACAAGATGATCTTTTTTTTTTTTTTCCTTTAATTGTGTGGCTAATATGGTATAATTTCAGAAGATTTTAAGAGATGCTTAATGTATTTGCATAATCAGGTCCCTTTAGACTATTTTGCAGCTCTGAACAATTATGCACTCCACTATATAATAGAGAAGAGGCTCAGGAAGCTTTGTGTCTCTCTGCTGTCTGTTTCTCTCCCTGAAACAAAGCACCTCATCCACAATGCATGAAAAAAATAAAAGAAGAAGAAGAAGAAGAAAAGACTAATAAACTATTTACATGCAATTTAAAATGCCTTAGCTAGTCTTGGTGAACTACTATGTAGGGATTTTTTTGAGAAAACTTGACCATTTTAGGCAATGCCTCCGTATGAAGTTAAAAGATAAACTTTGTGTAACTGTTATCTTCATTACCTTCTGCATTTGTTTGTGAAGGACTGTCTTAAGGGAGCACATTGTGTCAGATTGTGAAATATAGTCTTCGTGCAGTCTTTGTGCAGTCTTGAAGACGATACGTGAAGAGAATTGGATGAGAAGACAGATAAAAAATATCCATGGCACTAGAATTCCTTTAAAAAAAAAATAAAAAAATTGCCCCCCCCACCCCCGACCTCACTTGGTCTTTGGGTCTGACTAGATTGTCTCTTTCACTTGTAATTGAAGGTGAAACCTGTCCACTCCTGCTCTCACAGGACCATGAGCCCACGTATCCTGGCATGGGAAAGAGCAGAGATTCTCAAATTTGAGCTTGAGCAATGTCTCCTGGTCATCTTCACCCTGGCTCCCTCCTGAGGCCAGGCAAACCCCAAGGCTGTTTAGACTAACTGTCCTCCTCATCGGATGAGCAAACGCAGGCTTCAGCATCCTTCATCTAGTGGAAGAAGGTGCATCGTCCGCTTGGTCGGAAAGACTGGACCCTGCTGGGAGAGCGCAACTGAAGGCAGCTTTGAAAAAACATCTACTGAGAGATTTGCCACCAAAGGCCCGGTGACACCAGTGTGTTCCTCTTGCCTCAGGTCCAAAAGTAAAGGAGATTTGTGATGATGAAGCCCTCTGTGAAACCATTGAGCCTTTCTGCCTGCACAAGGACTATGGACATGGGCAGCATCTATGAATCAGCTGATGTGTTTACAGTTCAGACCCAAACTCACCTTCTGGCTAACCACTTGTGGGGTCTTCACAAAAACGATACCTAGAGCAAGCTTAAGGAGATAGTAATCTAGTCTCTCTTAGCATCCTTGGCTGTTAAACTTATTGTTACTGAAAAACAACTGCCATGACTAATTGTATTACACTGAAGACACTCTAACTTCCTTAAATTTATTTTATGAAACTTTTTTTGATGAAATCAATAGCAAATTTTAATATTTTCACCAGTACTTCAGCTGGTAGCAGCAGGACTATGAAAAATGGCAAATATTCCAGCATTTCATAATGCAGTGTACTCTGGGCTGATTATGCTTTGTGGCTCACTTATTAAATGTTGTAGTGTCTAGATTGGCTCTGGCGTGAGCTCTGTACCAGGTTTGTTATCGGAAGTATTGTAAACACAGTCTTTTTTCTCACATGATTTCCTTCACTGTGTATGTTTTACAGACTGGGAAATGCAGTATTGCAAACCGTCTAGGAGCTCATATTCATTAAACCAGACAATAGCAACCCAAATATGCAGAATTTCTGACAATTCTGCCACACTGCAAACCACAGAGGAGTTTCTTAACAGCAACAGACAGGTAAAGAACAACAGAAAATAATTAATATAATGAGGAGGTATAATGAAAACAAAGGGAACAGCCTCATTAGCGAAACAAGGGCTGAGACTACTGTAAGACACCTGAAAACAAGCTACCACATAATAAACGGGCTTTAAGGAAGCCCCGGGTCAATATTTTCGAACATACCTAATAAATAATTTATTTATCACTTGCAAATGCATTTTTGGAAAATGCATCGGGTGTAAATTAAGTTTTCTGAACGCGTTTTGTAGCCGTTAAGGCTTGGACCTTAACTTATTCTAATGTTAAAAATAAGTCTAAAAATGTGGTAAAGAAGGGATGCTGCTGTTTGAGACTGGCTGCCGTGATGGATGCAGGTGGTCTGTGACCCCCAAGGAGCTAACGGGGTATGGGGGGGACTGCGGGCACGCAGGCCCTCCAGAGCCAGCACCATTCCTCAGTGGGAAAAGAATGAGAAAAGAACAGGAGGGAGGACTGTAAGTGTCATTTTCCCCTCAATGTATGTACCTAGGAATATCGTCAATTGCCTCCGCTGCCATTTCCTAGCTGATCTGTGCATCAGCTGTTTTCCAAACTCCAGAAGCGGGCGCCGGACAAACACACACTCACGTATATCCTCCCTTTTACGTTAGCTCACTCTCAGATTGGAGACTTTCAACGCGACTTTAGAAGATAAAACACCGTCATACGGAAATAAAAGCGGCAAGAAGGGGCAGGCTGCAAACGCAACATGCAGGTTTAGTAATTTGAAGATCGTCTCATTAAATCTTCCATTTTGCCGGAATTTACAGGCCATTCTAAACCTGAATTTCAGCACACGTTAGCTTGGGGAAGCTATTACTTTAATAACTGCGCGCTGACATGCGTGGTTTTTTACCAAGTCGAACTATAATGTCTTGCAGACTTGTAGGCAAAACAGCGGATTTTTTAGGATCTGAGAAAGTACAAGTTGTAAACATAGTGCAGTAAAAATGCCTTCTTCTCTGTTTCCCATTGGCTGCTTGTCAATTTGTTTCCTTCCCACACTCTCCCAGCACTTGGTGTATCCCTCCTTAAGCCAGCGATCCTGAGATGCATGAGGTCTGGACATTTCACTCAGCTGCCATCACGCTGCAGCACGAACGGAGGGAAACACGGAATGCTAAGTGGAGAACAAATCTGCCATACGCTGCAGCACCCGAGCTTTTGTTCGAGGTTTATCACTCTAGGGAAAACAATAAATCAACCTTACAACAGGTACTATAGAGGTAACAATTAAAGATGTCCTTTTTTCCTAAAGAGAAATGCTAGTTTGGGGAACATATTCGTTTGCCTTTCAATCATAATCTTTAATCACACTAACCTCGCAGACAGCCGGTATAAGCTACACAACTTACTGCAAATATTCAATGTTGACTTTCCCATTTGTCCTTTTCCCATGGGGAAAAAGCTGATGTGGAATTTGCCCTGTCTGCTGCCATGTTATCTTATTTGTTACAGAAATACGAAAGACTATCTTGAAAACACCGAGTTACCAGGCTCAGCGTTCCTCTATAAACTTCCTGGGCTGTGCTCCTGCGGGACAAAATATTATCCCTCATGTGGCTGTCCCCAGGAAAAGGTGTACGTGAGCATGACACGGTCTGAGTGATGGTAGAGGAGATGTGCACATACTCTCCTTCCTTCTCGTGGCTTACTTGCACAAAGAAGTTTGGGCAGAAATGTGTGAAAATCCAGCATTTCAGCTGCACCTTGCATCGTCCTCTCTCCGGCTGTGGAGTTCTGGGCAGACACAGAGATCATCTCCAGCTAGACATCTAGTGGTTATTGGCCTAGCCTGAAAGCGATCGACTCAGCTACCGCGTAAGTACCATAAGGTTTCATCCTTTGAAGAGATTTTTAGGTAGATAGTGAAAAAAACAAGGCTGTGTCCCATGTTAGCTGCTTGAGGTCGTTTGCTTTTCAGCACACAATGCTTACCAAGACTGGCGTGTTTGGTCACGCCTGCCCTGGTCTGTAAGAACAGATTTGGTGGGACCCTCAAGTTTCCTAAGCTCTGCCAGGACACCAAGTCCATCAAGGTTTACATTGTGAGCCTTGATTATCTGAGCTAATGCCTTATTAATTCACTGAGGCAGTTTGCACCTTTCAGGCACATTGTTTCTGCTACTTCTTGATTGAAAATACTCCTCAACAAGGGCCTTCCAATATGGAAGTTCGGAAGAACATGATGGAACCATAGCGAGGGTCGCATCTTCTCCCCTGACACATGCCTGCCCACCCAGCTGCTAACAAGGACTGGAAGGGGTCTGTATGTGTGTTGAACTATGCCAACAGTTTGCAAAGGCTGTAAAAAAAGTTCCTCCTTTCTGCTGTCTCTTGAGTTTGGGTGGTAAAGACTGTTTGGGGCAAAATTCAACCGTCAGCCAGCAGTCAAGCCAGCTTGGTTTTTAGGTTTACATGCGCAGCCCATGGAGCAGTGTGAAGGTGATGTGAGGTGCCTGAAGCAGAGATGGAGAGACACCGCGCAGACACCATCCCCTTGGCTCCGTAAAGTCATTTATCGGGGTCGCCTTGCATTCAAAAGCAAGCATTGCGTCTATGTGTGTGTGCACTTCTGCTTATCAGCACCATAAAACTTCACAACCCGGTAAGGCTGGTAATGATTAAAGCAGTCTGAAGCACCGCAGCCTGTTTGATAGACTTTGACACCAGAGCTAGTGCTCTACTCCTTGCGCCTTACATGCAGGCCTCCCGTTTTAAGTTGTATTTTCTTCAAGTTAGTGGGAAACAAGCAAGGAATGCAGGTCAATGTGGAACATCAAAAGGCCAGTGCTCTCCCCAGGGGTGAAGAGAAAAAGAAAAAAACAAAAATCACATTTTTTTTTTTTTCCAGAAGCTTTCAAGAAAAACAAAAGCTGCAGCTCTATTTTACAAAACACACTTAAACAACCTAACACTGAATTATTCATGCCTGTTCTGAAACACAGGCTTTATAACCCTGAATTAATTGCCCTTGGTGGTGAGTATATCTGGTCTCATTGTAAATACTTTGCCAATTGAAATACAAACATGTTCTGCACAAAAAAAGATGTTAACACAAACAGTGTCATAAGCTTATTAATATTGTCACCTCCTTGTTCCCAGCCACTTTGGACCACGTTTTACTTTAGAAGCTGGTGGACTGTCTGGATTTTCACTGGTGTAGCTCAGGTCAGAGCTTTGCCCACTGACCACATTTTTGGGGGGAGATCACTGATTCTACCAGATTGTAGACACAACCTAATTTTGCATTTGTCTTATCAAACTGCCGCTGCTGGGATTCTTCCGCAGGTAATACTCATTTAGTAGGATTTTAAGACGGGCCATTTCCCCATGCGAGTCCAGTTGCTGGCCAGACATCCATGAGAAGGTGCCTCTTCTTGGAACACGCTCCTGAAGTCGGCATCGCCCCTGGAGATGCTGCTTGCCTCTTGAGTGGTGTGAGGTAAAAGAAAACCTAAAATGAAAAACAGATCAAGGCTTTTCTGAAACAAAAACGAAACCCTGCCTTTTGCAGTAACAGAAAACAACCTCTTTTCCAGGAAGCTTTTCTCCTGCCTGTGTTCTTGATCGGATACAAAATGCTTTCCACATTGACGCCTAAACCTGACGTGCATTTGCCCTGAAGACACAGAAACCTCTGCAACTGGTTGCAGAGATTAGGTGATTATGTTTTAAACGAAACCCTGTTGTCCAGTGCTGCCTGCTAATGAAGGAAAGTTGTTCCTCATAAGAAATCCAGAACGCTTTCTTAAAAAAAACCAAACCCTGTGACCTGTTTCCTTTAACTAGGCTTTTGATACATACACACAAAATAAAACTTCATCTCTCCACAAAGGGTGTAAGTGGCATTTATCTAACGGTCTGAATCCTCAGCTGCATCGAGCTCCTGCTCAGGACTTCGAGGTGGGTGGTGGGAGGAGAAGGGCGACTTGTTTATTTCCAGGCTCCTCTGATCCCATGGCTGTCATTTAAGCTTTAGGGTCCTGCTGGCACCATCAATCATGGTAGGCAATCATCCACAGCACTGTTTGCTCTGGTCCTACCCCGGGTGGAGGGGAGAGAAGGAAATATCAGAGAGCCGGAGCCAGCTGAGGGCCACCAAAGGCTTTCTCTGGTGGAGAGGGACCATCAGCTGCCCTGTCAGCTCTGGTCAGGATAGACGCCCTGTAACTGAAATATTTGACAGGCCTGTGTTAAGGCTCTGCTCTGTTGATTGACACCGGGGTTTCAGTGGCGAAGGGTAAATAAGAGTTGAGGGGTGGTTGCCGTGCTCCTCCATCAGACGGGGCCATGGAGACACGGCTCTGCTCGCTCTTGGCTCTTCCTTCCTTGCAGTCCCCTGGAGCAGCCTCCGTGGCTGAACGTTTGCCCTTCTGTGTCTAAAATAACTGTAGGTCCAGTCTTGACCGTTGCTCCGGATTTTTAGTGTTTCCCATGGCCGCAACCTGGAGAGGGAAGGAACGGCGTGGCCCCGAGCTGATCCTGACATCTGCTCGCCCAGACGCTCCCTTTGCTTGCGCAGCACCTTGCCACCGCGTTCGCCATCTCCTTCTCAAACTCCTTCCTTCTGTCTGTGATAACTCAGATCCAAAGCGATGTGGAGGCTCACGTCAGGTTTGGGCAAGATTAACGAAAATAAATGATCTTAGTGTGTGATGAGGCTTCAATGGACTTTTTATGGGAGGCTCAGGCAGAGTGTTTGTGGTCTCACCCCAGATGCCTACCTGGAAAGCCTTTGGACGGGGTGGAAGCTGAGGGCAGACGAGCGTCCTAATCCATTTGTGTAATTTTGGAAACTATAGCTTTAAGCCAGTTTACAGTGATTTATAGTCTTAGTTTGGTGATGTGCCAGCTGCTTTTCTTCCCTATGCAGAGAAGGCAAAGCACTTTCCACACGCATTTAGCCCACTGGCAGCCCAGGGCACCAGTGAGCATCGTGGTTACCCAGATTCCGGGGGGTGCAGAGGAATGTGCCGCTCCTCGCAGGGATGGGAAAGGCACGCCATCCTTTTCTTTTCTGGTCTCTTTTTTTTTTTTGAGCTGTGACATACCATATCCTACGTGGCAGGTGGCATGACACAGATGAGAAGCCAGAGTGAGAAATGGCTTTCCTTTCACTCTGAGGCGTGACATATGCTGGGAGATGCTGCAAACCTTATTAAGGCTCTTATTATTGTGCTACCTAATGACTGGTGTATATATAAAATATTATTCTGTTTTACAGAGACACCCAAATGTTCAAAAGCAACTAATGGTTTTGGACATGCAACTGGCAGCTGATTCCCCTGTCTTTAAAAATCAGGTTGCTTCAAAATTTTTCAGAGGCTTTGCAGCTAAAATCGCTAGTGCCTTTCAAAATGTAAGCTATTTTTTACCAGTTAGGTATTGTGGCTCCTGCACTTTAAAACCAAGGTTTTTGTTCCTCAAAAAAAGGACTAGCAATTATCTTACTGTATACTTTCCTGGTAAAGGAAACCCACACTAGATGTGGCAGCCAGGTGGACAGAAAAACATGTAAAGTCGGGGCCAGCAATGATATAGTTAGAGGTCCGAGAGGAAGCAGAAATATAAGGTGGAGCTTGCAAAGCTCATCGAGGTTGGAAAGATATAGCAGTGTGTCGGAGCTGCACACGCAGGGCAGAGTCAAGGCGCTAAGAATAAGCACCACCGCTGTGTATTTCAGTTGTCCTGGGCTATAATTGCACGCTTGATCTCAATGTCATGAAAGAGTAATACGGCCGGGTGTTCTCCATGTAAAAACGCACATCTTTTCTCTCTCCATTTTGTGAAGATAAACAAAGCCTCTGCTTAAGACAAGATGCTCTTAATTAAGGCTTTCCTTATCCTACACGTGTAAATTAGCCTATGCGGGTCAGGGGAGTGAGTAGGGAACGACAGAGGAAGCCACCGCGCTCGCCCGTAGTCATACTGCATTATTTTATTTCCGACTCCTCTAAGCGTGCGATGAAATCGGTGGCTGAAGTGGCAGAGGAGGCAGGCGCTAACAAAGCGCAAGCCACGACAGCAGCCGAGTTTTTCCTCCTCTTTTCACCCAGAAGGGGGAGATGTCAGCCCGCACGCCGCGGCAGACGCGGGCGCCCAGCCGGTATTTCGGATCCTGCTCGAAATTCGCCTGACGGGGAGATTTCAACAGAAACCGTGCAATTTTGGTGCTGGAGCACGCTGGACCTCATCTGCTTAAAAAGATGCACAGATATAGTCATCACACTTCATAATTTAATAAACTGCTAAAAAATTGCACACGTTTTCATTTTAGCAAGTTAGGTCCCGCAACTAAACTCACGATGCTACAAAGACATTTGAATTTTTCACTAGTATGTCATGAGCACTGCACCCATTGCAAATTAATGAGTCTCTGAATAGCACTGTGCATTTGTCATTTGAATTTATGCTAATGCACTGAGGTCTCCTGATGATGTTGATAGTCCACAGCAGCTGCTCGAACTATAGAATATACACGCATGTTTCTCCACTTTTTATTCATCTTTCCTTGGATTTTTCTGGTCTATCATTTGGGCTGCGGTCCTGCAGCTGGTTATTGATAGGGCTGCTAATTCTCTTTGACTTTACACTACAGGCTTGACCCCCAACCCTGAGCAGAAGTAATGGGCCAGTGTTGAGAGAATTATGTACATCACACAGCAACAACCTCAGACCAGCAGGTCAAAAGGAGTTCATTGAGAACCAATGGTATTTACAAAGAGTGTTGGCATGGTAACTGATAACTCCCCCCCCCCAATGAATTATACCAAGTATAATTTATTTCAATAAGTCAGTCTGAGGCTGTGACTGCGCTCACATAAATTATATATCGCAGTAGATGGCATTTGCTTTTTTTCTGCATGTACAAAGAAGTAAAGGCCTGTCCTTTACCCTTCCCACCCAGAAGAGGAGAGCATGCAACAGCCAGTGTTTGGCGGTGATTGCAAGATGCTGGCCAAAGGCTAGACGACAACCTTTCCATCCAGAGTTCAGGCAGTGCCGTCGGGTAATGAAGAACAGTGTCAGACCAAATCCACATGGGGTCCTGTCACAGAAACAAAGAAAAAAATTGGGAGGGAAACTAGTAAAAAAAGTTTCAAAATATTTATCCTTGAGCTGTTGTATATTGGAAGTTAGAATCTTCCAGAGCAGACTACAGTCTTTACCAACTTTAGCTCTAAACACGACAATTATAGTGCCGCTAATATACCCAGGAAACAATTATTTGAGCTGCCTAATCATTTTCAAATGACTCAGAAAAATCAAGCACAGAGATGAAATAAGGAGCACAGAACCCGAAGATGCAGCTTAAGAGTCACTCCGTTTTTTGTACTCTTCCAGGTTTCACAGGGCTAGGGAGGCTTAGTAGTTTAATTTCAAAACATCTGGGAGCAGCGACGCCACACAATATACTATGGCCTTTTTGTTTGCAGCAGGTTCTTTTCGAGGGAACAAAGCTGTGTCACATGAGGGAACTTGACTGAATTATCTGATAAATGTCAAAATTAGACAGATGCATTCTGCCGTCTCTTAAATACTATCAGGAAAGGGTTTTAAAAAATTAACCAGTTCATCTCTAATATCAGAGAGAAGCTCTGGAGCTGAACAATGGTACATACAAAGGGAAAAGAGAAAAGACTGACTCCATGGTCTTAAAGCAGCTCAGAGCAGAACTCTCAGGAGAGCTACTTAATATATATATCTATATGTCTATATATTCCAGCACCCTTCCCAGGGTTAAAGGGCCACTTCAGAGAAACGCGTTTCAGTAAGAAGCAGCAAATAGCTACTTTCCTGTAGCACTGCAGTTTTCCCATCAAGGAGGGTAAAGACATTTTCACTGTTCTCAAAAAACTTTGAAATGTAAACTTGTTCGATTGATGGCTCCTTCTGGTCCTGGCAGCCTTTTTGATAGCTGGTGCTCTTTCTGGAATACTTGTTAAAAATGTCTCTGTAGCAAAGATGTTGGTTTGGTTTTTTCTTAATTCCCCCCCCTCCCCCCCATGTGATTTTTTTTTTTTCTAAAGTCAGTGCATGGGAGAGTGGAGATAGGCTCTTGTCTTCGGTGCAGCAGGCCGACGGGTGAACACCTACTCTTGCTGCCCTTGCACATTGCAATACTTTACGAGATTAGGCTGCCTGAAAGCTGTTTTTTTCTGTCTAAACCTTCAATCCACTTTTTGAACACGACCGCTCACGGTGACGTCTGCTCGGGAAAACTGTCCATGGCACGGCCGGCTGCGCTGGAGGCTGCCCGCCTGCCGAGGTGGGAGGCAGCGACATGCACCAGCACCACTTAATGCCACAGTCAACCGCAGCAATTAACCCCTCACTTCACGGAGACTGGCCGGAATTTGGGACTGGGAGTGAACCCAACCTGTAGGGTACCATCTCAGATTCTCCCCTCTCACAGTGCCCACAGGAGCTTAACTTCTGACT
Source organism: Sterna hirundo (assembly GCA_009819605.1). NCBI lineage: Eukaryota > Metazoa > Chordata > Aves > Charadriiformes > Laridae > Sterna > Sterna hirundo. The sequence goes on from CM020462.1 coordinate 3,787,393, forward strand.
TTTACCAGCAAAAAAAACCCCTATTCTGGTCCGGTGGCTGCCCGCCTGTTCAAAGCAGCCCATCTTTCAAAAGGACTGCGCTTGCACACTTGCTCGTCAAGCTTGCAGGGCTCTTAGTTTTGGAAACATTTTGCTCCGTGCATGTAAATCATCTCCTGGAGGTTGTCACATACGCTTGTTTCTCATCTCTCATGCTACCTCCTCTGACCCTGCTAATTCCATCATCGCAGTGTAATTGTAGAAGAAATCTTCCCGGTTGAAATAACAAGCAGTGTCACGGGAGTTTTCTGGAGTAATACCTTGACGCTAACCACTGTTCACAGATCTGGGGAGGATTAAACTTGCTCCGTGTGAAGAATTTTATACATAGATGTAATAAAAAATAATGTAGCTCCCAGAAATAAATAATCTGAGGCAGACAGTCGGCTTTTTCCACTCCGCTTTCCCTTTCACTGCGCTCAGCGTAGCTATAAAGGCTATCATCTTTATTAAGGATTATTCTTCTGTGTAATAGCTGGGACTGTGTACCACATCAAAACACAGGAATCTGCATGTGCTTCCTGGCACGTTCCACGGACCGAACCTTGTCCCTCATGCTCCCTGCACCGGCCTCTCCGTCTCTCCTTCCCCGTGTCTGTGGCCGGACTTCTGCAAACCCTGCTGTTCAGACAGCAGACAGTGAATAACTCAGCACGCCGGCGTACGAAGCCACGGCAGAGCGAGTCGTTGGTGCGATCCACGCGGGCTACAAAGTGCTCATAGCGAAAGGCAGCTCATCCTGATAATATGCCGTGCTAGCCACGGCTGTTGGTAAATTTTACAGCACTCTGTAGTCTCTCAAGGCTCAGAGCAGACCGCTTCTCAAAAGTGATAACACCTTTTTTCGGCTCTTGTAGCCTTTTACGTTGAAAACTCTTGCAGTGATTTTATACCAGCATGCTTGTTGCTGTTTTTTAAGTGGCAGAATATTTGCTTTTGCTATGGTTGTGTTTTAACTACAACAATGAGTTCTCTGCACATCTTTCTAACGTTTCAGATTTCTATAAGGATAGCTTATTCTTTCCCAAATGCCTGTCTTAAAAAAGAAGTGTGAGGGATGGAGGTAGTCGTGCAGATGAGCTTCACAATTTAAAGTCAGAAAACTATGGGGGAAAGGTTAATTTGAGTCAAAACCTGAGCGTCCCAGACCTCAGATTCTCAGTGTCGTTGGACATCTGGGGAATTTGGAGTGGGATTCGTAGATAATGTGTGTCAGCCTTGCCCTGTTGATATCAAGGGGCTGATTTATAGGGACGGGTGATCTGGCTCTTTGTGCGATTTCCTTAGGGCTCCAGATGGAGACGGTGCCTGCGGGTGATTGCCATCCCCGAATGCCCAGCTTGCATTTGGTCTCACACCTCGGCATGTACCACAGAAGGCTCGAAAGCATCCTGAAATCAAAGAATCCAAACACCATTAAAAAAAAAAAAACAACACAAACCCCAAACATATTAACTGTATTGCTTCTTGTCCACGTTAGTGAAAAAAACAACACATTCAAAGCCTCGTTCAAGGGCACAGTTAAGAGATTTCAGTTGTTTCCAGCTGTCTGGAGACAGGGAATACCCGGTACGTAGCCAGCGTGCCGCAGTCAGGCAGGGTTCAGGGCCAAGCTGGGAAGAACACTCGGCAGCAGGAACGGAGGACGCGGGCTGCAGGAGGCAGGTGGGAGAACTTCGCTACGGCCCTCGCCCTCTGCCTCGCTGACAGCTGCTCACAGCTTTCAGCAAAACCCCGTCCACCGAAGAACAAACCCAGGAGCTAGGTCAGGCACACAGAAGATTGTTGGAAGCGCGGATTCGTCTTTTTAGTGAGAAATGCGTGCTGGGAGTGGGCAGCCAGAACTGGTTGGGGTGCGCACACGTTGTACCTTCTCCATGGACCGCCAGGCAGCTCCCAAAGGCAGGGTGATAAATGCCTTCTGGGTGTCACGATGTGCTTGTGTACGTATAGGAGATAAAGTACATGGGCAAGGAATAGCATTTAAGTATTCATATCCTCAAAGGGAATTGATCCCAAATTTGACCCTTAGTCCTGCACGCCGGAGGAATCGTCAGATGGACAATCCTGAAGCCGGGATGCTCCTCAACAAAACCTGGTGCTCCAAACACTAGGCGTTCCTCTCTGCTCGAAATTAAACATTTTTGCCAAAGCTATTTATTTGATTTTCTATATGCAGCATGTCCAGATGCCGCGTGTGTTTTTGAAAGCGGATTCTTGCTTTTAAATTCCATATGTGGAATGAATGTTTATTAACATATCAAATGGGACAGGATTTTAACTCAGAGGGAAAAATAAGGTTTTCAGGAGGCGGTTGCTCAACACACACTTTTTTTTCTTTTTTTGGGTGCCTGAATCTTCTCTGGGCTGAAGAGCTGCGGTGAGGAGTGGCACTACCGTCAGCCCTCTCCTCCCCCGGCCCCCCCAGCGCTGACATTCCCCTGTGTGCTGGATCAACAGCTCTAATGACCCAAGGGCCGTCCCGGGGGGGTTTGTCCTTTCCCCTTTGCAATCACTCCCTCGCACAATTCCCATGTGCTGCGCGGAGGCTCGTGAACCTGCCTGCCTGGCAGCCTTGAAAAGCTGGGCACCAAGCAGTGCCCCCGCCGCAGGCGTCAGCCTCTGTGTTGCTTTACAAGGCAGAGGAATCACCACGTTTACCCTATAGATCTGTGTTTACCTACAGACCAAACGCCGTGATTCCGTTATGCACCGCTGTGTACTATAGATATTTTACAGGCGTGTGGGAGGGAATCAAGATTTCTTTTCAAGTATGAGCGCCACACATTTCATGCTCTTTTTCTTTTTTTTTTCTTTTTTTTTTTTTTTTTTCACCCGTATCACCAAGCTCCCATGTTGCAAAGATTCCTCTTTGCTCGGAGGGACTCGTGGGCAAACTGAAAAGTAAAAAAAAAAAAATAAAAAAATAAAAAATCACACCATACTTCTTAGTAAGTTCTCTTGTCTCTTTCAACTAGCCAACATAAAAACCTTTTCTCCTGGCTTGTACGATCTTTTAAAGTACTAACAAGTGTTCTGCGGTTTCTAAGAGATTCTTTTTTTTTTTCTTTCATAGCTCCAGGGTTACCACCCTAGTAGGTGTGGAAAATCTTTGTTCACTTCATTATAAGACACTTTTGTGTACCATCTAACTGGATTCAGCCAGCAAAGGAGAGCAGATATGTCATATGCCGAATGCTTTTTTCCTCGTCCCTAACATCCTAGGATATTGCACACTTTCATGTTCTAATGGAGGTTTCTTTTACCAATGACCAACATTTTCCTCTACTCTCTAACGCTCCTATAAGTTTCTGACCTGTTATGATTTCCCTGCCTGCAGTGCAGTTTCAGCCAGCGCTCCTGTTGAGTACTGAGGAAATTAATATGCTGCCTAGAAAAATCTCCTTCAGATTTAGAAAATCTCTGTGCCAGAGGATGTTAACTTGTGTACGCTAACAACTTGAGTGCTCCCCGTTATATCGGTGTGAGAATGGCAGTGAAAACCAGGGAAAAAGGGCAAATCGACTCGTATAATGGATTTCACTGCAGGCTTTCTCGCAAAACTTTGCCCGCTGTCACCGAGCCGCACCTTCACCCTGCCAGTGGTGGATGGGGATGAGAAGCGCTCCAGACCGGTGAAAATTAATCTGTATGTTGGAAACATCGCCGGTACTGTTTGTGTGTGACGATGAAAAAAATACCCGAGCACGTTTCAAACACGCATTTACTCAGTAACGTACTCTTATTACCCGGTTCTGTATCTGGGCTATTTTCGGAAATTGAAAGCACTGCTTCTCTTTTAAAACTGGCCACTTCCTTTTTGACCGTCTTCCCGCTCTGAACATAAAACAGGTGCATCAGCAATATTTGGCATGTTCATCGCAGAAGAGGTTCTGTCTTTAATACCCGGCATTTCGTGTAGTTTGCCTTATCTCAGTCATCAGCACTGATTCAAAGCTATTGAGCACCGCAGCCCTGACTGCGAGCCAAGTTCGACAAGAGTCGGCTGGGGTTACAGCTGCAGGAGGACCTGCCGGAGGAGGTAATAGCTCTGGGAGCCGAGAGATGCCAATTAGAATACTTCCTTCATATTTCTCACTTGCTAAAACTCAGTTTTCTTTGTTCTTTTACGAAAGGTGGCCGGGCTGATTAAGATTTCCAGATGCAAACAGACAACTCGGCTGACATCGCTGGCAAGGAAAATAAAACGGAACCTACCTCGGAGTGCAAAGATTAATACGAGTGCGTTTGGCAGCGTTACAAACAGTCGAAAACAAGGTCTTAATGCTGCAGAGGCTCAGGGAACCTTAGCTGTAGGCTGCGCTGCCCACGCTACCTGCGGCAAATGAGGCATCCGACACAGGCGTCAGACACCGTCTGTAAAGGACGGTAACACCAGGCGACACGGTCCCCTGCAAATTATGTTTTAAAATGCCACGGTATCCGAGCTTTACGTTGCATTAGAGAACAAAGGCAAGTGAGAGGTGGCGTTAGAAAACATGACCTTTCAAATGTTATCGCAAAAATAAAGCCCCTGCCCAATTCCAGATTCAGAGCAAGCTGAAGGAGGAACTGTCATGAGCTGAACTTCTGGAAAAGACCCTAGCCCCCCCGGCTCCTGGGGGTCTAGGGCAAAGGATCTCAGGTTGGTGACTTGCAGTGTCACGGGCTGCAAGAAAAGCGGAATAATTTGTGACAAAGTGCAGAAGTTCAGAACTGGTGCCTCCTTCCGTTACCTTGTCACAGCCTGAGTGTTCACTCCAGTAATAACCACTCCATTCTCCTCTCTTTTTTCCTCTTGTGGTGCCTTTCCTTTCCCTGTGTGCTGCCAGGAGAGTTAATCATAACTGGTGTGGCAGGCTGTGCCCTGTTACCTGTGATATGGAAAGCAAATATGTTCTGAGCTGAATAAACACTTCAAAGTTATTTTTTCCTTAAAAACCAACCCAAAACAATACTGTAAGAGTTATGGATAGTGTCTGTCATCACCATCCTGCACAGGCAACCTCAGAGTAATTCCACACTCACCTCCTTACTCCAAAACTAGAAGCTCTGAACACAGGAGCTGGAGGAGACACGGTGTTAAGTTCGCACATTAGGAGACACAGTATGAGGTTTAGGATACGTAATTGCTAATTGTGATTTTGATTGAGTATGTTTGCCATTAGCTGGTGCCTATCAACAGAGACAGACGCAAAAGGGAGATTCCCATAGACTTACTGGTCACCGCCAGTGTCCTGGTCCTGCTGGTGGCGTCTCTGCGGAGATGTCTACATGATTACAGACTGCATTAGTCTGCTTTTGACGACCCTCGTCATTCATAGATACCTGTTTAAAACACAAGCTACTTGGCTTCAAAATGGTGATTACATTGCCAAGAGAAGGCTGCAAATTGAAAGAGGTTTTTTTCAGTCACACTTTGGCTTGCACAGTATGGACTCAAACCGTCCACCTCACTACAGTTTTCAACACAAGGGGTTGACCATTGCCTTGGTTCTTCCACAAAATTTGTGGAAAGGCAGTTTATGTCCTGAAACTAATCAGGATACTGAATGTCCAAATCACGTACCAATAAATTAATATTTTTTCAAGGAAGTAGGTCATTCCTATTGCACTTAAGACCGTAGATGAGTTCAGTGTGGCGGCTGATCCAAGCCTTTTGGTCTTCCCAGCATATTTGGTTCAGTTGTATTAACTGCATTTCTGCTCCTCTCTTTAACTGCATCAACAGATTACTAATTGTTACTCTTTTAAAATGACATTGTACAAATGAAAGAGGTGGGACTAAATAAGACCTACTGAGGGCTAATTTCAACTCCCACTTTTATTGATTTTCCCTCTTCATCCTCCCAGCAAGCTTGGGTTTTTACTTACACATGGCTCCTGGAAGATTCCTTTGGCAAGTGACATGTGAGAACTGTCTTGGTGTTGCCAGCACTAATGCTATTTTGTATTTGAAATAAAAACTTCTATGAATTTTAGTTTTTGTTTGTTTTGTTTGTGTTTTTTTTTTTTTTTTTTTTAATTTTAAAGGCCCCAAACTCAGAAATCACGTAATAATAGCAATTCTTTTTTATTTTAAACTTAACAGCATTTTTTTATTTGTTTGCAAATGTATTTTCAGCATCAAAATGGTTGGATATAAAGCCTTAAAAATGTAAAGCTCAAAAATGAAAAAGGCCATCCAATACCTGCATATTTTGTGCAAATAGATGACAAATCATCTAAACATGCTGCCAGGGTGGTGGTGGGGCATTAGCATAATCTGACCCCCAAGAACATAGGTGGGAGAGAGCTCATATATGTGTGTATCCCCCAGGAAAATCTTTACGAGGAATTCACACCTTAGGCATGAAAGTAAGTCAAAGAGGATACACAAATGAGCCAGCTTCTTCAGTTTCAGTACTGATTCAACTATTTATTGAACCCTTATGGTCAGAGATGCAAATAACTTACAGATAAGATCCAAACAATCTCCAGGATGGAGAGGAAAGTGCCAGTAACGGGGGTACTTTTCCATGGGAATTTCATCCGTATGTAGCAGAGACAACCCCCCTCTCTTGCATCGCTTTACTGCCTCATCCAGGAGATGAGCAACAGACAGACGCTGGTTTTACTCAATGTGGGTCAGCAGTAAATTAGGATGGTGCAGGTATTATGCATTAGCGTACCACAGGGCTCTTTCTTTTCATAATGTTAATATTATTTCCTTTTGTGACATTAATTGTAATATTAATTGAATCCAGTTGCTGCCTGCATGCCATTTTGGGCTTAACTCTCTCTTTTTTTGTCCACACACACCTTCAAATACGCCCTGCGGAGAGGTTAGTGTCCACATCATGCTGGAAAACAGAATCATTATGTATCTTTATCCAATTCAGAGACCCATTTGTGAGAACATGAACCCCGAGGGGGGATTCGCTTAGCTCTCATTTTGCCTTTTTTAAAGCCTAACTGTTTAAATAGTAGACCCTTTCCTAATGTGTCTGCTTTCTCAGCTATCTCATCTTTATATGGCTCTTTTTCCCCCTCGCTTTGATTTGTACATGTGGAATGTTTTTGATCAGATAACACCCACTGGATATGTTGCTGTCTTTGTTCAGGACATTGGTTTTGTAAGCTGCAAAGCTGATAAACACTTATATGTGCCTTGTTTCCTTTTCTGCATAAAGATTCTATTGAGACATCAGCACATCTGGAGAAAACATGTTTTTTAATATTATAGTTGTTGTTATTCATTTTAAATTCATCACTATCATATTTGATGTCTGCATCTTTAAAAAATGCAAAATGATGCCTTGTTGGCAATAATGAATACGAGTCTAACAGAGAAGAAGAAAGGGAACCTGCCTTAAGGTTCCTTTGTTATAAAATTCTTATCTGAAAAAAGGACCTTTGAGGATATTAAAACTTGACTCTCTTTCTGTTAGCCTCATGAAAGATAGAGCTCTTGTTAAACTTGCGTTGCTTTGTTGTCTCTACAGTTCTGATGCCTTACACAGCAGTTTTTCCTTTAAAATAAATCCTTGGGACAGAAGATAAAACAAATGCCATGCTCTAGTGACTGGCATATACCAACCAGAGGCATATTCACATGAGAAAACTGCTTGACAAATATTTCATCTATCTGAGATATTTTCCAGCTGAGTTGCCTTGCTATTCTGTTCCCACCACATTCTCTGCATTGCACAGTGGAAAAGCAAAGACATTTAACTTCTGCACTGGACTGGGAACTTCAGATGCTAAAAAACAGGTCAATGTTTTTTTTTTCCAAGATCATCTTTTTTTTTTTTTTTCTTTCAGTTGGCACTGAATAATGGAAACAAACTTAATATCAGCTCTTTTCTCTGAATTCATCTGTATAAAAGGAGCGAATCGGGGAGGGGTTAGCTATATGACTCAAAAGCCCCTTCATACAATAGCTAAAAATTCTCACGAACTAAGACTATTTATATATTTATTATAAAATTATGAAAAGCTCACAATACTAACTTTCTTGTTATTAATGTAGGAATCTAACTTGTCTAACTAGACAAAGTACAACTGATAGAATACAAAGAAGCCATTCAGAAAATTCTTGGATTCCAAATCAAGAGGAAATTGAAATATTTTTATGGAGGTCAATTTATTGGAAATCATTGTTGCAATTAGCTGAGCAGGTAATTTTTTAACAAAACTTTCTATAATGAAAGTTCTTGTCTAGTGCCAGCCGTAAGAGCCGTACGTCCGTGTCTGTGCCGTGCGTTCCTTCATCCTTACGGAAAACAAAAAAAAAGCTGTTAGCTCTATAAGAACACTAAAAATAAATGACTTAATTCAATAAGAATAAGGAAAATTTTAGAACACATTGAGCAGTTCACTCTTCAGAGCAAATACTGAAATAAAACCTAGAAAAAATAATTTTATTGTACCTCATGGAGTCAGAAAAAATAGTAATGCGCTAGTTGGAGAAAAAAAGGAGGAATCTGGTGGAAAGTTGTACAACTTGTTCCTGATCCTTCACACAGAAAATAAAGCTAAAAAGTCCTGGTTAATCGGATACGATTAAACAGCATAGATCACTTTTCAGAAGTCGACCATCCCATATGCCCTGCAGAACTATTTGCGTTCAGCCACGAAGTAACCAAACAACTGTGCAGCGTGCATTTGATAAATTTGAACAGTATTTCACTTGAAAAATTGCTATTTGCTTGCAGAGTAGGAAAAAAAGGCTAAATTATTTGTGTTAATTATTTACTGCAAATTTTTCACTCAGCTCTGGCTATGAGGAAGATGGGAAATGAGTCCAAAGGCACCATATAAGGGAAAAGCTTCAGTAGTCAGACACTGGCTTCCTACCTCTAACACACTGCCTACGTCTACTCGGAGACCCCAGGCAAAAGCGAGGCCAATTTCAGCCCCGTGTATGCTATGTCCCCATCGCAAAGATAAGGCACATGGTTTTGGCACGTTCCGAAGCTCCGACCCTGGACCGGGTCAACACGACGCGCACTGTCTCGGCATCCTTTGGAGCGTGATCACCTTCTAAATTGCCGTTAATTCCCTGCTACAATAAACGGTAGGCTTCAGTTTCCAGCGCTGCCAGCTCTTTAATCTTCCTAAGGACAAAAAGTTCATTCAAGACAAATTGAACCGATGGGTACTCGCGGTACTCAAACTGGATTAGGCTTGGATTTTTTTCTATTCTGGGCAGCCGAGGCAAATTGAGTATAAAGTCGTACAGCACCAGGCGCAACACCAGTGCGTCTGGGCAGGCAGCAGCAGTTGTGCCTCAGGTTTAGAGGGTTGCTCTCGTCTGGACTACAACATTCTTTCTTACTGGGGAATTTATGAAAGAAAATGGAGTAACAGGGATCTGAGAACGCTGTATTTATTTTATATTTTCTTACGCCCCCACTGCAGGACAAACAAAAACCCTGAGAAAAAGCTGAGGGGTTTTATTACATTTTTACATATGGTATCCCTGTGAACATCTAATGCAAGATTTTTCGAGATCAGGAGTCTTAATTTTTTTCCTCCTAAATTCCTGTTAGATTCTTAAGCAAATGCCTGATTTTTAACAGTGCTGCTCGCCCAGCGCGCCAGTCAGGGTCCCACGAGAAAACAGCTTTATAAACAGTGAATCTATACGAAGCGTTTTCTAGCTGCTTCCTTCACTTGAGCTCTCTTGGAGCTTTGCTTTTGAAAATCAGACTACTTATTTTGGTGCCAAAATTAGGAGAAACTAGCCCCAGAGTTGCCTTTTTATCTGTGTAGGTTTATTCATTCCCCTTGGAGAGAAGAAAGACGTAATGGTAAAAAAAAAAAAAAAAAAAAAAAAAAAAATCAAACTCCTTCATTAACATAGCTAGAAATTTTCCAGAAAAAAAAAAAACAGATTGAGGTTAGGATCATGATATTTCACCAGACCTCAGTCTAGGCAAAATTCTGAACTTCTGATTGTTAATCTTCTGCTAAAACCTGTCAGTATCTCCTTAATTAAACAGAGCTTTTCTTCAGTAAAACTTTTCGTGTCAGAATTATACAGACTTCCAATTCTGACATTCAAACTACTTCTTGGCTGGTGTTAATGAGGTACCTTAGTTTGTTTTAATGAGGTACAATGCACAGCTTCATTTATACATGAGAAGAGAAACAGGAAGATTTTTGAACAGGTTTTGCTCTGTAATCCAAGCAAAATGTACAGACTCTGCTACTCACCATTAATAGGATGACATAAAGAGTCGGCAGCATTTTCCTGCCGAATATCCTAATCTCATGTGGCTACATTTGAAAAGTGGAAAATCATTGTTATCTCATATGGATCCTCACAATGCACCGTATGTATCTGGTGAATGAGCATCAAACTGACCCTGTGGGTGGATGCTGCACATCCTGCCAGTCCATTGATTTTGGGACTACGCTGAAAACAAAAGGCTGGCTTTGAGAAAGGGCCATGAACTCACATTTAGGGGTGCAATTTTGCACAAGTCAGAACAGAGGAGAGACAAAACTGTCCTCCAGACAATAGGCTTCAGTATGGGGAATGCTAATTATAATGTTGAAGAGCTACGGGGTCACGCTCTTTCCACTACTCCGTAATTACGCTCCAGGAAGCGCAGCAAACAAGAGGTTAAACTTCTTCGGTTGGCTTTTTATTATGCTTGGGAATTTCGTGCAGATGCAAGGCATAATTCCATAAGAATTATATTGTTGGTTATCATTAATGGCTGCTTGTTATGAAGTGCAATATTCCTACCTTTTAAAATTCAGCAGGATTCTAGACAGGCCTTTCCTCTGTTAGGATCTTGGCCAATAAATTACTCAATAGGGTGCATACAGTGGCTGGAGCAATATAATAGCATCACCCTTGGAAACTGTGTGGAACAGTATTGGTAACCACAGGAGCAAAGGGGCACTTCTTCACAAGGATGCCTTTCACTGGCGCAGACGGTCAACCAGAGGGCAAAACACAATGTTTCAGGCTAGATATAGATTTCAAATGGGGCAGATATTTGGCAGGCGGGAATCATATACATAAAGCTGACTTTGAAAAAAAATGTCATGCAAAAAAGAAAGATCCACTGTTACCACAGGAATCTGAATACATTATATAGTGCTTTATTAGCTGGGTCTCGTTCAGGGAGGAAAAACAAGTTGAACAGCCCCGAACTGCAGCCTTTGGGAGCAGAAGGATGTCGCTTCTGTGCTGGCTTCTTCTCATTTACCGCTTAGTTTCTGCTGACTGCATTTCTGGCAGCGTTTCCTAGATGGAGAAGATCTTCTTCCTCAGTAGTTGGTTTATATCAGATCTCATCCCTGTTCAACCCATTTGAGACATTTTAGGTAACTCCCAGTATCAGATGTCGCTGGAATTCGTCATACTGCTTTTATGGCTAATCCTGTATGGTCCGTCTATCTGCCAGGTCACGGGAGAAAAACATGTATTATTTATCACTGGTGCCAGTTCTGTGAAGGGAGCCCTCTTTCTGGGTGAGCCCTGACGTGGACCACGAATTTGCTACGAAAGCAAACCAAGTCTTTTGCAGGTAGGAAAGCGTCCCCTCTTGCACAGACCTCTTCTGGAAGAGATCTTCCCACGGGGTGCTCTCGTGTTGTAAATATCCCGCCTGTAACACGCAAGAACGTGTCCATCTTTACCATATTAAAACAAAGCCTCACCTGCGGCTAGTGCCCTAGGACACTTTGCGACGCCTCCTTAAGGGAGGTGCACAAAGAAGGGGCACGCAAAGGCTCGCAGCTGGGGGCTTTTTTTGGCTTTCTAGCCTAAATGACCCCTAACTCCTTGCAGCTGGGGCGATAAGACGTGAGGGCTGGCTTCAGAGTGAGTCCGGGGCATGGCTTGAATTAGCCATGGATAGTTTCTGGATCTGACGCGAGACGCCTCAAAGGCTGTCTGCCACACCACGCGCTGCCTGTGTATTACCACTTATGTACATTTCCAAAGATGCCTGACAGTGTCTCAGCTACCAGTTCAACATATATCTGCGTGACGGCACAAGCAGTCCTGAATAACCGTGGATAACCCGCACGCACCCTTCATGCGCTCCATAGGCGCGCTTAGAGATGTGCGCCTATGTCGTATTTACATCCTTCATATACCTTATTATAGTCAAGGGCAACTTACACGCAGTTAAAAGTAAAATTGCTGCTATCAAATGAGAAGTGCAGTCACTCCTTAAAAATTGAGAAGATTATCTCTGAAAAGCCTTTTCAAAAACTCTCTACTCTGTTATTAACACCCTAAGAAAAGATCTCAAGAAAAATGGGATAATTTTCCAAACGTAAAGGACAATATAAAAAGATGTTGTTTGTGAAAGTTTTAGACTAAACCAGGTCCTCTATTATTAAGCAACAGCTCATGTTGCATGCGAGAGACTCTACACGCTTTTATGGCACTTCTACATATTAATTGTCCAATTTTATCAAAGTTGGTAATAATTTACTTATTACCAGCATCGGGGTCTGAATAATATTTTCCTTTCCATTAAGTTTCTTTCCCAGGATTTTTTGACAGTTATATCCTCTCATCATTAATGTTACTTCTCATCACAGACTGAACTGAATATTCACATGAAAGATCAAATCACTGTTATTTTGACTTGTTACTATTTTTTCATCTAGATTGTTAACCCATCATTTTTATGGCATTTTACTGTGGTTGCTACATTTATAGCATACCTGCTAGTCCAATTCATTATACAGAGTAACATTTTGGAGGAGAATTTTAAAAGAAAACCTCTTTATGTACTCACACATATTAATGTGAATCTGTCTCCCATCTCTTTTCCTTTAGTGCTTCCTGATATCCTGAGAGTATTTCCTTATTTTCTGATTTTAATTTTTCTGGCTTTTATTTTCCAGTCGTAAAAGGGCTTTAAGAAGCCTTACTGTAGCTAGCACCCGATTTAAGTATCACGGAGGAAGGGACCGTGATCTTACAGCTCAAGTCTGAAATTCACGAGATGGGAAAATTGTGTCTGTTCTTGATGGGCTTTTTCTATGGAGCTCACTCCCATTAACAGAGATCCTCGTGAGCATGAGAGGACGACTACTGGTAGTCCTTTTAGAAGGTAAATATTAATTTTTCTTTCTTCCCCCCGCCCTTCTCTGTATATACAGAGAAACCAAGGTGTAAAGAGTTTCCGGGCTTTGGAAGAGGACTTGGCAAACGTTCCTAAAGCAATACTATTTCATTTTTTTTTTCTCCTGAAACATCTCATTCCCAAAGAGACCCATGTGACCCTGGGACAAACCCATCAGACCTACTCTGTCTCACACTGCCCCAGCGGGAATCGCATGAAACCTGTGGTTATTACTTGTATCATGTTGGCATCTGGAAGTATTAAGATCATTAGAAACAGCAAGAGGCCAAGGAAGTGTTAAGGATCTAACTAGATGGGAGAGAAAAAGGAAAAGGTTTTTATGCCACTTTTAAAGATGGGAAACAGCATCGGAGGGAAACGAAATTAATTCCCTAGGGTACACAAGGAATTTCTGGCAAAGTTGAGAATTTAACTTAGATGTCCTCTTTTTAAGTTCAGTCTGTTGCTCTTTTGAAAGACAGAAACAAATAAACCCTAAGACTCTTGATTTTTTCATACCCAGCTATCTTATGTGTAACGTCAGCCTAGGATATTTTTCAGATAAGGCTGTAAAATTAAACTAACTGATATAATAAATTGAGCTACCCTCATCTGTGGGCTGAACGTGAAGACTTAAATTCTGCTATAAATCACCAAGGGTGGGGTTGGGTTGGGGAAAAGAAAAATCTGAATAGTAGAAGTCTAGGTATATTGTGAATTATTTGGAGTTGTGATTGACTTCTGCGCATGTTGTGACCGACCCAAGAGGACTCTGGATTAAGCACTCCGCAAGCAGCAGTAAAGATGTTTGTGGTGGTGTAGTTTTACAAAACTAAAAGGCAGCCCCTGGATATTTGTAATTTGTGTGTCAGTAAGGTGAGATCAGATGACTGAGGACGCTCTTTTAAATAATTAAGGTTTATCCACTTACGAGAGTTGAGTGGCCACGCGCTCTTAGCCTGCTCCTGCCATAGACATCAGTGGGATTTTGCCTGTGATGCTGAATGGAGCAGAACTGAACCCGGAGTCTTCCTATCGAAATACTGCAATTACTTGTGGAAACTGGGTGATTGTGCTCACAACTGGCCAGATGCTTAACTTTGAAGATTGGTTGCAAAAATGCTGAAAAATCCAAATGCCAAATTGTCATGTGCAGCTGATTCCAATCACAAAATTGTAGATGCGGATACAAGAGGCTGTGCATATGGCTCTTAATCTACAAATACTTGATTTGGAACAAAATTTTTACGTTGCTTTAAAAAAACTAACCTCCCAGTGAAGATTCTAAAATTATAGCAAATGCTGTGAAAGTGCCATAAAAACGATGGGTTAACAGTCCGTCTGAAAAAAAAAAAAAAGAAAAAAACAACAAACCAAATTAACAGTGACTTGATCTACATGTGAATATTCAGTTCTGCCTCTGAGGAAAGGTAAGAAACAAACTTAATGGAGAGAACAAATATTTTTCAGAAACCCGCTGCTGATAATCAGTGAATTGTTACTAACTCCAATAAGATATGATGATGATCTTGCAGATCCCTGATGTGAGATAGCATTAAACAGTCGTGTCTGCTGAAAGAGGAACATGCTTCTGCCTGAGCAATCCGCAGGCGCGCTGCGATCAAGAAGTTGTCCACCTGTCAAGGACCCTCATTCAGAAAAATATTATCATTAATATTAACAAAGACATAACGTGGGCGTGTGTGTTTCGTTGGTGTGTTCCATTCAAGCTGTCATTTGCCTTAGCAAAGTGCTATCTGGTTCAAACACCGCCAAGGAAACAATTTAAAAGTTAAAAAAAAAAGAGGGTTGGGATCTTTGTTCAGCATCTCTACACCTTTCCCCATGGCTCTTTCTCAGGAAAACTCACAGGCTGGCCTGAAATATAACCGAATGAGCCCCGAGGAAGAACTTCAGGGGTGGATTTACAGAGCAGATGCTGATCGTAAAATCCTGCCTTTGTCCCGCGGTTGTGAGGGCAGTTGTGCTGGCAGAAGCCCAACGCTTACGAGCACGTCAGTTTCTCCCCTGCCTTCATCAAGAAGCCAGAAGGGCCGTGCTGAAAGTCGAGACGGAAACACCACTTCTGCAGGTTGGGTCCTTCCTTGTGCCCAATCCGAGAGCAACATGCTTCTGCGGAGTCATTTCTGACTGGCGGACACAGAGATGCTGGACTTGGAGCCGTCCTTGCTGGGGAGACCGTGCCAACCCTCACCAGGCTTTGGGAAGCCTTCCTTGCATCGCCTGACCCCACACTATCACGATAAGCCATATTTTCTAGACCATTTATTGTGTAAGACCGTGAACCAGACAAAAGATATTCCTGTGCGGCTGCAGCACAGGACTCCTCCTTCTCCCAGGTACAGTACTGCTGGGATGAACCACAAGGATTTAGGGTCCCTGCAGTGTTCGCCACTGCCCGGCACGGCTGAGCCACCAGGCAGCTCCCTGTAAATCTGATTATCCAGCCTCATGGCCCAAAGAGTTTGGCTCTGTTTGTGCCTATGGTTCCCCACATCAGATATAAGGACTCTCGTAGATGGTGGGGAGGGCAATATCTACCTTTTAGTCTCATACTGCTGCTAAAACAATAGGGAGTTCTTGTTTCAGTAATTACTGTGTCTTCCAGAAGCTGTAACACACTCTCCTGCTGACCCCTCCTGTGCAAGCCAGTGCTGCCTGCCAGCAGCGATGCTTACCGAGTTATTTATTGTCTTTCTACGGGTCTAAAAACCCACGGAAAAGTCAAGTTTATGGCCTCCCGCTCGCCTTGTGCCCAGCTCTGCACTTCTGGGCACGGCTCCTTCAAGCTGTGGAGCGACCTACCGGAGGGGCCGTAGCTGCAGGGATTGATTACAGCCACATATTTTATTGTTGCTGGAGTAAAATCTTCGGGAATGGGAGCTTCAGTGCAGCGCTGGCACTTCCCAACGGCCGCCCCGCGTGCCCCTAAGGTTGCGTTTCCCATGTGATGCCGTCGGCTCTCCCACCACCCGGCGCTTTTCTCCCCGTCCCCATGGAGGGTTGGAGAAACCTGGCACAACCCTCCAAAGCTGCAACCTCTCAACCTACCCTCTTGGAGCGGGATTCGCTCATCGGAGGAAGAGCTGCTGTGGATTTGCAAGGAGGTTTTTCTGCTCTGCTGGAGGGGTGTCCCGATTTATTTCCCCATGGGGGCACTAAGAGGGGCTCCCTGCTCCCCCCGCAGCCTCCTGCACCTTCTCGGTGCCAGTTTTATGCAGTCAGGGAACTGTCTCTGTGTTTGATTTCCTAGCAGTTGAGGAATATGGCTATTTGAATTGCTTATGTAAAGAAAAAGAAAAAAAAAATTGAAAAGGGAAAGATTTTCTTCTGAGTTATTCTCCTCCCAGCCCCTAGTGAGAATTCGGTTTCTTGCATGCCACGCTTCTGAGATTCACTCCTACAGTCCATAATATACATGTTCAGCAGTCCCCGAGCGACGGCTTCAAAAATGTGAGTTTCCCGGGTCTGGTGTTGCCTTCGAGGCAGAGATAACCTTTGCAGCGTTTCCTTCTTTGTCAGCCACAAGCGGGATGCTTGTGCGCGTCCGTCCGTCCCGGAGCTGGGCTTTCGCTCGCCGCGGCCGCTGCTCGGTCTTTCACATTGATGCAGAAGGAGTGTTTTTGGGGTTCTGGTAGGTCGGCACAAACAAGTTAGTCCCTTGTGCAGACGCTGTAAACCCTGCAGCTCGTGTTAGTAATCAGACAGAAGTGACAGACACTGCCAGTTTTATGGTCGGGCGTTCACTGAACACAGAAGTGAAAAAAAAAAAGAATTAAACCGAGAGGAAAAGCAGGAATTATTTCATAAACAGTATTTCTGTGAATCAAGAAACTTCGTTAACCCAATACTGAGGCAATAAAGCAATTGGTATTAGAAGAGCCTTATTTTACAGAGCTGTTTGCGCATACCCTATTGCCTTTTCTGCTCATGCTGCCTCGGTCAAGTCACACAGTTAGCTTATGAAATGCGAACTCTGAAAGCCCAAACCTGTTAAAAATGCTTCCCATTGCCAAACAAAGCAAAAATCTTTCCACTTTGGAATGAGCAACTTTCTGTGATCAACTAAATCTGTTCTCTGATGGAAATAAATGTAGAATTCAGATCAATGAAGCGTGTGTGTGAAAGGGAAAGAAAGAGAGAGTGGGCGACTGGAAGTGAGAAGTGGAAGGAGCTGGGTATCCTTCAGTTTCCATATCTGCACATTATAGCTAATAAAAAAATATAATAGCTTGTAGTATTTCCAGCAGAAATGGGAAGCTGTGACTGTACAGTCTGCAGCGAGCTTGGATCATATGAACCAAATGGAATATCCTGTAGATTTTCTATAGATCTGCTCCGCGCACACTTTCAAATAACCTTTAACAAAGGCAATGAATCGCTGCTGCCCTTGTAAAAATCTCAGTGTGCTGTACTAACGTGGTACTAATGAAAAGTATCTTAAAGAACAGAAGTTCAGATTACAGGAACTTCAGTAAATAAATCTGTTCCTTCACCTGTATCATTTTACCGGGATATTTTTTTTCATTGATTTTTAAAGAGAAGCAGGTGTGGGGTAGCAGCGACTAATTCACGCTGCAAAACCCCGAAGTTGTGCGGTTTGCTGCTTCTGTGATCTCTCTTCCCCACCCTCTGAGCTCTGCCATATTTTGGCAACGGCTCAGCCCCTATATGAGATAGCCAATATAGGTCCTATATTAGATAGACGATTAAGTAAGGTGAGAAGACAAAAAAGCAGGGACACTAACTTCCCGCAGAGCTCCATTACCGAACCGTTCCCAGCAACTCCATTAGCTTGGGCAGAAAAGAGCAAAAAAAAAAAAGTAATGATCCAGACAGGCTGCTAAACGCTCGGTACATGGGGCAGCCGGTAAGTACCACCTGCAAGGATGTCCACTCAACCCATGCGACTTATTGCTGCACTCTATTCTGCCCACGAGGTACTTTCTCCCTGCTAATTCTCGCACGTACCAGGAGAAATTCACCCTGGGTGTAGCTCAAGGTGTGATTAGTCTCATTTCAGACGGTGGCATGCTTGCCCCAGCTTCATCCAGCTGACATGCCTGTTGGTACCCTGCTAGGAAATTATTAGAGTCTTGAGTAAGCGCACAGGTAGATTGTGCTTATCGTGTTCTTGTCATGAACTTACCGCTGTGGTCCAAGCAGATGTACATCAGAAGTACACGATGCAGAACTCCTTTAATGGCATATATCTATAGAAAGAATTGGGGTTTTTGTCATTTTTTCTTACCCTGGGGCGGAGGGAAGACTGACATCCCATTAACCTGAGACTATTAAAACATGACCTGCAATCCCAATAGAGTCCTTTATTCATCCACTTTTTCTTTACGATTAAGCAGCCATTTTCTGGCCATTGGCTCCAAGGACCTCGTCCGGGGAAGGATGAGGGAAGCTGTAGAGACAATGGTGCTCTGAGCAAACAGGCAAGACATCTCTCACCTAGACCACACTTGGTGCTCGTGGTTCGGGCTTTCCATAGCGACAGCTGTGGACCTCACTTGGCATTGGGTGGTATTCCCGTTGACTTTGCAAGTCGCTGGCAACGTTCTTCATGAAACCCATGTCTCATGTGCACACCTGCGAGCGGGGATTCAGCGTGATTCTTCCCTGCTTGAATTGGTGTCTGCATCCCCGCTCTGGAGCTGGTCTTTCTCTTTACAGAACCAGCTACGATGCTGTCTGTACGAGTGCCTCTATAATACACCTCTCCTTAAAAGGTTACGGATTTTTCTCTCTTCTGTCCAACCTTTTCTTTTTCCCCGAGAACCTACTTCATCTTCCCACACCCATGCTGGCAATGCTCATAACTCTGAAGGGGACACTGCCTTTTATATTTCAGAAGCTTTCACATTGTGCAGATATTGAAGAGTCCCGAAACTATTAAAGTTATATATAAGGGAAATTCTGGTAACATTATTAATGCCTGTCATTTTAAAGATAAAAGCATTTCCTCAGTCTCCTTGTGATCTGATGGATTTACTGGCATATAAAATTAGTACCTTTCAGTCTTTGAAACCAAGTTATGTCTTAGTGACCTGATTCTCCCCAGATCAACAGACAGCCCCATGCAGGTGTGAATGCTTTACAGGGACCTGATTCTGCCTCAGTGGGACTCGGTTCTCCTCGCACGTGTGGGGAGAAAAAACAGGAGAGCTTTGAGGATAATGGCTACATTTTCAGTGTGGCGTAGGCAAGATGTAAATTGCCACTCTCAAGCCTTAAGCGTTCACATAACTTGTACTGCAAATGGGACAGTGTCTTGCGATGCTTCTTTTTTCATTCTGGGTTGTGTGCCGTAAGCACCGAGTATACCTGAATGCCCCTATCTAATTATGGCTGAGATACCCACTATCACTGAAAGTGTTACCATGAGGAAACCATCATTAACACATAATATCGTTGTACTATCGCTACTGTTGTTATGATTCTTTTCTTTTTCAACACCAATTTTCAGTGGCTTTCATAGTAAAATTACCTTTGAGGCTAAAATTTGAGACGTGTTCTTCTCAGACCAGAGCAAACAAAAACACAAACAGCTGAATAAAATCCATACAGTCATTTCAGAACAATGAGGCCAGGGAAATATTATGGTTTTTTACCAACTAAGTGTATCTCTTTTATTTCTTTCTTTTATTTTTTCTCTTTTTTTTTTTCTTTTTTTCTTTTTTTTTCCTTTTTTTTTTCTTTAATTTTTTTTCCCATTACAGACTCTCAAAGAGAGTTTAAATGTAAAGCTCTAAACTTGGCATGTACACAGTTTTCAATGAAGATCACATGCTTTTGTAAGTTTGGAAAAAAATGGTTAAGCAGCACATTACATGCACAGTATATATTATTTTTCCATGCTGCTTCATCCAGCTCAATCCTATGGGACATGGAGACTGCCTGAGAAACGGGCAATGCCGTCAATTCCCAATGAAACCACTATGAGCAGAGAACTTCTAAGCCCCGGGGGACATGGACGCGCAAACTTCACGTCCCTCCCACCTTTATGATGGCTGCAAAGCATTAAGTCTGTCTGCCATGTGAAAACTAGGGCTTCTCTTCAGCTGAATTCACAGAAACCTATTTTGGCTGCCTCCACTAATCCAGAGTATGGCCTTAACTCGGCACTTCCCAAGCTATTTTCTCCAGCTCTTTCTTCCTCCATGAACTCTGTCCCTCTCTCTAATTAGCTCAGACCAGACCCACGGTGTCCTGGTTATTCTGCTTCCAGCCTGGGAGCCAGCTCACGTCCTCCCCTTGCTGCTGTCCTGAGCCGATCTTACAGCCCCCTGCACTCCCACCGCGGTGGGGACATGCCCTACAGCTTGGGAATAGCTGCCATAATTAAACCATTTAAAATCGAGGAGCCTGCAGGGTCTGATTTACGGGGAAAAGCCATAAACTAAATATAGCTTCACTAAACGATGAATTAGTTGGGGTTACTAGTTTTGCAGAAGTAAATGGCATGCATGTTCACCAGAACAAAGAAAATTATTAAACAGGAGTGTGGAATGAGAAGTGAGGAGGTGAAGCTAAACCCAGCAAATTTCCTAACTGTACCCCATGATCTTCTTTTTGAGATGAACCCAGGCAAGAAATCTTCATCCATTTCTTCCCTGGTGCCCTGGACTCTTCCTTCCTTTTCCCATGTTTTCGTGCATTTCCTCATGCCTCCACCTCCTCTCCTCCTGGCTCCATCACCCCTTCTCCTCTGTACGTTACCTCTGGCTCGGCCAAGGCAATGATCACAGAATCACAGAATCAGAGAATGGTTTGGGTTGGAAGGGACCTTAAAGATCACCTAGTTCCAACCCCCCTGCCCTGGGCAGGGACACCTCCCACCAGCCCAGGCTGCTCCAAGCCCCGTCCAACCTGGCCTTGAACGCCTCCAGGGACGGGGCATATGGGGATGCTCCAGCCGGGTGGCATGGGCAGGGACGCGTGTGAGCCCCGCGTGCCCGCCTGCTCCCTGTGATGCTGGAGTGCCTCTTCAGGCTCTCTCGTGGGCTGGCAGCCGTCCTGGTGCTGGCTTCTCGATGGTCATTATGAGATGGCAAATCCGCAGTGCTCTGTTGATAGATCTAACAGGCTGGAGATTGCTTGAGGCAGGTGTTGCAAGGCCCTAATTTTGCTGGCATTAAATGCCAATTCATATTTTTTTGCAGGAGCACTAAATTGCGCTGTTTTAAAACAGGAAGTCTATGTTAAAAAGCTGTGTAAAACCATTATGTTGTAGCCAACACTCCAGGCTTTTCTAATTAGGTCATTTGGAAAAAAGATGACCTTTTAGTTTCTGTGCTGCTTTTCTAGGGTCACATGTTTCTAATTATCTTAGTATTTTACTTTGCTAAAGCTGTTGACAAGTTGTGACTCTGTGTGTGCGCGTGTGTGTGTGTGTGTCTTGTTTTGGTTTGTGTGAGAGAGAAAAAGAGGGCAAAGAAGAGACGGTACACATGCTTTGTAGGGTTTCTGTCTGCAAACGTTCAGCCAAGAGAAGAGGACAGACACAACGCATGCGCTAATTTTAAGCAGTCCAAGTTGAGAGCAGCTGAGTTTATGGGATGAAGAAACCCAAAAGGTTTTTCCAGTGTTCATGTCATTTTTAGCCAGCTTCCCTTGAGCTTGTCCAAAGTCCCTTCACGACCGTTTGCCCTCTCTTGGGCTGTGAGAGGAGAGCATCGTGTACAACATGCCACGAGGAAAGAGCGAGCTGATTTTTGTCGTGTTTACAAATGCTGGCTGGCCTGGTTTGCCCAAACCATGACGCTAGCCAGAAAGTCAAAGAAGAGATGACACTATGACTGAGGTCAATACATCAAAAAAAAAAAATAATTAAAGAATAGATGAGAATTTGCAGAGCAACACACAGCTCTTGTCCAAGGCTCTGGTGGAGTCATAGCATTGTCGGGGTGAAAAAATAGGGAAGGAGACGAAGAAGTTGGCATGTATAATGTACGCGTTAAGTGAAACTCGATATTCCAGTCTCTTGCACTAGAATGGAAGTTCTGACTTCACCCATTGGTCCTGCTGCTTGAAAAGAAAAGGCGTTGCTACTTTGAACCACAAACCCATCCATGAACTTTGGAATCAGACCGCCAGCTGGTCCAAAAGAGAATGTTTCCACTGTGTCTACTTCAGCTTAGAGTTTAGTCCTTAATTAGGAGCTAATCTGTTGTACATCCCTGCTTAAACTCTGGTAGGTAGTAGTAAATTTTGTGGTGCAATGAGCTGTTAATGATTTAGAAGACCTTCTGACCCAGTGTAGTTGTTCACTGGGCACTCATGATTATTTCATTTGTACAGTAACTGGAAAATGAAAACAAGATCCTCGAGATCTGACACAGGGTTGTACTCACTGTTCCAGGAACGAATTTCATCTCATCATTTCTTATAGGAAAAATCTGTTTACAAAGAAGACTGAAAAGGGGAAAGAGTTCCCATCTGTGAGTACTGATTTGTGAAGATTATGCTACAGTTTCATGTGAAAGAGAGCGACCATGTTTTATTTCAGGAAAGTTCAGGAGGCCATTCGGAATGAAAATGTAGTTTGGTCATTTTGCATTGAAAATGCATCCCACTGGTTAAAAATTGGTTGTGCGGTAAAAGCACAGGCAAATGGCTATTCTTGTGAATTGCCCTGATTCAGAAAAGCACCGAGCAGGTGCTGGATGTTAAACTTGAATTTTTGGATGTCAGTTTTGAAACAAGGCACCGATGTTGCACAGGCTTCCCAACTGCAATCTGAAATGTTGCTATGACAGTTCTTTAGTTCTTGGCTATCTGTAGGTGGTTTCCAGGAAGAGCCACAAATCAGCATTTGCAGAAAGCCGAGTTACCTATAAATTGATGTTAAAATCTAGTTGGCATTTATTTATTTTTTCCTATGTACCTCCATGCACACACACACAGGCACAGACACACACACATGTGAATCACTAACTTTGACTTGAATTTGGTGTCTCATGGTGCTAGACCAACCATCAGCACTGTGTAAGTTTGGGGAAGCATTTCATGCACAGCACGAATATCTACCACAGCTGCCCAAATGCTCTGGGACTTACCTTGTGATCGTCATTCGCAGCACTTGCTGTGCTGCTGCGCTCGCGTTCGGAGTTGGGCAATGTCTTCTGCACTCCTTGTGTCTTGGCTGCTTGAGTAACCACCTTGATTTCAAAGTGAAAAAGAACAGAACAGACCTCTTTCCGTGAAGAAGATTGTACCTAATATGCTAGAATGGCAGAACCAAGCTGAAAGGCAGCCAACCATATCACAAACATACACAAAAATATATGGTTTTAACCTTGGTCTGAAAAACGCTTTTCAAAATTGTTTGAAAAGTAAGTTTGGTTACGGATCTTCAACCTGGAACAATGGTACAGTAGAACATTTTCAATGTAAAACCTATAGTTTTCTAAGGAAAATAAAATCATTATGCAAACTATGCCTAATTTGCTTTCATGTCTTTGAGACTAACAACAAAATTTTCATGGTAATCAAGGGGTGGGGACACTGCCCAACCAGTGTCTTGAGGCTCTCTGTTATGAACAAGATAACAAACTGCTGATGAGGTCGGGTCGTGTCGTGTGTCACTCTGCACCGTCATCGTGTGAAATCGGTTCAGTCCACATCTCCGTGGGGGTGTTTTGACCTTCACTGGGACCACCTGCGTCCTTAAAGGGAATCACACATTCAAACACCTCACTCAGTGTCGCCGTCACTTGCACAAGGTCACACCCGGGCCCAAATTAGCTGCCTCCCAAGCAATACAAAAGCATGCCACCACAGTGAACACCCACAAGTACCAGAGTCCACTCTTGGTGGACAAATCCCTACGCAACCTGACTGATCGTGAGCTCGGGGTCCCCTCCAAGTTATTCTGTGGTTGTCCACATCTCTACTGGTTTGCACCTTCATGCACAAGCAAGGCGTGTGTGCCTTGCACAACTGCTGTCCTGGGTTGGCAGCTCCTGCACTGTCCCCCTCCCTTCGTCGGGTCAGCAGCAGCTTGGTTGCCTTCAGCGTTGCCAGGACCACTAAATTCCTAACACTGAAACACAGCCGATCATATGGGAGCTAGTGCCACGCAAAGACAGTTTTTTTCCCCATGGTACCAAAGTGAACGGGTCTGAAAACAGGAGAAAGGCACTAACTACTCCTGGTTTCAGGTGTGATGGCTGGGCTCTTTCGTAGTGACAGTCCAGCACCTAATCCCTGGGTTCTCGTTTCTTTTGCTCCTCTTCCCATTACTACAGCCACGTTGTTAGTCCTGTCATCTCAAGATCTGCGTGAGAAGAGTTACAATTAACCAAACATTTTGATAACCTAAGAGCAGCAGGAGCGATGGTTCTGGTCTGTGCTGTAATTCTGGGGTCAGAGCCTTTCTGTCAGTGTTACTTATATGATGCATTGCCTTGAGCAAATATAGAAAGTAATAAGAAGTTCCTGAGTTTATAATTGAGTTTGTTGAATATCTTCCAAGTCTTCTCTGCTCTGTTTCCTACAGGCAAGAAGCGAAATATACCCAGAGCATTAAGACCAAAAAACCAGCAGAAAACCTAGAAAGAAATGGTTAAATTGACCTACATACTAGCAATTTTTGCTGACCAGATTATTTAAAAGGCTAAAGGGCTGCAGATGTCAAATCCATATATGTATCAGTAAAATGATCATGATAATCACAGCTTATAAAATAGAGCTGAAATGCTTCATTAGGTACTGACAGTTTCTAAACCATGTTGTCACTTTCTGAAAATGTGTCACACTGGCATTTACTTTTTTTTTTTTTTCCCCTAGATATGGAGAGAAAGAAATAGAGAATTGCACTGTGAAGCAGAGATGAGCTGAAAGCAAATCAAAAAGGTCTCTTAAAGAGATCACCATTCTCTTTCAGCAAAGCAGGACAATGTATTAAATAAAACTGCTCTTAACCTGTTGGGCACTTGAATCCCTTGGGTTTCCTGTAGTTATTCTATTGAAAAGGAGGCTTAAGAAGTACAGATTTCAACAGCTTTTCAATTGCCTGTAGCTCCATGTAAGGAAAAGCAAAATTTAAAGGTAAAGTGAATTCACTGCTGCATTCATATTACAGTAACTTGCAATTGAAATTGTTCCTTTTTAAAAACTGCTGGTTTTGGTGTGTTTTGGTTGGTTTTTCTTTTTTTTTTTTTTACATTTGTGTTCTGGGGAATTTGTTTTATGGTTTCTCCAATATGGTTTACCTGTTAGCTTTAAGGATGCAGAATGATATGTGTTTCTCTCATGTACAGATCCAGTCCGTCATTTCACAAGGGTAATTCTTGGAAAGAGAGGAATATTTCACTCAGAAATATGACATATGCGTGTAGGCAAAATACACCCTTGTGTAGTCAGAAGAAATTATATGCGCCTAACCCTCCCTTTCAAAATGTAATTTAAGCAATACTTTAATAATGATTGTGCCTACTTCTACGTATCTTAACAATGGTTCATTTCACAGAAGCTCCTTAAAATAAAGTAAGATCCCCAGTGTGAGTCTACAGATATGCAGCACACATGAAAAACCACTGAACTGATCTGTGAAGTCCCTCCTGTGGGGGATTTCCTAGCAAGAACAGCTTTTTAAATGAGCCAAAAAGGCGGGTAGAAGTGTCCTAAGTAACCATTTTCCATCTATTACATGTAACCACCAAAATAATTCACCTTGTAATATGGAGGAACCACAAGGCTGCTCTGGATCACACCCCTTTCATTTGTTTCACAAGGATTCATAAAGATTCCTCTTCATTTTTTTTTTTTTCATGTACTTCATGGCCACTGCAGCACCGCTCTGCTTCTAGCCCTGGGAAGCAAGTGATGAGCTGTCATAAACGAGTTACGGATGTACCATACTGGGGCAATACTCCTCATCCAGATAAAGAAGGCGGCAGGAGACTTCAGTGGGCCCAATCCTGACATTAAAGATGAGAATAAAAATGATTAGCTGTGAGGTGGTCAGGGGTCATGTAAGAGCCAGGTGAGATCATCTTATATTTTAAGCTATTAAATGAAAAAGAAGAGAACATTTACTTATTAAGATCATTTCCTAATCATTCTTATAAGATTTTAATGAGTGACAAACTGACTCTGGATACAAATTTATGATTTCCCAAAATAACAATTTGATTGGTTTGAGTGATGTCTTGCATCAAGTAATCACAGTTAATTTTGCTGCTGAAGCGATTTGACTTTGCCAGTCTATCACATCTTCCATGTGCACAGCTGTATTTCCATGGCTGTAGCTCTTTTCTTTGTCTGATGTAACCCCATTGCCCAGGGAAAGTTTCTTCTCCAACCATTTTTCGTGTCCTACGCATGGACCAGCTCACAGATAAATGTCTACTCCTCTAGCTATTTTCTTCTCTTTACCTGAACCTTCCTCATGCTACTAATGTTGACTTCCAGCCTCGTTGAAAGCCTGTTTTCTTAACAGGACGGGAAAGCAGAAATAATTAAAATGAGAAGAGTAGACAGCAGAAACCTATACGATGACTTTTTTCCCCACCACCATCTCTAGTACATCAAACAAAGCTCAGAGAGGACGGAATTGTCCCTAACCGCTTTCCTGATAGCATGGCAACAGAAAAGAGGGAAAGGACAGATGTGCTGCTCCTGGCTGAGGGATGCCAATCTGAAATCTTGGAATACTGCATCCAGCTCTGGAGCCCTCAGCACAAGAAGGACACAGACCTGTTGGAACAGGTCCAGCGGAGGGCCACGAAGATGATCCGAGGGCTGGAGCCCCTCTGCTGTGAGGACAGTCTGAGAGAGCTGGGGGGGCTCAGCCTGGAGAAGAGAAGGCTCCGGGGAGACCTTAGAGCCCCTGCCAGTCCCTAAAGGGGCTCCAGGAAAGCTGGGGAGGGACTCTGGAGCAGGGAGTGTAATGATAGGACATGGGGTAACAGTTTCAAGCTGAAAGAGGTTAGATTTAGATTGGATATCAGGAAGAAATTCTTTGCTGTGAGGGGGGTGAGCCCCTGGCCCAGGTTGCCCAGAGAAGCTGTGGCTGCCCCATCCCTGGAGGGGTTCAAGGCCAGGTTGGACGGGGCTTGGAGCAACCTGGGCTGGTGGGAGGTGTCCCTGCCCAGGGCAGGGGGTGCCACTGGATGATCATTATGGTCCCTTCCAACCCAAACCATTCTATGATTCTATGATTCTATGAAAAAAAGGAGTTTTTCCATTTTCTTATGCTTCTTTATGCAACCACAGCTTGCCCAGGAAACAGCGTTCACATACATCTTGCGTCGTACCTGGGAGTACTGCAGCCACCGGTTTCCACTTTGATGCCGAAGTCAGGCCTGCGAGCTGGTGTTACACACCTAAATAAATGTGGTCTGCCTTGAAGGGAACGGCCTTGGGAGGGCGAGGTGTTTAGCATTTCGGATAAAGTACTGTTATCAAATTCTCCCATGCGGCCTCCCCGAGTCTGACTGTCCGTACCCACGTGCGGGTGAAGGCTGCGGCGAGCGGGGAGGCAGAGATGAAAGAGCGACAGCAGCGTTGCCGGCTGGAGGAGCGAACCTCTTGCAAAGGAAAAGTTAAGTCATAAACCGCCCCGCAACAATGGCAGAGGGCTCGGTTAAAGATGTGGATGCCGTTGGGCTGACTCGCAGCACAGAAAAGCAGGCGACTGCTCACCAGATGTGCTGGGCGGTATGCGTGCTACCCCAGCGCTGTGCGCAGCCCCTCACGTACCGCAACGGCGCTGTTTGGGGTGGGCTGTGAGAAGCAGAAAGGAAGGCCAGGGTGCAGTTGACATTTTTCCTTTTCGCTGTTTGTTTTATATCCTCCCACTCCTCATTTTCCTCCTCCTACAGCCTGGTGCTGCATACTGATGAGAAAATACTTGGTTCAGACCCAAGCAGTTATTTTTGGTTATTAAGGTTGGTGCTGGCTGCCCAACCTACACTTTCTAACTTGCCAGAGTTGTATGGGGCTGCTTGGTTTGCACTGTCAGCAGTTAAGAGCATATTTTAAAAAGATTTTGGAGGCCAAATACACAGACAGACACACACGTGTCCATGTATCTACGTACAGATAAATGCATATACCCAGCCTTCCATCCCATACGTTGAATTAGGTAAAAGAAACTGTCTTTTGTCAGGTTTCACAGATATCCTGTCCTTTTCAGCTCTTGTGAGCAACACCTGTAAAAATAAAGAAAAATAACAAAAAGGAAGCTGTTGGATGATGAAATATGAGAGCGTGCTGTTAGAAGAGTATGCTATTGAAAGGATATGGGGACAAGTGGTATCACAAGAGGATATGTGTGTTTCTGTCTACTTGTAAAGTGAGTTCTTCTGTAAATCAATGCAAAAAATGTTAGGGAAAGACCCTGGGAAGAAGTGATCCAAACAGTGAGCTTCCTCCTCATTGTTTGTGGGGGACAAGAAATCAAAGGGAACTCCAGTGACTAAATGGGACACTCAAGCTCCCCTGCTAGCCTTTACATGCGACCAAAAGCAAACCACTTCCCAGACCCTCGGATCTGCTCAGCGTCTCTGCCTTCCCCAGGTGAGCTCTGACGGAGGCGTTTGCACTAATGCCGTCAACTCAGGACTCACGCTCCAAGTGAGACTCAAGGTGAAGCCTATTTTAGACTAATGCTTGATACTGTGCTTCCCTGGTGGGGGTGAGAAAGGTGAGGAGCAGCTACACCATGGTGACACACCATACGGCCCTGGTGCCTTGGTTTTTTATTCTCTCTGGATTTGTGCCACAGGTGTTGGGTGGTGATGACCAACAAGACAAGAAGCGCAGCAGAGAGAGCTACGACACCTGGTGACATTTTGCAGTTTTCCCATTCACCAGTCCTCCAGACCTTGAGAAGACTATCAGATAATTTGCTTGAAATAATTTGTACCAAAAGCTACCAGATTTCCAGGTCCTTTCATCCTTCTACTGGAGGGGATCACTGCAGCAAACCTGGGCTTGGACGTAGAGCACGTCAGCCGGCTGCAGTCATGCTAGGAAGCTAACGAAGCTGTCTGGTAACGAGCTCAAGCAAAAATATGTGCTAACCTGTTGCTGTAATTCTTGCTGTGATTTGCTTTAGGTAAGCTGTCTCAGAAAAACCTTGTTGAGTGCTCACTGCCATTGCCAGCTGCCTTCTACAGTCAAGGAACAACTGTGTGTTCCTTCTGAAATTGCAGTCTACATCGCAAGCCTGGATGCTGGCAGGAGCACTGCCTTTTAGATATCTTGCTTTAGGAGGTCCTGCGGTGGCCGACAAGCTAGCGCTGGTGTTCGCTGTACCCCCCGGCCACGGAGAGCGCTGGGGATGCCCGTGTTGGCAGCTGAGAGCTAAGGCTGTCCTGATTTAGGCGTCTTGCTGGTCTTCCTTCACAATTTTCTGCGATCGAGACCCAAGGATCCTCCGCGCCAGGGTGTGTCAGTCACTTCACATCACAGTGCATGAAGCAGAAGGCAGCTCCGTCCGCCCAGGAGCTGTAAAGCATGACAGCTGAGATAGCAGCTGAGGCTCTGGTCCTCCTGGCTGCAGGAAAAAGGCCTAGAAAGAGGTCAGCAAATCTGCACGGAGACATCGTGATGCTCATCCCTTCGTGTAGCAAGTGGTTTATTTTTTTTTTTTGCTCAACACTTTACAGCCAGAGTTTGGGCACGCCTCACTCCGCAGAAAGTCACCTCTACCTTTCTTGCCCTGATGGTCAGTGTGCCATGAGGGAGATGGGGAGGGGAGAGATTAACCCCTTGGAAACCACCAGGAGTGGGCAGCAAGGCTGGCCCTGGGCTGGGAACGGGAATGCAGATGATGGGACCAGCTCAACGAGTAAGACAAGCACCCGGGTCAGATGCTTGGGGGTCTCCAAAGTCCCAGGCGGTGGGGTGGGTGGCTCTGCCTGTGAAGCGGACTGGTGTTTCCCCCCGTTCTTCCCCGACCTGCGACAGTCTCTGCTTGCCCGGAGCAATCTTGACAACACTCACACGCCTGTAAACACCAGCAAACCAAGCACACTAAATCTATGCATGGCTATTTTTGGTAAGCTAAAGGAAAAATAGCAGCCTGCATTGGGAAAGCCTGGGAGTCTGCCAAGGCCATGATGTAAAGCTTTCCAAGTGAATGCTATGGCTGAATCAGTAAAAGCATGTCTGAGTCAGGATATGCTGTAAGATCTTGCCTTCTGAAATTAAATCCCTCCTCTCTCACAGAGAGGTAATATTTCATGCTGTTAACCCTCTCTTCTCTGCAGAGGAGTGAGCACTAAAGCTGCATAATTCAAAAGCTTCATTTAATTTTGCAGGAAATGCTTCGTTTAGTATTCGGCACTTGGCTGCTAACAACCAAGTCTGAATCTACTAACAAAGGCAGAAATTCCCAACGGAGAAATAATGAAAACCACTGGTATTTTCCTAGAGTCTTTTTATTTTTAAATCACATCAGTGGAATCTTGCACAACAGTCATGTTCAAATAGCTGCTAGCTCAGAAAAGGCAGCGACTTTGAAATTTATATTTCCATATTTCCCCCAAGTTTTCCTTTGTATCCGTCCCCTTTCAGCTAGGCTTTTGGTTGATTTTCTTCTTCTGCAAGATACCGATAGGGCTGCTAACAGGACTGTCCCCTAAAAGGAAAAGGATTCAGCAGCAAAATACTTTTCCATTTACTGGAAGGGGAATGATCTCCCTGGGCCACTCCCCAGCACCCTTAAAATAAAGGCAGTTCCAGGAACTTATCTGACTTCTGACAGAAGAAGTTTTAGGGAACAGAAAACAATATCGAAAACGCAAAATTTCTTTCCCGTAGTGAGAGTGGTTTGCAGGCCTACTCCTGGCACCTCTCTAGGACTGGGTTTATTGATGAAGGGATGTTTAGTAATAATAAACTATCTGAAACAGGCAGTAAGTCTGTTTGAGGAGTATCAAACTCTCTTAGTGGACACCACGGTGCTGTTCATCTGAACAACAATACTGACTCTCCCCTTCAAGTTCTGAATTGTTTGTTTTTGCAGTGCAAGAGCTACAAAGCTCCCTGTTACCCATGTTGCCCCCTTGTCCGTTTCGGGGGAAACACCCTGTCTACGTCTTTTCCAGGCTCGTGCTCCTTCACGTCCTGCGGCTCTCACTGTGCCTCCCAGGTTTTCTTTCTCTGCTATATCATCTCAGGCACCTTTTCTCTTTCCCCACATCTCCCTAGTTTATGCTGTGCTCCTACTTTCACTTTGGTACAAGCCAGGACCTGGCAGGAACCAGCGGAAAAATCGAGCACATTTGGGACTGGGCTGAGAGAGAGTTTCATCAGGCTGCCGTTGGGCTTGTGCCTGGCCCTTCAGACACCTCACTGCAAAGCTCAGCACTCTGTGGACGACATACAGGGTACTTATGGCGACGTTTTGAGGAAGGAAGGGAGGAAAACACCACAAAAAATATCACCTTCCCGGCAAATAATGAGAGATTCTGGGGTGAAGCTAAAAAAGCCCAGCTTGCAAATTTTACGTAACTGGACAGCACGTCCGACCACAAGCGTCATGCCTAACTCAGCAGTCAAACGAAAGCATGAAATTATGATCTAGATGGGCTTCTTGATCCCACTCCTAGGTGCTAATCACCCTAGGAGCTAATTCATAATATATCGAAAAAAAAGTGAGATGTGAATATTAATAGTTTCTGATCAAAAGCTGATCAAAGACTTTTCAGTCGTGCAACAGGAAGCTCATATCTAAGCTGTCCACACCTGCTTCTGAGATGCGGTTGGAGTGCACGTCTTTCAAAACCTGTATGTAGCTCTGTGGCTCATGCACTGTGGGTTTTAACGCACTTCAGTGTCCCGTATGCCCAAATAGAGACACAGACACGGAGAGGTATGGAACAGATTTCCTATCTTTATTTGCGGAATGGCATCGCTAGCTCAAGGTGACCACAGATTGCAGGCACCATCGATGCAAGGAGTCTTCCACCACCTCAACTACAACTCTCATCAAGAAGCTGCTGTGGTTGTTTCTCTAGTCACATCTGTTTTAAGATTGCTAGGCAAATAGAATCATAGAATCATGGAATCATAGAATGTGTTGGGTTGGAAGGGACCTCTAAAGCCCATCTATCCCAACCTCCCTGCAGTGAGCAGGGACATCTTCAACCAGATCAGGTTGCTCAGAGCCTCATCCAGCCTGGCCTTGGATGTCTCCAGGGATGGGGCCTCCACCCCCTCTCTGAGCAACCTGGGCCAGTGTCTCACCACCCTCAGTGTAAAGAACTTCTTCCCAATGTCTGATCTAAACCTGCCCTGCTCGAGTTTAAAACCATTGATCCTCGTCCTATCGCTACATGCCCTTGCAAACAGCCCCTCTCCAGCTTTCCTGTAGCCCCTTTAGGGACTGGAAGGGGCTGGAAGGTCTCCCCGGAGCCTTCTCTTCTCCAGGCTGAACCCCCCCAGCTCTCTCAGCCTGTCCTCACAGCAGAGGGGCTCCAGCCCTTGGATCATCTTCGTGGCCTCCTCTAGGCCTGCTCCAACAGGTCCATTTCCTTCTTGTGCTGAAAGAAAAGCCTTTGGCGTTCACTGCAGCAAATAGACAAGCCTTTGAGATTCAGGGTTCTTTTGGGTGTTTCAGGACGGCTAACCTCAGTGGTTCTAATTTGGAACGAAACTAGATAATAACAATAATTCAAAATATCACAAACCGTGAAGTTTTGTTTCAGGTGGATGGAGGTGAGGTACTTCCAGAACAGCTGTGAGACGTGTCCGTGCTACTCCAGACCTGCACGGCTGGGGAGGTGGGCTGGCAGGGCTGCAGTGCCCGCTCCCCCTCCATCGCTTCCTGCAATCTGCCCTGCACCGTAGGCTGTCTTGGGACGCTTGAGCTGGGGAAAAAGTGTGGGAGCTGCTTTATACGAAAGATGCAAAGTGAAATAAAGTTGTATTGTACCACGTTACTGCTTCCCATGACAGCCGTTTATCCCCTTCAGTGGTCTTTCTGCTGCTTCTCTCGCAGAGGCCATTTAAATCTTCAGGGCATTTTAACCTTCTTTTACTTCTCTTGGCCACAGGAGACCTCTTCTGCGGCTGCTTACCCTCCTGACTTTTTTTCTTTCAGGGCTACGTTTTTTGGCCCAAGCTGTTCTTTGTGTGTTGCTCCTCCACGAATCTGCCTTATGGCTTTTCACTGGGAGACTGGCACTGACACATATTTCCTTCCAGCAGCATCCTGTTCAATTAGTGCTCTATGACAGGTTGCGGTCCCTACTCAGCAGCAGCTGGGGAGTTGAAACATAAGCCTGTTTTTTGCTTGGTAGCCCTACAGAGGATTCTCCATCAAGATCTGAATCTCTGGTGAACAACTTAATCTCATTCCCCGCTCATTTGCATTTTATGCCTGGCATCTTACTTTGCATTCATCTATATTTATGATACATCACAGTATACAGGCAACTCCTTTCAGAGCAATTTTCTTGATGTCATTAGCCTCACTGGTAACTTGCTAAACGAACGGCAAAAGGGTTTAGGAGGATTCAAATAACAATTAGATAATTATGTCTACAAGAACAACATGACATTTTATATCTAGACGAGGGAGCGGAAAAATAGTGCCAGTGAAATTAGCAGAGGCAAGTTCCAGGTGAATAGCCAAAAGTTTAAGCGTTTCTCTGAACCAGCTGAAGTCCCACGAGGTCCTGCACATCTCTTATCTGCACACAGGATCCCAGCGCTCAGGATTTGCTGTTTCTTGCTCTCAACCTTCCCCACTTTTCCTGACAGTTCAAGGTCCTCCAGGACATGTCTGCCACCACTGTGCCCCAAAGCCACCCTCCTTTGTCATCTAAATCTGCTGGCACACTCTCCTTTGCAGTTTTGAGAGATGGCAATGACTCGAATGGGTTGGAAGAGGCCACAGCTTCTCACCAAAGCTCAAAATCAACTATCTCAAACATAGTGCCTGTGCTTGTTAGGGGATTTACGTGATACCCGTTACTAGCTTGCTTAAGGCAAATGAAGTGGGAAGACAGTTTATCAGAGCTAGGGGTGCATTTTGTTACCAAGTTTAAATGCCTTTACAATGAGACCTTGTTGTAATGAAATAGTAGCAGTCTGCGACAGACTTGGACCTACAAGCCTGCTTGTTCCTACAAGGTTTTGTGAGAAACTCCAGTGCAAATTTTCAGCAAAGGGGTATAAAACACATATAGCAGGCTTTGTGGGAAAGGAGATGGCTGCTAGCAAGCTCCCCTGTGAAAAGAAAAGAAAAGCAGGAGCAGTTTGTCCATGCTTAAAAGGCTGCGTTGTGAACATGCAAAACAGATAGAGAAAAGTTGCCCCCAAATCCAGCTGTGAAACTTTGTGCCCTGCTAATGCTTCAGGACATCTTGAGTTGACGGGGTGAAGAGACCACCGTGCACTGCGGTGCAGCAGCGTTTTGGGGCAGATGGACCTGAAGGTGGGCACATGTCGATCTTTGCCCTTGGAGCAACTGGCAAC
The DNA here is from genome assembly GCA_009819605.1 of Sterna hirundo. Taxonomy (NCBI): domain Eukaryota; kingdom Metazoa; phylum Chordata; class Aves; order Charadriiformes; family Laridae; genus Sterna; species Sterna hirundo. The sequence goes on from CM020462.1 coordinate 3,821,985, forward strand.
TTGGAGCCGCAATTGTCTTTCTCCAGAAGGAAACAAAGCAGGTTGTTCTTCAAATGGGAGGTTACTGCAACCTGTAGTTGGTTTTTGGAAACAGGTAGGTAAAAGGTATGTGCTAGAATTCACTTTACTAAGGCTGTGAAGAAATTGAGCTTTCATATCATGGATGACTGATGACAAATTCTGAGTGTTCGTCATATTTGGGTTAGAAAATCCATTAAAAGATACAAGCTAAAGATCATAACGTAGTTGGAGGATATGTTTAAATGGATGAGTCTGTTTCCAAGCTCATGTGAATCCCCCAAGGAGACTTCATCACCAACCCGTTCTCTGAATTCAATAACATCTGCATGAAGTAATGAGGGTAAGGACAGCCCATGCACTGTAATGTATGTGCGTGCAATTGTGCAGGCATCAGCACCAACATCACCAGGAAACCTCCCCAGTTCAGCTTTGGGCACAGGGACATAAGAATGAGGAACCAAACAGATAGTGGGGTGTCCACCTTTGGCATTGTCCACTAGTAGAGATCAGGGATCTGATTTTTGTTAAGTTATTTAGTCAGTCAAGGTAGGAACGATTTCACAGGCAGAATTTCAGAAGCACTTGAAAAGAGCTCTTGATAATCTCCTGAGATGTTTGACTTCATATAAATATACATAAATATTTCAAAATATGGTCTATATGGTTAAAGAAGTTCGATCCCATTAATATAGTTTGCCTGAGGTTGGACCAGAATAATCTAATGGAGATAGTCCTTTAAAGGTGGTCTCTGGTTGCTCATGAGCTATGCTATACCAGAAAAATTAGTGTAACCTATCCAAGGTTTTCCCACTGACTATTAGCACATCACACTGCACCGATTACTGAAATCATGGAATAAACCTAATTTTTTTTTTTTTTTTTTTTTTTTTTTTTTTTGGAAGCAGTTAAAAAGCTATTTAACCAAGTGTTCCAAGTTCAATCCAACTGCTGCAGAACTCTGTCTGGCTATAGAATCACATCTAGCAACAGCTGAGGACAAGTATGTTACACAACAATGAGAATTAGATGTTTATGTCCTAGAGACATGCAGAGAAAAGGTTGGTTTTGAGGTTATATACAGCTTGCGGTTATTGTGACACTTAATGCGACTGACCCCATTCTGGAGGATTCTCCAAAACTGAACAAATTAACAGTGATGAAGAAATGTTGCTTTTCTTAATTTTTGGCCAGAGAAAGGGAAACCAAAGGAGAGTAAGGGTGATTGTGCCACTATTGAGAATAAAACTCAGAGATCCTTTGTCCCTTTCATGTCCTTTAAACTTTCATTTATTTCATGATCTTCTGTTTAGATGCACAAGATCCTGCCAATGTATGTACGGTTGTTCCACTCAGTCTGAAATCTCACTAAATTACACCACGGTTTCTGGCAGAAGGTTCATATCTTCCACTATAATTTTGTGAAAAGCAGAGTATTTTACTACAGTGCTGCCAAAGTCACAAATCAAACAATATGTAAGGTGCTCCAAAATTATGAAATTGTTGTAACTATAGTGAGATGAAAAATGTCTGGGGCTAAGTTTCTTAAACGAGTGGTTTTGAACTTTCCATGTCCATTCGGGACATTTTCTTAATTTATTTTTTTTTTATTCCATGGCGAGCTGTAGAAAGACATTTATGCTTAATAAAGTTAAGCATAAATTCCAACATATTTTCGAAATTCAGAAGCTGCAGCCTTAAACAACAAGCCAAACAGTGCACTACGAACAATAATGTTGTAAGCGGCTGCCAATGCTGCTGATGGTGCCCAAGCCTTAACAAAAAATAATAGCATAGTTTACGTTTCTTGCAAAGAAGTGTCTTCCATCTGAGCAGCGCTAGTTAAAGGTTAGACAACTCTAAGTGTGATAAATATGTCGGTGTTATAGGCAGTCGCATCAAGGAAATCTCACGCAGGACTGAGCATCTGCAAGTGGTGTAGCAAATAGCACGCATCCGACAGACCAACTAATTTACCACGGTTTGCCCAGGAAGGTTTTACATCCAGAGAGCTGAAGTTTCTGTACAAAATGTAATTTACCGCCGAAACGCCCTAAGAGGAAGCCTCACAATTCAGTCGTGCCTATTGAGCGTTCGCCACATAGCTCAGGTCCTTAAATAATCGGGCCAAATTTCCAGCTGGTGTAAATTAGCGCACCTCCACCGGCGTCAGTGGAACGATTCCGATTTACACCAGCAGAGAATATAAGCATCTGTGTTTATTCATGCAAAATAAATGATTTCATGGAATAATTACAAAACAATTAAGCCTGCCATTTATTAGCATCATATAAACTGAACGCCATTCTGTATACCTGCAAGTACAGGCGGTAACATACAGAGTGCTCAAGCTGAATATCGGGTTGAATTCATAATAGATAACTAAAGCAGCAGTGACACCATTCCCTGTTGAAATGAAATTTAATGAGGATGATGGAGAGAAATAATTCTGCAATCTACCTTTCTCTGCTCTTAATTTAACCAGAAACTGAATGCTTTGTGCGAAGTTACAGCTACTTAGGCAACTGATTATTTCTCTTTCCACCTTTTTTCATTCATGGAGAACATAGCATGAGTTAATTCTTACAGATAGCCCACTGTAGAATTGCTTTTAGACAAAGCAGACAGATGGACTCTCTCTTCCCTGAAGCCTTGTTAAACTAATAATCTATAACATTCATCCTTTAACTTTTAATTGCATTTCATCAGCTACTGTCTCCTAGTTTACACTTCAATTGTAAAGTACAGGATTATATTATATATGTGTACAGGACTCCTCTGTTGAATATCTCAGTGGGTTTTGGCTCTTCATCTGTGTGGCTGTGATTCAGCATGGCAGGGGTTAGCTCTTAGATGCCACTGTACTCCAGGGAATTGGTAGTGATGATTAAGTTGAGAATCCCAGCCCTGATAATTAGCTCAGAGATTCTGTATCTGGATATGTGCTGTGAAGAGAAAAAAAAAAAAAAAAAAAAAAAAGGGAAGAAGGAAAAGAAAAGAAGTGCTTTTTAGAGCAGTTAGCCCTAAGGAGTTGGCTAACCAGCTGTCTCAGATTTTATACCTGCCAGCAGCTGGTTGGTCAAAATAGTTATTTACTATATGAAGTGGGCAAGTTTACTGTCTCCTCCTTGATTTACTCGTTTAACATATTGCTTTTGAAAGACAGAGAAAAAGGAAGGGAGAGAGGGAGAGGGGGGAAGATAGAGAAAGACAGGAAGGAAGGAAGGAAGGAAGGAAGGAAGGAAGGAAGGAAGGAAGGAAGGAAGGAAGGAAGGAAGGACAGGAGGGAGGAGGACAATTATAAATTGTTTGAGTCAGCCTATAATATGGATCCCTCCAAAAAAATGAATAAAGCCCCGCTGAGAGCAACACGGTTACCCTGGTGTAGATAAGAAAAGAGTCCGTCCTTTTTGTGCCACATTCTTCTGCTCTGTCTGATTCTGAAGGTTAGCTTTCTCAATGCAGGTCACATTTTTCCACCCCTCTCTTTTCCGTATGTGCCCATCTTTACTGAACGGGGTAAGAAGTCCAACCTGTTGTACTTACAGCAAACTAGACTTACACTGGAGACTTTTGCATTTATTTATAGACTGTTGGAAGAGATGACAGTAGCTATCTTGCATGTTAGAAAAACAAGAATTTTCCTGAAGGTGAACAAGCTTTGCATTTATGCTCTTTTATTAGGGTATGGACTACAGATGGAGGCTAACAGATATGGCAGATACTCCTTTAGCTGTGAGTGTCATGTTTTTTTTTAAAGATTAGTGGAACATTTTAGTAACCAAGAGGACTTGAGTTTCCATGCCAGCACAAGAAACACCCAAGGCTATTATCTAATTCTTGAGATTTTTATGTCTAGAAGGTATTTTGAAGAGAGGATCTAGGTTAAGAAGTCCAAGTGCTTTTTTTGCAGAGGGGCAACATAACATTTTTGTCCCATGTTGTATTCCTCCAAAATGTTTAATATGGCCCCATTCCAATAAACTTTTTTATTGGAAGATTTCTTCTAAGTGCTAAGTTTACGGCTCAGGAGTCAATAGAGATGGGTCAATCAGCCACATCAGCCAGCAGAGAAAAAATCTGGCTAAAACGTGGATCTGAACAGCTCCTGACTGCCTATAGGTGGATGTGCAATTATCTGAGTTTTACCTGACAAGAAAAAGTATGAGGGAAAAAACCAGAAATCTAATCTTTGGCCCTTCGTAAGAAAAAAAAAAAAAAAGAGTGTCAAATCTCCGTTGTGAAGTAAGGTCCTTAAGTGTTCACACAGTACCTTAAAAGTATATCTGGCCTCTTTAGCAGGTACAGCAGAGATCAAAGTGCTTTACTACTTTGAAAACTGTTTTTTTCAGCATTTTTGCTACAAAGATGCATGTGGCCCAATTAAATTGTGTGCTTTCCTCTATTTCTTCTAGACCTCATTGCAAAACAATACAAGCACTGATATAAAAAGGCAGCATGACAGCTGATTACTATATAAACAAACACTGATAGTGGTGGTTGGAGCATTAGTGTAGGTATTTTTGAGCACAGGACATCTGGCATTATTCTGCAAGAACTAGGTCGTTCTAACAGACATACATATTGCACAATGTGTAAATAGTCAGGAACAGTTGTTGGTTTGTAAAAAAAAATTAAAAAAAAGCCAAACCCTAACAACCCCAAAACCAAAACAAGAAACCCCATACTGCAAATAGATTGTGGGTTTCTTAGAAGCAAAATGTGTAATGCAGGTTGGAGGCGCGCTGGGGGGAAATTTCAGACAAACCATATCCTGCCCCAAACATCACGGTGGTGGACGCAAGCATGTATGGGCCTATTCTCTCCTTTTGTAGTTTTAAAGGCACAAAAGCGCATTCACTTAAGTTAGCTAAGGAAAATCTGTTATTCAGCAAGAAAAATAAAAAATAGTAACAGTTCAATGAAACACATGAAGTGGTGAGTTATACGAAATTATGGAGGTTCTTCTCATTGTCAAAATAGGGAAGATCTAATAACAAGCCTGTTAAAACCACAAGTGAGTGAAATCAGACCTCGTGTGTTGCACACTTTGAGAACTAAAGAATATTGCCCAGTGATGCCTGGTTTCCTATGTTTCCTCCTTCATCCAGACTGAATCATGCAAACAGAAAAACAATTGGTTCTGATTATGAAGAGAGTGTATATGTGGGACTTCTATTCATTTCAGCGAGAATTAGATACATACAACTGAGACTATAATCTGGTCCCTGACATTTAAAAGGCCACAGGCCTCTAATTTTTCCTTGCTAAAATCTGTGTACTTTTAAATACTGTGAAATTTATATCCATGGATTTTAATGAGGAAAGGCACCATATAAATTCTGAGCAATCTTTTCAAGACATTTAAATTAATTTCTGGAACAAAAGATGTAAACCAAGAGAGTTTTTCTGGATCTAGCTTTCACAATAATATGGATAATTAATCTTTCATTCCAAAATTTCTCTGGGGAGAATGGTAAATGGTTTTCATTTGTTGCTAAACATCAATCTTAAATGACTCTAAAGACTGTGCCTTGATTTGTCATGCAACATGTTGCATATTCTTAATCTGTTGAATAAGGACATTGCAAGCCATATTTTAAAAGACATCACGCAATTATCTCCCTTCAAAACAAGGGAATTAATGCAATTTTTCCAATCCTGTTTCTTCTTACTAAGGTTATATTTCTTTATATTAATTACATATCCATGCTACATTACCAAAAAATTGTGACTTAAAATACCTTTAAACCATGTAATCGTGCAACTGTCTTTTTGTCCAGACAAAAAGTTCTGGAATGTAATTTTGTTTCTTTTTTTTTTTTCCCTTTCATCTTGTGAGCTAATTCAGATTTTATTCTCACTGGGGTACATTTGAGGCTGTAGAAAAGGAAGCTAGGCTACTTTTGCTCAATTTGACTAATAAAAGGGAGACTGAATAGCACCCAATATGTAGAAAGGTGGCCAAGAACATAGAAATAGTAAAAGTTTGAAAGTCTAGCTTTCCTTATTAATGCATGGGCAGCATGGGGGAAACAGAAAATCACAAGGTTTTTCTGTGGCCTGGGCTGGGTCTGGCTCTTTGGATTTCAACATAAAATGGAAAAGGATGGAAGAGGTCTGTGGTGGATGGTTCTGTTAAGAAAAAGAGGTAAATCACCTTTATGTATTGAGGAATTTATCCAAACTTAGATTGATTGATAGTGCTAGCAGTCTTATTTAAATACCGAGAAAGAACAGTTAGAAATTGTACCTGAAAAGTTCAGGTAATGCCGAATACAGAAACTCTTCTATCTCTCTTCAGTTTGAGTAAGTCAGTTCAAAGTTTAATGCCTTTAATGACATTTGTTACTGTTTGGGATACTTTTCAGTGTTTTGTTTCACCTTTTTTTTTCTTTTCCTGTGATCGTTAGGGAAATGATATCCCTCAGACATCATCATCCTTGGGCGTACTAGCACAGTCCTCAACAGGGTGTTCTGAGTGATCCAGAGACACAAGATACCCTATCTCTTCTCCAGGCTCATCTCAAAGTCCAAGGCTGATTTCTGAGAGGTCTTAGGCTTCAAAAAACTCTTCTGTTGCTATCAATAAAAAATAGACCTTGGACAATAAAGGCAATTAAGGTATTCCAGAAATAATGAAGTCGTCTCAATGTACTGGCCTACACTCAAGCCATGTATAGACGTTCGGCGAGGTTGTCACATCTATGATACATCCCAGTTCAGGATCACAACGACCCACCCAGATTAACCTCTGCTCAGAGCTACTAAATCCTGGCTGCCAGCACAGCTGATGAAAAGTCAGGGTGCTTAAATTAGGCATTTTCAAGTGGTATTCTGTATACAGCCCATTTTGACTGCCCGGATTGTTGACTAGTATTTAGTAATCTGTGGGTTAGTTACTAATGTTGCAGTACTGTACCTGAAAAGTCACCACACACTAAACATGTACCTGTAAATTCAAAAGGCGCCAGAGAGACACTAGTGAGGTAGAGAGAATCTGAGTGGTGCAAGAATTTGAAGGGCAAGGATGGGAAAGAGGGATTAAAATAAAAGAAATTATCCTCCAAAACACCAGCCTGCTTTCTCTGCGGCTTCTGGCCTTCATGTTGTTTTGAACACACCTGAAATCATTAAAAAAAAAATAAATTGGTATCCATTCAAAACATAGATAGAAAATAAAATAAAATAAAAGGAGTGTTTGAGATATCTGCAGGTGCCGCCAACAACGTGGACTGTAGAAAGAAGGAACAAAAAAACCCCAGAAGGATGGAAAATAGCAGCTGATTACCCAGCCCTTTGGAAAGCCCGTGTCATGCCCCAGGGCTAGATGACCTAAACCTTCCTGAGAAACAGTCATTTTCTGTGCCAGACACTCCTGCAAGGCGCATTCTTCTAGATTACACATTCTGATACAGCGGAAAGGTCATTATTCAGCTCTGGAAGCTGTTAGAAACCTGAGTAAGGAAATACATTTCTCCATGTCAGCAAAGGCTGACAGATCAATAGCTGATACTTTCTCTGCTGGAAGAAACCTGGGAGCAGCATCGCTGCTCCACAAGTGATTCCCTGGGAGTCACAGACAATGGAGCGATGGTGGAGGCAAAGGAGAACAGGAACAATAAACAGAATAAAGCCCAGCAGAATAATTCCTGCAACCGGCTGAAGCTCATCCATAAGTGGAAATGGTTCTGTGTGTTACTACAATACCTCCCTTATTTTTCCTGATGTGTTTGTGCACTGGCTGGCCCCTTTTTCCACCCCCTCAAGTCTCAGTAACATGGGAGAGATGCTTTCTGACAGACAAAAGATAATCTTACACTTGACTTCCAATATCAAGGCATTTTAACTGGCACACTTTATATTGAATAATTCATGGGTATTCAAGCTTTACTTCACTTCACAAAGAAAGTGCTTTCTCTTAGCAGCGACAGTAGATATGAGCAGCTAATTCATTATTTAAAGAGATTAAGTATTAGCAACTGGTATGGGCTCTTCAGAGCTCTTTTTATTCCCTTTGCTCATGTTATCCCCTGCCACTTGCCTGCCTAGTACAGATTTTAGATTGATTTTACCATATTAAAATCTTTTTTTCAACAGATCTCTACCCTAAAACCTCACCTTTTCCAGCGTTGCATTGTCCCAATTTAAAAATGTAAAGTAATAGGTAAAAACTAGGATGTGCTTGTGAAATGCTTTGAATCTCGGTGAGCTCATGGGAACACACACAAATGCAACATTTTCACTCTGGTTTGAAAACCAGCAAATGAAAGTTGGGAAAGGGGAATCTGTACTTATGAATGGCCTCCAGATTCTCACACGGAAGACCAAGGGGATGGGGGATGTTTGATTGAAATGATGCAAATTGCTCATTCTTAAACTCCGAAGAGCTGCTGTTGCATTAGATCAACTTCTTGCACCTGGAGATTTGTCTCCTTTGGGATGCAGACCCTTAAATGCTGAAGTCAGGTGGGATGTTTTCAATGTTAAAAGCCCGATCATTAGATATTACTTTGCAGACAGGTACATTCCTTTGGACCTGAGAGAATTAAGCTCATTCCATCTTAGCAAAACTCCTATGAGCAAATTCTCATGTAGATTGAAATTAAAGAGAACTTTTCCCTGTGACTTGATGAGTCTTCAAAGCAGCCTTTAGTGTCTGCACAGATCAGCATTAGTAGATTTTTAGACACACAGCCATATGTTTTGGTAATAAAAAGAGTGAAAACTCAATTGGGGTGTAGCTGGAGAAGATCTTCCTCCTGATCCTCCCAGAAAACCTGCCCAGTAGTATGGTCACTACTTCACCCTACTGCTTGTTGGGTCTTTTAGCTATGCTGGACTCTCTATGCATGGTCACATGTGGTGTGAAAAATATATCCACAGTGATGACCATGCATGTCAGAACCCTGGAACAGGTTGCCCAGAGAAGCAGTGGCTGCCCCGTCCCTGAAGGGGTTCAAGGCCAGGTTGGATGGGGCTTTGAGCAACCTGGGCTGGTGGAAGGTGGAACTAATGGTCTAGTGGGACTGGGGCTGGAACGAGATGATCTTTAAGGTCCCTTCCAGTCTAAATCATTCTATGGTTCTATGGTTCGAAGTCAGGGGCAAAGGCATGCCAGGGTGTAAATGGCACCAAAGGCTGCCATGCCATGAAGCTCCTCTGTGACCATACAACTGGTGCAGTCCACAGCACAGACCTCTTTTTTGGGTCCTTCTGCTGCCAGTGCTTTAAGGGTGACATACCAGCCTTAGCAGTGGTGTAGACTTACTCTGTAGAGGAAGAATACACATGTATAGACCTAAAAGCCTCAGACCAGCAAAGCGTTTAAGCACATTACCAGGTTAATGCGAGTAGCCCCTGTAAAATGCTCTGCTGTTCAGAGCTCAAGCTGAAGAGCTTTGCGGGCTTGTGCCTGCGTTTCTGCAAACACTGCGTGTCTCCTTGGCAGCAAAGGGATGTCTCCTCCACCACACAGAGGTGAGCTAAGCTGAGATAGTTTTTGTCAGTGCGTGGGAAGGGTTTCTGCCTCTACTATTGGGGCCAAAACCATGCTGATATAATTAAAAAGGATTAGAAGGTAGGAACTATCAAAATGGTAACCGTCCCATGAAAATATAGGTCTCTCCCAATTATGCAATTCTGCTGTGAACACCATGAGTCAAGCCTCCAGATAAGCAAAGGGTAAAACAAACTGAAGGAGTCTCTTCCTTGTATCAGGGGAGGACAAAAAGGAGAAGCAGGGTAAGTAGGAGACCGTCTTTAAAAAAATCTGCCTTGATTGAGACATTTTGCTTCATTTACAGTTATTTCCACCCAAGATCAAGCAGCCTATCTCATGAGGGGAGCTGCCCTAAAATGCCCGTGTCGGGGCTCTCTGTCTGCTATGCATCCACAGCACGGCAGGGCCACCTCCACCCTTGCGCCACCTGGTCGTCCCCCTCCCCTGGTGCAGAAGCAATGTCCCCTGCAGGGCTGGATGCGGCTCCCCGGGCCTCGAAACCCATCCCACGGTCCTGCTCATCCTCAGCAGCAAGACGTCATTCCTGGGAAGTGCTGGGCTCCCCGGGCGGCGTTACCCAGATGGACACCCGGGGAGAGGCAGTCTGCTCTCTTCTGCGCCAACAAGGGACAAGACAATGAGCTCCTGGCACACAACCGAGCGTTTGAACCCCGGTTAGGTTTAGATACCCCACTCCTGCACAGCATTGATAGTGTCCATGGACTTGTCCAGCCTGGTATATTTGTTTTCATTGCCAGAAGAGTCACAGGAAACTGAATGACACCCATCTCAGACAGACATGCTGTTCTAGCACATAATTTCTTTTCCTTATATATGAGTAGTTCTCTCATTTCAGCTAAAATAATCAACCTGAAGAGAAGGACAAAACACTTGAGGTCAGCTGCTGCTCCTCATACCTCTCTTCTGCCTCTTACCCAGCTTCACACTTAAATCATTTTTTTTTTTTCCAACTTGTGCAAAATATGAGCTAGACAATCTGGTTTATTCAAGCTTGCACTCAAATTTTAGCCAAATAACTTGCAAATCCTAGGCTTTACAAGGAAAAAGAGCAATACCTGAGGTCACAACTAAAACTTAATTCAGACCACTTGTTTTAAGCTCCATTTAAAAAAGCTCATAATTTTTTTATTAAAGGAAAAGATATGTTTTCATTCCACTGTTTGGACTGAACTTAAGGAGATTTGATATGATTCTCACAACTTAAGCCAAGCTTAATCACTGTTTTCAACTCAAGCTGGTGGCTGGCTGAATCAAAGCATTGTTACTGGAGAAAGTGCAGAGAGCACAGGGCTCCTTACCTTGTGCAAAGCCACAGCTCTGGCAAGAAAAAGCATTTTCCAGAATAACCTCAGGTACAGGGTTCGAACATTACCTTGAAAATGTTTTTGTTACCATCGGTATTACTTACAGCAGGAACAAAAGAGGGATAAAATAATCCCAATAGTTTCCCTGCTCTAAAGGGTGTAAATATTCCATCGGCAATACAGAGAAAACGGTTAGTGCAGAGAAATCAAACACTGGGGTTTGTGATCCCCATCTGCCTGGAGCTGCTGGCTGCTTCTGCCACCAATGGTTCTGCTGAAGACAGTGGGACTCCTCGCAGATAAAGGTAGTACCCCTGACGATGGCTCTAATTAAGGGGGTTGTATTCAGAGCTTTGTGGATAAACGCAAACGTTTGTCGTCCAGATTTTGTGTCTATTTTTGCAAAAATCTTCGAATGCACAAACAAAGGCTCTTTCGTTGATGCTCTCTCTTTCCTATCTAGCAAGCCAATCAAAAGCTCATTTGAACGCAGGGTAACCTTCCCCAGTGTTTTCAGGGGGTTTTGGTTGAGAACCTTCCTTGTCTGAGGCAAACTGGTCTCGAATTCACCTCCCACGTCACTAACATGTCTCCTTGCTAGGGGCCAGCTATGAATGGGAGTGGATGGCCCCCACCTTAGGTGGGGCATGCCCTTTTCAACCCTTAAGTATAAACTAAGTGCTGTGAGACTTCTCTTGCAACAGCAATCTCCAAAATCAGTGCTAAGCATGGTGAGGATCAGGTCGGCGGTAATTCTGATTTTTAGGTAAAGAAAAAAAACCAGGTTCCAATAAAAAGTATATGTACCCTTGCATCCTTTTCTTTTATTGATCCTTTGCATCAGAGGAGGTTTTGACCTCATATCAGGTACTAAAAGGTATGCAGCACTAAAAATAGATGACATTCTTTTCCCTTCTAAATTGGAGGCCTGTTTTCAGAATACATTAGATTGTATATTTTTACTGAAAATGGATTTTACATTAGGAAAAATAATAACTGCATCATAGACCGGACAAAAGAGTGGGCTCAAATCTAAACAGTTCACAACCAGCTCATGTTGTTTTTATTAGACAATACAAGACGTGTAAAAACGCAAAAGCTTTGTTCAGTGATTTAAACATATTTTGGCTTAAGATTATTGGCTTCCATAGCTTGCCATGTGGGTGGTCTAAAACTATGTCAAAAGATATTACATTTCCCTCAGAATTTATACATTCTTCTCTTTTATAAAAGACAATTATGTCTACTAGGCAAAGGTAACCTAGCCTCATTTTGTACAGAAATAAAACATAGGGTATTAAAATCTGTGTTCACAGAGATAAAACACACATGTCATGGTCCTTAGACTCTCTCTGATCCTGTCTCTGTCACCAGCAATTTATCTTCCTAATTTATCTGTCCAATATCAGAAATTTCTAAATTGCATTAAAGCAAGGTGATTGTCTATATGATGAAATAATGCTGTCCTTTTAAAGTGTCTCTCTGCTCCCAGTTCTGCCCTCTAATTATTTTAAGGAAGAAATAAATTACTTTTTTTTTCACATATGGAATGACCCATTTCCTTCTGTAGGAAGACTTCTGATTGCAGAGGTGTTGTTTGCCAATAAGCCTTCCTTCAGACAGTTGATCTCGCATCTGAGGAGGGCATTGGGGGCTATTTTTGAACTCTAGAGCCGAAGACTGAAGGGGGTTGCTGTCACCTCAGGAAGAGTGAAATGTGAATAAACTGAGGATTCCCTGCCGGACTTTTGCAGTAGGACACCCATCTTCTCTCCGCCTTCCATGTAAAATACACTAGTAAGGCCAGCACCTGAAGAACCATCTCTGTGATAAAAGCTGTCTGCCAGGCAAGTCAGAAAGCTGGACATGACTCCCCATAACTCAGCGACTTTTGCAGGTTATTTTCCCCCTACCAGTACGAGCATCTCTCCTGTCGCAGATCTTCCTGCACCCCCTACTCTGGTGCTCAGACATGGTCCCACTGGTGGTCCATGGAGCAACCTCTCCCCACCAGTACTTGCACCACCAGGGCTTGGCAGGTAATTAGTGGAACTCATCACGGGAGAGGGGCAATTTCAATATTCTTGCTGATGCCCCAGGTCCGGTCCTCGCTGCCGTGGTACATGTATGGTAACATAACGTATCATAACATAACATAACATAACATAACATAACATAACATAACATAACATAACATAACATAACATAACATAGCAAAAGCAAGGTAACATGCTCTTATTCTGTACCCTGCTATGCCTGCTGACCATTACATTTCTGTTGCTGTAACTAGATTTCAGGGAGCTTTTCTCCTGCAGAAACAATGCGCAGTCATCAGCAGCTTCCTAAAATACATGATTTCATTTAGCGTTTGGAAAAAAGTGTTAGTGAAAAGGAGGCTGGAGACAATAAACAACGTAGACGCTCATTCCGTCTCAAGTACAGACAGGCTACGAGCGTAGTTGCTTCTTGTTTCACAGTTTGAAAATACATTTAGGAAAACAAGGAGAAAATACAACTAGAGAAACCTTCTCCCACCCTTTATTATACTTCGTTTTATGTATGTACGTATATATGTTGAGTAAAATATATAAAAGGGAGAATCTCACTGAAGCAAAAGTGATGATTGCTTAACCACAAACTGGAGCCTGATTAGGTTAATATTAAAGATATCCTTAATTGCTAACATACATACATACATACATAACTGATTGCCTGCTAAAATGCCTGAAATGATTAAAGGAAGACTTTTTCTTGTAAGGCAGCTCAAGAAAATGTGGAACTTTAAGAGAAATACTGTATTAGCAAATAACTGATAAAAAGATAACAGTCTTAAAACAATAAAACAATTGATCTTTACAAAGAGCACATAGGGAACTTTAAAACAAATACACGGTAAGGGTAGTGTTAACTGAAACCTTCTGTACTAAATAACAGTTCTTACGATTTTATGTAGGTTGGTCTACAGAGTAGGTCGTGGATTTTTTTACTATAGGCAAGCAAATATGTTTGGCTTTATTGGAGCAATGAGATTAAGGAGAATTACCTACAAGGTAACTGTTCACTTCAAGTGAACATTTTAATTGACAGATGGAAACAATATATTTCTTTTCTTCAGTACATGAGATTATGTGGAAACAGATTATTGTTTTTCATCCTATAAATACTTGTAGATGTTGGGGGATTAATTTGAAAAATTAATCTTTCAAAGCGAATTTTTTGTATATATGAATAAAACAATCTATGCATACTCCTTGTGGTGGGACCAAAATAAAACTTTTAAAGTCAGATCTCAAAGCTTTACTCAACAGCACGGTCAAGGAGAGTGTTGCCTGAAAAGAAATTATGCAATAAACCCACTGAATGAGCTTATGAGGATATTTTTTTCTACGAAAATATTTGTAGAAACATTTTTCTATTTTCAAGTTTTGTCTGAGAGATAGCATTTCTTTGAAAAAAAGGCAGTTTTTTTCGTCTGTTTAGCTGAAAAGGCATTTCTGTCTGAAAACAAAATGTCTCATGGAAAAAAAAAATCGATCCTTTTTAGTTTGAGGCTTTTCTTTCACTTTTGGCATTAGAGTGCTTTTTCTCTTGAGTTGTTTCTTCTGGGCATGAGGCCAGACTGGGGGGTGGAGGGCGGGAGGTGCGATGGGGCTGCAAACCCCCGGCCAGGGCAGCGTCCACCGCGCTCGCTCCGGTCTCCCAAATGCACGTGGGGCCAGGGGCTGCTGGCACTGGGTCCTTTCCGTGCCTGAGGCGCACGGCATGGAGCGATGCCACCACACCAGGGGACGTGGTGGGTCCCAACGTGGGACATAGCGCAGGTGGGGGGCTCAGCTTCTTCACTAGCACTGACCCTGGATCCACTCCCGCCAACTGCAATTAAATGGGAATTGAACCAGGGCGGAGGAAAGACCTGGGGAAGAAGGCATCAATGTGTTTCCCTTTTATTAAATAAAAAGCCATCCATGCAGTGCTTGGCTGTGGAAATACTTGAATACTTGGGTAGGACTTGCTTTGGGGATGCTGGAGGCAGCGTCCACTCACAGCATTGGTGCGGAGCGGCAGAGGGGATATGGAGGAAGGGAACAGGCAAAAGGCTGTGGGTGAAGGAGAGAATTTCTTTCCAAGTCCCTTGTTCTTCCATCTCCTTATCCTCAAAATCATAAATTCCTGGCTGACTTTGTGCTGCGTCATTCTTGAGACAGCCGGACCAGCCCTGTGGGGTGGGCTGCAGGTCATGCAGGCGAAATTCCAGCGCTCCTCCATCCAGAGACGAAGGCAGCAGCAGTGCAGCTTTCCCTGGTGGACCACTGATGGCAGCGATGAAGGTTTTTGTGCATGTGGACACTCATTCTCTGGGAAAGGGATTGGGAAGAAAATTATTAAAAATGAGTTCATGCATGAACCCTCACTGCAATGATACTGAGTACTTCACAGTTGTCCTGCACAGGATTAATCTGCTGGAAACAGAAGACTCAATGTACTACTAACATCATCAGTTCAGAAAAGCCATGTATTCTTACATATATTATTCAGACACTACTGCAAAAGAGAATTCAAAATTCTGTTTTACAACCAGCGTAGATACAAACTCATAGACATCTATTGACACGCATATATATCTGTCCATCAGGCTTTATTACACACCTACCTGTAGACACACACGTCTTCTGAATAATTTCCCACATCTCAAGTAAGACAATTTCTCTCCCGTGGAATTCAAAGTAAATACGAGGGGGTTTTATCTCTTTAGTTTAATATCTACATTGGAAAGTGGTAGATATCCAAAGAAATATAACTCCCATTGAGATGGGTCTATATCGTACATAGAGGTATCTAGAAACAGTGTGATTTACACAAATTTCCACTCATTTTTCTTCTCTATGTAGGTTTCAAAATTAAAACCTAGACAAGTCTGCTCCATCAGTGCCTATTTTGACTCACCTAGAATTTAGCTTCCTAAAAGCTTCCTTTACTTTTTAGGATTTTAATTACTGCCCTCTCATTTGAGTTTCAAAAGCTGGTTTATGCATAACCCTCCAGTCACTTTTGAGCGACTGCTTTTTCACTTCATCCAGACAACCTTTGTTTCCATGTGCGCCAGATGTTTGCTCTTCTAACATGTCACTTTGCATCTTTCTTCCAGAGCGCTTGCTCCACAGCCCGTTCCACGCACCTCCCTCTCTCCCTGCGTGCTCGTACCGTACTTTGATATCTTGCTCTGTGTTTTTATGAACTTAAATAAGCCCAGTTTCAGTGTCAGAGTTTCTCCTGTGGCGTGACTGTGGTCCAGGTCTTGCCTTTGGATGTGTGCACCTTCGGGTCCTGTTGTTGTTAACAGGAATTCCACGCGCATCTTCAGGGGACGCTTTTGCTCTGAGACTTCACCTGGGGAAAAAAACCTTCATCTACGAACATGTTGCCAGGATCCACGTACGACAATCCATAATACTTGTGGCATTTGTATTTTCTAGGGAAGTACATCAACACATACCCACACATTTTATTTATGGTCTAACGGAGGTGAATATGACAGTGAAAGCACTTTACATGCCCCCATCTAGAAGCCTTTTTCCAGGTGAAGCTCACGCAGAAGTGACTGGTTGTTTTGCTGCATAAGGATTCACTTGCTTGTGCTGGTACTATTTGCTTAAAAGGTAAATCTCTAAGAATACAGAGGCTTGGATGATATGAGCACCACAGTTTTGTGTTGAAGGTACATTCCTTACAATAATTCCAGAACTCAGTAATATTGTGTTTTTTTGGCTCAAGTGATAACTAAGATTTAAATCCCAGAAATGTTGTTTCCACCACCAAAAAAAAAAAAAAAAAACACCCAAAAGTTAAGAAAGAGAAAGAAGGTATTTCTTGGTCTAAAAATCTGTCTTGGCACATAGTAGAAACAAACAATAGAGAAGCGCCTTGCCCATAAATCCGAGTTTGCCTTTCCAGGACACTGCATGCAAAGATGACCTCTCTTTCCCCTAGGCCAAACTCATAACTGTTTCTTATTCGTTTCCCCAGCTTGCCTTCCTCTTGCAACCAGCTGTTCTCCAGTCTATTGTGTTTGCTACCGGTCCCCATCGAACTCTTGGATCCGTAAGGTTAACTCCACGGAGGTTTCACCATACCACCAACACAACACCTTGGCGAGGTCCTCCCCAGTTCTGGGCAGTCACTACATGGAGCAACTTTCTCACTCCTGCCATTTTGCTCAAATGAAGAGAAGTTCACACTGATACTACCTTATCACATCTCAATCACCTTCCAGCTTTATAAAGTAATTTTTTTTTTCCTTTGTGAGATACTTTCATGTGATTTAAGATCCCACGGAGTAAATGGAGAAATCACTAATAACCTCTCACTGCGGCAAAGTTCTCAACAGTCTGCGAAACAGTTCACGTTATTGTCAAGGAAAGAAGATTAGAAGAAAAACATCTTCACATTCAGATATGAAACAAAAGGCCTTTTAGAGTTAAATGGTTACATTAGTCACATTTGAAAGTTAAAAATTGCTTCTTTGAGGCCCTTGCAGCTGATGGTACAAAAGATAATGAGGTTGTGGAAGCCAATACTAAGAGAATTTCACTACTTGGAAGTTTGAGTAATGTAAACCAAACAGCGCAGAGATCCTGGCTCTGCACAAGGTACATAATGCAATATTCAAGGATATCGCTAGGGTTGTATTTTGTGTTTTGGAGAGGTGCCAGAGAGATTTTTAAATTATCTAAGTTTTGCCTCCTCATTTCCTTTCTTTACAATGTACAGTATATGCCTGTGCTTTTTGATCTTTAAACAACAAAAACAATATGAAAAAACCACAGGGGCACAGCTGGGTACCAAATAACTGTGTTTACTAAAAATATACAAACATGCAAGGCCTAGTTATATACATATTGCTGCTCTGGCTGGTTTCTGGTGGCTCTGAAATGACGAGTACAGTGAACAGCACTAGGAGGTTTGCAAGCTATTTAAGGGGAAGCTACTCTCTGCATATACACTGTACTAGACAAATAACATCTGGGAATGTTATAGTTCAATGGGATTTTTCTCTCACACATGAACCGTGTCTTTCCTATATTATTTATATATTAGATACACACACACACGGCTCATACACATACTGTGTTGAGGAGCATCAGAAAAACAAGGTTTGTAGGCATGCCTCCCCAAACCTTGTCTGACAAAACGCGTGATCTTCCCAGAAATCCCACTTTTCTTATCCCCTTCGCTCACTATGACCATAACACGATTGTCACTGAGACTACGTTAAAAAAAATCACAAAGCGAGGCACTCAAAAGTAAGAGAAATGGCAGAGAAAAGAGGCTCACACTTTATTATTCAGTCTTAAATTATATGATGGCATCCTAGTCTTTTCAAAGATGGCTGTCCCATTTAGTGCCTGGGATGGTTGGTGATTACTAATGAGATATCTCATATTTTGTTTTCTTCCTTCAATATATCACCCTTTCCTTTGTTTAAAGCTTTGCTGTAAAAACAGTGTTATTTACTTCTTAACCTCCTTTTCTGTGGGTCTCATCACTGCTTCATGGAAAAAGGGGATAAAAAGCTATAGCCAATAATCCCACACATAAATGTGGGGCAAAGAGGTGCCCGGTCAGATATGCTGGTTTCTGTTATTTTAATTGCATTATTTTTGCACAGCAGTTCAAACAGCTTCCACAGAATTCCTTTGCAGCGGTGAGCTGTAAAATAGGCTTGTGATTTTGTCTAAATTTGGGTACGCTTTCCCAGAAACAGCCAATGCCACACATGTGATTCAAATGCCAACTTTTGTCGAACTTCAATTGCATTCCTCAGAAATCGATCAATTCAAACTCTTCAGAGAAAACACATTGGTAATTTCTTTGATGAAAAATAAAACAAAAGAAGGTAATTTTTTCACCAGCCCCATCTCAGATATGGCTAACCCCATTCTGAAATGTTCTGAAATTCCAACTTAAGGTTGGGAATAGTTTCACTCAGACAATTAAATTTTTTTGAATTTTTTAGATAATAAAACTGTCCGAGAGCTCGACAGCGGACGATGTCAGCCTACCAAGATAGAGCATCACTAAGGGGTCCGTCGATCTGTAGTCTGACCTGCAAAACTCAAAATGTTAGAGGAACTTTAGGGCTAAGAGCGTATCGTGATGTGGTGGTTTGCTCCCCTAGAGTTTACCCTCCGCTCGTTCCTGTGTTCTTCCTCTGCTGTTGCAAGTCACATGGCTGAGAAAAGGCAGGACTCGACTTCAATTATTGTGGCGTATCTGTGTTTTATTATGTACTTTATGAGTCCACACTCAGAGATGCACTGCATCAAAAGATTAATGGTTATGGTTTTAAGATTGCATACACTGAATTATTGTGTTCTGTAGTGCTGGTACAGCATCTACGTCTGGCCTCCTTAGGCTTTGTTTGCATCCCTTGGGAATATTTTATATAGTAAAAATAAAATAAAAAACAAGCACAAAAAGGAATCAATACTGTATATGTTAAACTTCCTGAGTCCTTATCTATATTGTGCTACGTCTCTAATTGTAACGAACTGGGAAAGAGTAAGGCTTATTGATTGTAAAATAGGATTCATCTTGCAGATTTTACTTCCACGACTTCCTGAGTCTAAATCCCAGATTAAGTGAACAATGTAGGATAAATTTTCTTGATCAAATTAACTTATCAGACTTAGCTTCTGGGTAGGTTTTTAATGGTAGAGTAGCAAATAGCTTACATTTAACATGGAATATCTAAGTGCCATACAATAAACATGTGGTTCAGGTTTTGAGAAGATTAAGGATGGTGCATGAAACCTTTGCTTCTGGGTAGAAAAATACAACTGTGAAAATGTTGTTTTACAGTGAAACAAGGGAACTAGCTTTTATTTGGGGGGAGGGATGGGGGATGAAGGGAGGAATTAAAAAAAAAAAGAAAAGGATGATTGCATTTACACACACGAAAAGCTTTTATTTTTCAAGGCAAGGCTCTCGTGTCATATGAACACACCAGCGTCCTTTGGTGGTTTTCAGATCCATGGAGCCTTTCAAACAGTTTAGGGTGGATGTAACCTGCAGTTCTCAAGAGGCATTTTAACCTTAAAGACCTCTGCTCAAATCAGTGAATAAAATAAAGTTAATGCATAGATGATAAGTCACTGTGGCTTAAATGAAGTTAATGTGTAGATGCTGAAGTCACTGCGTATTGCTTGTGGTATAAATTAAAGACCCAGAAGACTTAACTCTACGGCCTTAATAGGATTTCAGGCCATTTGTTGGGCTAAGTGATTGGACCTACGAGAACAGGACTTTTTCAATTTAGCTGAGTGTTTCTTGGTAGTTTTTTTCTGAGTTCTGAAATTCAGACGTCAAATTTTAAATAAAAAAACTGAGAAAGTGCCTGTTCATATGTACATTTCAGTGTTAATCACTAAGCAAGGTGACTTTCAACACCCTCCTACCTCCAAAATGTCTATGTTCATGCACCTCCATCCTGAAATCCTTCTCTTTCCTTTTGTTTGTTGAATATACATGGGATACAATCAGTGATATGTTTTGTGGTAGTTTCTCAGTGAAAATTCAGGTCTGCTGAGGAACAGACAGAGTTATTGAATTTGCTGACTTACAAATTAAACAAAGTCAAGTACTAACGTGTGTAAGGAGAAAATAATAGATAATTTCACATCCTCCGTCCTATTTCTTATATTCCTTAATTTCTTATATTTCTTAATATTTCCTATTCCACATCATTGCTAGAAAGCCCCGCATCCCAAGAAACCATGCCGTATATACCTGCTTCTTAACTTAAAGTATACCAAATGTTTTTTACAGGATGTTATGCCTGCTTGACACGATAGACAAAACTTTTTTTACCCCCAGGCAAAAAATTACCTTCCTACACTTCTATTCACCTAGTCTTGTGTGACCGTTGCTGTTGTATTGACCATAATTTGCAAGACAGACATCTCAGGAAGGTCAAGGTGAGGCTTGAGGGGGATGTTTGGTGTGCGGTGGAAGAAGACGTAGGGATGGCCATGAATGAGTTCCGTCTGTGGAGTTCAAATTTCTGCTCTGCGCGCATGAGCAGACTAGTTGCTCATTACATTTACTAAGATAGCTCAAATGCTGAGCTCAACAGGAGCATCTTACCTGCGGGACAGATTGCATGGCATCCATATGCACCGTGCTACGTTGCCTCCAGGACATCCACACCAGAAGATGTCTTATCCATGTTTCCCCCTCTTGCTAAGGGGTGCAGGAAACGTGTCGTGGCCCCTCCTGTCGTGCTCGCTGAGAAGGGATGCTCCTGTGACTGCTCTTCCCGTTCCTTCTCCCGCTGTGTCACCTGGGGGCTGGGAGACACTGGATCAATCCTCTGCTCTGTCAGAGCCGCCTGCGAGACCTGAGCAGTTGTGCTTTGACATCTGATCTCTAAAATAGTGATAACAGTATTTTCCTCCCTCAGAGGAGTTCAGTGATGATAAATACATGAAAGACTTCTAAGGTTTTCTGGTACTACAGAAGCAGATAATTTTCAAAAATAGATTGAGAGATCAGGTTTTTTTCTTTTTGTATAATCTCCAGAATAGCAAAGCGTTCAAACCTAAAACTCTAGAATCTCAGCTTTCTTTCAGAAAATCAAAATAAAATAGTAACACATTTTGCCTCTAATAAAACATCGCTTACCCGTCACTTTAATTCCATTCTCCTTTCCTTTTCTGATGTATATTGTAACTTGATATGGAAAGAAGATATAGAACCCCAATAATTTCAAATAGGAATGTAATCTTTTTACAGGAAGCCTTGATTTATAAAGCCAACTCCCTGAGGTACAGACAGGTTTATCATTCTGCTATAAATGTCTGAATGCATAATGGAATGCAGACTCTAATTTCTATAATGTGTTTGGATGATGCATTGCTCATTGAGAACTGCAGATGAAGCCAAAGAAGAAATCTCAAACAAATTCTTCGGAAATTTTGGTCTTCTAATGCATTATTAAGGATTTCAGATAACCGGCAAAAAATGCCGCACAATCTTGTGAAGTCAGAAGAGAGTTTGTAAGTTAATATTTGACAGCAATTTAATCTGTAATAATAAAGTTGCTTTTGCTTTCAGGCAGTGACAAGTACCAATAGAAATGCAGAGCCCCAACAGTTTAGGCTGGAGTCAGCTTTTCATGAGAAACAGGAATTATTTATGGTTACGATATTGTTATGTTTGACTAACAATGCACATAGACACTAGCCAGGTCTAACACAAGGATAACAAAGGTTTGGTATGCTACTTAATTGAATGCACACTTTGGAGGCTCTGTTTTCCCACTGAAATGATTTGTACAAATAAATCTTGATTATGACTGGATTTACACCCGCTATTAGAAACCCATCCAGATAGCTTCTTTCTTCTATTTTCTTTTCTTTCTTTTTTTTAAGTGCTGAATTGTTTGAGCTATTTCAAACCAAAGAAAGTAACTGGTTTTAATTAAAGCACAGCTAGAATATAAAATGTGTAAGTCTTATTAAAGTGCCTGGGAAAGACTATTGCAATGTATAGATGTTATTCCTTTGTTGCCAGCTCTTGTGATGTTATCAGAAGAGCGGTAATATTTGATGTTTTTCTTGAAAACCAAAGTTCTGTGTATCATGTGTTATTTCAACAACCTCAGCTTTTCTTTCAGGGGAAAAAAAAAAAAAAAAGATTAAGGTCCTCATGTTTGATGGGGAAAATTTGAAAATTTGATCTCATGTACCTTAAAAGATGACAAAGCCAGAAGGCACTGGGGAGAACCCAACATTTATTTTAAATTTTTTTTTAAGATCATTATTTCAAGACTATCTCATGGGTTTTTGAGGCCTGATTCATGAGTTTGGAATGTCTAGGTTTGGCCATAGCGCCTGCGTTGTACAATTTTAAATGATCTCAGCATCTGTGAGTAGGTCACCGCCTTCCACTCTGCTGCCTTCCTTTAAACAAGTAATTAACAACAACAACAACAAAGAATTTTTTAAAATCATTTGGCTTGTTCATAGAAAAATCAGATCATCTGGGCAAAGCTCATTGTGAAGGGGAAAACCTTGTCTTTCTGCAGGCAAGAGGGTCTTGAGTACACTTGGTACCCATTAAGTTGGGTGCAGAGGACCGCAGCCATGGCACGGGAGAAGAAGCATGGACAGAGCAGCACTGTCCTGAGAGAAACAGTCCTTCCCTTTGACCATCGCAAAATGCTCCAGATGCAGACCAGGCTTGACACAAGGGTCACGCTTGCCTCTCCTAACTAACTGAGTTTAAAAAAAAAAATAAAAAAATGCACATATTCCATCACGCTATACAATGTCTTTCATACCCCTCTTGTCTCTGGGAAGCAACTTTTTAGCTAGGAAGGACCAAGGAAAGCGCTGGCGTAGGCAGGAGAACTCATACTCCAACATTTCTCTTCGCATCCCTCCATCCCCCACCCTCTTTTATTCTTTCCACCTCTGGCACCCTACAAAGGATGACTGACAACATAGATGGTAGCTTTACCCTGAAAGCTAAACTTATATAAATCTGTCACTTAAAACAGCATGGATTGCCCACCTGACTTTCAGGTATCACCTGTGGAAGATCTGTCTATAGGAAAACAGACAGGTATGTCACAACCCATAAAGAGTAGAGCTCCCATTTCCGTTAACATAACCCACATGAGTTCCTGCTTTGTATTTCTGAAATCCCTTAGTCTTGTTTTAGGCTTGGCTGGGGGCTGGGGGGGGAGGGAAAAAAAGAAAAACAAAAAAAAGATAAAAAAGGAAAAAAAAGGAAAAAAAGGAAAAAAAGGAAAAAAGGAAAAAAGGAAAAACAAAAAGACAAAGACAGTGATCTTCCTGCTTGAGCTAGCAATGCCGTTATAGAGCATTTTGAAGTTCAATTAAAACATAGAATTGTGGAATTGCTTATCCACACTTAAGTCTAAGAGATTCTCGAATACACTCATCTGGAAAATTTTGTGAAAGCCATCCCTACACATTGCTGTGATGTCATGCAAACCCTAGGTCATGAAGCGACAGCTAAACCTCACAACCTAGGAAATGGTCTGTAAGTTGGAAACAACAAAAGGACACCTAACAGGTCTGGGACAGCAGGCTGAACAACTCGGTCCCTCGTAGCGCTGAAGGAACACTAACTTTTTCCCCATTTCTGTCTCATGTCTTATGCTTGGATGGAAGAGGTGGGTCCGAGGCTCTATGGGTTGGCTTCAACCCGTAAATCCAAGAGACTACCCTGATTATTGGCAAATAGGGCTTCCAGAAATACATCTGTCATAAAGACCTTTGCTTCTAGAAAGAGCTCAAATATTATTTACTTTAAAATATAGCCTTTTATATTGTATTATCTCTTCCCTCAAAATTTAAAATCAACTTCTAGGTCAATTATTAGGAGACAAACTATGTGTTAGTTTAGGTTGGCAATTTTTATTTTTTTTCATATTTGCCTTACCGATGCTTTGTCATCATACACCTTTGTGCATCTTCTGCCTTGTATTGGATGATTGGTTGCATGGCAATGGTGGTTACATGAGGCTGGAACAGAAAACCTGCTATATCAGGAGAGCAAAGATTCATATTTTCAACAGAGACAGGGAAGACAGTCCTTCCTGAACAAAATTTCGTACGCAGAACTTTCAGCTGTTAGCCCATGTTCAGCTTTCAGGTTTTATTCTCATGGCTGAAAGACAATTAATGTTTGATGTTATAATAGGTGGTGTTGGACTGTAGCTAAGGGCCATTCTTGTGGTTTGCAAATGCTGTGTACTTGTTAGCTACTTCAGAGAAAAAAATAATCACAATTTTCCACATGAAGGTAATGCTCTTTCGGGGTAGAATCCCTTAATTCTGAGTTTATTGTTACCTAGATTCACTAGGTTTGGAGTACAGATTTATTTTCCCTTAATTGGAGCTGGTCATCTTTGTTTTGAATTATGGACTGCTTAATAGAGGCATGTTTTACTGAAAGCACAGTTTCAGGCCTAACAACGACAATGTAGTTGGTAAGTATTTGTGTTGAAAGAAAAGGAGATATTTTCCCGCACCAGAGAATTAAGCGCAACATTTTTCAAATGTTAAGGTTCGACGGGGTTTGTGCTAAGTGTCTCTGGCATGCAAGCGTCTACGTACAGATCCTGTAACCCACAAAACATGAGAGATCCGTTCGATGAGCCCCAGTTCTGCTTGCGTGAAATAAATTTTACTGCGCAGCAGCAAAAGCATATGGAGAAACTTGCGTTGTCTAGCCTGTAGGGTAGGAGAGAGCAGACCACGGGGAGGATCTTCTCCACCTCACCCTTTCCACCACCCTACCCCTTGCTCCTGCTCAATGTGTTGGTCCCGCCAAGTGGAAAATGGGAAGGAAAATGCCTTGCCCGGTGTGCACGCTCTTAAATGGTACCCAAGGGTGTAGCAGGAAGAGATGGCCACTGTTCAGACCTTTGGTGGTGAGGCAGCATCCCCCGGGCACAACACCGAAAACCACCACTCACCTTCGTGTGGTCAACTCGTTGTGCTGCCGCTCTTCACGGATGACCCCCGGAACAGCGCTCATGCACGCTCTGCCCAGCAAACCCTGAAATGTAAAGAAAAAGGAGCACAAACAAGTCCATGTAGTCTGTTTATATAGCCCTAGAGATTCAGATAAAGAAAAACAAACATAACCTTTTCAGCTGTTCCTCACAAGGGAAAAAGAAAATGAAACATTTGATTATAATTGTTTTAATGAGCTTTGATTCAAAATGAAGTCATAATGGTCTGGTTAAAAAATATTCTGTTAATGAGCTTATATTTCTATCAAAGTGTGCAAGATGCAAAATTCTCTGAGGATAAAATTAAACAGCAAGCAATATTTATTTGCTGATGAATAAAATCCTACTTATTCCTTGGAAAAAAAAATAGTATTAGTAATAGTAGAAGCAGTATTAACAGCAACAGTAATGGCAGTAAGACTGGTAGGAGCACAGTAATAATAATCTAAGCAGACAGTCTGAGGTTTTACTTTGAAATTAGAGAAATGGTATCGAGAATATCTGCAGGTCTGATCTTTGACATGCAAAACTCAGGTCTCACTATAGGCCGCCTCTAAGTATTGTAAATGACTCCCCACAGTTTATTTTTTATTGTAAACCACTATTTTTTCAGAAAGACGCCTAGGATACCTAGGATATAAAAAACTGCAAAAAAGAAAAAAAAGAAAAGAAAAAGGAGGGATGCAATGTGTACTCCCGGTGAACAGCACTTCTCTGATCATTGTACCATTAGTAGAGAGTGTTTGTGTGTTCCTTACGTTTTATGGTGTTACACCGACTGCCATGTGGCTGTCCATGTCACATACTCCAGCCAATATCCCAACTGTCCGCCAGCCTTGGAGCCCTGGAGAGAGTATGGAATTCGCCCTTTTACAGGATAGCCACTCTTGAAAAGGATCCTATATATAACGATATTTTCCCTTTCATGGGCCGCAGAGAGTAATAGGATAATATGTGAGAATACAGGAATATATTTTGTTCTGACTCAGAATATTTTTACTCTGATTCAAATCTAATTCCTTTCAAATCTGAACGCAGATCTCTCCTTTAGATTTCCGTGTCAAGGTATTTCTGAGTGTTACCTTGCTCAGCGTATTACCCCCTCAGTGCAACCACTCATTCTCATGTCAGTTGATTTGCCTAATCAGGCTCCGGTTAAACAATGCGACTTGTCTCCTGTAAAAAGAGACAGCTACAATCTGTTGTGTTTGTAGTTTCCGTTTCAAAAGGAAAACAAAAAAAAACCTAACATTAGCAGGATGGATTTCAAGACCAGCTCTTAATTACATTAAAAAATAAAATTTAATTAGCGGGATGCAGGAAGAAAGCAAAATAATATGCACGGCTCTATGAACACATAATGTTACAGAGGTATTAACAGTAAACACGCAGGGATGTTTGGATTACATAGAAGAAACCTATAAAACCTTATGTAGTGGGGAAAAAAGGCATGGAAGTATTTAATTGATTTAGCTTCCCTAGATCCTGAGTCTTCATGATGAAGAAGAGGTTGCTCTATTACAAACCTGGGTGTGTTGGGTTTGTTTTTTGTTTAATTTCCTTCCATAGACATACTTCTTTAACAACACATACACACACATTTACAATGAGAGTTACCTACAGCAAGAAAAGAGATGGTGGACCTTTGGGCCAAGATATGGATAACTTTGTTCCAGGCATCTTAGCTCATGAGAAAACACATTTGCAGGAGAGCTTTCTGACAACCTGCTGTGCTTGACTCATCCTTAATTATTGTCTTTTGCAGTGTCCGTTCCTGTTTGTTCCTTGGCGCGGAGGAACTTTGGGTTTGTTTTTTTTTTTCTTGGTTTTCTTTTCCTTTTTGTGTGTGCATCCGTATCACCTTCACCTTTTTTTTTTTTTTTTTTTTTCTTTTGCCTCTGCATCACCACCCCCCCCCCCCAGCCTGAACACATTGTCAAGGACTATTTCTGGTCCCAGCTTCAACCACCCTTTAAAATAAAGAACAAACTGCTCCTGGAGTGATAATTCTACTTAGGAATGGATAGATTCTCACAAGCTTAAATCCTGAAAGGTACACGAAATGGTCTGCTCTAAACCACACGTTGCCATGGTTACATCCTTCTGCGGCTCAGATGGGGATGGGGGCCAATTATCAAGTTTTGTTTGCTTGATTTTAAGTAGTTTGTTACCTGGATACTCAACAAATAAGAAAACTGAAAAAAGACTTGTTTTCTTCTCCCTTAACTGAAGGAAAGAGAAAACAGTCATACCTGAATGTTAAAAAATCCAGCGTTTGGATTCTTAGTTACACAGTGAAAGCACTTCTGAACTATTTGCTTTAGAGAGGGGTGGAACGAGGCCTGTGAATAGATTTTGCATTAGCATCGTACCGTGAACTGTGGAAAAAGCAATTGATCACGCAATATCACCGTAAATCACAGGCGGGTGGGGAGGCAGGGTTAAACGTTGCTGGTTTTTCATCATTATTTAGACAATAAGGGTGTTTTTCCACAAGGATCCTAGGATATCTAATTAATGAAAGAAGAGATGCTTTCTGCTGGGTAGTAGCACACCGACGCTTGCCTGTTGTCATTCATATTCCTGCTTTTTAAAGATCTTCTGAGCGTGTTGTGTATGGTACCCTGTTCCCGGGCTTAATCAGAAGCTTTGGTAACAAGCTGAAGATGGAAGAGTGAAGTTGGGTGGAGGAAACGAGGGAGAACAGGACAAAATTAAAATACCATCCTGTCAGTACCACTAATAGTTTATATGGGCAGTGACAGAACAGTATTTTAATTTTTATCTGGTCTCCTTTCTACTCATTTATTCCATCTCCTGCTTGTTATCGAAGTTTCAGATTAAACTTAAAGATATGAATGTATTGCCATAATAAATTTATAAGAGGATATTTAAAGAGCAAAGATTTGAATGACACAAATGAAGCTCAGTGTAGCAGAGCTGAAGAAAGGATTTGCAGAGAGATGCCACAGCAGTCAGAAATGACTGCTAGAATCTCCTTAATTAAAAAAAAAAAAAAAGAAAAAAAAAAAAAGGACTGGAATGCAATAGGCACAGAAGGTGCTTCATATAAATTTAGGCTTAACTTTAAATTATTGATGCTATTTTAAATAGTGTTTAAAAAGGTTAAGAAAAACTAGTTTAAAGAAGATTATTGAAATGTAAGCTAGCTATTTGGAACATGGAAAAACTACGATGTTAAAAAAAGGACATAGATTTCCAATACACACCTAAAATCTGAGTTGCCTTTGCTTCATCTCTATTTCACCAGCTATTCCTACAAATGGCATGAAAAATGATGTTTAGACAGCGTGGCCTTCAGATTTGCTTTTGTTTTTTTCCTAGTGAATAGGACACATCTGTCTTAACAAAACAGGGAGCTGCCACTTTAAGGCAAAATCTTTTGGTTCTTGCTTTCTCAAATGAAAGATGGTCCTGTTTATGAATAACTAGTTTGCAATTTGTTTAAATTACAAAGAAGAATCAAAGAGCATGGCTTTTCTTTGCAAATTAAGCAAAACTGATAACCACCAAGAAGGCTACTCGCACAAACCAGAACTCTGCAAACACCAGAAGAGTGAGTGAGTGAAAAAGTGATAAAAAACATATGTGAGTAGTAAGGATTCTGAAATTGTAACTTTTAATGTGTAATCCTGATTGGCAATTTATTAAAAAAAAAAAAAAAAAAAAAAAAAGATTACCAGTCCTAGCCCTGAAATCTTCCTTTTAGGGAGGTAGAAGATGTCAGAGACAGAAAATCTATTAAAATGTTAATACAAATAATTGCAGTTTGTGACAGAGAGTTCTTGGAAGCAGGCTATTGCACAAGAGCCCTGTGAAGGAGCGTGGGGAGGGCGAGCAGAAAGGGAAGCTGCAAATGCAGGAGCAGGGAAAGGATATTTAAAAAGGGCTCTCCAAGGGACCTGGAGCTGGTTAAAGCCAAAGTGGCTCCTGAAGGGAAAGGGAACAACTTCGCCAAACTTAAGGGTCCATCAGGGATATGGTTTCTTTAGGGAAATCTGGGAGATGTAGCTCTGGGAGGTGTAGCTCTCTGTTACCTAAATTTTCCAAATGGATAAAAACTTCCCTGCTGCTTCATTTCGGCTGCTTTTCCAGGCCGAGGACCTTTGCCCATCCACCCATCGGGCTTTGCGGAGCAGAGGTGTTTCTCCTCACCTCCCTAGGTCCAAGCAGCAGCCAGCCTGGTGAGCCCCGCTGATCAAAGAGATGCCGCCTCCCCCCTTTTGGGGGAAAGAGTCGAGGAGGGACTCAGAAACGCCTCGTGAAGTACTGAGAGAGCAACGGGGAGGGGAAGGGAACAGCCTCTGGGGAAGAGTGAAGTGAGAGCAGACACACAGGAAGGATGAAGGGCTCCCGAGCAGCACGTGGTGTCCAGACGAGTCGGGGCACGATGGGGGATGACCGGCTCCCTCCGCGTGAGCTGATCGTGAGAGCCTCGGGGTTTTGTAACAGCTCTGGAAAGACGGGGGAACTGCGTTTTCTGGAGTCTGGGGAAGGCATTAGAGAGCAAGACAGGGAGGGAACGGTAAAAGGGATGGCATTTCGGTGAGAAGTATAAATCTTCCGCAGGACGACGGGATGCAATACCGCATTATATCTATGGATGCTCACATTGCCTGGAGACATACTAGTATCTGTGTACACACACACATACACAAGTGACTTGAGCGGGAACTGTCAGGCCATTTATTTAATAAATCGGTTCTTTTTTGCTACTTCAGCGTGGACTTTTTCCCAGTAAAACATCTCATTTGTTCTTCACCTGCGTGTGATCAACCTTTTGTAGAGAAGATATAAGAAAAATATACGCCCAGACACTACAGCGGCAGGAAACAGAGGCAGAAGCAGAAGTCTTTCTTTCAGTTGCATGGCCATTTTTCATGCTGAATATTCAATTGCCCTGAGCCAGGGATTTTTATCACAGGGTAAAG
Organism: Sterna hirundo; assembly: GCA_009819605.1. Taxonomy (NCBI): domain Eukaryota; kingdom Metazoa; phylum Chordata; class Aves; order Charadriiformes; family Laridae; genus Sterna; species Sterna hirundo. The sequence goes on from CM020462.1 coordinate 3,852,330, forward strand.
TAAGATTTTTACATATGAATACTGCCTTGCAGCTATGATGATACTGGTGGTTTTCATGCCGTATCACTACAAATAAACATAGAGGTGATATTGAGATTTATATAGCTAATATGATGTCTTCTTGCAAGGGATAGATATCTATGCTTTCTTTGCTTTCCCTGAAGTCGGCTGCAAAACACATTTTTGGGGCCAGAATTTGTCTTAGCAAGCTTAGACTCAGTTGTAAGACTCAAGTTATACTGCAGACAATGAAATGACAGAGCAAAGAGCAAGGAGAGAGGAAAACATGCAATAAAGAAGTGAACCAGAGGTACGGCTGGACACTTCATATCCAGATGACCGCCTCCTGCCAGCCTGGCTTATAAGAAGTGGAAATACACAGCTCACCCTCCCATTTAATAAGAAGCAAACAAGCAGACCAAAACACCAAAAAAACCCCAAACCGCATTGCTGGGGCAGGTATTTGCCTTCGCAAGAAGAGGTGCTTGTGGAGCCGAGTTATTTTTGCAGAGCCTGGGGAAGTTTGTCCATCCTCCTGCCGAACTCCCTCGCGTGGCGATGAACAGACACCGTAGGGCGAAGGGGAACGGGGGGAGCCACTGAAATCCTACCCCGGGGCTGGACCTGACAGGGGACCAGAAGAAACCGAGCTGGAAAAAAAAAAAAAAAACCAAAAAAACGCTTCGGCAGGGGAGGCTGCAGCCAAGAGCCAGCAGCTGTCTCCAGGCTTTCCAAGGTTGCGGAGCAATCCCAGTGCATTCCTGGGGACTGCAGCGCCGGGCTGCGGGCAGGAGCCTCGTGCCTAAATATTCTCTGCGGCTTGGCTGTTTCTTGGCTTATAGAATTCAGTCAGAGCCTTGGCGGGCTCTGGATTAGCTCTACCTTTAGAGCTCGCTTGGACAACGCCGGTGGAGAAAACCAGATGTAACTTGTAACAGCATAAAAAAATCCAGGAACTCTGCAAATATGTAATTTTCTTGAAAAAACAAACAAAACCTGTTTTCCATAAAAATAATTTTAGAAAAGACTATTTACCTTAAAAAAAAAATAAAAGAAAAAAAGTATTAATTTTCAAGGATGCAGTTAGCAAGTGATGGGCAAAATTGACCCCTGGGGTAGTATCATTTAAACTGATTGTGTTTGTACCGTGGTTTAATTTAACCCAGAGTGCATGATAGCTGGTTCAGTATGGTAATCGTACTGCTGCTGAGAAAAAGGATGTGGCAATCATATACGCATAAAATACTTTTTCATTTCTAGATTTATCTCCGGTATATTATGCTTACACATAGTTCAAGCTGTTAGTTGACTGAGGGTGTTAACAGAAACGCAGTTAGATGTTGTATCTAATAAAGATATTTGAGTTTAAGCTCTAAGAATTAAAATGGAAGCCTAGGCAACCCAAATTTCCCATTTTGGATACAATGGCTAGTCAGTTGCTCAGGAGCCCTGCTGGATGTAGCTCCTCACTTATTAAAACACACACTACACACAGTATATGTATTTTTTAAATTATTTCGGCCATATGGATACTCTTACCCATTCACCTGGGCCTAAGCAACACACCAGCATCCCTTACAGCTCTGCTCTGCAAAAGGCACTTCAAGGCTTGTTGTGGGTGTCTCACCTGTTTCAGAAAGTAATTAATCACTGCAGTTAATCTATAGTGATTTTGTTTGCCCCATTGCTCTTTGGCAAGGCCGATTCCTGCTTCTGATGTAACATTTCTCAGATAAACCAGGTATAACTGAGTGGTTATGGCATTTGAAAGCCAGTCGTTAAAGGCTCTCAAAGTGGAGCGAGGCAGCAGAAAACTGAGCCAGAAGGAAAACGGTTACTGCCCTCTGTTCACAGACAGACCCTCACTTCTGTAACGCAGCGCTCCTGACTGACCAAAATTACCGTTGTTGTTTTACTTCGTTTGCTATCCAAACGCAAAGCTAAACAGAGCAAGGCAATTGCTTGACTGCAAAATTAACTCTGAAAAAGCTTCTGTAATACAAGTACATATCATTATCTGTATTAACATAATTACTGGCCCACAATACCGCTACTCTTGACACTGAATTAGTGTACCTTCTTGCATGACCTAGAAACTGGGCAGAAGCGCTTATAAAAAGCTCTTTTAACAGATGTTTGTGACTTTGTGGTAGACATTCATACATAGGTGCCCAACATGAAGGAGGCGCTTTTATATGTTGCTGGAGAGTGACTGTAAAAGACAAGGCTTTTGAACGTCTGTAAGCAGGGTGAGGCAAAGAGACTCGTGTTTAGGAGCCAAACTTAAAGATTTTCAGAATTATTCCTTGGGTCCCCTGACATTTACTTCCTCATAATTTCAAGTCATTCTGCTTTCACTATGTAAAAGCGTCCAGTGTGTCACATGGTAGGACTATTCCTGAGCTGTAAGTGCTAATCAGGGGTGTACTATTGGTGCCAGCCTTTATTTTTAGGGAGAACTGTCTATATCCCACTCTGGTTGAGTTCCCTAGGCAGCATGATGGGAAGAATGGAATAACCTCCATACAGATGTGGATTGCGGGTGATATTAACACAAGAGAAAGATTGAAAGGTCAAAACAACAGCAACAACAACATAAAAAGGCTGGACTTCTTTTTTTTTGGGAGATGCCTCCAGCAGAAGTGGAAAAACAGAACAAGTGCACTCAAGAAGTGAGGCTGGTGGCTCTGAAAGCTTCTTAAGGTCTGAGATATGTATAGCATTTTCAGAATGTGACTGTTCAGGCTCAATTTGCTGTCCTCAGATCACATCCAGTAGCTGCACAACACTTCATAGTTTGCTATTGTCGTCACGTCAATGGCCATGGAAGCCATGTCGTCGTTTTCTGAGAAAAAGAAGGAAAGAGCAGAAGTCATGGCCCTTGCTATAAATTTTTCAGTTTTAGACTTTTCTAATGCTCCTTTATATTTCATAATGCCCCTCAACCCAGTATTACAAATGTGTTACACTGGATAGTTAATTCAGCTCTTGTGAAATGCGCAAGATATCGAACAGCCATTGGGGTGTAGACTGTGGTTACCAAAGCTGTGTGCGAATAGGCTCGCAATGGAGTGAGCCTTCCTTCAGCACAGCCTTTGAGATTTTGGGTATCTTTTTTGAAAGCTCCGTTTCCAACCCTGTCTTGGTATGTCTTCCTTATTCATGCTACCAGTACGAGGAATGTATGACGTGGGGGTCTACTAGCTGGAGGGACACACGAACTGGGGGTCTCCTCCTGTATGCAGCCTCTCATCTCTCTGAGTGAATTACCCCGCTAAACGCATCCCCGTGTGCTCTGGGCGATTATTTTCCTCTGTAGCTTTTCTGCACCTTCCACAGAGCTCGGAGGTGGGAAACGTGTTTACCTTTCCACGTCACTCGGTACCACAGACCCGATCCTCTGCCTGCCCTGGGCTTGGGGTCAAAGAGGACTTCAGCGTTTCATGCTTTTGGAGGAGGTAATTGCTCTGTTTGTACCACCGCATTCAATTTCTGGAGATGGAATGTGCGCTGAAGAATTTAGTACCATTAAAAAATGGATATCAGCCAAACTGCTGCATTAACAGCCACTACGGCGTTTGCTACGTTTTCTTCTCTTCAGTAGGAAGGCAAACACGAGCGTGAGGTGTCACGAGGAGTCGGTTACGGAAGGTGCACGTTGCATAATCCACAGAGTTAGGGTTTACAGCGGTGGTGCAAGACCCTTTCAGCACATGGCAAGAGAAAGCTAATTTATTCAGACTACATTACAGGGCAGCATTTTCAAAATTTGCTGGGGGATATAGCTACCAAAGCCCATCTTTTAGAAGCGTTTTTTTTTTTTCCCCCTTCATATAGATACAGGGTTCTAAAGTGATGTACGTACTTCTGAGAACCCTACACTGTCCCCGTCCATTTTTAACTCTTCTGGAGGAAAGACAGGGCTATCAAACACCCTGTAGCTTCATCTGAGTTTCTGAAATGTAACAGCACTTGCTTATTGTCACAGCGTGAACTTCAGCCCAGCTGGGTAGTGCTTCCTCAAGCAACACGAATGCCTGAATGTCAGAAATACCTTCAAGTATTAAACCCTGTGCCTTTAAGGGGGGTGCATTTGGCATTAAACAGACTTTCCAGCTAATGAATTTCTCAAGTTACAAGAATAATGGCCTTTTTAATCTTAGCAAGAGTAATTAAACAGACATTTGTTATTAATGATGTTGTTAATGGCAGTAGATATTGAATTTTCGCTGTAGATATCATACAGTTGTGTAGTGACTTTGGGGAGGTTTTTATTAACTTGATTGGGCTGTGAAGCTAAAAACTTACAATATACTTTATCCCTTGCTTCTGGAGGTATTGATTGTCTCCCTGTGTCTAGAAGCAACTTCTTTTCCTTCATTTTATTCCTATTGGAGACCCTCACCTTTGTCTTCCTTTGTTGGCCAATCTGACAGCGAAAGGATCAGATCCTGCCTGCTTCCACTCCTGAATTGCCCGGGATGATTTTTGCAGAAAGGGATGTGGGCAGCGTTGCCTCCTTCCGTAGCCCTTTTACAGAGCTTGCTGGGGGTTCTTATCTGTGTTTCATCCCAGGGAAATATCAGTTATGCATCCAGCCAGAAAACCTGGCTTTCTAACTCAGATTAAAGAAACTCACACTTTTTAGCTCTTTTTTACTCTTGAATCCAGAGTAAGCCAAGGCAGAAGGCAGAATACCTTCCTTCTTCTTCTTTTCTTGTATATTATGCTCTCTTCTTGTCTTCTCAGCCCTATGCAAGGTATGGAGAGGGACAGTAGGCTTAAGTCTGAATCTCAGATCTCTTGTGTTAGACCACTAAAGAAGCCTCTGCTTTTAATCACTGCTCTGAATTGGGGACCGCTCAAGTCTGCGCTCTCCTCTGAGGGCGTACGAACCCCCCCGGGGTGCAGTGCATTCTCCATCAAGCAGTCGCTCCACCCTGCTCAATACCGTGGAGCAGGTCGCAGTTGTGGAGCCAGACATCCCTGTGCAGGAGGTGCCTTCATTCTACGTCTTTTCTTACACATTCATTTTCAGTATTACGGCTTCAGGTAACCCCGTGTTAGACTTCCTTGCTTTACGTGGCTTTCTCTTGGTTTACAGCAAGCACTTACCAGTTGTTATTGGAATCGCAACATCTCACGTGTTTTCTTTCCATCCTTTACGGGTCCTAGGAGCAATGCATAAAATGTGGGATTATTACCATGTGGGATTCTCAGCCCTTCCTGATGGGAAGACAGATTAATCAGAATAATTTTTCCACGAAGTGAAGGACTTTCCTGACCAGGCTTAGAAACAGCTTTTGCAGTGACATGGGACCCTGCTTGACTCCTTGTGCCTTTCACATCTTAATTTCTCCTGAGAAAAATGCTTGACAAAAAGCTTTAAAAAAAATCCCCTGAACTCTAGAGACCAGGATCTGTCTGCTTTTGGATTGTGTCTGTCAGTGGATGATTTCCAAGCTCTCATGTTGCTGTGAATTCCAGTTTACACCTTTTAAAAGTGCTCCTTCTGGCTTGGCTTGCTCTCCTCCAGGGCTTGGTCTCAGCTCTGAGCCCATCTCAATCACATGCTTAACCTGCCTTTGCTGCCTCTTCCAAGTATTGCTTTACACTAAAAAGCAGGGGAAAAAGCCCCAAACAAAACAAAAAGCCCTGGCACCGGTTGCTAATTTCCCTTCCTCTGTCAAGATTACGCTAGTAGCTCTGAGTAATTTGGTCTCCTTTTCTCAAGGGAGTAGGACTGAAATAATCCAATGTTTATTTTTATACAAATTCTCACAGTGCTACAATGTTTCAGAGACTTCCTGGGATGTTTCTAGTTTTTTCACAGGCTAAAAGGCCATTCTCAGAGGTAGCTCCTTCATGTAAACCTAAAAATGGCACTTTCCCACAATACAGCTTATCAGGAAGTTTAAAGTTCAATAGTCTCTCTCTTGCACTCTCTCCCTGTCTCACACACATGAAAGTAAGAAATAAAAAATGAAGGGGCTGTTCCAGTTCTGCTGAGAGCTGCCTTTCAATCATTTCATTTCGGTGTGCTGACTGATTCTCGCCGTATGATGGGACCCGTGATGGTCTAAAGACAGCAGTGAGGCAAAACCTGTAGGGAAAGAGAGCAGCTTTTATTCAGTAAGTTTTGATTTATCCACGCAGTAGCTGGTGAGGGAAAACAAGATGCCCTCAGCGTTCCTCATGCTTTGGATTTATGGACATACCCCCATACGGGCATAGGCACAAAATTAATTTCCATACCACGGCATTAAAACCAGAATGGCTTGATTCTGCTATCTCTAAAATGCCTTACGATGGTTTCATTAAGAGGGACTGGATGAAACGCTGTGTAAATTGGGTACTCTGAGGGTGGGATTTCCTGGACTGTTTGGGTTGGTTTTAATTCTGATTACTTTCTTTTAACCCCAGGGTGATTGCCAGTAAGACTGTTGAATTGGAGGACAACCGGGTTAGTGACGGCCAGGTTTGAAAACCTGGGGTAAAGCCCTGGTCCTCCTGTTGTCCTTCCTTTCTCATGTAGAGGGATAAGTATCCTTGCGTGAATACAGATTAGTCGCATAAGTGCTGGTTCATAGAAAGAGAAGCTCCACTCCTTTCCCGGTGCTTTGTGCGAGTTCTCATTATACCGCAGACGCATTGGAAAGAGATGGCTTCTCGCTTCCTCAAAGTTTCAGCCCTGGTTGTGGTTGCTTGATTACTTATTTCCGCCCCAGGGACCCTTGCTGTTAGGATTGTTGTTAAACAAAACTGCCTTGCTGGCATTGTGTTCTGACAAACAATTTACACCTCTGTAAACTGATTAGTGCAGTGGTTTTATCTTGACAGCTAATCCTTGTGTCACATTTTCAAGAACAGCTGAGGAGGACTTTTCTGTGCCCAAAGAAACAGGTCTGCCCGGTGAGACTAAGGAAGGTGTAACACGAATTACGTAAAATGGAAAAAGTCTTGGCTTTGCAATCATTTCAGACATCTAAAGGCCTGCAGACCACCTAAGTCTAGGAAAAAATTACCTTACTACAAATATTTCTCGTAAAACAGGAACCAGCAGAACAAAAGCAGAAATCCAATATTTTTTTCTCTGGTAGACTACAGCACATCATTTGGAAGAGGGAAAAGAGAGACCTCATGGGTACTCTACGTTCTGGACATCATTGAAAGGGGATGTGACAACGATGGGGCATTTCAAACCTCCGGCAGCCACTGTACAGCACCAGAACGAGCAGGTGGTGGCAGACTGGTGGTGTTGCAATAGCCCAAACCGTGAGGATCTCACCTTGGCAGAGGTGAGGTGTCCCATGAGAAAATGGGTTTGCCAGCTTGTGTAGTAACCTATGTTGGGAACGGAAAAGTGAGTAAAACCCGCAGAGCTCAAAGCAGAAGCCTGTAAACCCCAAGTTTGTTCCAGCTACATCGCTTGTCTCAGATGGAGACAGGAAAGGAAAAATTGCAGGGTAACTGGCCACAGTAGGAATAGGGAAAAAAAGTCAAAAAGAGCCTCAGCACAATGATAGGACAATGAAAACAAGAGGAAGGCAAAAAGGCAATGCTAAATTCACATTTAATAAAGGAAGCAACTATGCCTAGGTTGCCTTTGGAAACCAGATGAAAGCTGCCATTTTGGTGTGTCTAAATAGACAAGGAAATGGAATATCAGCTTCAGATACTATGAATAAAACTAAATTCAAAATTCAAACTCTCACCTTCATGAAAAATTCTATTTTTTTGGTATTCTGAGTACAAATCACCAAACTGAACAACCAAAGAGAGTTAAGCAACAGACTCTATTTCACCCAGCTAGAATAGGTAGTAGGCCTAATCTCTTCTAATTTCAGCCATTTTTTTAATGTTTAAGAATAGGATTTAACTTGCTGAATTGCAGCTGTCTTGAAGCTGTGTGTGTGTCTAGCCTCAGCTAACGGTGCAGGTCTTTCCACAGGTGGGGAAAGACAAAGGCGTCTCCATAGGTCGACTCTTTCACAGAGCCACCTAGGCTGACACAAAACCCGCTCTTTGATCAGTCAAAATGGCTTTGCAGTGGTAACCACAAAACAAAGAAATATACTCTGCTGGGTTTCAGCCGCTCAGTGGAAAATTTCAAAATAAATTAAAAAAAAAAAGATCAAGTGAAAAACAGACTTTCAAAATGTCTTCCTGAATAAGTCCACAGCGCTGTTTAACAACAATCGAAATGCTTTTTGTTCAATAGTTCCAAAACATTTCTTCTTGAACTTTCCCAAGTCTTGGCAAACTCCAGAGGTGGCACCTGGAGCATCTGGGTTTCCAGGTCTGGCCAGTCGGCAGCTGGGAGCCTGGGACATGGGGGATCTCAGTCTCTTTAGCGGTATATCAGGTGAACAGGCAGCAAGTCACATGGGATAATTTTAGAAACCTGCCTGAGCAAGAGGCTTTCAAAACTGGCACAGCTGCCAGTTTCCTTGGCTTCAACCAGAACTTCATTAAAATCATTCTGTTCCCATGCAGCAGCTACATTTTGACAAATCAGCATTTTCCAGTGGGAAGAAGAAAAACAAAAACATTGAGTTGGAACAGTTGCAGTCATTTCTAGTAACAATCAAATGTGAGATGGTAAATTGGAGAACAGCTCTAGCAGTGGACGTACATCGCAGCACTGCTGAGCACGGCAACCTACCACATCAGGTGGCGTTCACTCAGCTCTTGTGTTGATCCTTATCTGTTGCCTCTGCCAAAATACATGCGTGAAATGGTAAGGAAACAATCCTTTGCTTCTTGATGACATTCATTTCCATGTTTACTATGTAGATTTCATAAAATGACATAAACTTGCGGGTTATATAGAGAGGCCATCTTCTTCAGCCCTTTCTTAGTGCTTTTTTGTGCACTGAAATGTCAAACCATCTATTGTTTGTTACTCTCGATGGGACGTACAAAATTCCCACCCAGAGTTTCCCCATGCACTCAGTGCCCTTATACTTTACTTGATGAAAACAGAACCTCTCATCAAGCCAGAAAGGTAACATGCACTTCTAAAAAATGCTTTGGGAAATAGGAGCCAGGTTCTTTGTGCGTTATCAGTCTCTGGTGATGAGGAGGTAAAATAAAGCAGACAATAAAGCAGACACTGCTCCTTAGAAAGTTGAACAAGGAGCCATTTCCAGCTGTTCTCTCGGCTGATCAGTAATCTTGTTAGAGATAATTATGAATACATTCAAAGGTAATTATAGCAGAAACCTATTTTACGTGCAAGCGGTTGCCCTTATGGTAGTGTAAGAGACTTTGGATCAGTCACCAAAGACATAAACATCTGAATTTGACTTAAAGCTGCTGTTAATACAAAAGGCAAAAAAGCCATCAGGGACCCCTGGCATGCCCACCTCGTGCAGATTTTTATTTCCTGTAGCCATGAAAGTAGCTCTGCTTCAGGAGCAAAACTGCAGGATATGGCCGAATTTTTGACCAAACTGTCATCCATAGCTCTACACTGTCAGCTCTGTCAGAGAAGGTATTCTCTCCTCTTAAGCTCTGATTCCTTCTTAACGTATTTGGCAAAAAAATAAAATAAAATAGGAAGTTCTTAGAAAGCTTGGATTCAAAATAGTGCATCAAAACTACTGGTTTAGAAAAGATACTTGAGCTGGTATTTGCATTCTTTTCTCTCAAGGTTATTGCTCTGAGCGTCTACACAGAAGAGTCTTTTTCTTTTTTCTTTTTTTTTTTTTTTTTTTCCCCATGAGTTAAAAGACAATTAGGTTTACAATTTTTTGCATTATGGTAGCATATTTGATGCTTCCTCATAAAATCAGAGGGCTATTGTATCAGAGAAGGAGACAGTCCCAACAGTTAAGCTGCTGCAACTGAAAAGCATAGACAAAACTTTGGGAGAAGGGGATATTGTATTATTGTGTATCGCGCTATTACAGACAGGGAGCTGAGACATAAAGAGACGGAATAAATTGACCAAAGCCGCACAGGAAGTCTGTGATAGACACAAGAATTAAACACAGATCTCCCAGCCCTCGGTGTGGTTCTCCAGTCCTGAAACTATTGTTCCTCTCTCCCTTGTCTACTAATTGGATCCATAGGCACCTTCTATCACTGACTTCTGCTAACTATTGCGCCTCTAGGTAAAGCACCCACACTTTTATTTGAGTGCTGATACTAAACTTTAATAACTAGGGCATTCTTCCACTTTTTTTTTTTTTTTTATTTTTTTTTTTTTTTATTCCTGGTGCCTGACAATAATGGCTCAGTAATTACTGAACTAATGTTATCAATTCCAACAGATATCACATTTATTAAACAGAAAATGCTATGTTGCTGTTCATCAGTTAGGAATGTGTATAATTGAAACATGAAAATGAAGTCTGTACGAATATGTGTGATTCATCATGAATTCTGCAAGCCCTACACTAACTCTTCTTTTCTTAATTAAGCTGTCAAATGGAAAACTTATAATTAATGCAACAGCATATTTTGTAGGAGTCCTTTTCTACCCCCATATAAAGCTCGATTCAGCAGAAACATTACAAGGATTACATGCGTGGATTGGGCACCCTTGTCTTATTAAGCAAAAAATTTTGCTTTCCTGCATGACTATTTTTAGTCCATTCCACCAGGATCTTCAGCAAAAAACGAACATGGGATTGAGACTCACTCATTATTTTCTTCTGTCCCTTTCTATATACAGGTAGTGATTCACTTGCTATGAGAAACTCATGTTACAGGCCTACCAGAGTATTGAGTCCAGTAAATGAAGACTATGGTGACAGACATAGAATCAGCACAGTTTCTTAACTGCCCTGTGCAGGATGAGCAGATCGGCTCCTGGCCTGGATCTGGACTGATGCTCACAGTCAGGCTTCCCTTAGGACATCTGCACTTGGGACAGCTCGGGGGTTTGGGTGTTGATTTTAACACCTGAACCTCCTCGACCCACAGGTTCAGGTGGTGCTGGGCTTGGCTCCGCTTCTCATTCCGGCACGACAGTTAAAATGAGCTTTTCACTTGCTGCGCATCTTTCCCAGGTGGGATCAGAGATGCCAAATTGAAGACCCCGTCTGCTCTGCATGTATGGTAGAGATAACACAGTCCTTTCCCTGTGCAGGGTTTCCACACTGAATTTCACTGGCACTTGTCTGTAGGCAGCTTATGAAGCACCTTGCTGTGTTGCGCGCCCTGCTAGTCATAAAAGATAGTGCTTTAAAAGTAATCTCTTTGGCCTTTCGTGCAAGGAGATGAGTGTTTTAAGGAATACTTACATTTTCCACTGTAAAGTAATAACCTGCAGCATGCCATTTTCCAGGCAGGGGTTGGGAGGACAGGTCAACCTCCTGAGCCCATCCAGGCAGCCCCGCAGGCGGGGGTCAAGAACCTCCATCCAGGGATGCCTCTGCCTGCTCCACCACCAACTGCAGCCTGCATGCTCTTGGTCATTCATCCTCTGGTTGTGGTTGTTTTGCTTGTAATTTCTTATAATAGCCCCAGATTACACGGAGCAATGCCAGTTACCATCGACTGGGGTGGGGCGGTGGGCACAGCACAGGAAGAGACTTTTCTCCTCTTGCAACATCAAAGCCACAAGATTTCCATATGCTTTTTTTTTTTTTTCCCCCCTCTTATACTTTACATCTGATTACAACTGTTTTCACTTCAGTGCCAAAAGAGAATACCTAAAACAGTGTAGAAGAGGAAGACACAGGGGTTTGTGGGCACTTGCAGCTGCCAAATAGAGCAGCTGTAATGCTGCGGGTGCTTGGGAAACCAATTAGAAACACATGGAGTGACAAAAAAATGTATGTAACATAAGATTAGCACAGTGAATGCAGCCACACTGTGTGAAACTTAGGCAAGCTAGGGCTGGCTGGCACCAAGGATCAGTGAAAGTAAAATGCAGTTATGATGCCTCAAAAAGAAATTGAACATTAGTGCTGGGAAATAAGGAAATATTCTCACTGTGATCCTAACTGGGGCTTAAGTACACGGATACATCAATGTCAAGAAAATTGTTTTTAAAAGTTAAGTATGTTAAAAGCAAGTCTGGTGTTCACAAGTGGGTTCTGTGGGAAAACTGTTACCTTAAAGGGTGCCCTGACTTTTCGCGTGGCACGGGTCAGAAGCTGTGAGTCCAGGCAGAAACTCTTTCTTTGAACCTTTGCTAAGCAATGGATCAGACAAACTGAAGGAAGGTGTTGAGACAAACGTGAGACAGTTCTTCTTAAACAATAAAAAAAAAAAAAAAAAGTCAAGATCTGAAGAATCCTGTATATTCATTAGCTGGCAGTGTATTTTCAGGCACTCTTTTAGAGATATATTTTTTTAATGCATGTGAAATGGTCAAGTCAGGCATTAGTTTATTCAGTTACATAGAGTTGCAGAGGAAAGCTGTGCCTTTCACTGTCTCCATTGTTTATCATCAAGAAGAGAAGGAACTTAAGGCAGAAGTTTTCATTCTGCAGGTAACAGTTGGCAATCCAAGATTTTTGGTCCATCCTGGGGACGACAAAAGACCTAAGATACATTGGTTTTTGAAAGAGACATGGAATGGAGAACTTTTGCTGACGGTGGTCTGATATTTGTAAGTATTACGAGGATTGAATGTCAATGCAACCTTTTAATGCATTTACTTGGTGACAGAACAGAAATGTGGGTAACAGAAAACTGGTTACTCAAAGGAATAACCAGAATGATGGGAGCAGGGACTCCTGGGTGGAAGCACAGATGACATACTTTGCTATTGATGTCCATCCAGCAGTTATCACATTCTAATAAAAAAGATTATTTTTATTTCTATCACGATATTGCACAAGCACATAGAAGAAATTTCCAGGGCCTTATTTTGTAGACTTTGCAGCAGTGCACTGTCGACAGTTTTATTTTTCCTCTCAGGCAAAAAAGAAAAGCCCAATCGTCTCCTCAGTGTTTGCCCTCCTGTAAATCTAACATGGCCAAGCATAGTATAAGTCCTTCAGCAGTCCCCAAACTTATTATTTCATGGCGAGTGAACAGAAAAGAGTTATACACTCTACATGTACTTAGTGAAACATCTGAAGCCCCTTATTTGTTAAGCCAGCTGTGCAAGCTTTGTCTTTGTCCTCCATCCCGCATGTCCACGGCACAAGGTTTAAGTATGTAGGACACTTACTGCTGTTAGCAGAAAATGAGCAGGGAGAACAGGCTGCATTTATCTTCTCCGACTGCAGAATAATAATTATCAAGGAACAAAAATTTATAAGATTTTCACAGTCTTGAAAATTGTCTCCACCTCTACTGCCAGCAGAAAGCATGCTGCATTCAAGACTGACAAGCAAGGGTGAGAGCTTTGCTGAGCAGAATACTTACAGATTTCAGTAATTTGCCTGTTCTGGGGAACGGAAAAGATAGACGGAGGAAAGAGACAGCACTATGGCCCATCTGTGCAAACCAAAAATGCTGCTACTAGGTCAGAACGATTTGTACAACTGCCCCCGATAATTAAATCTATGGCCTCCATAAAGCTTCTTAATGAGAGCGCTTTACTGGCTTGGCCTTACATCGCTAGTAACAATTAATTTGCATTTTAGAATGTTTCTATTTATCTACTGTTTGCGATTTTAGTATTTGTCTTTACAGAGTGAGGTGCAAAAGTCTGATTTGTTTGCTCAGGATTTACTTCTCTAATTTTGACTACCCAGATGGAATAACAACACTTTGAATGAGAATTTTCGTAATATTTCAAAAAGAACGAAAAATGTTTTCCTCGGCACAATTTAAAGTGGTGTTTGGATATGTAGCCCACAGAACTTCGAAAAAACATGCTGATTTTTTGATAGCCTCGCTTTGAAAATCTCATCCTTAGATATTTCTACTGTGAGGAAAAAAATAACCCTTGCGTTTCAAGTCTGTTCTGTGCAGGACATGCTGAAGGTGTGCTCCTGACCCAGTGACCAAATTCCAGCCAGATCCAAAGCAAGAACGCTTTCCTTGAGCCAGTGGAGGCACTCCTAAATGGCAAAGTACAAAAGCTAATCCTCAGAATCCCACTTTCTTTAGAAAAAAAAAAAAAAAACAACAACAACAAAAAATCAGAATACCAGATGCGGATGTTTGCGCAGACATTTGTAGAAGTGAGAATGCGTCTGGCTGTTTGGAGCATTATTTCTGCATCGTGATGTCTTTTGTGCCATGGAACCTGCTGTGAAACCTGCTCTCTGTGTAACAGCTCATATGGAAAGATCAAGGGTGCACTGCTTTGCTGGCATGGCTGCAGGATAAACAGTTCTTAACCAGACTATCACACACTGCTAGAGTTTCTGAACAAGAAGTTATGAAGTTAAAGACACTGGGTTTTGCCCTCATTTAAAAATAAAACAGTGCCGGGAAGAGCTGACTCTGGGGAGGAAAGAGAAGGGGTTGAAATCCACATGTGAACCTGGAAGCAATTTCTCCTGACAGTACCTCGCTCTCTAACCAGTTTGCAAACCCGCACTAGCCGAATAGCACCCTATATTTTGGCAAGAACGATCCACAGTCAGGGAAAAATCGGGATTAGGGTTTTGAGGAGTCCCTTTCCGGTCAGTGTTTCATACTGATATTATTATATTATATATTTTTTATAGATATATATTTTTATATATATTTTACATAATTTTTTATATCTATATGTATCTCCAGCTATTGCTGAACAGGGCAGCTCCATTTTACATGCTAGGAGTTGACGTCTTCTTGCTGGAGGGATTACAGCTTGTTGAGTGCAGATCTTGTTTCACACGGTCTATAGTAAATTAACCAGTAAATTCAGAAATTTATTCTGTCTTAAGGATCAGTTTTACAGGTGGAAAGACCAAGGTGGATAAGTTCTTAATGTTATTTGCTTTAAAAAAGCAGTGAAAAGGAACATAATAGAAAGCGTTAAATCTGCTATGGATTGACTTGTAGATTTGTCCATGAACTGCGATAGGTTTGGGTAATGACTTCTAAATAATTCCTGTTTAACTTCTACAGCACTTTATTGGTCCCATGTCAACAGATGTTCTCGGATATAAGTATTTCCCATGAGTTCTGAGATGGGTAGCATAAAAATCTCAAACCTGAAATAGGCCCAGGATGACCCTTCTTTTGTTTGTTTGTATCTTTGCTCAGAAATGCCCCATGCTTCTCCAAGCCCACGTTTTTAGACACAGTTCCTCCATGTTTTGCACAGAGTTCCGCCATTATTCCTCCTCCACTGAAGAAAGATGATAATAAGACAAATGCCTGGGACGTCTCCCAGAATACACCCAGACCTGCCTTTTCCTGCTACCCATGGTCTCGTGAAGTAGGCACTTGACTATGAGTTATGAGGAAGACGCATCTTCTGATGATAAGGTTGGGTGATAAATGTCCAAAGCCAGCATGGGACACTTCAGAGGAAGTGCCATAAATTTACCGCTGAATCAGATCTAAGGAGGGGAGCTGGGGCTAAAGAATCACAGCTGTCATTTGGCTGTGGGAAACAGTTCAGGGATCATTAGTATTGGTCATTCCCACGAACTTGAGGTTCGCAGTGGGGAATGCCGGGAGGTGACACCGCAATCTGTGCAGATCTCGAATCCCAAAGATGAAAGATTGCCTGTTGTTAATAAACAGGTTACATCGCATGTTCAAAATCAAATGCATTTCCCACTTCTTAGTTTTGCTCTGCTTCTTCTACAAACAGCAAAATTAAAAAAGGTAATTGGTAAAAACGGTGGGGGGTGGGGTGGGGTGGGAAAGAAGGCTAGTTGTTGGAGTTTTCACCTTAAACTTAGTTTAGTACAATGTCATTTTTTGTATAACAATGCCTGGTAGTTGGAAAACGCCGCAGCACAGTCAGGCTTTTAATATTTTATATTACATATCAAGATAAGTCAGAGCTTTTTGGCCAAATGACTTTTAAGAGAAATCTCTTTTCCCAGTATTCCCCCTCCCTCTTCTCTCCCAAATGGTATTGTAGAGAGAAAGTTGGAGAAACGTAAATATCATCTTGTTGGAAAGCAGCAGGGTGGCGTATATCAGATCTCTAAGTGACTGATGGCATTAGTATTTTGACTGTATACTTTATAGAGAGCAGCACAAAAAATACTCTTTGCCCTGCAATGGTTGATTTTGATGATATTCTTTCCAGGCTTGACTGTAATTGTGCCTCAAAAGAGAATGGGCAGGGCTGTTAGTAACTAGGACAGACCCATCAAGTACCAGGGTTGAGGTGCTGCTGCAGAGTGCGCGGTGTTTTTGTGGGACAGAGTTAATTACGCCGTCCCAGGGAGCTGTGTGGGTCTAACTGGGACACGGAGATAAACCCTTTGGGCGCTTCGTTTCTGCTGTCACCCCAGCAGAAGGACAGGCCGTGGGAAAGCAGCTTCCTAGGGGAAGAAAAGTAAAACATCTCGGTCTTCTTGTCAGCACAGGTGATGGACTGCTATTATTACTATTTTATAACAAAAAAGCAGAGAGGAAAGAGGAGAAAAGGACTGTATGAAGGACAAAGCCGGGAATCACTCAGTAGCACCACAGCAGATGATTTGATCTCGCTTTGTCTGCAATTCAAATGTCTCAGGGTTTTTTGTTTAACGGCTTTCTCCTAACGTGGAATAGGTTTTCTCTTTTCTGCTGCAAAAATATAGAAACCATTTCCAGAGTAATACATGTTTCCTTGTAAAAAGCCGAGGCAAATCACAGGAGAAGGCCAGCATCTCAGTCCCCAGGTGTTCAGTTTCCCAACTCTGCAATCCTACCGCAGTTTGAGCACCCTGAGCGGGACGTGCTTCGTAATATCGGAGAGAGGCTCAGAGGCACGGACGGCTGAATTATTTAAACATATATATGTTCTTAAACACATCTAGAGAGTCGGGGTCTGAACGACCTGTTCCCACTTTCAAAAGTAGCCCAGGCACTTTGTATGTGAAAGCCTCTTTGAAAGTAAACAGCACGTGGGTTTCTGGGTGTTGCAATCACTTCCCATTCCACGCGTAACTTTCTGGCTTTCCTGAATGAAACTAGAATAGGGCCTTCGGCAAAAAAGCTGACTCAAAAGCACCGAAGAGGCAGTAGTGCTGGTGTAACTTCCTTATTTTAATGAAGGCTTCTGCTTAAAAACACATTCTGTGATACCTCTGGAGTTTAATCTACATGTTATAATTAATCCTTACCCGTAGAGACAATAGGCTGGATAAAATATTGAGTCCGTGGTTTTGGAACTGCTTTTTCATTTTCTTTTTTATTTTTTAAAGATTTTTACTTAAATTAAGTAAAGGGAAACAAAATAAAAGCTTCCGGCTTTATTTCTCCATAGTCCTGATAAAAAGTAGGATATCTGTGCTGCAGGAAACCCTTGTATTTTGACACTTGTTTCGTATTGGGACAAGAAGACGAAATATTGAAACTTTTCACTGCTTCAGACAGTAATACTTTCTGAAAGGATGGGTTTTGTTTGTTTTTTTTTTTTTTCTCATTCAAAGCCTATTGACCAGCCCAAGATTTGAGCTACTTTCAGTTTAGCCTGAGAATGAAGTGGCACCAGCTGATCTCAGAAACGTAGGCTTGGACCTCCGCTTCATCCTGAGCGAGCAGCCTCCTGTGCTTGGGTGGAGATCCACGAAATTTGCTGAACTAATGGATCTGAAGGCAGCAGTAGTTTTAGGGAGCAAGAAACCAGGCTAATTGCCCCAGGCCATGGTAGGACGAGCAGTAGTCCTAGCTTGCTAGTGGTACAAGCATTTATTAAGGGACTGCAAAGAGAAAGGGGGCAGTGCTTTAGTCCCTGCCAGGCTGAATCACAAATCCCTACCACCTTTGCCTGGACCACCAGGTCTAAGGCAATTATACAACAAATATTGCTTTTGTGTTTTATACAGCAGAATGGGAGAGGAGGTCAATGGCAAAACCTGTCCGCCATTGCAATACTGGCTTTACACGGTGAAAAAAACAACCCTCAAGTATTTGTTTCTACCTAGGCTACTCTCACTAAAACTTATTTACAAATATTTTTCTGTGCTAAAATTATTTTAAACCCTACTATTTATTAAACATTTGCAATGTGTTTTATAACAAACAGTCTAGGTGCCAACATATCAAACAAATACGAAACTCCTGTGCATCAGAAAAGAGCCCAGGTATTCAAAAAATGCTTCAATTTATGTTTTAAATGCCGTAATCTCAGCACATGAATTGTTCTGGCATCTATCAAAACAAACAAGCAAACAAATAAGAGAAAAAAGAAAAAGATGAAAAATTCAACGTCAACAGGTAAGAAGAAGCATGGAAAATAAAACAGAAAGGGACTGAGATAGAAGGAAGCTGTAGATTGCTCCTGTCTTTAATCCAGGTTTCCTTCAGGCATCCTTATCTTTCCAATTCTGGAAAAAATATCCCAATGGACTCATATTTTCTTGTGCTTTGCCACTTCTGTGTGTGATCCTTGCTTTTTCAGGAAAACCTGCAGGTGACTACATGCCATGCTGTAGAGAGGAGGCTAAAAGATGGCACGTTTTCCCATGCATGAGAACCCTCCACTTTTTGTGAACAGATCCTTTGATAATCTCCTTTGGTACAATGTCAATCTGTAATTGTTGTGTATTTGATCCACTAACAAAACATCTGTTTTGAGGTTCTGTGGATTTTCTGGAATCAAGCTAATTCTTCTTTTAAAGACATTTGAAATAATAATTTATGGTCCAAACACAGTTGGAAAGTTTAGGTTTTTCTTTGACTCCTTTATCATTGATATCGGAGATAATTTTCAGTTAAAATTTGTTTCTCTGCTTTGCAGCCCAAAGATGATGCACTTCTCCTGAACAAGACATAGTCACATCCAGTATGTGATAGTTATTGCCAAATCTTTTGCTGAATTTTTGCTCTATTGCAGCAACTCTACTATGGGTAGGAGAAAAAGTCTCTAATAGTAGTATTTACAAGGACCTCTTCCAGTTCCTTTTCTAAGTTCTGGGTTTATTTTCTTTGCCTGGTGCTTGAAGGTCTACATGTAATGATTACTGATTTGCCTAATTAGGGAACGATAATTTGGTCCCTGCTGAATGAAGGGCAATGGGCAAACCTGCATATGGCTGCAGTGAAGTTGTTAGAGAAGCCAGGCTTTCCTTCGCACATGAGCTGAGTTTACCATGCAGTTGCTTAGCTCGACATTTAAGTCTGTCCTAACAGATGGAGCGGTTTTTGTTTGCTAGTCCGTGGTGTTGATCTGCAGTGCCTCACTCGCAGCTGCTACGTGGTGAGGACCAGGGATATCTGCTGCTCCTAGACCTTCTCCACCGTGATGTCTCTACTATCCCATGAGCTTCTGGAGCCACAGCAGTCAGTCAGGACTCTCCAGGGTTTAGCAAAAGTTTAGTTAGTGAAGGGACCTGGCTGGCTTGGATGGGTTCAGCTTCCTCCCTTGCTTCAAAGCCATCGGGGACACGGCTGTGTGCTGTGAGGAGCCCTTCCATGGGTGAGCACAGCAGCCCTGTCGATAGCTTGTGTAAAAAGATCGTCCCCCTGTGGGAATACTTTTGAAAAAAAAGAAAGAAAATCTTTAATTTTGTTTGGTTTTTTTGGAGGATGACAATGACATGAAGATGGCCAGATGAGAGAGAAGGTGCTCAGCTTGAATGCTTTGCTGCTGCTGAAAGAAATCCCCCGTTCCCCTGCTTGGAGCTGCGTGCTCCCACCTTCCCTGGCATTGTCTCATCCCAGGGACTTGCTGGACTTGCCAGACTGGCAGAATATAGAAGGGTAACTTTCTGCAACTCTAGCGAGATGAATTTGTTGAGATAAAAGGTCAGGTCAGCACAAGAGGGGCAAGGCAGTGCTCACGGGGCAGGGTCGGGGGTGGAGGGGGAAGGTCCTTCCTTTTCAGGACTGAGCCCTTAAACAGGCTGAGCTATTTTGTCTGTGCTGCCTGGGAGATGGGGTGATCAAGCTGAATTTCGCGTTATGCACTGGTACGCGCATACAGTGGTATCCACTGTAACTAGTGGAATTATTGCTTTTTTCTGAGATCTCCTGTTGATGGTTTGTTGTTTTGTTGTCATTTTTTTTTTTTTTTTTTTTTTTCTGAAACATAGTGATACTCTACACGCTTTAAATGAGAAATATAAGCAAAAGAAAAAGTTGGCTTTTCCTACGGACAAGCCAGCTTTGATGGGGAAAACTCAAGCTTCAGCCTTCACCTCTATTTTGGCTTCCCGGGGACAAAGCAGGCTCTTAATCCCTCCCAGCATAATGCCAAGCGTGCAAGATCCTGATGGCACCTCAAGGTACTATCCGTGACTGCATGACCATTCGCATTGCAACACAGCAAAGAGCTGCTCTTCAGCATTTGCTACGTAATTTAGCCGTAATTCAAAATGCTGCGTGATATTTTTGGGATCACGCATTGGAGGGTAACTAGCTTCTCCAGCCCTTGACGGCTTACTCACCCTGCAAGGCAGCAGTTTGAGATATCAGCCGTCGACTCCTTAATTGTACCTCTCTTACCCTTTCACCCTCAGAACCTCTGTGTCTGCCCTGCAGCTGGAAAGATGGAGAGATTTTTTCTGAGGCTGTAGCTGTGCTAACCATACAGATAGTCTATGTCATACGCTAGTGCAAGCTGACGCTGTGGTGCTGTAACATCCAAAGTTGGAAGAAAATGTAGCCTTTGTGGCGTTTTTAAGTCAAGGAACAAGAAGGAGCGCTTTTTTTCACTCTTTTTTTTTTTTTTTTTTTTTTTCACTGTTAAACTACTCTTGGAAATCAAAACACGCTGGTGGTATTTTGGGAAAGGGTTCATTAAAAGTGAATTCAGTGACCATAAATCAAGTTTTGCACAAGAATTCGGCTGTGTATAAGTTTGCTGAATCCGCATGATAAACAGTTACAAGACGCAAGATTGCTAGAGAAGGGTGTGTGGTTGGGGTAGAGGGGAGTGCGGACAACTGCACAAGAAAATCAACTATGGGCAGTGTACACCCTTTTTATTCTCACTCATAAGGCCAGTACACATGTTCACAGCGAGCATTACACAGGGCTGTATTTATTAAGACACACAATTCTTTCATTTGGCTGGTCCCTGTAGCAAAACCACAATGCCACCACAGAAGAGACGGGCCCAATCATGCTCACCTCGGCTGCCCTTTCAGCCACCACAACCCCTGCTTCCCCCGAACAAAAAGGCAAAAATGTTGTTGTTTGCATAGCCTAAAAACAGATTGTGCCTTAGGAAAATAGCCAGAGGAAAAAACTACTTCAGAAATACTGAGAAAAGGCTAAAAGATGTTATGTAGCCCTCAGCTATGCACTCCCTGCAGAAAAGATTTTTGTTTGAAAGCCACGTGTAAATCCATAGCATGTTTATAGAGCTATTGGTGCTTTAAATTTAATTCTCCTGTGCATGTTGTTGTATGTGGGGATTTTATTTTACATAGGCTACGGCTGCTGTAGGTAACAGGATGCCGGTATTGTAATTATGGTCAATGCTGCAGCATTTCGGTCAATAGACTGTGGTGCTGCTTAGGCATGCTGAGAGGATTAAGAGACAAATGTCATGGATTATCTGTTACGAGAGGGCTGTTTTGAAAAACACATGGAACAGTAGGACTTGAGCAGCAGAATTTCTTCTGACTTATCCTTTCCTTTGCACTTACCCGTCTTTCTTTTCTGCCTGTGTTTCTCCCCTCTTTTTCTCCCTTGTCTCGCATTTCCTCTCCCCTTACTTAATTTCAGCTACATAATTACTCTTTTTTCTTCATCAGCTCTCCTTCTTTTTCTTATTTACGTACCCTGATTCATTTTCAGAGGTAGGATGTTAGACAACAGTTAAACCTAGACAATTCTTGGAGACCCGCTTCAGGAGGTGGCTCCAGAGCTAGATACCTCAACTGCGGAGGTCAACCATCAGCTGGATGACCTCAGAGGGGCAACACCAGTATGTCCATGGCAGATAGTGTGCTAAATGTAGCCTGCCGTGCTCGGAGGTGTGGTGTCCCTTTTATTTTGCCCCATAGGTCTATGGCTTCAACTTCATAGGGACAGGGAGTTTGGTCACGCAAAGAGTCCCTGAGATGGTGTAGCCCCATAGACAGTAATAGGGAATTGATTCAGCAACTTTTTACACGTGCATAACATTGCTCTGGATCATAGTGCAGATAATCAGAATGGCAGTTCAGAAGAGTTTGACTGTGAGGCCTTGAAGTCGCAGTTCTTATCAAATAAGGCTATTGTTGAAACACATTTCTACATTTTAAAAATATTTAGCCTACATAATAAATCTCTGTTTAAAGTTCTGCTAAACGCCCCTTTCTGCCTTTCATTCTAATAATAAATAAATTGTTTGCCTAACATTTGGGGAGATGTTTATTTTTTTCCATTGCAGAAGAAATTCTCATGGAAAACACATTAGCAGCCTTGGAACAAAAGGCGCAGAATGGGGAATTTCCCAGTGCATTCCACTGCCTGATTGTTCTGCTCCGTGTTGAGAACCAGTTGGTGTGCTCATTTATAACTACATGTTTTTGTAGACAGTCATCGGGCTGCTGAGTGGAAAACACAACAAGAGCTTGCACGGGCAAAGCGCATCTTGAGAAGAGCCCAGCTGAGTGTTTGGATCGCGTGCTTGCTTAGCCGTCCCTGTGTGGATTCAGTATATCCTGAAAGCACTGAGAGCTGGGATACCTGGCCCCGTGGGAAGTATTTTGTCATTACAGCCCGTCACAGGAAGGTACAGGGGTGCTATATGTTTTCTGAGACACAGCAATTCCTGCGATTATTAGGTTATTTGACTGGGATGGCACAGTACATTATTTTTAGTAGTTCACATAACTGGTAGGAAAAGAGGCCCCAGGTTTCATTTGGAAGATGGAGAGAACTCTCCTAGCATGAGAAGGATGGTTCCTTTCTGGCTGCCACGATAAGAGGTACCAGACCTGTGTCACTATACTTCAGCTACTTTTGCCAAGTCAGAAAACCACCCAGAGGTTAGGTGGCTGAGAGGTGGCGTGTCTCTTGTCCTTGTAGCAATTACTCCGCCCTCAAGTCCTTGGCCCTTCATGGAGAGGGCAGAGTATGATGTCGGTAGGGATGTCAGAGGCAGCACAACTGCTGAGTAAACCAGATTACTGCACTTGGAGGCTGCTGAATGCTCCTTCTATAGGATCAATTTTTGTGGGCAGTTTAAGCCAACTAATAGATTTGGTATATCTAAAGTCTCAGTGGTGTGGATACAGTCACACGCGCTATCATGTCTGAAAGTTTCTGTAGAAAAAGTGCAATTACTCCTTCTAGAAAACCGGTTAAGATGCCTCTGTAGATACCTACAGAGAGCTTTCTTCACCCTCTGTCCTCTGGCAACGTCACCTCTCGGAGAGGGAAAGCACGAGCTGCAGAAATCTTAGTATTTTCTTTTTTTTGGCACGGCCGGTGTATGAATTCTTCATTCTATGTTATCTTCCCCCCTGTGATCCGGTGTGCGTTCAGCGCCTTAACGCTCCAATGTGTGCAGCAGTTTGTCTTCCCACCCCGGCGGTGTGTGACGGTTGTCGTCTCCCTGTAGGCTCGGAGCCTTTGTGTGCGATCGTGTTCCTGCCGCCCCGTGAGTCAACTCCTGGCGACGCTTCCCGAGGCACAGACGGAGTCAACGCTACGTGTGCGAGGGAGCGTGACCGACTCCTGACGTCTCTCCATCAGGGCCGCACGCAGCCCCTGCGTCCCGCCGGGTGGGCGCGGGGGACGCGGGGAGCGCTAGCGGCGGCGCTGGGGCAGGTGTCCACCTTTCAGGAGGCGTTTGCAGGAGCAGAGCCACAGTAAGCAATTACGCCTATATTTCAGAATAAACATGTTCTGAATGCTGATGAATGAACCAAACAGCTGAATTGTGTAATTTGGAAACGTGGCCACTCTACCCCTTCAGTAATTAATTTACTCCTGTGCCCTGTGCCAAGTTCCCAAGCACAAGGAGAGCTTTCTGGCTGCCGCAAGGTGTGGCGGACTGAGACGCTCTGTGCCACAAATTCCTCGGCCAGTTAGTGCCCTTTAGGGAAACTTGCCCTGGCAGTTCAGCAGTGCTTTCTGCACAGCAAATACTCTGCAAAGGGTTGGGATGAGTACGAAGCCCCACTGCTCAGAGAACTAGAGAAGTCTTCACCCACTGCCTGAGTCCTCTGCCCTGTGACTGGCTCTGCCTGGCAGGTAACAGGGCGGAAAGCCGAAACTCAGACCCTGCCGCCATCCGGGTGGTAAATTATCACCTTCCCACTTTCTGCTAACTTCATTTGCTTCCTGCGAGTGTACTAGAATAGGGTCACAGGAAACCAGGCTGCACGGAGAAGTCCAGTGAAAAATGGAAGTGGGGTATTTTTCACCCAGGAATGAAAGTTGGAAAGAGTTCAGGATGCAAAGGCAGGCTGGAGAGGCACGGTGCGGTGTGTCGGCAGCAGAGCAGCTTAGCTTTGTGTGTGCAGGGGGCCAGAGACGCAAAAACAAGCTGCCGGGAGGTATTTCTTCAGCAAGGTCTCCGGGCCAAATCTTTGGCCACAAAGCAGCGTTGCGAAAAGTGACCTTACAGCTTAAGAGGGCAACTCCTGTCACTCAGAGACGCTTCATCTTGGTGTGGCCGGCTCCGTCCGTTTTCCTGACAGGCTCTAAATGCAGGGGGCGAAACGCCTGGGAGCATAAAGGAGACACCTTTCAGCGGGGAAGGAGCCCGACAGCGGTTTGAAGGGAAAGGTCTGAAGTTCAATACATGCTCTGATGTCTGAGTGGTGCGCTCCTCAGGGGTCCAAACCTGCTGGTGTAAAGTAGAACATCTTTATAGCAGCTCTAATTTGTGCTGATGGCTGAGTTGGCCTCCGGCCAACGCAAAGTTGGGGCAAGCAGAAGGAAGGCTTGCAATCACCTCTTCCTCTCCACCAGAGCCGTCGCTGTGCCGAGCATAAGCTTGGCTCAGTGTGGGACTGTGTCACTGAATGCTTCATAACAGAACGCATCGGGTCCAAAGCATGCATTCTGGTCTATCAGATAAGCAATATGCCTTTTTAAAATTGTCACCGGCACCTTTATACATGCCAATTCTGGTGATAATTGCTGAATTTCTACATTTAGAGGAAGCAAGCGCTTCATTAATATCACAATGTGCTATTGTTTATTGCACGTGTTCGGTTCCTTCTAAATATAGAATTTAGGTAATTATCACTGTGGCTATTTATTTACTCATTACAGTTCAAATGTAGATACATAAGATCTTGCGGTAATATTTATTTTTAAAAGTTTGGAATCTCTGAAAAATCTCTCCCTTAGATGGGTTCAGCTCTTAGCTTCCTATAAAAATTTCATATCGCATTTTTGGACGGCCATCTGGTTTGTTGAAGCCTGGAAAATCTGCCTTACACCAACGCAGAAATTTTGCTTAAAAAAAAAAAAAAAAAAAAAACACACAAAAAAAACGCCACCACAACACCCAACCCTCAAAGAAATCAAAGGGCTTTTTGCTGCATTTGTAGCAATTAAAATAACTTTGTATCTATCTTTTGTTAGTCTTTATTACTGAAAGATTGCAAGCGCTTCACAAAATTAACATATGGAAAATAGTCCAGGAGATACTTGTGTTTTTATTCTGTTGTATTAGTGGTGAGAATACACTTGGTTTTTGTCTAAAATATGAAGGAAACTTGCACTTGGTCTACGACAAGCTTCAGTTGCCCTGTGCAAGGCATGGCAACCATACCCGTACTTACAAGGTCTGGCTGGTCAGGAGTTGACTAGAAAGGCAAGAGGCTCACGAATTTCGAATTTTGGACTACTTATAAGTTCTGCTTTATTCTCGCAGCACAGTGTTGGGTTTTTCTAACAACAACTCAGCTCTTGTTCTAACTGAATAGGGCTTGCACCATGTTGTTGCTGGAGAAAATGGTAGATAAAACCCATCGTGAGTACAGCTCCAGAACCGTGTTGCTGTGCAAAGCACAAAGAACAACCTGAAATTGCCCTGTGAGTCCCACTTGGCTGAGTCCCCGGTGACTGCAAAGGTGCTGGCAAGCAAACATGGAGAAGGACAGACATGGACAACGCAACCTCAGGGTGTTTGCGTCTCTGCCTCCTATTGGCAAAGCACAGCCGTGGCTTACCAACACTGAGGCGTTTGGGGGTCTAGCTGTAGGATAGCATCTTCTTGCATTAGACTATGCAAACATCAAAAAAAGGCTCTTGCTGCAAAGAGATTGCACTTGGTCATCTAGTTTAAAAATGCCCATGCCTAGTTGGGAGCTGTGAGAATGAACACGAGATGTTGTGGTGTCTTTAGACTTGATGCCCCTCACAGATTAAATAAGAAGCATCGTTCTGAACTGTGCTTGCTGTTAAAAGCAGAGGTCCTGAACAGCGGCGTATTGACAGTGGCATCGTAGTTGCTGCTCATGGCTCTGATCTGTGAAAGTTGTTGAAAATTTTTGGTGCAGAAGGTACCATTTAATACGTATACCACAAAGGAAAAGCAAGGCAGCAGAAAGAAAGCCAGAACACATCTTTTCGGATAGCTTGACTGAAGTATAGCCTTCAGTAATTTTCCACTTCTGGTGATAGATCACTGTCTTCACTTTTTAGGCAGGTATAATAATTAATTACTGTCAATTATTTATATAGCTCCAGAGAATTGCAAATACTTTCTTGCAAAAAATACAGGTCAGTGGCCCAGGGAACGTTAACATCCACACCAGCATTAACACAGAAAGGATTACCAATCCCGGACAATGGTCTCCTGGGGTGCATTAAAAAAAAACATGGCCAGCAGGTGGAGGGAGGTCATCCTCCCCCTCTACTCTGCCCTGCTGAGGCCACATCTGGAGTACTGTGTCCAGTTCTGGGCTCCCCAGTTCAAGAAGGACAGGGAACTGCTGAAGAGAGTCCAGTGGAGTCTACAAAGGTGATCAAGGGACTGGAGAACCTCTCTCATGAGGAAGTGCTGAGAGACATGGGTCTTTTTGACCTGGAGAAGAGAAGACTGAGAGTGATCTCATCAATGCTTATCAGTATCTACAGGGTGAGTATCAAGAGGATGGGGCCAGGCTCTTTTCAGTGGCGCCCAGAGACAGGACAAGGAGCAATGGGCACAAACTGGAAATTCCATCTCAACATGAGTAAAAACTTCTTTACTTTGAGAGTGCCAGAGCACTGGAACAGGCTGCCCAGAGAGGCTGTGGAGTCTCCTTCTCTCAAAATACTTAAAACCCACCTGGATGCACTCTGGTCAAGCCTGGTCTATGTGAACCTGCTTTGGCGGCGCATTGGACTAGATGATCTCCAGAGGTCCCTTCCAACCCCTACCATTCTGTGATTCTGTGATTCTGCGATTACATTGAACAAACAGTGGAGGGGAAAACTGTGGGTTCCTGGAACAAAAGCTTACAGTGGTCTTGCTGTTCGCTGGTGTAGGTCTGCTGTTGCAGTCAAGATATGGTCAAGACTGTGCGTGCTCTTCATGCAGAGAGTTTCTGAACATGTCCCATGTTCGTGTCTGTAGGACACCCTGCAATGTATTTAAGGGCTAAGCATGCCCAGTGGTTTCCCATGCTGCTGGGAGGGTATATGGATGGGGAGCACACCACGTTCTCAGACTTTCCCTTAAAGACTGTTGCAGATTAAATCCAACAAGACTTGGTAATGGCTTTGGGATTTGCCTATAAAGAACAGGTAATTAGGCCTCTCCTCATGTACACTTACCTTTCATCAAAAAAGAGATTTGAAAGCAATGCCCAAATAGGTGTTAATTGTGTTTTAAAAATACATTTCCTTTGTTTATACTTTTAACAGGTTTGTGCTGACTAATCTTTATTTTTTTTTGCTACTGTACTGACTGATCAGGTCATCAAATTGTTACAAGGTATGTTGTGCTTTTGTTCTTTTTTCTTCTTGTTTTTAGTGGTGAAATGATTATTGTTCTATTCTCTATGTATTTATTCATTGCCTTATGTACATATAGAGAAATAAGCATTCCTGTGAGGCATTGCCTGTTCACGCTGTGGTGCTGTGTTTTGCCTTTCTTTGATGTATGGCATTTAAATTGTTTGCTCACCTCTCTTCTCCCTCCTGCCAACCTCCCATTACCATGAGCTTGTCCTACATTTGTTGGAACATGCTCAATTAGAAACCCTCTTGCTCTTTTTTTTCCGTTCTGTACAATTTCACGTGCATTTTGAGTGTTTCTTTTGCACAACAGCTCTTGTGGTGGCGTTATCAGCACTTTTCTGATTCCTCGAAATTCCAGAGAACCCAGTCATTCTTGGTATAAAAAAAGTGTGCACTTATTGGAAAATTATTTTTTTCCTCCTACAACTCCTTTTTCTTCATTTTTACAACAGAAGATAAAGGATTTAATTTCAGGTTTCTAATTTAACAAATAGTTTGGGAACAGGTTCTTTCACACCAGTTGTCTGTTCCATAATAAGGTAGCCAACTCTCTGGCTGGAGGAGAGGCACTAAGAGACACATTAGTTGTTGTATATGTACACCGTGAACACAGTAAGGTTTTTGACAGTTCCTTACAATTGATCTAAACTAAAGCACCAGGCAGAAAGTAAAAATCTATTTGCAAAATGACGCTCAAAGTGGTTATCAACGGATTTCTGTCAAAATGAGTTTCTGTAAGCATCACTCCTGATCTGGTATTAACGAAAACTGTAAAATCCTGGATGGCCACATGTTGTGTTCGTTAGCTTTGTGCATGAGATGGGAGGTTGGAGGTGTCCTGGAGCCTGGAGTTCAGAAGCGAAAAGTGTCTCGGCAAATTTGCAAAGCCGAGACTCTTGTTGATGCAAAAAATACCTATGTTAGGCAACACTACATATCTGTACATGCCTTCTGTCTGGAGAGAATGAGATACAAGGCTGTGGGGTCAGTTGCAGCTGGAATGAGTTGCCTGCATTATCTTGTTATGAAAAAAAAAAAAAAAGAAAAAAGAAAAGGCAAATCTATAGTGAAACAAAGCTTGTCTATAAGAGATGAGGAAACCATTCTACTCTGGCTGATGACATCATAGTTGAAGGAAAGTCCAATTATTTGTGCCTTGCTCCAAGAAAGTCTGGATTCATGGCTCTTTACATGGCTGTTTGCAGAGAGAGTGATTAGAGATACAGAAAATATGACCTGCTAGGAAAGACTGAATGAATTTGGCTTATGCAGCTTTGGAGGAGATTATGGTGGCAAAGGGTTTTATGAGACACTGGTTTTGCCACAAGAAAGGTGACAAGATTTCCCTGTCCCCAATGAGTAGTTCAAAAAAATAAACATTTAAAGTGCAGCAAGGAAAACTGCCTGGTAGGGTTGGGACAGCAGAAAAGAGAAATACTGGAAAAGATTTCATCCTCTTTCCAGGCAATGCCCTTCATCAAAGATCTTTAGGTGGAAAATTTGGCACAAGTGCCAGGTGTGATGAGGGAGAAGTGGGCTTGCACTGGAGCAGGAGGGTCAACCTGCCACAGTTCCTACTGTTATTAAATTTCTAATAGCGAAACTACGTAGTTGTCACTGACTTGACACTGCCGTATTCAGATGTTTTAAATTCAACCTGATCAATGTAGTTATATTTTTCCTACTGGCTGGTTGAAGATGCCTCCACAGCCTGTGTCTTAATCCAGTCTGAATTGCACCTTGGGGGACTTCAGAGAGACCTTTAGGGGGATGAGAGTGTGTAGTCAATGGGATTGCTCTGTTGAAGTATTTTCCTGTCAACATTCAAACTTCCTTCTTGGGTGTGAGTGAAATTCACCTGCACAGTGAATTTCACCTAAACATCTTACAATGGAGTAAATTATTCCGCTCTGACAAAAGTAGGACAGCTTTGACATGTAGGCGCAAATTCTGGCAGCAAGTGGAATTATCCTAGATTAACGTCAGTGAAGTAATTAGGTGAAAAATATAGAAAACTTTAGAAATAAAGAGTAGTGGTCTTATAAACAATGTTCAAAATCTAGATGTTCCTTGGTAAAGGTTCACCTGTGTTATTGGCTGTTGGTTTTTTTA
Source organism: Sterna hirundo (assembly GCA_009819605.1). Classification (NCBI taxonomy): domain Eukaryota; kingdom Metazoa; phylum Chordata; class Aves; order Charadriiformes; family Laridae; genus Sterna; species Sterna hirundo. The sequence continues at coordinate 3,882,303 of CM020462.1, forward strand.
AAGTTAAAGATTTTTGTCACTCAACATTCTTTAAATTGAAAGTAAAGTCTATAGTTTATATTGAAAAAGATGGATTTGCATGCTTTTTTCAAAAGGAAAGATGTTCATAAAAAATTAAATGTAAATAGATGCATAAACTTGAAAGTTGGAAATGTTGAACATCTGTATTTATGATTTTGCCAGTCTGCTTCCTTTCCCTTATATCAAATTTATTTTCATCACCCACCTGCCTTTGCCCTTTGCTATTGTGATTGTTATCTTGGAAGCCTACATTTTAAAGAAGATTTAAAATTAAGATCAGTTTGTCCCAATTGCCTATTAAAGATTAAAATATTAAGACAAGTATTCTGTGAACAGTGTTAAAGATGAATAAATATTTTCAGTCTGATCAAGTGTGTCCTTCCTTACCTCTCTCTTCAGTGTCAAACAAGGTTCTGTGATCTGTAGGATTAAACTAAACTTCTGCAAATGCTGGTCTTCAAATAATGAATGCTATTAGTTTTGGGAGAAGGTTATGCAAGGAAATGCACTTGGTCAGATTAGAAATTCTGATTTTTCTGACTTTTTTTTTTCCCACTGATAGGTCACTGGAATAAAAAATGCTTTGTTAACACGAAAACAAATGTCAGAGCTTCCAGAATGGGGTATTAAGGCTTTGGTCGGCAATTTGAAAGTAAATACTTTTCTTTTTCCATACTGAATGAATTTAGTGTGTGTTCACTGGGATCAATACTTTTCTATTTACAGAACCAATATCGGAGTAGGATTTTTAGGTTTTATATGGATACAATTAATATATTACTATTATTTTTTTTTTCGCTTCATGGATATTGGGACTAAGTTTGGTGTCACAGGAATATTTCAGGGCAGAGTTTCAGCCTTTCCTTCTCATATTTTTTTTTATAGCTAGTAAGAATAAAATGACAGTATTTGAGTGTGGTGTCCTTATTTAATACATAATTTGCCATTAACAGGCACAAGGTTTATTAGCCTTACGGACGCTGTCTCCTGTGGAGGAACAGCCTCCGTCTCAGTTTTAAATTTGCAGTTCACAGAGCTGGCTGCTAGGTTAGTATGAAACTCCTTAGATGATGCTAGATAATCTGAACATTCTTTATCCTCTGCTGTGTTCGGAAATGAAATGCCATTAGTATTTCGGGTTAGTAAACTCAGGGGGCAGCATCTTCTTAGGGTGTTTGCTCCCAAGGTGCAGCACTATTACAGCTCGGGATCTTTACGCACAAGTTTATTCTGGATGGGGTTAAATTAGCAACTTTGTTTACAAAAATTCCATCCCGCTCTGATCAAACGAAAGCACTCGCCAAATCACAAGTGCATCTTAGTCTTCTTTGTTGACCTTAATGAGGCTTCAAAATTAATCCAGGAAGCATATGGTATTTTTGTTCTTTTAAATAGCCTTTTACCAGCACTCCTCCACACAAAATGTTCCCACACTTACAGGTAATAGAGCCGTAAAAAATAATCCTTAAAAATACAGTAATATCATGGTGGGGAACGCGGTGGGGAGGAGGGAACTGCTAGACTAGGATTGGAGACCTTTGCTTTGTTCTTGGCTCTGCCACCGAATTGCTACATCACAGAGGCAAGTTACGTATCTGTCAGATTTGGTCTCTCCGTGCTGTAAAACTTCCAGATGGCTTTTTTTTTTTTTTTTTTTTCCCTATAGCACCTAGCGCAGTGGTCCTGTAACCTCAGCAAGAATGCATTTGACAAATTATGCGGCACCTTCTCCTCCTTGAATCCGCAAACCCACTCAGAGGGGAGTCCTGCTTACCACGGGCGCTGGTGCCAGAACTGGGTCACCGGCGCTCAGAACTGCTTTGTCTTCTGAGGTATCCCGCACGGCCTCCCGATGGCCGGATTTAGCACAATTTATAGGTTTACACGCACCAAATCTATTTCATGGGACAGCACATTGCAATCACTTTTTCAGGAGAAAGCAGTTAATGTCCAACTGCTGCAATCTGAATTCAAAGTGCAATATTCTTTGTATGTCCAAACATAAAGTCCTAACTTTGCTGGTATGAAAAATACCTTACTACAAAAATCAAGTCCTTCCCTTTGGAAGCAGTGTAGCAGAAACACAAATTCTAGCTTATCTCCTTATTTTATTTTGGCCTGTTTCTTTTCCTTCCTTTTCATTTGATTGCATTTGACCCTTATTTTCATCTGATAAAAATTGTTGAGTGCTTCAGAACTGGCACTCAAAAGCAAGAATCCTCCGGGATGCAAGGCTTTCCGTCACGATGCGCAATCTGCTTCGTGCCACTAATGACAATATAAGACTATTAGAAGCGAGCTGAATAGATGAAGAATAGTCTTTGCATTAGGGTAAGGAGACTGTCACTCTGCTGGCAGCCCCGCGGAGCGTCACACATCAAAGCTACCACACGGAGCTAATACTGCGCTTATCCCACAGCTATTCCAGTGTCCCATATGCACTCACTGTGTGTAGGGTGGATGTGTGTGCATGAGGGGAGCTGACAACGTGCGAGAAGGAGCTGTAGGAGATGAGATGAATGTAACTTTTATCTCTACTTTTTTTCAATAAATAACCCTTGTAATAACAGCATATAGTCAAAGTCTTCGCTTTCTTCCCTTTTTATTTTTTTTTCCTTTTGTTGCCACTCAGTAATTAAAAGTGGAAAGAAAATTTTGCGTTTTAATCTGTTTAGTAAGAAATCAGGGCAAAAGTCCTTAAAAAGTAGGAACAGGGTCTTAAGCAGCTGCCTCAAAAAAGGGTAGTACTGTTATTTGGGTGATGGTGACTATTGAAATTAGGGGTGTTTTCTGAGCTACTGTAGGGTTTTTTCCCCCCCTGAATCACAGAGAAATAATGATTTCGGTTTGTATTTTGTCACTACATACAGCAAGGATGGACTGGTAAAAGAATTTAGATAAAAACAGAAGAGGCTGAATGTGTGGTGATCGTGATGCTGGTAGCAACTTGGTGAATTCTGTAGCCTGACTTGTAAAGTACGTGTAAGTGCAATATTTTGGATGCAAAACATCCAAAGAAATATGACCACGTGGCTGTGTGCAATGAGGATCTGGGAGGTGTATGGTACGGCTGCTGCGGTGTGTACCCCGTTTCTCAGAGGGTGGAAGGTCCTTACGGGCTCCCTTACAGCCAACATTCAGCCCCTGTGCAAGCGTCAGGCTTCGGTGCCTGCAAAGATGTGTGTGCAGTTCCCATATGCCCTTGCAGGTTTTAAAATCCTAGGATTAATTTAAAAAAAAAAAATAAAAAAAAAATTGCCCATTATAAGTTATATCTGAGATCTAAGATTTTTTTTTTTTCTCAAGCAATGCGGTATGGCTGGTTTATTTTTAAACCCTCAAATAGCTGGGAAAAAAACCAAGGACAGCCAGAATAAATTCATACAATCTAGATTTCTAATTTTACCATTTACCTTACAGGAAATAGTTTAAAGACAACCAGTACCCGTTCTTGAACACATATAATGGGTGAGGGTGCTTTTGTGAGAGGAAATCTTTGAGTGAACTTACGAGTTTTACAGGCAGGGTTAATTAGGTTAAACCAAACTAAGATGGTGCAATGCTGGCCTTTGAGAAAAATCAGCCTGTCTCTGCTCTCCATGACATCCTGAAAAATCTTTGTGTAGTGTTTTCGTTCCTATTAATAGTTGTATAAGGAAGCATGTTTTTTTTTTTTTTTTCTGTTTTTTTTTTTAAACTAAAGACAGCACAAATCTTCCAAGTAAATAAAACTTGTTTCTCCTTTTTTCTACCTGAAATCTTTAGTAGTGGTTTATAGCCAGGACACTGATGACATCAACCCATGATGACATTCCATACGTTTCCCACAATTTCAGATATTGCTCCCCATTGCTTGTTGATTCCTGGTTGCGTTGTCCTGTCAGCTTAGGCTCGTTATACCCAATTACTCAACTCCTGATCAAGACAAGGTCGTGATCCTCCTGTGACAAGGCAGCAGCTGGCTCAGGCATCAGTGCCACCAGGGCCGTAGAGACTCTGCTACTGGTCTCAGCACATGCCCGGGGAGGTTTAGACTGGATATTAGCAAAAATTTCTTCATCAAAAGGGTTGTCAAGCATCGCAACAGGCTGCCCAGGGAAGTGGTGGAATTGTCATCCCTGGAGGTATTTAAAAGACGTGTAGATGTGGTGCTGAGGGACATGGTTTAGTGGTAGAGTTGGCCGTGTTAGGTTGATGGTTGGACTTGATGATCTTAATGGTCCCTTCCAACCTAGATGATTCTAGGATTTTATGATTATTTTGGGTTTCTGAAGCTGGCCAACAGAAGAGTGCGTCGAAGACGTTTGCGTCACTGCCAGCACTGCAAGCCATTCGGTTCCTGCCCCCGCAGCCCTTTCTTTTCCTTCAGTGATGTCCTGCACAGCCATTCACTCTGGTCCCCTGTGGTGAAGACATGGCATGTCTCTTTTAACTCCTGCCGACCTGTGCCTTGAAAGGTGCAAACTCTTGTTCCTACAACTCAGTTTGCAGCTTTAATGCCATAACTCCTTATTTAGAGCCTAAAAGCATTTATGGTGAGCTTATATTTTGTTTTGTATTAATACTGTCTTCTAGCACGGAGAGATTTTCTTCTTCACTGGTGCTCATTCTCTGTAATTAGCCCAGCAGCCATACCGCATATCAGCCTTTTTATCAGGCTAATCAAGGCATCTTCTGGTCTCCCCACATGGTAGGTTTCTGATAGTGTCTATCTGCATGCTCTGCACTTATTTCAGCTGAAATTGAGCTGCTTAGGACAGGAAGAATAAAATTACTCAATCTTTCTCCCCTTTTTCATACTTCTCTTATTCCTTCCCCTGTCTCTTTCCTGCCTTTTCCTTGCCTTATTCTGCCTTTGTCTCCTTGAAATTTGCCTTCCACTCAAGCTACAGCAGCTTCGGTGGAAGGTTTCACCTGACAGCAGTGACGAAATGTCTCAGACGAGCGGGGCCAGAGGAACAGCCCGGCTCTGTTTCATGCCCGTCACTGAGATGCTCCGTGGCTGCACCTGACTGCGCAGGTACCACTTCTCAGCAGGTGAAGAAAACACACCAGGGTAAGGGGGAAATATTGGTAGCTCCCTGTGCTCGCCCCCATGGATTTGAAATCACAGCTGGGCTGTCCTTACCCTCTGCGCCTTTTCTGATACAGGATAAAAGTTGGTTCAAACGGATTATACAACTTTTGATTCAGCCTTTTAACTATTGAATTAAAGCTAAAGAGCCTGCCAAGGGAGGCGGGGAAGCCAGATTGGAGGGGGAGGAGGTGAGAGGTGGGAGAGGGGGAAGCAGAGAGAGGAGTGTGGAAAGTCTTAAAGCCAAGAAACTTGAAGAAATGGGGTGGGGGGAGTTAGTAAAAGAAGTAAGAGTTATTTTCAGATCATTCTCTCTGTAGTTGGCACCATTTTTAATTAGAAACTATTTTTTTGGTATACACTGGAGATAATTAGTTAATAAGCCATTGTCTTAGCCTTCCTCCCCCCTGCCCAAAGCCCCCCCACGACAGGGAAGGGGCCTTTTCAAAATTGCGGCAGCATTGTCGGGTATGCTCTGCTGGAGCAACGTCCCTTCTCCTGCGGGCAAAGCGGGTTGCTCTCGGCAGCGTCCAGCCTCGGGCATCCTCTCTGATAACCTGCCTGAAGCTTAGTGGTCGCCTGGCACGACATATGTGCTCCCATGTCATCTCATGTGGAGACATATTCATTCCTGCTGAGTGCATTTCTGGAGACAGTAGCTAGAGGTCCAGTTCTGCTGTCTAATATTAGATATAGAGAAAGCTCCCTAATGTTTTTGGCAGGCAAAGCCTGGCAAGAGCTGTTCTGGCTCTCCCACTTCTCCACTCAAACCTCTTCAATAGTTTCTGTATCTGTTTGATTCATTTGGCTGTTAAATGAGTGAAGCGATGGCACAAGGCTTGAAAGTTTCTTTATAACTGTTATCTTGAGTAGGCTCATTTGCTGCAGTCAGTCGGAGCATCAGTAAACCACGTATCCCAGCAGATGATCCAGCCTGCTGCATTATATTGAGACTAAATAATGCGTGTTATCAGCGTCTTCTGGCATGTGAGATCACAAATGAGTTTTTTATGTATAATGAAATGGCTTAAATTTCCACTGAAACATATTGCTGATCGAAAGAAGGTGGGTAAGACTGAGCGGGGATGTTGCACACCATTTTAGTGCAGGAAACAAAAACACTTCAACTCAACCATTCAATTAAACTAAAGAAAGAACTTAGGTGGGTGGAATATAGCTGCTTGCATTTGCCACAGTACATGGGATAATACCTCTGCCACTGTCGTCTGAAGTAGTTTTAAAGATTGGGAATAGCTAGGATTTTCACTGGTGGTTGGCTTTTTGTTGGGCCGAAGCTAATTTGCAGATTGATTTTTTTGAAGTCCTTTGTAAAAGGAAAAAGTTTAGATTTGAGCTTTTTGGCCTACAATGTGGGACGTTTCACATTGGCATTACTCTTTGCTAAAACATGGTGATATTTGATAGCACAGCACTAGAAAAGCAAATCAGACCAGTTTGTTTCTATATAGGAATTTAGAGGCCTGGGAGCGAAATGTAACTAATAACCGTTTCACTCTGTAATGGTAGTAGGGGGAGGGAATCTGTCCTCCTCAGTAAGATGATGTCTGATGAAGGACAGCCAAGGTCTTGTGGGAAAACCGTCTCCAACCTCAAACATAACGCTACTATTTAATGTAGTCACAAACTGTAGTAATAGTATTACTATTGAGTATTGCCCAACTATAAACCATAAATTGCAGTAAAAGAGGCCCTTCCTAAAAGAAAAGGTGCCATTACATTTACCTGTGTGCTGCTTGGGGTCCAGTTTGTGCTGGAAGTCATATCACTAAAAAAGGGAATTTGTTTTGTGAGAACCGATCCTTAACGCTGTGAGAGAGCTCTTACTACTTCCAGCTTCGATAAACAAGTTTCTCTGGCCCACCTCAGCACTTCCGTCTAATTAAATGAAACTTTTCATTATTGAAAAACCTCATGAAACCGTGATCTATTTCAAAAAAAATTCCGCGTTTATCTGGTGCAGCATATTCACGTGTGACGGCGAACATGTTGCCCTCCCCTGCTTTGCCTCCAGTGTGGTTGCTTTTCACGTTGTGCAATGTGCATTTCATTACACGTTTTCAGAAGCCAAGCTTAGAACAATTGCCAACTTTTAATTCACAGGAATCCTCTGCTGAAACCTGACATATTTAGGGGAAAAAAAAAAAAAAAAGGGCAAATTTGATCAATAGTACCTTTACACCTTGCTAGATAAAAAAAAAAAAAAAAAAAGGAGCGGAGACAAACATCTTTCCTTTTTTAAATTTTTATTTTAATGAATCTACTGAATAGGAATTTCTACTGAGAGGTGCACAAGGCGTAGCTTTGCGACGGAGTGAAAATGACCGGTGCAAAATCCCCGTAGAGCGGCAGCTGCTGCTCACTCAGCCACGCAGATTTTAGCCCGGTGTTGCTCCTGGTCAGCACCATAAAGAAAGGTGGGAGGACAAGGATAAGGATTTCTCCATCAGCTTTCCCCACGCCCGTGTGATCAATAACGCTGTCTTGCTGACCTGTTTCAGAGCAGGCTGTTGATGTCTGCTTGCTGCCTGCTGATGTCTGTTTGCTTCCGTCTCCTGCTTTGAGAGCAGCGCAGGGGTGGAGAGCTACTTCTGCGTGTTTTGATGTTGCTAATAACGAGCCGCGCTAACTGCATCTTCTAGATGTCCGGATACTACTGGAAAACTTGGCTTTTAATAAACAGGGCTCTCATGAAATGGAATTAGGTCCCTTCCTAAACCTTCTCATCAACATTATGCCATGCATATTAAAAAAAAAAACAAAAACAAAACACAACAAAACAAACGGGAAAGTTAAAAATTGTCCCTACAGGTTACATGTGGGGAGGTGGAAATGTCCCTGCTCACTGCAGGGGGGTTGGACTAGGGGACCTTTAAGGGTCCCTTCCAACCCAACACATTCTATGATTCTATGAAAAGCCTTTTCATTTCTTCTCCACCGTGTATTTAAGTTCAATATTTGCAGTAAAGGCCTTCACAAGGGGAACGCCTTCTGAACTCGCTTGGCTTGGGCCAAAGTGGAGGTCTCTGGTGGGGGGTTGGACTAGATGATCTCCAGAGGTCCCTTCCAACCCCTACCATTCTGTGATTCTGTGAATCTGTGTATAGGAGTGTTGAAACTTTTGAGAAATCCCTGGTATGTAAATCAAAGTCCTATTGACTTTTGGTTATATCAGGTGCTTAAGGCATAAATTCACAATGCATACAAGTTTCATTACTGGCCAGGAATCAGGGAAACATTACCTATACCATGCATGTTATTCCTATATGCATTTTTAACTAATTTCTTCTGCTTCTTTGAGTTCTTTTCAATGCAAGTAGATTGTGTCAGCAAATAATGAAAGCATGGTGAAAACACCTTTCTGTTTTATAATCTCAGTTTTGTAAAGATGTGTTTAGATGGAAAAAAAAAAAAAAACATGCCACCAAACAAACCTCCAAAAAACCAACCTGTGAAAATAACTTGTGGTAACAGGCACAGGGACAAGGGAGGGGTACATAACAGTTTTTCAAACCGCGTAAACTTATTATAGTTCAGAATACCGTTACGCATGTGATTAACAGCAGTCTGTCAGACAGAAAGAAATAGCTATTGGAAAAAAGAAAAAACATGCTGATTGTTATAGGAAGAACCCAGATTCAGAAGCACTTTGAGCATATACAAAGGTAACAAAATTGTTTAAAATCACTTTAGAGCACTCGTGCTGGACTGGAAAGCGGGGGGGGAAAGGGTGAGGAAGAGCTGCAAAAATAATAATAATAATAATGAATAAAAAAAAAAAAGAATAGTAGCCTGTGGCTCGGAAAGGCAAGGTGGTTTCTCCGAGGTCCTCGCACAGGAGGTGCAGCGGGGCTGCGGTGCCTGTTGTGGCGTTGCTGCAGAGGCTGATTCCTCCTGGCACAGTTCCTCGCACGGACAAATTTCTCCAGTATTGCGTGGGCGTGCGGAATTGCAAGTGAAGGGGAGGGAGAGGGAGGAATTTTACCCAGAAAAATCTGAGAGATTTTACTTGCGTACGGGCTGTATGCTTGGGCCATCACCTTTTCAAGAAAGTGAGAATTTTGGGACCGTGAAATGTGCTAGTGCCCCTTTGCCAGCACTTTCTAACAGTTCAAGGTAGGCTGTGGCTTAACCATTATGTTTTCCTGCAGAGTGGATTAGGCATGTGGCCCAACCAGTTTACAGAAGCCTGAAATATGTGTCAGGTATGGGAACTGTGTGTGCTTAGACGTGGTCATTTCTCTCTAAGCTTCAGGTTTCACCTCTCCATTCGACGCAGGTGAGGAGCATCAGCTACCGTAGCCTACCTGGCACAATAACGGTCGTAGCCTGTCTGTCGTACGCTTTCAATGCATTGGGTTAAAAAGTCCGAATGTATAAATACTGAGCCTTTCAGGATCTGGGCTCTTTCTGACTTATCTTTGTGTTCTCCGCGTCAGGATAGGCAGTGCTGACCCTGAGATCCATCAGTCGTATGGCAGCCATCTGAAACGGATGGTGCATGGGTGGATACAGCCTTTGCCTTATTCTGGGTGTATACTAGTTGTATGTAATGTAATGTACGAGATGTAATGCCGGATTAACATCACGCATGCCTTAACGACTGCGTTTTTCCTGATTTTATGTTATAAAAGCTTTTATAGTTTGAAGATAGAAGGTAAATACAAAAATGGTTAGCTTCGATAAATCCCCATGAAGTCTGACAGTGGGTGCTTTGCAGCCCAAACTACATGGAGCTGCACATCACTTTTTGTCAGAATTACATGTTTTGCTCACTTCAGTCGTAATGTAGAATTTTCTCAATGTATTGTAATCATTCTGGTAATATAAGGCTGCATTATGATATTGCAGTAAGATATGACCCTCCCACCCTTCCCAAGCCGAGGGAGAATTTAGGTGTGAGTCAAATCATTAACAGGGATCCAAATATTTAACCTGCTTTTTATGTTTTACTATTTCTTAGTAATATAAAAGGGATGATAATACCATTGCCATGTTTTTATATCCACAAAAAAAAAGAAAAATCAGCAAGCTGAGTTCTAGTTCACATATTTTATATGTCATGAGGTGGATGTATGAGGTAGAGCCTTCGGGTTATTGGAATAATATAGAGAGAACTCCTATCTGAGATGAGATGGTGTGAAGTGCCACTCGAAATGGAGAAAGTAGTGATATTACCAAGTACTGGTGACGGAGTGTTATAAAATACCCGGGAAAGCTGAAACAGAGTAAACACAAGAAGGTGTTAGTTCTTTCCAAGGAACCTAGAAATGCCCCAGGTAAGTGCCTAGGGCAAGTATGAGTCTTTTATGCTAGTTATGTGCTCAATGACTACATTCGGCTGGCTAAGAAGCTCTCATCCACTTAGATTTATAGCCACTTGTGAAGGCTTATCTGTGTGAACTTACGGTTTAACTTTATTCTTTAGCAACATTCATTCATCACACGAAGGAAAAGCCTAACAACGTGGGTCATTCCGAGTATCAATACATTATAAATTGACTGAAAATTGACGAAAACCAGAGCCGAGACTTTCTGAAGGGAAACATTCGGCTCTGCTGCTCCCCTCTACAGGCGTTCAAATCTGGCGCACATAAGCAAAGGTCATCTCGCTTCTTCACTTATTCCTATCAGCGTGGACCAGAGGTAAGCCAGCCACGGGCAGTAAGGGCTGCACTGATACATACTTTGAGCAAGAAGAAAGGAGGGTGTGGTTTCTCCATTGCCCAAACCTCACACAGATTTCACAGTTTAGAAATAAAACTTAGTGTCAGTGAAGGACGTGGGAAAGCACCCCAGTTTTCAGAAAATGAAGAGAAACTTTCCTGTGGCTATTACTGCCAGGAACCAGGTCTTCTCTTTTTTTCTTTTTTTTTTTTTTTTTTTTTAAATATATTTTTTATTTTGGGGGGTGAGCTGTTATTATCTATGTAATCTTTAAAGAGTACTCCATGTAAAGTAACTTCTACCCTCAGGTGCTTCACAAAAAGCCCTGCACTGCGGGTCACAAAAGGAAGGATATATACAGGCTTTGTTTCATTGTTCAGATTTCCATCTGCATGTACAGCATGAGTGGGTGTAAATCATCACAAATTCTGATTTGGTGCACAGTCTTGGAAAATCTACAGCTTTGTAAAAGGAACCTGCGAGTTGTTGACAGCCAGCTCTTTCTGGCACTTGATGGGGAAAAATCAAACAAAATCAAGACATTTGAGAGGATAGTATAATATGGTAGAATAATCAGCTCCTCTCCTAGTGACTGCTTAGCTTTTCTCTTAATAACTGGAGTGATTTGTCTTTATGCTGGGGCAAATTCGTTGAGTTTGCACCAGGATGATGCAGCTGCTCATCAGCCATTGCTTTCATGCAGCAACAGTAAGAGCAAGCCAAAATGAATGATAGCTTTAATTCCTTTATCCTGCAACCTGTGGATTCAGGATAGGAAAAATCATTTATTGGCACAGCGGGTTTCACCTCTGGGCTCATGTACTGGTTTAGATCACCAATGGGTAAGTTTGTTGGTCCCTATCTACCCATAGAAACATGAATGTTTGAGATGGAAAAGTATTATTAGTACATGTTTATCACCCTTGCCAAGGCAAAATTTTCCCCTATAAATCCCCAGCAGACATTTGTTACGACAGAAAGCACCGCATAACTTGGCACATTTGAGCTTCTGCTCCAGAGCACTCCAGATGTGAAGTACCGTATGTGTTGTGTTTGTGAAAGGACATGCACTGGTATTCTAGGGTTGTCTTTACAGAAATAAGACTTCCTTGAGCAAAACCCCGCAGGATTGTGCCCCTGTCTTTTGAGGTTTGCTGTGTGGATGTGTGATAGGTTACATGATTTGGTACAAGTGTGGATCTGGTTAGTTTTATTGGTCTCTCCTTTTCATGAATGTCAAATTCAAAACAGAGATACGGGAGAAGTAATCCTCTGAAAATTCTTAAAATAAGGCAGCTTTCAAAGTGTGACTTGAAAAACTAGCAAATATCCAAGGGACAGATTATTTTTTTTCTTTACATATTACTTTTTTCTTGGATTTCATAAATCAAGAACATCAAGATAAAATGACAGGTTAACCACAGTTCTGGGTATTTTTTTCCACATCTCTGTTCTCTTCTGTATTAGATTGTTGTATTTTTTCTTTCCTCTTCCTTTTCCTCTTCCTTTTCCTCTTCCTTTTCCTCTTCCTTTTCCTCTTCCCTTTCCTTTCCTTTCCTTTCCTTTCCTTTCCTTTCCTTTCCTTTCCTTTCCTTTCCTTTCCTTTCCTTTCCTTTCCTTTCCTTTCCTTTCCTTTCCTTTCCTTTCCTTTCCTTTCCTTTCCTTTCCTTTCCTTTCCTTTCCTTTCCTTTCCTTTCCTTTCCTTTCCTTTCCTTTCCTTTCCTTTCCTTTCCTTTCCTTTCCTTTCCTTTCCTTTCCTTTCCTTTCCTTTCCTTTCCTTTCCTTTCCTTTCCTTTCCTTTCCTTTCCTTCCCTTCCCTTCCCTTCCCTTCCCTTCCCTTCCCTTCCCTTCCCTTCCCTTCCCTTCCCTTCCCTTCCCTTCCCTTCCCTTCCCTTCCCTTCCCTTCCCTTCCCTTCCCTTCCCTTCCCTTCCCTTCCCTTCCCTTCCCTTCCCTTCCCTTCCCTTCCCTTCCCTTCCCTTCCCTTCCCTTCCCTTCCCTTCCCTTTCCTTTCCCTTTCCTTTCCCTTTCCTTTCCCTTTCCTTTCCCTTTCCTTTCCCTTTCCTTTCCCTTTCCTTTCCCTTTCCTTTTCCTTTTTCTTTTCCTTTTTCTTTTCCTTTTTCTTTTCCTTTTTTTTCTTTTTCTTTTTCTTTTTCTTTTTCTTTTTTTTTTCTTTTTCTTTTTCTTTTTCTTTTTCTTTTTCTTTTTCTTTTTCTTTTTCTTTTTCTTTTTCTTTTTCTTTTTCTTTTTCTTTTTCTTTTTCTTTTTCTTTTTCTTTTTCTTTTTCTTTTTCTTTTAATGGTTTAGTTATCTTTTCTTATTTCTATATACCAGATACACCACAATGCCATTTTTTCCTACAGGATCATTTTAGAAATCAGAGTATATTGTATGCATAACTAGATACAGAAAATGATTTGATTAGGTGATTAATCACTGTTCTTCACCTCAGGCCAAAATTCTGATGATTAAACCCAACTCTTCGGCATGTAACTTCTGAAACTCAAATAATTTCCAGCCTGCTTGTTCAGAAGAGAAATTTTGTAAGCGCTTCTTACCTTCTGGCATGGTTGGGACTGAGCAAGACTTTTCACTTCTGAGAAATACTCACTAACATGTTTAAGCCCCTCTGACATTTATCGTAAGCATTTCCACACTTTCTTATCTGTGATGATACACTGGATTCTAGATAAATGGCAGTAAAGTCTAAGGGCTGGTACATAGTACGTGTAAGTCTACTGCAAAAAGGAGCTGGAGTTGGAGGTTCAGCTATTTAGTTTTGCATGAAGTAATGCAGTAGCTTCAGGACAAGCAGTTGGTCCGGCTTCACTGTAGACTTACCTGTTTCTGGATAGTTAAGGAGCTTATATGGGGAAATGCATTCAAGCTTCCTTAGGCAAAACGGAAATTTGAAACTGCCGTTCCCACCTTCTGCTATTGTATTATGAAAACCTATTCACAAAATGATCTGCCACCTGCCGTGCCCCTACCGTACAAACCAGGATGCCAAGGGCTTTTTAAAACAAGCTTGAAGAGACATCTGCAGGGACAAAACAGCCACCTCTTTGCTGTCAATGAAATCTGCAAGTTTGGAAAAACTTGGCATCTATTAGACACAGCCTGCAATTTAGCAATGAGTTGGATGGTACAAACCCAGAGGGCACCATTTACACAATTTCTATCATTCTGGTTTGTAGATCCTTCACTGTTTCAAAGCAGGTCTTACTGCACAGCAACTGTTAATATTAAGCCCTTATAGACAGTACCATAGGAAAACTTGAAGTAATTCTCGCAAGAGTCCCAGTTTTTATAATTTTTTCAAGTTCTTCTACACCTTCACTTCTTTTGTTGTAAAGCTAATCACAGTTCCACATGTATACTGTCTCAATGGTAATTAAGAATTAAACAACAAAACCTAGTACATCGTGCGTTGCTTTGGGATTCAGTGTTCTAACAGAGGGGAGAAAGGTTCACTGCAGATATATGGTATTCAGCAATAAACTATATTCTTAAATGGTATTATTGCATGACATACCTGTAAAAACAACAATTTTTTTTATTATTTTGTCTATGTGTTTATTGGATTCTAATTAAAAAAAATAAAAAGAAGTAAATAAAAAATGTTGGATTACTTCCCATCCCAATAGCAAAAGGAAAATTAACCAAATCCCCACAACTGCAGCATGAAGGGCTATATTATGTATTTATATACTACTGAATGGGGCTGCCTGGGTTCATTGACCCCAGTCTGGCTGGTGCTAAATGTACAGAAATAAATCCATCCCCAAAAGATTGCAATCAAAGGATAAAACAAGAAACAGATGGCTGGTCCTGCATGGGGAGTGTTAAAAATAAGAGGAAATTGACTGGCACAGTAGGCAGTGGTCTCGGCACACCAGCTGCTTAACCATGGACAATTTTTTTAAAGCATCATGGCAGAGGAGAATTGTTAAGGTTAGTTTTGAAACGGCACAATGAAGTGGTTCTTTGTGTTTACGGGCAGCCCCATGTTCTCATGGGCAGCAAGAGTGAAGGCACGAAGGGAGCTCCTGTCACTGGTTGGTTGGAGTTGTTGGTATCTCAGTTGAGTACGAGGAGTGGTAACTGGGACATGGCTGGAGAGCAAGCTGAAGATCACAGCAGGTTAAAAAAGGGGAAGCTAAGTGGACTGCAAGGCAGGTGATGTTATCAAAGCAGTGGACTAGGGATAACTTTGGGACAGTAATAAATCTTTACTATCTTTGAGTAGACACAACTGACTTTAATGTTTACCTGGCCTTGTTTAGAGCAGTCAAGATGGAAGGGGGGCAACTGGAGAAAGCTGTTCACTGGCAAGATGAACAAGAAAGATCTGCTGGTAAACTGCTGTGCTTTGGTGCATATTTATGTGAAATATATAACCCTCTGGAAAGTAGGCACCGCAGAAGCAGCACTGTACTTTTGACTGTAGTCATAAAAATGTCACCATCGGTGTTATAAAGTACCACAGGATCATGAGAAGGGAGATATTGTGGAAGGAAAATGATTAGTATATTTCTAACCCCGACCTCTTTGTATGCAACTTTAAAAAATAATAATCCTCTTCTCCTTAACTACTGTTTTTTGCGGAGCTCTGCTGAACTTTTTTGTTGTTTTGCTTTGCCTCAGAGCTTTTTCTCTGCGAAGGGATTATCTAACCCCTTGTTCTTCCAGTACATGGCACAGGACGATGTCTGCCTGAGAATCCAGCAGCTACGCAAAACTGGGTCAGGTAGCTTGAACTATTTTTAAAATGGTAATCTTCTTTTTCCTTCAGTTCTTCTACTTCCAGTAGGTATTACAGTCTGTTTTAGTAGTAAACTGGCTTATTTCAGTCAGTGCTGTATAGACTTAATTCTCGAGGAAGAAAAAAAAAAAAAAAAAAAAAGATGTGCTTCAGAAGTCTGAAATACCCAGATCTCTCCTAATTGGTGAAAGAGAATGCTGAGTATGGATGGCAGATGTTTGCTTAATTAATATCCTACTGGGTTAATCAGCAGAATCTTGGGAGCTGCTATGAGACTTTTGATGTGTTCAGAGGATCCAAGCCTTGATCTATAGACTTTAAACTCGTACTCATAACTGCTCTAGCTATTTGCCTATGTGATACTTGCAAATAGTAGAGACCCTTCAGTCAGAAGTTGTCTTTTGTATAACCTAATTCAGTGAACATTTCAATGACATTTGTGTTCAAAATTTACAGTAAATCTTGCATGCAAATTGAGCTCCTCTCTAAATTCGAGATTTCTTACAGGTTTTAAAAAATTGACTTATTCACAGTTCAGAATGTTTGCCTTTCAATCTCCTAAGAACTCAATACACTATTTTTAATTTTGTGAAGTCTGTGTTTTACCATAAGTAGGTTTGATACTCAGAAAATTTGTCACGGACCTAATGGCACTCATTAGAACCGCATGTGCTCTCACTGAAAATAGAGCTAAGTCAGGAGGAGAACTTGCAATCTCTCTAACTTTCACAAGCTGAACTTGGAAAAAGGCAGTCATTTATCAGTTTTTTGTTTTCACATAAGTCTTTCTGTATCTTCTGAAAGCTAAAAATTTGAACTTTTCACTAAAATAACAATGGAATGGGATGAAGAAAAATTTTTTCATTTCTCCTTCTGAATGTCTCATTTTGCAAATACCCATCTTATAAACATTCAAATTTTAATCAATTAGCATCCTCTGGAAAATGCTGAAGGCACATCCCCACAAACTCTACTTATAATCTTCCTTATACAGCTGCATATGGAGAGGGGTGAGGGAGGACAGAGGGAGGAAAGCTGCAGAAAAACTGCTGTTGTATCCAAGTTAGCAATGGCTTGCCGCTGTGGCAAAACACCTGTGGGGTTTAAAAGTGTCCTTGGAGGGCTCTACATTTCCACAGACGACGGGGGCTCATCTATAACCTCCCTTTCTTTTTCCCCTGTATGTTCTACCGTACTTTCCTACTCAGATCCTTAGCCCGTCCTTTGAAAGCTACCGAGATACTCCAGAATGTGTTTGTGTGCTGCTGCATGGTACAATGGCACGAAAAAGCAGAATTTGGCCATTATCTAGGTTGTTGTTTCCTCTGGAGCAAACTCACACCGGTAACTAAACTCTCCGGACAGAAGGACTGGGCAAAATGGGAAGATGCTCCACAGCAGGAGAATAAAAGAGGGGCAGCGCAGAACCCTCCCTTTGCACAGTTCAGCCTCACTTTGTCTTACATGGGGTGTTTAAATCAGGGATCTATCTAATTTTTTTTTTTTTTAGTGGGTGCCTCTTCTGCTTGTCTTGTGCAATGTATTCCACAGAGCCAAGGTCCACCAAGCAGAGGAGAGGCTGACCTCCAACCATCCTTCTTCATCCTACTTTTACTCTTCTGAATCGTATCATTTATGTCTTGGAAACTTTGGCAACTGCAAAGTGGAGGCAAAACTTGCCCTCAGTGAGTAGGAAGTAGAAATAAATGTTATGCTAACCAAAAGGGTGTTTTTGGAAGGACGTGCCACCTACAATAATAGGGAAGAATATTGGTTCTCACTGGCTCGCCTTATTATTTTAAGCTGTTCTTTGCTCTTTTCCTCACTAGCTCACATCCCACTAGCTGTTTACAGTTATTTCACACATCTTATGCCAGCCTTATGCCATTCATTCTGTTGGGACCTGCTTGAAACCTCCTCCAAAACTTACTGCTATAGATTTTTTTTTGAAGAAAATTCTTAGCTCCTGCCCATCAAAACTGATTCCCCTACAGGCAAAAAAAAAAATTACGTCATTTAGTATATAAAACATGTCAATGATTATGCAAGATCTTGGTACTACTGTTGTTCCCTCTGTTCCTCCTATCTGTTAGCAGCAGTCAGGTTTCTAAACTTTGCTTGTAGGCACTTAGTTTGGGGCTATAGACCTGGTTCTTCCTTGATTTAAGGTCACTTTTTCCTCCTGTAATATTTTGATTCTCCAGTATGCCCCTGTAGAAGCAGTGACACCTGTGATGAAAATACGCTCTGGGTCTTACCTTCCCTCTGTCGTGTTTAATAACTGTAGATCTCAGTTCCTAGAGAGAGGCTGTCCTCGTCTCCCATTTAAGCGCATATGACAGAAGGCATTCTTTAACGCTTAGATCCATGCATTGCAGGGCAGGATTGATCTTGTTATGAACGTTAATATTGCGTCATTTGGGGTGGGATGGGGGTAGATTCCTCCAGTACAGTAACTAATGAAGAAATAAAATGGAATGCTCTACAGTGCTCAAGTAAACCAGAAATATTTTCTCCAACTGGCTTGAAAAGATGTAACAATTCAGCATATGATTTTAATTAATGTCCGTGTAACTAAAAATGTGTTTAATTCACAATAGCATTACAAGAAAACATATTGACATCTAATTATGGATCATAGAATTTGCTGCAGAGAAACTGTAGTGCATCTGTTCAATGAAACACAATCGTGGAGAATGCTAAATGGCAAAATATAATGAAAATGTGAACCAATACACAAATGAGGCCATTAAATACATCAGTGTGAAACAAAGTGGGGATATTCAGGAGAAGAGCTCATACATAGGGTTTGGTAGATAATACAAAGTAATATTGTCTAGTAAGGGTTTTTTACTTATTATTTTCTTGTGAATAGCAGGATTTCAGCTGCTGGGGTTTCTCAATGGAGACTGCTATTTCCAAGTTAACATGAAAATGCTCGATGTTTAGCTGACAATTGGCAAAATAATTCTCATGACTTCTCACAATAAATGCTTCATTTGTTGCAGCTATTTTGTCAGCTCTTGTGCTAGAGTCCTTCCTCCTAAAATACCAATTTTACCTTACCAAGCTGTTTTCACAATCCCTACGCTATATCCTTCATGGTAAATGTTGGAATGGAATCATAAAATCAAAACTAAAAATTACCTACCTACTTGGTCATGAATCATGATAGCCAAGAACTAAACTGAATTAAATGCTACAGCAATGAATGCTCCTGCTTGGACAAGGTGTTAAAACACTCAACCTGAAATACCTTTTATTTGCCAATTTCAAATATCCTCTTGTCCACGTCTTCTTTTACCGTATTCATAGGCAAAAAGGGTTCATAGAAATATATGGAATGGGATTGCAAAAGGAAAGTTTTCAAGTAGGAACACTTTCAGATGATTTCTACCAGCACTAATATTTGGATTGTTAAACTGGCGTACAACATTATACAGAGAAAACCACCTTTTAAATTCATCGTATTCCTGAAATCTCTGTTTATTCATCAAGGAACAAAAGTATTATGCAGGATAGGAGCCAGTCACAACTGAGCTAATGAGCTTGAGGAGCTAGCCTTTTAGTAATGAAAACTGAAAACAAATCACTCCATCTTTTAATTTTGAAAAATACATACACGAAAAGACCTGTAATCCTGCTGATCTAGAGATATTTTGTTTAATCTGGTGATGCAGAACCTTACATTAAATTAGGTATTAGAAGGTGCTTAGTCAGGTGTACATGCAGCTTCCAACCTGGTAACTGAATGCCTTATGCACAGTCATTACACAACACAAATATCCTCAATTACAACACTAGCTGAAATACAGCTTCTGGGCTGAAAAAGATTAGAGTTGATTAAACTGCCTGTTATTCCCCTTAATCTATCAACCTAAATAAGACAGTGATTAGATTGCCGTCAGCTCCAAACCAGCCACTTGGACGGACGCATTATTCCTAGTTGTGCTTTCAGTGAAATAAAAGCAGATATGCTAAAATGGTGGACAAATTTATTTCTCCCTTTGCATTTAGAACCACATTGAACAATTTGGCCTGCAACACATGCCTCGGTGTCTTTTTTCTCTTCAGGGCACTATGATGTTTGTGATCCACCAGGTAATCATTGCACACCTGCAAGAAATTCAGAACCACAGCTGATCCTCTCTGTTTTCTTCTGTCTCTTCCCATCTGCTGCAATATAGCTTTCATTTTGTAGACTATTGCTATTGCTCAAATTCCAAACCAGCTCTACAGCTATATATCTTTTTAGTAAAATGTCCTTGGGGACAAAATCCAGAAGAGCATCTCAGGAATAACTGAGTAGCTCATGATGATGTTGATTGGGGATTTAAGTGATTTTCTCTGAACGAGTTGTTTAGTCTTTGAAGTGATAAAAGAAGGGATTTCAGGGCTTTGGAATCATGGAATGCACTAAGCGATAAAATCTCAGCTTTTCAGGAGTGTATCTACTGGCCCACGCTAGTAAGTGGCCCAGTAGCAGGTGGAGAGAAACCCTGAGCCTGTTGCAAAACACGACCAACAACTTTCCATTTATTTGCTGAAGTCATGTCAGGTCTCCAAAGGATTTGGTTTTGCAGTCCAGCCAATGCAGGCAAGTGCCTGACGGCTAAGGATCTCCTGGTATTCACGGAAAAAGGTGCAAAAGTATTGCGTGCAGTGCCAGAGTCACTAACAGCCAGGGTTCACCGACCTAGTTCATAGATCAGATCGTTGCTGAATATTTTGAAATGTTTGCAGCAAAAGACTTGAGGCTGACTTATTTGTTGTGGGGCATGGCGAAATTTAGGCAGTTTTGAAGTTAAAAGTATTCTGTCTTGAACTATTTGTTTTTCCACTGAAGACATTGTCGAAAAATAGAATATACCTTGAAGACAAATCATAAATAATGCTCTGTGAATAAGCCCCCTTTCCAGACATGATAAAAGCCTCTGGGAAATGCTCCTCTGGACAAAATACCCCTAAAGGGTTTTAGGAAATAGCGAAGGCTGCCGGTTTATTTAAAATACCAATAAGTGATTGTACCTCTAGCAAATATTTTATTTTTAAGCAAAACCCTTTATCAAATCACTGCTGTTTTCTGTACCTTTAAGCTGAGTTTATGATCCCAAGAGATGTACAAGTCATGTAAGTAGTTTTCAAAACAGATCCCAAAGACCTTTCTTAAATTAGATGTACTCATTTTTGAAAATATGTTGGATCATAAATAGTGACTTAGCCATATGCATTTTGCTTCAAATGGGAAAATAGAGCTAGTTGTCTAAAAAGTATTTTGCTTTGCAAGGCAGTCTTCTTTTCTTGTGGAAGGGAACCTGCTTGAATCAAAATGATCCATTTGTTGTATTTAAATAACACGTGCGCATTTTTGCAACTTTGTATTTGCAAAATATTTTTATTTTTTATTAGCATTTTTAGCAAAAAATGCTTGCTATTGGAAATCCTAGAAAAAAAAAACACGTTTGAAAAGCAAAAAAAAAAATTCTAGTTGAAACAGCTGAAAAATGCATTAAACATTGACACAGAGAATACCTGTTATTAAGTCCTATCTTTTAGTGTTGTAGGCAGAGAGAAACTTAATGTCTCTGTGGACCCCTGGTATCAAATCTGCCACATCACAGGCAGGCACGTTCTGCACCGAGTCTTATCAGAGCTCTCTGAGAGCAATTCCTGCAGAGCCCCCAGCTGCAATTGAATCTCCTGGTCGCAAATGCATAGTTCACTTTGAGGTCTGCCTCAGACAATAAAGGTCACAAACTTATTACTGCATGCAGGTGGATTAAAGCATTTTTGGCTGTTGCTACATCCCTGGGAAAGCAGGAGGAGCTCTGAAAGAGCCCCTAGACATCATGGTGATAAGCGCACTTGTAATGAATTGGTAGAGGAATTACAAACGTTACTGGAAGGAATTAATGTTGTGCAACTTCTATCGGATCCTCCGGAGGGGATAAAGAAGCTAGTCGAAGTTGTGCTGAAAGCCAGAAGGAGAAAGCGGTGCTCGCAATGCGTATCTGAGCCGTGGAAGTCTTTGCCAAGGCAGCGTGTGAAAGCTGGGACAACACGCGACCAAAGGAAAGCTGCAGAGGTCCAGGCAATAGCAGCCCGCTGGAGCTTCCCGGCTAAATAGAGGCCACCTCTTGCCCAGGAGGACCCAGAGCTGAAAAGGTCCAGAGGCTGAGGAAGCATTAAGGGAAATATTGTGTATTCCCCACTACTAAGCTTTCCTCTGATTGCCATTGGAAACGTGCTGCTGAGCGAGGTGAACCCTTGGTCTGATCCAGAGATGCTTTTCTTGTGTGTTTGTTTTCAGTGCAGCTTCTCTGTCTGCATGCATAACTTACTTAATGATTTTTCAGCTAACTACCTCTTTTCTCCCACCAGTGCTGTACAGTCAATATAAAAACGGCTACTCAAATTCATCTCTCGCACTGTTTTAATTGCCCCCAAACCAACACTAGTAATCAACATGGATGATGCAGAAAGAGGTAGGGCAAACAAATGAATTTTATTTACTTATTTTTTTTAAACAGTAGGCAAAAAGGAAATGGTACGGTACTAACCCCTTACTTTTGAGACGTTTTCCACGGTGGTGCTGGTAACATTGGATGTTGATACAGAATTTGTCTGCAAGATGCTTTCTAATTCAGTCATTAGACTTTTTCATTATTCTGGTTCCTCATTGTAATGTCAGCTGAAAACTGCCAGCTTAAGGTACCTCTATCAGTTCAGGATTGGGAGGGAAGTATGTCATTGAATGGACAACTGGTGTCCCAAGCATTTTAGCAGCTGTAAATTAGCGTCTTCTAAACAATTCAAGCATCCGATTACCATGTCATCTTGAATTCTAGTGTGCTGTATGAGCTGTGTTTAATCACAATTTCTGTGGACATTTAAGGCTTCATCTTGTTACTTCTACTTCAAATATGTAATTTCCAATCTTGACAGATTTTCTTTTTTACTCTGTAGTTATTATTTTTTTTATTCTGTTATCAGCAACAGCTTTTCTTCTTGCCGTGTTGATTTTCCGTTGCAAGAGCACAAGAACATGTGCAGCACTTTTGATATATTGAAGGGTCTCGCTTTCCTGAAAGCTGGTGGGTCATACAAGGAAAGATTTCCGTGGATGAGCACCAGCATGATGCTGTAGTGGGGAAGGTTCAACAGAAACAGTATTCTTGAATTATGCACTCTTTCTGAATGGCATCTCTGTTTCAAGACCTTCACGGATATCCCTGCATAATCCTCCTTTGCTGGATGGCATGTTGAGTAAAATTAATTTTATTTTACAAGCTCTGGGCATAGAGAAAAGTGTAAAATTGAAGCAGCAGGGAAGATGCACTGACAACTGAACTGGAGAGTTACTAGATTTTACTTGAAAGGGGAAGAGCTGCAAGGGAGTGAAGGATTATTGTTTTCCAAATACTTCCATTTACAGTCTTCTGCAGATACTGAGACAACAGAAACGTGAAACAAGGTGGATAATATTCCATCAGCACTGATGGACTACTGGCTATGAACTGACTTGAATACTTGTTTAGGGGGATTTGATAACATGGACTGAACTGAAGACAGACATTACTAGGAGAGGCTAATGACTTATTAGCGCTCACATGGCACATGGGACAGATTTTTGTTCTTTTTACTGGAAGGCAAGAATACAAGTCATAACTTACGAAATAAACTGAAATGAAGCATACAACTCCCTGAAAGGAGGCTGTAGAGAGGTGGGGGTTGGCCTCTTCTCCCAGGCGGATAATGACAGGACCAGAGGAAATGGCCTGAAGCTGCGGCAGGGCAGGTTTAGATTAGATATTAGGAAGAATTGCTTTACTGAACGAGTGGTCAGGCACTGGAACAGCCTGCCCAGGGAGGGGGTTGAGTCACCATCCCTGGAGGTGTTTAAGAAACGTCTGGATGTGGCACTTCAGGGCATGCTCTAGTGGCAGAGTCAGTAGGTTGTTGGGTTTTGGTGTTTTTTTTTGTTTTTTTTTTTTTTTTGTTGTGTTTTTTTTGTTTGTTTTTGTTTTTGTTTTTGTTTTTGTTTGGTTTTTGTTGTTGGTTTTCTTTTTGTTTTGTTTTGTTTTTATTTGTTTTGTTTTGCTTTGTGTTTTTTTGGTTTTTTTTTTTTTTCTTTGTGTGTATGGTTCGACTTGATGATCTCAAAGGTCCTTTCCAACCATGAAGATTCTATGATTCTATGATTCTATATCTCTGAGGGAGCTATTGCCTGAAAATAGGCTTTGAGGTAGGGTCTTAGCCTTGTAACCTCGAGGGACAAGAGAGGGCCAGTGCCGCAGAAGACAGAAAAGCTGTGAAGTGCAGTGTGGTTGGGCTCTTGTTACATATTTCATTGCAACAGTCGTTCCTAGTGAGTTATGTGCTATAGAGTATGCCCATCTTGTGGAAAGACATGAGAGACTAAAGTAACTGAGAGGAAGGCTAACATTTTGAATCCAATTTTGATCTTTTTTTCATTGAATTTTGGTATCTATTTCTATGGACACAGTAGCACCTGTTAATATGACTTCTAAGAAAAAGTTTTTATATTTATTTCATGTATGTTTACGAAGATTTTCATATAGTAAAATCTAAAACAAAAGCATAGCATCGTTAATGCATTAGTGTAGACTACCAGGGAACTGTACTGGGTAACAGGAGAGTGCTCAAAAGCAGGTGGTAGACCTTGCTTGAAGATATGTGCCCAAATGGGATTGTGTGTGCACACTAACCTGTGCTATGGATGTGAATAGGTAAATTACTTGTGGTTTATGAACATTAGGGACAACATGTTTTCTTATGATATGGAAGTAATCGTTTCTATGTATTTCTTCAGAAGAAGAAATAGGATTTGTCGTTGGGCTTGCTTACAGGAAGGAGATGCTGCAGAGGCCAGGTGATGGAGATGCGGGATTTTGCACACAAAGCACTGTCCTCTCACAGCTCCGTCTTTACTCAGCCATATCTTACCGCATCATCGCTGGTCAAATGTGTCAACTTATGATGCCTCTTGTGTTTTTATTCCCCCAACAATTCCCATGCCGTATCTGATTTAGGACTCTCTTCTGATGAAACACATCTAAAAAATGTAGCCTTATTTTGACTCTTGGGAAAAATTACAACCTTATGAAAGTCTATAATTATGCTCAAAAGTTTATCTTTGCCTGCCTACTGATTCCTGAAGTTAGAGGGGGCTTGTCCTTCTGGCGTCTCTGTGAGGTTAATATCCCTTTCATACTTTCTTTTTACCTTCCACCCCCCTGTCCGCAGCAGGCATTCTCCATAAAGCACAAGCTCTGTGTGTCCAGCAGCCCCTTTCCAGCCTGAGTGAGGTGTTTCCTTCATCTCCCACCTCTCGATCAAAAGGTGATGGGTCACTGGAGATGAGCCAAAAATCTTACAAAGAGAGCTTTCTGCTCAGTCACAGCATTGCTGATTAAAACAGAGTGCAGGGTGTCAGCGGGGGTTATACAGGATAAATTTATTTAGATGCCAGCCTGGCATCACCTTGAGGTTTCAAATGATTTAACAATCTACCTGTGAAAGGGATGCAACAAGGGAAATCAATTTAATTAAAGATTTATTTGACAAGCAAGGGAAATGTTTAGATTTTGAACAAGCAAAAAAAAAAAAAAAAAGAAGTTAATTTCTAAATACTTGCTATTATCAGTGAATTCATAGCTTTACACGGTATTTTTCATAAAAGATACCTCAAGCGACAGATGAAAAAATGCTGATCAATCATTCAAGCAATTCTTCTTCCCAGTAGACCCTAAAAAATGTTGTCATGAATCAATCAATTCTTTTCCATCTTACTTTTGAAGATGATGTCTGAAATGTAAGAAAATTGGGTTATAGACCTTAGGTTAGATTGGAATGATACTAATTGGAGCTCATTATGGTCTAATATAAATGCTAATCTTATAAATATTAAAGAGTCAAATCTATCTTAATGTATTACACAGTACTTACATTACCTTCAAAAAAGTCAGCTTCATATCAACAGAATGGAAACTCCAGTTGTCAAAGTTGTAGAGGAACTTTTTGAAACAAGCCATCAATGTCCATAATTAAAAACTCTCCGGTCAGGCAGAAGGAGAACCATTGGCAAAAATGGCTTGCTTTTAACTTTAAGATGAGTTTATTAACCTGCCTGCATGCCTGTTCTTTGATGATTTCTGGGGATCTGCTTGTTTGATATCAAAAATTCCACTGGTTTTTGCACAAACTGCCTTTTGAAAAGCTGGCCGTGTCACACCTAGGCTATCATCTGGTGGGAAGAAACTTCATTTTTGGCACAACTTGGGAGTGGCTAATTGCTTGTAACAAAATTATGTTTGTCATACAGATTCATGTTTTTATCCCTTTTGGTCTGTTACTTTATAGTGTAGTTAGGTAACCAGAAAATCTGGGCATGCTGCTATGTTGTGTGCACCATAATGATAAGAAAACCTAACTTTATCTCTGCCTTTGACTTCCTGCCCCTTAAAATCTTCCCATTCTTTCCCCCACCACCGAAATGCAGAAATATGTAATTGTATGTTGGTAAGGTCAATTTGCTGCCATCTGAACTCTGCTAAAAAAAGAAAAGAGATTGTGTGTTCGTCTCCTTCAGGAATCTTCTTTCTGCAAAGCCAAAAAATTTATTTGCCTTATAGCAGGAAAGGGATCGTGCGAGTGATTTAGGGGAGAGTAGGTTGATGGAGCCGAGAATGTAGGATTTACTTATGGGAACAGTGAGGGGGGAGAAGAAGCGTTCGGAGGAGGGAGGAGAGAGCATTGTGTTCTAATTGTAAAATTAAAGTAATTAGTTGGAAGAACAGAGTCTTGGGCTCTCGGCCCCAAACCAGAATATCTATTTAACATCTGTGCACCAGTATTCTTCCAAACAAAGCACGGAAACTGGTGTTGAAACGCGTATGTAACCCCAAACACGCTGGCTTTTCTGAGTACTTCTCAGAATTGTGATAGCTCCACTTCTCTTTATTTCCTTTTACTGCTAGTGATAATACCTCTTAAATACCTTTCACAGAAAACCTAAATTAATATTTCTCACTGAATTACCTATCCACACGTTTTCACCTGATCACCAGTTCCTCAAATTTGTTATTCAAATTTGGTTGGAAACTTCTTTCTCTCTGTGGACAGTGAGCAAGCAGTTTGAGAGTATTCAATAATGACTTGGTGTTCAAGAGTGCTTATTAACATTGGCCAAGAATGGGATAAGATTCAAAAAAAAGAAAAAGCTAAGGAAACCCCCAAACCTTTCTGCCTAGAGGAGGAATAATGAGGTTAGTCTACTCCTCATTTTAACAGTGGTTGCAGCTCAAAGTAACTCAAAGGATGATAAAAAAAAATCTACTGTTAATGATATTTTTGCCTTTTGTTTGTTCTTTCTTGCCTTTTCTTTGTTCTTTTTTGTCTTTTCTTGTAAAAAAATCTTCATAAAGTTGTGTTTTTTATTTTCTTTTATAGTTAGCTACAAACTTTTAGCTCTTAATACAATAAAAAAAAGCTAAGCATTAAGATTACAAACTCAAGCACGTGGAATAATTGTCCACGAAGTCTGTTCAGACTGCTTGTACCTATGCTATACACACGTATTTAC
This sequence comes from Sterna hirundo, assembly GCA_009819605.1. NCBI lineage: Eukaryota > Metazoa > Chordata > Aves > Charadriiformes > Laridae > Sterna > Sterna hirundo. The sequence continues at coordinate 3,909,451 of CM020462.1, forward strand.
AATGATGTAATGCTCATTCTTGGCTTCATTGGCATGGTTTCTTGCTTATTGGCAGTGTTGAAGTCTTTGGGTTATATCACTGAATTAGGGAAATAATAAACGAGTGAAATTTGTTGTTTTGTATGTAAGAAATATGGTTATTTTGCATTGCACTTGATGGGTATTTTCCAACTTAAGAAGTGGGGCTCAGGGCTTCTGGGATCTCATGCACTTCACGGGCTCCTCTTCTCACTACCCTATGGTCCTCTTTTCCCCTTCTCTTTTCCCCCAAGTCCCAGCAGTTTGCCTCCTGACCTAATGCTTGCCACAGCTCTGCTAAAGGTCCCGGGTCCCTCCAAAGAGGATATTTACCCCGGACCATCACATTGCTACAGCAACATCCTCCCCACTTCATCTTCATGTGCCTTTGCAAAAAGGAAGGTAGAGATGGGGCAGAAGGGATAAGGTGCCTGTTCACATCAGTTTCCTTATCATCCCCTCCCCACCACGGGCATGTTTCCCTCGTCAAAACCTGTGCTTCCCTTTTTGAGAAGCTGTCTTACTCTCTGGTGATCCAAAATCGCTGCTCAGTGGTGCGGTCAGTGGCAGACATAAGTCAGTGGAGTTTATTCATTCCAAATTCAGAAAATAGTTTGTCTTCTGCTATAGACCATGTAGGTAGCCACTTGCGACCGCATGAAAAGATTTTCTTGCTGTCGTTCTGTATCTGTATAGGGGATTTTATTTGCACTTCATCTTCTGTGTCCATATTATATTAAAAAAGAGGAGAAAAGAGGGAAGGGAAGGGAAGGGAAGGGAAGGGAAGGGAAGGGAAGGGAAGGGAAGGGAAGGGACTGGACTATTGAGTTTTCATGTGAAAAAAAGGGCTTCCAAACTTGATTAGAAAAATCACTAGGTGTACAAAATAAATTTTCTAACACAAATGTTAAAATAAGTTATAATATTTTATAGGGTTTTTTTTTGTTAAAATAAATTACATTTCAGTTAAAACATATGAAAATATCTCACTGTTCATACCCTATGCTGCTGTTTACAGAGAACTTTTTCTCACAGTAGGTGGGGACATGTGAGAGTAAGAAGTGAAAGTGTTTAACTATGGGGAAAAAAAATCATTGTCTTGTCAAAGCTTTTAGGAAAGTGAAGAAAATGGAGGGAAAAGAGCCTGAGAGGCAGCGGTTTAACTTTTGCAAGAACCTGAAAAAGATAAAAAGGCCCTAAAGCTGTATTATTCCCTTTTTTCTTTCTTTATTCTTGCAAAATAAACTTGAATCCACCAACTCCTACTTCACCCAAATTCATGACATACATTAGTATGTAGTTTACTAAATCAGAGCCCTACGTGAATTTAACAGACATACACTACCAGTGTGTGTTCTGTTTTTTTCCTTAGTGCCCAATAGACTAGAGAATGTGCACACTGCTTCACTTAGGAAATACAGATAGTTCAACAATCAGAAAGTTCTTTATTAATTTCAATATTTACATATATGGATATATTGTATCCTGATGTTTGTACCAAGTAAAGGAACTACTGGGGAAGCCCTAGAGAAATTTCTATCTTAGGTATTAACTAAATTAATATCTTAAAAACTTAAAAAATCATTTAGCTACTGTTTTCCCTCTTAGAATAAGACTGCTACAACGAGTGAAGATAGCACTTAATGTGTTACTATTTGTTGTGAAGTGATTTAATAAATGTTTAAATAACTCACTGCTGCTCTCAGTGTCGGTTGTTTTTTTTTGTAAGAAGTTGTAGCCTGGAAGACTTTCATGTGTGTGGTCCTGTACCTTAAAAGAAAGTGGCCCAGACACAAACCACTTTTCTGCTTCAGCAGAATATGCAGTGGTGTGTCACGTTTTTTCCTCTCCTCAGAATGACCATTTTGATTTGGCAGTGGCCAAAACATTGCAGCTAGTTCAAAGTCACCTACTATGAAAGCCATATGGTGCATGCATCAGGTCCTCAAAGGCAATGCTTGTGCTAAAGATCTACTAGCACTCTGCAGCATTTGCTTGGTGTAGCCTTGGATGACAAAATATTTCTTTGGGTAAATCCACAGTAACCTAAATTCTGAAGTAGGATGTCTTATTATCATTGACTTCTAAAATGCCACAAAGATTAATGTTGATACAAGTTTTTGCAGGAATAAAGGTTCTTCCCTATAGGTTTTCCATTAAGCTGTAGTGTGCAGGAGGTCTAGGAGTCAAATGTGGGGTTATTTCTACCTTGACATCCCTCCTATTACTTCTTAACATAAAAAGTTTTCCAACAGAGCACGAACACTTAAATTACTCCCTAAAATGAGAGGGAGCTAGTAGTAAAGCTTTAAGTTAACATGTTTAAGCTTTGTACTATGGTATTATAGAATACAAATAAGGCTGAGAAATACCTAAAGAAATCCTGATTAACTTTTAAAGGAAGTGAGGGAGATCACAACCGGAGATGCTCATTGGTTTTGGGGTCACACAGGCTGAGATACTTGCAATGTGTTTTCCTGTGTTTAGCCTACGTTCAGAGCACGGCTCCTCTCCAATCCAACGGGAGCTCCTACACAGACACTCTGTCTTCTTCCTCAAAATCATTTTTCTTCCCCATGACAGATCTCAGCTGAGCTAACTCTTCTGGCATGGCCTTACTTAACTTCTCTTCCTCCGCATTTTCACTCTTTAAGCAGTCATGGCCACATGTCAGGGCTGATGGCGCAGAGTATGCCTGGCTGGCCTCCCTCCCGGTTCCCTACCACTCCAAATCGCTTGTTTGTTCCCCCACCACCCCCCTCTCTACCGCAAGCTGGCCTGTTCGCAGCCCATGAACATGCCGATCAATCCATTGTTTGAACAATATGATCTTCTCAGAATTGGCCTCCCTGGGGTTGCAAACACTGAAAAAAGAGTTGGTGGTTTTGCCATTATCCATATTAGCCTGGATCTCTGCTTGCTGTTAGACCTCTTCTCACTCCCTCTCTGCTTCTATCTCTGTCTGTTCATCTCTCTTATTCACCTCCCTCCGCAAGTGGGAGCCAGACCATGACTTTTCGTCCCAATTGCTCAGGCTGCCATGATGTGGAGAGAGATTCTGATCTGTGAGCTATCAATATGAGTACTGCAGGGGACCAGTGGTCTTGAGGGTCTTCTCTCCCCTTCTAGGAATCAAAGAGTTGAAAATTCTTGCTTGGAAGTGGAATTTGAAATGACCGGGGGGACAGTGCGTTGCATATGCACGGGCATAGAGGTGCATAGGCCCATAGGAATATACACCTGAAAAGTTGTCAGTTGTGCCCAGGGCCAGCTTAAACCCAGGCCTAGGTTTCAGATGGGCCAAAAATTTAACGTTGAAGGCAGGATTTTGTTAGACATTTTAATAGGTGTTACTCTTACGTTTGACTGCATTGTGTTAGGAGCAACAGGGAGTCTGGGGTAGTAAATTTTACGGAGTAATGATATCCACATCAAATTTTAACAAACTCTACAGTGTTTTATTTGCAATCAGTGCAAAATGAATCATCCTCCCTTTCTCTAAATCTTGCTCTACTTTATTTTACTTCTAGTCTATATTTTATTATGAAGAATGAGCAACTTCATTTGAGGTACTAAAAATTTGTATTGAATCATGAAAAGATAAGAATTCATCATGGCTTGCCAGGACATACTGTTGCTGGGAAACAAGTCACTTACAAATATTTGGTAGTCAGCACATATGAGATAGTTGCTGATTTTTATCAGACCGTTTCACAATTCTATTTCTCCTGTTAGAGAACATGTGTCTGTTCACTTCTTTCCTCTCTTGTGCCGGGGATGAGACCTGAAGTTTCCTCCTTTTCCTCAAAGAAAATAATAGGAGGGAGTAGAGGAAACAGTGTGAGGTTAGAGCTGCGGGTGGAAGCAAGCTAGGGCAGACTGTGATGAATTAAAAACAAGCGAGAGTGAGTGAAAAACAGAAAAGCACCAGAATGGAAGCAGAAGGAGAAATAGGAAAGATCAACAGCAGTCTGAGGGTAGTAAGAGACAGAAAACACAGACCCAACATCTCCAAGACCCCAAATAGTCTTTTTATAATTTGAAATCAGATGTTACTTAAATCAGTGACTTTATGATAAGTGGTGAGTTTTTGGTTTCATTGACCCTAACTCACTCTTCAAAGGCACCGTGACTGAAAGCATGGCAGCTGAGTAATAACTGTAGTCTCCTTAATGTTACCGTGAACTTGAGTAAGACCTATGAAATTATCAGATCATTAGTGGTTTACCATGTTCTTTTTTTGTGAACCTCAATATGTGCTTGCATTTCTCAGCTTTGCAATATCTGTTCTGTTAGCACTTTTGTATATGATGTTGCTATAAGTACTTTACATATGGTTTTCCTTTGAGTTCACACACACAAAAAAAGCTTTTCTTGGTATTCCTTTGAGTTCATGCACACAAAAAAAGCTTTCCTTGAGAGCAAGGTATCCAGGTTCTTGTAATATGTCACCAGAAAAAGCTAAAAAAGAAAGCTGAAGAAAACGTTTGGGTGGAAAGATGATGAAATCAGTACCAGACGGGTGGCTGTTACGGTCTCATTTTCCTTTTTTCTCTTGAGGTCTGCAGATTCATTCATGTCATTTGCTCTTGTGTCAACAGGCACACATTTCTTAGTTACAAATAGCTCTAATGGGAAATTTTGATTTTGAATGCGTATTGGTAGAGAGGTTTGAATTGCATTTAATTTGGGGACCAAGCAGAATGATTAAGAGAGAAAAAGAACATTCCTGATCTGTGAGATTTTTCAGATGAACTAAACCAGATTTGCAAATCATATGGTCCTTGGTAATGTGTCTATTCAAGCAAAAATACAACACCAAAAATTACTCTTTTGTTCTAAATATTAGAAAATGTATTCTGCTTTTCGTAGGTCATGACTGTCATGCTCCATTTCCTGATGTAAACACCCTTTTTGTTTTGATTCTTTAATAGTGAGATCGCCAGCATGCTATGCTGGCAATTAAAACCTGAAATCACTGTAGCACTCATTCTCAGTGATCTATGAATGTTCTTATGCTCCCTTGACACTTCTTCTACTTTGATTATTTTCACATATTTTGAAATTGAAATCCAAAGCAAAAAATGTAAACAGTACACAATTCACTGACAAGCACAAAGATCTCAAAGCTATTGGCAAATTCTTATAACGTTCACTACCTCGATGACATGTTGATGTCAGAGATCAGATATACCTTTCACTTGCATCCATTGCAACTCTGCTGTCATTGTTCCTCATATATACCAATTACCTTCAAAACACAGAAAATCGAAAGATTTGTTGAAAAATATCAGGAATATTTTTCTTTTTTTTTTTTTTTAACTTTCAAACCAGATCTCATTTTCTAGGTATCTGGATAATCAAGACAGGTCAAATGATTATTTAAGAAAAGAGGCAAAGACAGGTGTATTTTTGTTTTTGTAAGTTTAGATGGCTCGTAAGTATTGTAACAACACGAAGATTTTTATCATCTCTTGTATGTGACAGCTGTGTTGGAATTAGTTACATGAACAAAGAATAAAAAAAAAATGTTATCAATAATACAAGGAAATTACTGACTACTTGTGGCAGAGGGAAGACTATGGTAAAGCTTGTTTTCAATTTGATTTTACAGACCTTATGTACACTATCCCATAAACTCAAAGGTCTTGCTTAAATGAGGGTTTTGGAAATATACCCCATGTTATATAATCTTAAGAAACTGAAATATATTGTTTATTTTTGATTTATGATGAACTCTTTATGTGAGAAATAGGATTGAGTCGCTCAAGAAATTACTCCTTTGAAAATATAAAAGCTCAAAAGGACCATTTAGAGAGTGAGAACTGCTAAAGAACAGGACCAATGTTTTTCTCTGTCTTTAATATGATGAGATCCTTCCTGGTATTGGAAGGGATAATATGAACTTGAAATGGATTATTAAATGATAGACCAATTTTAGACTTTGGTACAACGTTGACAAGGTGTGGTGTATATAGCAGAATTGTCTCCGAATGTCTCCAAAGCAAACATTACTGAGCTTCCCCCTGCAGACCCAGCACCTTGCTCCTGTTACATCTAAGGGCACTGGAGAGATCTTGCACTGGAAAATGCCATCCATGAATTACAGCATAGCTGAAGGCTTGTGTATTGTCATGGGATCCCATGTGCATTCCACCTTCCAGCTGCCATGCAGATTAGCACCCTACAGCATGGCATAGTCACCTTCTGGGGATGAGCTGTGTAATGAGTGCTCCACACAACTGATCCTTTGGGGACAGGGAGAAGAAACAAAAAAGGCAGCAATCATCCCTTCTTTTTGAGTCTTACCATCCCCTGCTCCACTTGCTTGGTGAACCTTCTCCTCTTGTACACTTTCACTCTCCTCTGCTTGGCTTCCATAGCAAAACCCCTGGGTAGAGTGAAAGTTACCTTCACTCTGCTGAGGCCTTCGTCTGATCAAGACCGGCACTGTGTTTATGAGTTTGATCTGGCGTCTGAGCAGTGAATGCTACGCACGGAGGGTGGATGAATTAATGAAGTACCAAGAGGATCGCTCATACAAACAGTGTGAAAACAAGCAATCAATGTGGAACAAGCCCAGGGAAGTCAATAAGCGTGAACGGCTGTGCTTTACAGTGATGAGCTCTCATATTTCTCATTTGTCTGTTGCCATTCTTGTTAACCAAACTATTTAACTTACTGTATGAGCATATGTAATGTTACAACTTTATTGTGGTGGCAGCAAAAGGCATTTTTAGATGAAGCTTGCAACAACAGCAAAAGACTCTCCATGTTATTTCAAAGTGGAGCTTTCCCATTTAATTAGTAATTAATGTAGTATTTTACAGTTAAATCATGCTTTGTGAAAACAAAGGCCCTTACCATTACTTTGCATTGGCTTTCCTTTACCAGTACTTTGAAATTACATCTCTGCTTCAAAAAACAAACTATGTGTAGAGGTAAACACACATCGTGCATTCCGGCAGTTCCTTTTTGCTCTTCTCCAGTTTTATTTTGTTTTATTTTAAATTAATTTTTTAAGTAAAGGATTATTTTAATATATCCTTAGGATTAGACTTGATCAGGAAGTTGTTTGTTCATTCCAGAGCGTTTTGTTACTTCTAGACCGTTCCACACCTTATCATGTTAAAACCCAGCCCCTTAGCATTTGCCCAGGGAAAAAAAGAGTCAGAAGGGCTGCCAAAGCCATCTCGACCAATTCCACCAGTGACACGATTGTAATCTAACTGGGAGTGAAGGTTTGCAAAGGTGTCAGGACTCCCAGAAGTGTGCTCAGCAGTGATGGAGTGCGGAGCTTGATGGAGGAAGTTTATAAAGCTGTTGAGTCTTATTATATGATTCCTACCACGTTCTGCCCTCCCTCAAGTCTTCCTAGAATAGCCAGGTGATTAGGGCACTAACCCCTGGTGTTGAAGCCCAAAATTCAATGAATACTTAATACAATTTATACAAAATAGAGCTGCTCTAATAGTTGAGATTGAAAATGTTCCATCAAGAGTAATGGATAGCCTTGAGGGCTTACTGGGGAAAGGCTGAAACTGAAATCTGTGCTCTAACTCCAGGGGAACAAAGCCTGAACCCGGGTCTCCTGCCTCCAGGAAGATGCTCTTGTCACTCTGCCTCTTGCTTATTCTGGTATGCATAGTATAGTCTTCCTGAACAAAAAGCCCGTATTTGCTGCAACAGATGTGTTCTCTCCTACATGTTTTGGCATCAATGAATTGACATTTTCCAATGAAATTTTATAAACGGAACACTTGGGCACATTAAACTGGAATACTACTCAGGATGGAAAAAAATGAAGTCACGAGGTAACTGCAGGGCAGACACCATATTCTTCTACCGTCTGTGTTTTCTACCTTCTCTACTCTTGTGCAATGATGCGGCTGCCTACCTGATAACAGTAAAGTCAATTGACATCACTTGTCTCAAGACGAATTGCTGCTTTTTTATAAGCCCCTTGTACTTGCTTTAAGTTGTTTATCTCTGACTTAGCCAATTTCTTTCCCCTCCCTGAAGTGATCCATTTTGATGTCTCAGTTTTGCTGCTCTGATGTTATGCCCCTCATTAGTTGAATGTCTTCTTGCTTTCCTTCTCCACCAGGAAAGTGCCTGCTTTCCAAACCCAAGTCCCTTCTCTTTATGAGGAATCTCTCCTTTTCTACGTAGTTAGTGAGACTTAGGTTTGTCTGTTTACTCCTTATTATAAAGGAACCCAGAATGGAAGAAAAGTGTGCGCCGGCAAAGGCTTGGACTTTCAAAGCTTTACTTAACACTGTTCTAGCGTAGGTGACATTTGTTCTGACTTCATGATGCGAAATTCCTACCACCTTGAAATCTGCAGTTCATTGGGCTCCTTCTTTTACAGGAAGGTCTGTGCTGAAATATTTAAAAGCACACTGATAGCCTGAAAGTGCCTATTTTTTTGGAGCATCAGGTCCTTTTAACTTACTTACTTTTGTTACTTCCCTCTTCATACTGGTGAAGGGCAGAAGTATATAATCATTTCCACAAACACACTAGAAAACAATGTGGGAGCATCTTTGTATATTTTAACAGCCCAAACGATTTTTTTATTAATGCTGAAAATTTTGTCACTTTCGCCATCAAATTGTGTGTGGCTCATGTTTTTGCCATGATTGACAGAGGATTCTTGCCTGGAGCCAGCTGTTTGCTTACTGTGCACCACGGAAAAAGCATTTGAGATGGGCCTTGGCTATCACATTTTCATGTGATGTGCACTCTCATATACATGTGCATATTACACAAAGAACAGAAGAGCTCACAGCAGCCCCAAAACGGCATCTGTTCTTTATAGTGAGATAAAGAAGCTGCAGAAGGTTTGTTGAAACTTGCTGATGCTTGTTGTCACTTAGCAGGAAGTGTTTAGGAGTTTGTGAAGAACAAAATTACAATTTGTCAAATGTTGCAAACCTCAGAGTGATTGCATACTATTTGATTTCACTGTTGCTATAAATAGGATTTCACTTTTTGGGATTACAAAATGACCAACTTTCTGTTCAGTAAAATGTTAGAGTTTTAGTCTTTTTTCTTCTTCATCTTTTTCCACAATCTAAAGGGTGAAGTTACCATTGCTTTAGTAATCCTTCGTGTTCTTCTGCCAGCACTCATTAGCATGTGAAATCCAGGCATTATTTAGCCTTCTGCAGGCTGACGTGACAAACCCTGCGCTAGGATGAGATGATTTTCACATATGGTGCTGGTGTCTTCTGTCATGGCTAGAGGTGGCTCATCTTCTAGCCCTCTCTGAAGCACTGAAAAGGAAAAATATAAAAATGTGAAGCCTGAATGTAAAGAAATTTTGGGCAATAGGAATAATTTCATTCTCTCAAATCTTCTTCCATTTGGGCCTAGCATCATCCTCCATGAAGATCTATATGTGCCGTCTTCACCTGTGGCCCCGTGGAATAAGACAAGTGTTTCTGTTATGGCTACAGCTGCCAATCAAAAATCTCAAGGAAATACACTGTGAAAACTGGCAGTGCTTTTGACTTTGTGGAAAACATCACGTGTCTTCAAATACATTTAGGGAGGAAGTCGTGCAAATAAAGGATGAATGGGTCATTATATATTTATGGTAAATGGTGAATACTGTTTTATGTTCAAGGAAATGTTGTTAAGCAGCAATTTTATTGTGCTTCTTCACGTGTAGAAAACTAGTGTTTATTTTCTATAGCAACATAAAACTAAATTCATTGAGCTATAAGGAATAAGTAGCAGGTGAATCCCTTTGAGAACAGAATATGGAGAAAACAATATTCTCCAGGACTAAACACATTGGTGGAGGCTACTGATATATTTAAGAGTTGTGAACTAGGTTTATACGCACGACAGAAAGACGATGTACTGGACACTTGAACAAGATGTTATGGCTCAGGCGTCTCCTTATCTACTCCCCTGACATTAGTGGAGCTGGCAGAAAAGCCAAGACATAGACGGCAAAAGTTGGAGCTGTGGGCATAAGGCACTGCTTGTGAATGATTGCAGATGACTCTTTTTCAAACTGTTGTCTCAGGTTCTGCAAATGGGAACAGATACCAGGGAGGCTTTTACCCCCAGGGCTGGATGATAAGGCTGCTCAAGCACTCCCGGTGGTATGTGACCTGGAGTGTGCCTTTCACCATACAGTGCTAATGGGAGGGCTGCAATCTTCTAAGTGCTTCTCCTAAAGCTACCCTTGGTTACACTGAGTCATTCACCGCTGCCCGTAACAGCCAGATGTACTTGTTTCTCTTTACTATCAAAATTAATGGGCTGGATGGAAGCAAAAGCTGCCACTGCATTACTGACCAGCTGAGTCTGCCTTGAAATCGAGCTTTCCCCAGAAATGAAATAAAGGTACTCAAAAGTTTTTCTTTTCCTGAAGCATGGAAAACAGGCTTTCAGGACAAAATGTATGTTTAGAAAGACTTTTTTTCACTCTTCAACTTTTCTGGAGTTTTCATATACTTCTGCATTGAAAAGTCACTTTGGATCGCACATGTAAATTAACTCCACCAGCACCTCTTATTTGCAGTCCAGAAGTGGAGAGTGAGTAAAAGACACTACGCCACTTCTGTTGCTTACAGGCTCTAGAACTGGCTGAAATAACTTTCCAGGGTAACACGGGAAAAGTTGGGTAGCACTTTTTGTGAAGAACTGCCTGCGTTCTGCAGAAAATTGAGCAGTGACCAGAGAACTGGAGGGATAACACACCCAAGTGTGCAAGACTTTCCTTTCTCTTTTCCTCTGTGCAAGACAGACAGGTTCAGGGAAGTGCCAATAGAGGCTGTTGGTAGTAAGAAAAGATAATGGGATACAAAGACATACATGAAGCAAAAGACACAGAAAGAACCGCCTCCCCTCCCCACCAAAGTATTTAATTTTTGTATTATTTGTTTAGAAGTTTTGCTAAAAATCTATATATTTCAGTTTTCTCCTGATGTCAGACAATTTCCAAAGGAAGGCATTTATTCAGAACTCTAAGTAGTGAGAATGGTGGGTAAGTATACTTCTGCCTTGACAAATAGGCGTAGGACCAGTTTGGGGTTTAGCACCTCACTGGTGACAAGATGGACTGTCAAGAGCCTCCATGTGGTATGCCTCTGCTGCAATGAAGGATTTTCCTGTCACTGTTAAAGAACTCCTTATTCAAGCTGCTATTTCAAGCTTGTTGGTTTTACTTAAATTCAGAAATATTCGAGGGAACATTCTTCCTGAGTACAAAAGGTTTTTCTCTTAAAATATGCATTTTACTTACATTGTACTGGATTGTATGTTTGTACAAGGGTTTCTATAACACAGTCGATTTTAAGCTCATTCTGTAACATGCTTTTTGGTATCAGCACCTACTTTCTCCCAAGAAGTTCTTGAAGTTTGTAAACCAAGTCAAATCAGAAGTATGGTTGAAAGTTTCAAGTGTCTATGGAAAAAAACCTTGCCTCCAGGCAAGGATGTATGTCATTGAGTTTGAAAATGTGGTAAACTGGAAAGAAAACGAAGACAAGTGAGTGCCCAGACCTGAGTCATGTCAACATAAACCATTTCTGACTAAACCCTGACTGGGCAGCACTCCCTCAAGCCAATATAAACCATTTTAAAGTTGCCGTAAACTTGTCCTTTGGCAATGAGCTGAACCAAGATGAGACATATCATGAAAGTAAAGGGATTGGGGCACAATGTGAGCCAAGTCTGTATGATAGCAGGGATATTTGCAATTTAGAATTCATTTCCCTTTGAGTGTATATTTCCTGAAATTCAGAGACTGCCAAACTTTGCTTTACAGTTGAGACTGTGCCATGGGAGCTAGACCAAAAGTTATACGGAACTCCAGGAAATTCACAAATCTCAGTGTAATGTGTGCACTTGTTTTTCTTCACAACACTAGAAATTGACTTGCTGGAAGAGGAGTAAGGTAAAGTAATTGTAACAAAAACATAAAGGATATGGCTCAGATAATGTACACAAATCACTGCCCTTTTATTTCTTTCTGATCCGTCTGCTTAATAACTGAAGTACAACCAGTAGCTGTTAAGAACCTAATTAGAAATAAGGTACGTGCGGTATACAGTATTTTCAGGATGCTAGCAGCTTACTAGTTTTCTTCAGTGTGTTAATGTTACTAACTGCATGCAAGTTAATGTAAGTTTTACATCTGTATTAGGGCATGTTTGTAAAAGCTGAATACACTTAAGTATGTTATATAAACTCAGCAAGTCAAATATTACTGAAGTACTTTTATTGGAAGAGAAGTGCATAGTTTTCGTTGTCCTGGTCAAGAATTACTATTCAGGTTTTGCAGTCTTTCCAGGAAGAAGATTCGATCCTAAAAAGTAAGTTTTTAAAGTTGTAAGTAACTGAAATTAGAAGGCTTACATTGAAATAAAGAAGTCTCAGAGTGGGAGTCATTCTTGTTCACACTGCGTTGTTTATAAAATTCAGTTAATAATTATATTTTTAATAAATCTTCTAATTTAAACACTGGAAAGATGCGATTACAATGAGTGTTATCTGTTTACTTGTCACAAATGATGCTATTTCGTCTTGCAGATTCAGTTATAAAATACAACTAATTAATACTAGAACAATATACCTGAATGATTCAGAAACTTATTAGATGGAACAATAATCAATATTAAACTCTTATTAAAAAAAAGGAAATTAAGTACATCATAAAAAAGGGACTAATGCCTCTTTACCCAAAGTGGGTTAGAAGTATACTTACATTTTACTGTGTTGTCTGGTACATCTAAAATCCTTGTCCATCCTAGTACTCTATTGTTAAGTATTTATTGTGATCGCCCTTCCTCAGTCACGGATAATGCATGAAGTGCTGTTATTTTCATAAAATTTAACTTGCTGACGTTCACACCACCCGTGCCATACCAAACCTCTACACCTTGGGGTGGTGCCTTCAAGGAGTGGGCTGTGTGGGTGGTGGGTGGGTTCTGAGCTATCTGCGGTGAGGACACAGAAAACTATCAATTGACAGCCAGGGCAGAGGGTGAACATTCTTTAATGATGTGCCCCCACCTTGGAATCATCTTAGGGGTGGTGATTGCAATTATAATGATAATATGAGGTGGAATGTCCTCAAATAAAGCACCTTGTGGGTGACTAACTTTTTGTTTTGTTGAGACGATAAGTTGGGAAGATTAGGGCTAGAAACTAATACGCATTGTCAAGGGTGGAGATAGATGTTGTAGCAGCTTCAGAAAATGCTGGCAGTTCAGACAAGGCAGAGGGAGAGAACCAAAAGTAAAGAGAACTTAACAAATCTTTTTACCTAAAAAACAGATTATCGGAATTTCAAGTTTGACTATGAGAGCAGTATGCTTGAAGGGGGGCAAAAAACCCAAAAATAATTTAACAGGATTTTTTTATAAACTTTTGGACTGAGACTGTCCTTCCTTCAAGTGTGCAACTCCCACTAACCCCGGTTCTGCTGTGGACCGAGGGCAGGGTAGTGCCTAGCCTTTTATTGTCACTGCGGAGTGGCAGTGCTGTTCCGTAATGAGTCAGTCGAGGGTCTGCCGGCATTTCCTATGGAATTTGTACCTGGTCTACACAGCACACTCCGCTGCAGGTTGATGTACAGTCTGCCTCCCAAGGAGTCATTACTATCTATCACTTCAATGATCTGCTGATAATGGGGGTGTATCACTTATGTGTGTAATGGGTCTGAAAGAAATGGGTCTGTGGAAATTGCACCGAGTCTGCGGGAAACGGCAGGGAATCAGTGGGAGTGCCGGTGCGCTCCCTGGGATCCTTGGGGGCCATTATAACGCGGGAAGAATATTAACAGCCTTCAAATGGGAAAGCCTGCTGTAATCTGCTTCGTTAATCAAAGTAAAATCAAACATGCCAAATCTGAGCACCGTGTCGTCTAGGCAATGGTAGGTACAATTCAGGCTTTTTTTTTTTTTCTGACATTTGCTAAAGGTTGGTTGACTTCAGCATGGCCATTCTGTGAACTCAACTGGTGTTTTTCCAGTTGGATTGGACTCGCTGTCTTTGCCTCAGACTCTTTTTTTTCAGATATCAGCTACATTCGTGGGCTGTTTCTATGCATATACAGAGCTGTGCATAGCATGGGTGAGTTAAGGACAGAGCAACAAGCCCTAACTCTGAGTTTCCTGGCTGCTCTTAAAGCACTAGTGTTTTTTTAACATCCTTTCCTATTTCATGAGCATGCAGCCATAGACATAAATATAAATACGTCTGTCTTTGATAAATTAAAATCCTAACAGGTGTGTGAATCCTTGCCAAGATAGTTACGAGCTGGTCAGTATATATTGCTTGCACTTGGAAGTGGTACATTAGAGAACACTCGACTGTTTCACTGCTTTATAAATAGATGGATTTGGCATTTCTGCAATCATCTGTGGAGGGTAAGAAAGTAATAGATGGATAAAAGTAAGTATAGATCATGTTTCAGAGTCTTTCAGATGAAATGAATTGATTCCAAAACATGCTTGTTCCTGTCATTAGCTTTTCTGATCTTTTGTGTCATTTTAGGTTCGATAGAAGCAGCAGAGAGAGGAAAGATGTTCTAGTGCTGCGGGTGCTAGTCCTGGACCTCAGAGACCCCAGATCAGTTTCTTTTTCTGCCATAGACTTCCTGCATGACCTTGGGCGAGTTTCTCAGTCTGGTTGACATCCAAAAAAGCACTTAGGAACCTAAAGTGTAACTGAAGCTTAATTTAGGTGTCTTTGTTCAGGAGAGTGCTCCACAAAAATCCAGCCCGCTTAGGTGCCTGAGAGGACGTGGATGCCATGGCTTTGGCTAGAAAAGACAAGACAAAGATCATTTAAATGTGTTCAAAGGCACCACTGTCCTCAGACGGGCTGAGAATAGAAGTGGCCTAATTTGGAGTCTCTTTAGAAATGACAAATCAGTTATAGCTGTGAAGGTCCTGGTCTGCTAGGTGTCCTCTGGTTGCCTGGCGTGTGCAAAGAGCGTTGAGTTCAGCACAAAGTGTGCTAGTTTGGCAACATGGATATATATTTTTTTCAAGCTTGGAAGAAGAAAGACCTGTCGTCCACCTCTTGTACATCCTCCTGGTGGGTATAATACTCTGAGAAGTGGGAGGAACTGCCTCGTAGGCTCTTTCCAGTATGCGGCATTTAAAATTTACTACCTCTTACTGTGGTCTGCTCTGGGATGAGAGAAGATAACTGCTGTTCCTATTGTGTTGTTATGCAGGAAGGACAATTGAGGCTCACGAGAGGAGAAATCACACATGTAGGAGAAGACGCATGACAGCAAAACTTGTGGTTAGAGGGCACAGGTCTTGGTTCTGCTTTCTGCTTCCACAAAAGTGTTTATCCATTTTACCATACGACTGTAGTGCAATGTGGGGAAACTGTTGCTGAAGCGGGGTGCTGACAAGTTTTGTGTTCACAGCAAAACACCAGAGTTTGAGCTGGGGGAAAGGAAGGTCTTAGAGCCCTTTTCTGAGGGCATGAGGAGATGGGACAGGTTCAGAGAGGACAGCCCTTTGCCAGGGATAGCCTGTTGGGCTGTGGCTGGTACAGGCTGTTTAACCACAACTCTTACTAGATTCAGTCTCTTTCTGGATGTACTTCTCTACCTCCCCTCTGAGGTGAACTTTGGGAAGAGATCATTCCCGGGTTCATGTTTGAGCTGTGTCTATTGCTCATTCAGGTACCAGAGCCCTTGGCTCCGCCCTCCCACGACCACACACTCTTATTTGCTATGTTCTAGCCAAAACTTGTTTTACCTACTCTCTGCTCTGGTGGGTCATCTTGCACTATGTCCTTCAACAAGGCACACCTTCTCCTCTTTTCCCTCGTTGTTAGTTTGGTAAAGAAGAAATTTTGAAAAGTCTGAGGCATGAGTTTAAATTCTTCAGATTTAGGAGGGCTTGACATCTAGACCTCCTGCTTTCCAGGCAGGTGTGCTTTAAACGTTTATCTGCTGACATCCTGCTGTGTCCTCTGCTGCCTTTATGAAAATTCCTTTTACTGTATAGAATCACAGAATCATAGAATCTTCACGGTTGGAAAGGACCTTTGAGATCATCGAGTCCAACCAAACAACCTGCAGACTCTGCCACTAGAGCATGCCCTGAAGTGCCACATCTCGACGTTTCTTAAACACCTCCAGGGATGGTGACTCAACCCCCTCCCTGGGCAGGCTGTTCCAGTGCCTGACCACTCGTTCAGTAAAGTCATTCTTCCTAATATCTAATCTAAACCTGCCCTGGTGCAACTTCAGACCATTCCCTCTGGTCCTGTCATTATCCACCTGGGAGAAGAAGCCAACCCCCACCGGGTATCTGAGTATTTGCTTTAGGTGTCTTGGTCTAGTTCCAGATTTGCGGCTCTGAACCTGCAGAGGTACTGAACTCACAGAAATCTTTAGGTAAGACAGACAGGATTTGAGAAAACCTCCAAATTTAGTGTTTTGCGTTGGCTGCTGCGAATCCTGTTCTAAAAGCTGAAGCTGCTCCTCATTGTCTCAGGAACCAGAGCCTGGGAATTACACACTGGGGCTGGGTGCTGACTCATGATTCTCTTCCTCTGTCTCTGGGGTTTTGTCCTGTGAAGTGAGGATGAGATAACCTGTACGGACAGCAAGTATGTGACTGTATGTAGGGGTGGGGCAGCATCATTTAACCACTATCTGCTGCTTGGATATCAGAATTAACAGGAGCCATGTAAGAAGGAAAGATTGCCCATTGGAATTGAGAGAGTTGCATTTGCTTATACTGTAAAATAAAAGCCCTTTCCTCCTCTTTTCAAACATTTCTTGGCCTAATATAAGATCAACAGAAATCAGTCAAGGTTCTGGTGTACAGCAAAGTGCCTGTTTACTACATGAGCCTTACAAGTGATCTCAGGAGGAGGACGAACTGGTCTGAACAGATGTTTTAAAAGCTCTTCTTTCTAGATACCACATTTTTTTAACGCCTTTGTCTCTCTTACAGTACCATTTTTCTATCATGTGGTGCATCCCTTTACGTTATGTTTATGTTGGAGTCATCGCAGCTCACGTGCAGACGCTTGCATCGGCACTCAACTGACAGTAGTGTACCTGCACCAGTGTGGGGCTGAGGGTGAGCTTCACCATCTGGGTGCTTATAAAGCTTTCTGACTGCCCTTTGCAGGTGGCCTTGAACTCCAGTTTGCTGCAGCTGCACTTATACTAAGCTTACGAGGCGTGTTTGGCTGTCTCTGCACCAGGCTTAGCCACTGTGGTTGCTTCAGAGTATTACGTACTGTTTGATGTGTGTGTCCCTTGCTAAGTGGGCTTTTGGGTGGTCCCCTCCAGACCAAGAGTAAACAAAAGAAGTAATCACTTTTTTTTGCCCACACTGAGTAATAAGGAGAGCTCTTTGGCTAAAAATTATAGATCACACATTTTAATAACACACTTGCTCATAATAGCATAACTTATACACCCAGATGAACTTTGAAATTAGACTGGACAAAAGACCAGGAAATGTTTTGTGGGGAACAAGCCTACACTGGCAGGAATGGCTCATCTAATAGACATTTTCCATTTGTGATGTCCATGAATCACAATTCCAACACATATACCTTAAACACCAGTAATTCAGAACCACTTGGCAAACATATGACCAAACTGAAATACATTTCATTATGAAAATCAGTGGATAAGGTGACTTCAAGATTAAATCGCTTGAGAGAACAGACAATAATTTCCTTACATACTGTTTTCTAGCCAAAACACTATGGTCTTGGGTCAGGATATCAAATGTTATTAGTCTTATGGGAATTTTGGAATGAAGATTGATAAATATGGAGCATTCTTTCTATTCCCTTTTTTTTCTAAGAGATTATTTTGTATATGAAAAAGTCCATGCAGAATTTGTATCTGTTCTTGGTGGACCATTTAGTTTGATTTGGAGGTAAAACAGCCTCAAATCACCACATAAATTTTATAAACCGTATTTCTCATCATTTTGTATCCCTAATTTATCTACAATATTACAGAATGTGTGAGGACTGTGATACAGTAGAATTGTGACTGGATTCCTCTACCCATTAATTCACAATGTTATAGCTAAAAAGGCATTGGGCACAATGTCTACAACTTATCTAACCTATATATAAACAACTGCAGAATAGGTATCAGCATCAGTGCAAGTAGTTTATATGTCTTTATACTCAACAGAGGGAGAAGTGTATTTTCAGGGGGGCTTGGATCATCTGACCAATTTTAGGCAACCTCCGTACATCTAATGACTTGCTGCCTGAAAATTCCTGTTTCTTTCAGTGGAGGCTGTAAAAGCAGTTCAGGTAACATATGCAATATGCAAAATCAGAGAAGATAGGATGCCTTCTATCCTAAGAACTTCATGCTTTTGCAGGATAATGCAGCTCATGGATTTGTGAAGACGGGAGGCTTTACACGGTAAGTGTCCTCTGAAGCAAGTGGAAAGCCTAACCGATGAGGGTACATGTCACAATGATACCACAAACATAAGGCTGTGCCTTAAAGACATAGTTTCTTCTGTGGCTTGTTCGGTGATGATCTCAGCTTATATTAGAGATGAGATTAACCCTAGCCTTGGAATAGAGACCTGGAACAGATCTTCAACTGGTGCAAACCACGGTAAGGCTCCATTTGAAAGCACTGGAGTGATGCTACTTACCTTGGCTGAGGGTCTGTTCCATCTGTTGTTGTTTAACTGTAGACAGAATGACATCTCTTTGTTTGACAGCTACCAGAGAGATAATCATAGCAGGCATATCTCTCTCTGGAGATGGATCTGTGCCCGAGTTATCAGTATTCAGATATATCATCAGATTAACTTTGAGCTTGGAAGCTTGGAGTTGTATTCTGTAGATTTTTTTTTTTCCCTCAGTACTGTACAAGTTGTGATCTTTTTTTCCCAAACTTTTAAAATAGATTAATTTGTTTTGTGGCTAATTTCATCCTTGAACTTTCTGATTCCTGCTTTCAATAACTCACATTTAAAACAAAGTGAATCATTAGCCTGATCTCAGCTGTGTTGAGATATGTTACTTTTTTTAGCAGTGATTGCAATTATTTCTGTTGTGTGGTCACAATGGTTGGGCCCTGTGCTCCAAATTATTGATCCAATTGGACCACATTTCCTCTCTGAGTTTTTGAAATGGTTTTCAGTTTTATATGCAGATATTCTACTGCCAGCAAAGCCTTTTCAAGACTCCTGGTATTTATTTTAAGTGATTCCAAAGCAGGATAGAATTGCAAACTCTTTTTCTTCTATTGCTTTCTCTCGGTACCTGCAACGTTTAAGGCTGTTATCTGTGAAAGTAACTGTTGGCTGGGCAAAAATCTACTAGAAGGCATTTTTCATTTTGCCTCTTGAGATGCTCCACACAGATTTTTGAAAACTTAAACAGCAGCTGTGGTGGAGGCTCCTTCCAGTCCCTCTGAGATCCAAACACCAAAAAAAGGTTGTTTCACGCGTCTTACCTCTCGTCGTCCCTTGGACAAAACTTACCAGTCTTTCTTCTCCGTCCCTTCTACAGCAATCCGCTTTGTGCAGCACGGGCTGCTCAGAGGACACCATTGAGTCCCAGCCTGTTGAGAACAATGCCACTCAAAGCAGTCTTGGAGCATTTTTCCCCTAAGGGGGCTACTGGAAAATAACATCGGGTGTAGTGCCTTGGATAACTGTCCTGAACAGTCAGCGTATGTCTAAGTTGAGTAAGCTCATACATTTTAGTAGCCTTCATTTTCACGACACTGATGTCCCTCACTTCAGCGTGAATCCGTCACAGTCAAAGGATATAGTTCTGATGACAAGAAGTATCGTCTGGGAAAGCAGAGAGAGATATGAGATTTTCCCCTGTTCATATAGTACGTATATATTTTTAGTTGGCATGGCACTTTAAAGCCAACTTTATGAACTCTCTTGTGATAAAATATTAAGATACAGTATTGTGAGGGTAGGAAGAATGCATGTAATTTTTTCCTCTGTGTTGGTATTTAACCCAGTTCCCTTTTACGCAGGATTCCAAAAAATAAGGGCCCAGAGCAGGAAAATTAAGGAGATGCACAAATTGTTGTGTATCCACTAATTTTATGTATAAAGATGAGAATACTTTTGTTTGATTTCTAAACTGGAATTATTGAAATGAGGGATTTCAAACACTGACATCTGAAACCTTGTGTGTCTGTGGTTCAGCTGGTGCAGGAACTGGTTGATGCTGGTTACCACAGTTGCAACTCTGGGATTTCTGTTCAGAATCTTCCCATTTGGAAACTGATCTACCCCAGCACCAGGGCAGATCTGTGGTTTGTGTTTGACTTGACAAAATGGTAAGAAACGAGGTCTCACTCCTCCTGTCACCTTCATAGAAATTTTGAGGAGAAGGCATGAACTCACTTTTTTTCTTTTGGAAGTATGTGGGGATTTGGGGTTCTGAGGTTATAAGCTTACTTCATCTGAGAATGCTTAAAAATGCAATAATTTTTTTTCTTCCTTGTGTTGTCATTTTCGTATAATTGCTGGCAGCTAAAGTAACCATATTTCTTCATATTTTAGATTGTCAATGCTTGTTTTTTTGATTGATTGTAAAAACTGTGGAAATTTTTAGGGGAATGGATCTAATCACTCCCTGAAACTCACTTTTCAACTTCAGAGAAAAAAATTATTGGTGAATTTCTAATTAAAACACAAAAAAAACCCAGTTTTCAAAGAATCATGAAATAAAGAAGACACGAGCATTTTGCATGTGAAAGCACAAACACAAAATGGGAAAGTAATTTAGGGCTTGCAAACCAAGGGGAAGGACAGCATTCCTGTGGAAAAGAAACAACCATTGACATTTCTTCTATTCTCTGTTACTGACAGATGTGGAGATGATATACTGTTGGGGAAAAAAACAAATAAATTGAGGTCTGAAGAGACAGAATAATTCTACAATGCCACGCAGAGGTAGCCAAACCTTAGATAAGCTCGCATGTCCATCTTTCCTTGGCAATGAACTGCCAATGTCTGGTCTCGGTGGTGGTGCCTATGCTGCAGAAAAAGTGTTATTTGTAGAGTAAGCACCATAATATGCAAGGGAGTCCACTAAACCCAACCCAAATTCCATTCCATTGCAGTGCTCCCTTAGCCTCTGTCCCCATGTTTCCTTTCCAGAACAACTGGGAGGTTGGAGCTGGAAAGGTTTGGAGCTTCGACTGTTATGGTCATAGAGTTGGGATTTAGCCAGAACTTGTTAAAGATGGTCTTTGCACCTGTTCCCCTTCCACAAAATGGAGATGGCTGTACTTCTTTGCCTCATGAAGTCTTCAATCAGGATCCAAAAAATGCCCTCACTGACAATAATCAGTAAAGATTTCAACCCCTAGCATTCATTTAGTCATTCCTCATGGTCAAATAAGCAATCAATCTTTTTTTTTTTTCTGCTCTAGTCTCAATTTACTCTTTCACTTCAGTGAAAAAAAAAACAACGCACTATTGAACTTTCTTTAACCTGATGAAAAAATCACGCTCTTTTTCTAAGCAAGAAGCAAACCAACCAAAAGGCTTATCTATTTATTTATAACTTTTCCATTTACAAGACTCTTTTTGGCAATATGGCCAACTGCTACCCTGATATGATTGTAGGAAATATTTATGATTCTGTTAAATGAGACTGATTAATCTTGACTTGCTTTTCACCAAATTTTCTATAGTTAGATGATGGACTTTGGAAGCTAATCATCTCAGAGGAGAGCTGCTACAGGCTAATTCATAATACATCTTGTAACACTTGGCTGTTGATATAAATTTTAAGAGTTTTTCTGCTTTTTCATCTCTTGTACCAAACATTAGAATTCATGCATCACATGTGGAAGAAAATTCAAGAGGGCCATCGTGGAGAGGTGCTTGTTCTTAAACTCATTTGCTTCCACTTGCTTTGATAGAGGGAAGATGTGACCTGTATCTGTACACTTCTTCCCACTGCAGTGATGATGGGAAACCTCCAAGACTGTGTTTGAATCGTGAGTTGAGGATGGCTGCGAGACCGCCCATCAGCCTTCCCTTCTCCTTCCCTGCATGTGCAGAGCTTGAGCTTACAAATGCAATGTGCTGTGGCTGAAGAACCCTTTTCCAAACCCTGCTGGGCACCCAGGCAGGGTTGGGGGCTGCACACTGCTAGACATGTTTGTCCAGTTGTTCATGCCCTATTTACAACTCAAACACCTGTTTTAGACGGGGGCAAGAGGTTTTTGCATTCTCTCTCGGGACTGCTCTGTTCTTCAGCTCGGTGGATTGTCGTCCTGATGGGTTGCTTTTGCAAATGTGGCATTTTGATATTGATATTATATCAACAATGGCAGATTGAGTCAATTCAGTAGCTTTTTTTTTAAAAAGTTTTCTGTAAGAAGCAGAGGGAATGCTGTGTGACCGCTTTTTGTCATTCAGTTAAGAAAAAAACGCCGTGATTTCCTGGCAATGCACAATAAATGATTAAAATGGAGTAGCTAAATGTCCCTTGCAGTCTTTTCATGTACCGTGTAGATTTCTGTCTGCTATCAAAGTGAACTGTGCTATACTGTTATTTTGCTGGTATACCCTGACATTTCTTTCTCTCAGAATCTACCCTAAATACAGCTAGAAAGTTTTTATTTATACAGCACCTGAATTAGCTCAGCTTTCTGTTTTGCTTGGATCAAGGATACTAATGATTTTAAACACCATGATTCATGTCTGGACTTTATTAAATGATATTCTCAGGCTTCAGGCTTCCCCTTTCTTTTTTCAGTTTATTTTCTTTTGTTTTCCCATAGGAAAGTTACACAGTATAGTTTCACTAATGCCATATATCTGCTATCAAATCTAGTTATGGATACAGCAGCCGTATTTTCTTATTAAAAGTATAAAGCATATCTGGAAGAACACTTTTTCAAGTAATCACATTTGATTTTGTTGAGAAATTGTAATTTCCCTGTTGACACCATCATAATCATCACCACAGTTATTGGAAAAACAGGCAAAAAAATTGCTAGAATTCAGTATATTTCATTTTATCTGGATGCCTGGTCAGCTTTTGGCTCCCCCAAAACGCAAAAATAGTCCTGCTCCCTGACTGCATCGAAAAAATGCAGCAGTGTTCCTTAATTTTCTGTGCAGGTCTAAGCCTGGCATATATTTTTGATAAACCTCTGTGAAAGAGGACTAATTATCAATTATCACCATCCATGATGATTCTGTATTATAAGTAATAATTGATTTAAATTCAGCTGACACGGTCAATACATCTGGCCCAGGGCACCAACTAGTTACCAGGTAATAGTTATTGCTGACCACTGAATGGGTTGTATAGGAGCAAACTGAGAATAAAATACCCTTCTCCTTTGCAAATTTTTCAGAGTGCAGTGTTCTCATAGCAAGTCATAACATCATCCTAATTCCTCAGAGCTATCCTCCCCACCTTACTTAATACAAATGACATGACAATCAATGTCACAGATTCTTTCTTTGTGGATTATTATTCTAGTTAATGCCACATGTTGCATCCTCAGCAGTGTCTGAAAACTATGTCTTGCCATTCTCAACAGATGAATGCTTGAATACGCGGAAAATATTGACTATTAATCAGATAGACAAACCTTTTCTTTTTTTTTAATTTTAAAAAGGAAATGAAAGAATCAGAAGAATCAACACATGTCCTAATTATTGTGAGACAAGGGTTGCTGGAAAGGCAAACATAAATGCTCATCAATCTTACCTATGCATTTGTTAAAACTGGTTTTGCAGTAGTCTCACTCTTATTTGGAGGTGAAATTGTACTGGATACGGACTTTTTGCTCAGTGCATAATTCATAGTACTCATGATCAGGCAGAATCTTGTGAATTTATACTATAAAAACTGAGGCTGTGCAGACCGCCAGGTACAACAGCAGTGGTTGGAAGCTGATCGCTGCACTGCACATGACCGAAGCCAGCGTGTAAATTCTCTCCACGGCATTTTTGCCAGCTGGTGTAGAGGAGCAGAAGGGTGGTTTCCAGCCACCATCCCAAACTCTTGCCAGTCCTCTGCTAATTGCATCTTCACTGAATCTGAGCGGAGATGCTTTCTGCTTTATTTCCTTATATATTCCATATATTTCCTATATATTTGAATACACAAATCTCTGAAGTCTCATTTTTTACTGTACAGCACAGCGTGTAGGACATGGGAGTTAATGTAGTGGACAGCGCGACGGTATCTATTATGTGGAAACCAGGACTGGAACAAGATAGTTGTCATCCTCAGGACAGGTTGTATGAGAACCTCTCTTTTCCAGGGAAAAAAATCAATGAACCCGTTGAGGTGTACTTTCAGCAGTGTAGCAGCACTGGGAGCTCTAAAAATACTCACGCTTCCCCCATTAATTCCTGTTGAGCGACTTGGAAAGCTCCGGTGGGTGAAGGAACCACTTTAAAGGAAAGGACTCTTCTGGTTTTGTAGAAATCCACTGGAATACAATCAGGAGTTGATTTTGGTGACAAAACTCCATTTTCAGTTGTGTTTTATAACCTAGAAGAGTTGACGGTGCGTTCAGAAAGGGGGAAGCCTGACTTTCCTTTTTTTTTCCCTTTATTTTTTTGGATGTCCTGCAAGTGACTCTTCTGCCGGAGGGGTCTTTCATTGTTTAACGCCTTTAAATTTATGAAGTGACAATGGTGATTTTTTTGGCATATTGGACCTTCTGTCCTCTTCTTTGGAGTGCCAGCGGCAAAAATATAGATGTGTGCAAATGTTCTGCCATTGGTGCCTTTCTCCTTCAGGTCTGGTGCACCAGTTGTGCCTGACACACGCGGAGACAAGCACTATATCTCTAATATCTGCCTTTATAAATTGTGGATGTCATTGTCATGTTCTTGATTCTTGGAGACCACATTTGGGAAAGTTATTTAGATTTATATCAGGAGGGTTTTTTTTTTTTTATGGTTTATTTTTTTTTTTGTTGATGTTTTTGTTGTTTTTATCTACTTCTTTCAGACTTGGCTCTGACAGTGCATCACTGGGTGCGCAAGAGTGTGGAGGAGGTATGGCACTCATTACAAAAAGGAAAAAATATCAGTGGTTTGGCCAGGTTTTCCTCCTGTGGAAATCTATAGGTGTCTGGGAACAAGGGAACAAAGGATTTGGGACTTGGTCATGAACACCTGTAATTTCACCTTTTTGCTGGAGCTGCTGGCTGGTTCAGTTAGCAGCAGACACCTTTCTGTCTGGGCTGGAGATTTTAGGCAATGTTCATTGCATAAACTAAGATTTCAGAGGAACTTCCCCTGCATTGATCTTTCATTTGTGAAGCTCTGCTGTTAAATTAACTGCTGACAGTGTCACATAGAATTGGGGTGAAGATTAATGTATTCTACAAGGATTAAATTTTCTCATTTTTCAGACTGGAATACTCGTGCAGTACTAAGCACCCCCTTGGCAGAGCCACCCCTGAGTTAATGGCGTAGCACAGGATGACAGCTTAGTTCTTCTAAAATCCTTTCTATTGCTTTTTTTCTTTTTTCTTTTTCTTTTTTTTTCTTTTTTTTTTTTTTTTTCTCATGTTGGAGCTTTATATAGTAGATGGCATAGTAATATATCACAAGCTTGGGACCAAAAAGCTTCTCTCTCATTCAGGGAACTCTCAACCTTTTTTAACAATTTCTGCTTGAAATGTTGGTTGGTATCTGCATGGGTTTTCTTTCACATTTCTGCCTTGCTGCCTCTTGTAACTTCCCCTTATGTCACACCCTGTCAGTGCGATGACAGGTCTCAGTGCTCGAAGCATCAACCAACACCTGATACACCCAGATCTGGGAAAATCCCTCAAACAGCAGCTGCAATTCTTGACCTAAACCAAGACTCTCAGAACCAAACCGCAGGGAGCAGCGTACTGGAGGCACTCTTCCTTCAAGTCACTCGCACATCAAACCGTTGTTTACAAGAGGAGGGAGAAGGGAATTTCTCAACTACATCTTTTTCTTTGCCTCCTGATGATCTGTCCTCAAAGCATTTCGTACTGCTAGATTTCAGCTTCCATAATTCACTGACTTTTTTACATTCTTCAAAATTAAAATAAATGCCCCAGTGACGATACAGGGCACAGATATTTGTGGCAGAACAGCAACCAGGAAGATGTGGAATCCAGTGAAATACAGTATTTAAAACTCTGCAGTGGCTTGCACACATCAATACGTAGAAATATGTCTCTAAAATCACAACATTTGGTAATTGCTCCCAGAATTATTTATGTATGGACTTTCAAATCATAGCAAATAGGGATGGCATTCCTTAAAAGTAAACAAGTGAACAAAACAAACATCCTTTTACTGAACCTGGTCCAAAATGTTACAATTATCATGACACAGTTATTTCAAATTTTTTCCCTAATCATGTAAATTTTGGTTTCACTTTTCACAGAGTCTGGCTTTTCATAGTAGCTGTGAAAAAAAACAGTTTATTTGAACAATGAGTCCCTCTGGGATAGATGAATATATGGGACAGACTTTTTCTTTTTATTTTCGTCTTTTGGTGTAGCTTACAACTGATCATTTATTTGACAGTCTGTGTCGAGCCACACACACAGTGTCCTTATAACGGCTCTAAGTGACTAGTCAGAGACATTGACATGACCATAATTTAGGAGAAGGGGGGGGGGGGGGAGCGGGACGACAGAAATGAAAGTGTAGGATAATGGGCAAAGTAGCAGCGCATTTGCTTATCATTTTTACTGAACATCATTCTTCCTATACAGCTCCTTATTACTTCCTGTTCCACTTCCAGTAAACCCACAATTCCTTACCTCTGTTTTCCCTGCCCTTTTTAAATTACTGTCCTTCCGTTAAGAACTGAAGTGTTTGCTGAATGCAGGGGCTTCCTCCAGCCTTGGGGGGAAAAGGAGCCGTAGTTTACTAAATATTAGATTTATATTAGGGCTTATATTCAAGAGGAAAGACTTTAAAAAAATAAAATATTGATGCATGCTATTTGAAAATGTCTGTAATTTAGCGTGCTTGAAAGAATGTCAAAGTTTTGATGTCAAGCATATAAAAGGCAATAATGCCAAAAAAAAGATTTCTGGTCTCACTCTGAGCATTACCATTATGGTACAAGCTTTAGTTATGCAACTACCTACTGTCAATGTGTAATAGTGTAATACTTAAAGAAAAAATAGGTCATCATCACCCATGGGACCAAGACACTGGGCAGATCTGGATGGAACTGATGGGCTTCAAAGGGTGCTTCAAAACAGAGGGCACTCGAGTCTGGCCGTGTCGCAGGCTCGGGAGGGGACTGCTCTGTCCTCCTTATGGGCCTCCTTTTCCTTTTTTCCCTAAACCTTCCCAGTTTTACTGCCAATTCGTGGCCGAGCTAAATCCAAACCTTCACTTGCGTGTGTACGAATGGAAGCAGTTTTACTCAAGGCAGATTCTGGGATGTGGGGATAAAGGGTTCATGTGAAGGGCATACTCTTCTTTGCCAAATTTCACATTGTTACTCCGAAGTATGAGGCACAGAAGTTTCAGTAAATCATTATCCTGTCTCCTTTGCTGTTCCATATTATACATTTTCCATTGTAATTCCTTTCATTTATGTGACGGAATTGTTTCTGTTGTTGTTCCAACTTAATGGCTGCCATTCCTTTTCCTACCTTTTATTAGTCTTTGTTTCCTTTCCTATGTGATCCAACAGACCCCATGTTTTTATAGAGTTTAAATGAACGCTATATGCAGCGTGGAGTTCCCCTGCAAAACCACCATTCTGTTGTGATTTTTTGTGTAGGGCACAAATGCTTCCTCGCTTCATCTCCTTCTCTCCTCCCCCCCACACTCTGCCTTTATGTAAAGGATGCAGAAATAAAATTAAAACTCTCTCAATAAAATCTTTACCTGTCAAATAGCAGAATTTTAAGCCAGTGTAGCCTGCCAATGCTCTTGATTCCACTCCAGGAGCTGCAAATAAGAGACGATATCTTCAGTAATGATCTTTTATTATGAGGCTCCTGTCATTCTTCTGAATATATTTTGCAAAAGAAAAGCAAAGAAAGAGCTATCAACAAAACAGACTCCCATCATGTTGCTTCATTCCTTTCTTGTTACTTATGCAAGCAAGGATGTCACCGTGAGGGAAAAGCTCCAGGAGGTCTCAAAAAAGCCATTATTCCTACAACGTTTACAAGCATCCCTCGAGTATAAAATCCGGACCATTGCACAGGAGGGAGCAAAGGTCTGAGGGCTACTGAAACTCTACATTTCAGCAATACATCACTTTGAAAAGAAGCACCTGTGTTTCATAATTTTGTGCTGACTTGCTCGTTCCGTGGTCCAGGGGTCAGGTACCTTTGGCACCCCACTTTAGCTTGCTTCTGAGCAGTGGGAATCCTGACCTTCACAACACGTTTGCATCACCAGCGGTAGAGGGGCAGGCGGTCCAAATGAAGGTTTAAATTCTGAAAACGGAAATAAGTACCTGACAGTTCACAGCGCATCATGCTTTCTTGCTGATAATTAGTTGATTTCTTCCTGAACCTGAATATCCTCAATGAAATACAAGGGTAAAATTACATGTGGAATAGCCTAAAGACTCCAGCAAGGCAATGACAAGAGAAGACTAGAGAGAACATGAATTAATGGAAAAGAACAAGAGGTCAAATCCCAAAAATGCAACTTGCTGCATTCTTTATATTTGGATGAGCCTAATTTTGTGAATCCCCAAATTACCCTGAATCCTTTATTGACCATAAAGTAGGAAATAAGAAGCATGAGACGGCATGCTCTTGTCAAACAGTTACATATTTGTATTGTTCCTAGTCTTATGAGACCCAGGTTCAGGACTCAGAGCCTTGTATCCTAAAGCAACATTAAAAAATTTTAAGTATAAAGTTAGTCTTAAGCCCTAATTTTCCACTGCTTAGTCACAGTTTCCATCTTGGTTATATGTTATAGCCAGCAGCCGATCAACAGCACAGGCACTTATTGAAGGGCGACAGTTCAGAACAACAAAGCCTAATCCAAGTCAGACTGAGACACTTTAAGAATTTAGGTTTCAGGCAAAAATTCCGTGGGTGCCTACAACCATGTTTTTTGGGCTTACTTAGTGGTTTCCGTGTTCAGCAGGAAGTCAATTCAGCAAAGAAGTGTCTGCTTTTGGGATCAGGAGACCAAGCATCCAAATCTTAGGCCCTTTCATGAGCTCTATTGTCTAGTCCTGACCTGAGCTGTCTCATTATCCTGCACTGATTAGTGTATGGTACTAATCTTCTACACAGTAGCCTAGTCATTTAAAAAGCTTCTCAGAAGTGAGAGTAGGAGTGGTCAGGTCTGTCTCATACTGAGAGGATTTCAAGTATCTGTGAGATTATGGCTCATATTTTTATTTTAACTCCACGTCTCTGTTCCCCCAACTGACATCTCCTGCTAAGCTGGTTTTAGAGGAAAGGCTTCAAGTGCTTACCTCTGACCAGTTTACAGAAAATCTGCATGTCCTTGTCTTCTGGTTGTCTGACCTATGTGAAGAAGAAAAGCTGTGTCCTGTTGACATCAGTGCCCACCATCCCTGTTCCGTGTGTCTTCAAAGGACCCAAGAAAGGGATTTATCAAACCAACAGAGAGGCAAAATGCCGTGTAGTGCAGACAAGCAGAAAGCAAATATAACAGGAGTCTGCCAGGGTGAGAAAGACAGTGCGGATCCCCAGTACCAGCTAAGGGTCCTTCTCAACAGTGACATTGGACCAAAATGGTTGATTGGACCGAACCTACGATTTGGTACATGTTGTGGTCGAAAGCTGTTTGCCCTCTGCCTTTATCGTGAAGACCTATTGATCCTTGCATGCCTGAAGTCCTTGCGCCACATATGTGCTTTAGTGAGGTCAACAAGTAAGTATCCTTATTCAGTATACATATCCCAAAATCCAGGCAAAACATCCACCTGCAGCTTGAGCCTGGCGGCTCCCAGTGTGGATCTGAAAGACCTGAAATTCCCAGGAGATCTGATCTCCAGGGACTTGTGTGCCTGTGGCTCCCATCAGCCAGGAGGGAGCACCATTGGTCCAGTGCTCTGTGTGGGAGTCCTCAACTTTCCCTCCCATTGAAAGGTGACTGCTGGCTTTTGAAGGGTTGGTACATACTACATTAAGGCAATAACTGATAGGGAACTGAATCCTTTACCTCTCTTTTCCCAGGATCAGCTCCTGCTGCCTGCCTGGATCCGAGCCGCCTTCTTCTTCCCGTTCTGGTAACTCCGAGAATCATGTTCTTGGTTGCATGAGGTCCCAAGAGCTATTACAGAAAGGGTAGCAAATATTCTTTTACGTGCTTTCCTTCTCTCCCCATAGGAAGATGTCTAAATTAGTAGTTTCACACCTTGAGCACCACCTTCACTGCAATCTGACCTTCACCTGCAGACAGCACTGCTCATGAAACAGCTTCTTCTGTACCTTCTGGGGGCTGTGGTTGATGTAATGTAAGCCTCCTAATTCTGCATGCTATACAAACAGAATTTGGGCAACACTGTTCATTCACGGAGCTGTCTGACAGATTTTAAGCATTAGAAGATTAAAGTATCACACAGCACAGAAACCTGCCATGTCGCCTGTCCCAAACACCCTTGTTCAGTACATGAATGTCTCGTATTAGCAGTGATGAACAGTTTGCTTCCCAAAATGAGAACTGAGGTTCTCTTTGGTGGTTAGATGCCTAAACATTGCGTTAAAGGCCTGAATTTCAGACATCCTGGTATTCCCACTAAATCCAAGGGATGTGATGCTCATTATTTTTATAAAGGCTGGAGGGCTGGGCCTAAATAGGGACCCAGCTGTGAAAATCAGTCGCAGAAGTGGAAGGGATGGTTGATATTAATTAGATTAAAAAAAAAAAAAAAAAAAAAGAAAAAGAAAACAAGCATTTTCTGTACTGTGCCCTTTTATTTATCTTGGTCTTTGTGCAGTATGGTTGACAGGAATAAAAAAAAAAGCTCTGATTTCTTCTTAACATTACATGCTAAATCCTTGGAGTTGGTAGCAATTTATTGTTTTTCTTCTTAGAAATGCATATGTGAAATATCCCATAAGATTAGACCTCATTACCCTGCGACAGGAGGTGTATTGTGCTGTGTTTTCTACGTACAGCAAAGGAGACACCCAGTGTTTTGCATAGCGTGATTCCGTTATAAGCCTGTAAACCACTGTAATCCCAACACCCACCTTCCTAAAACGCACGCACGACAACCTAAAATGCTTTTATCATTTCCGCGGTCACTTTCTGGAGGTGGAATATGTCAGGGGGACACCTTCAGAGAAGGAGTTTTGAGTATCACTTAACATCTTCAGAGGCATCTTGAAGAATTGGTCTGGTTCCAGGGACTGTGTTGGAGCATATTTTGTTGAAATGGTCTGGAGTTAGCCAGGGGCTAGGGAATAAGGTCTATACGTGAGGCTAAGACAAGGAAGACTAATTGCACTCCCGGGAAATCCGGGCTTGGATGATTATATTGTCAGAATCATTGATCTTAGTTTTGCTATCCCTCTCCTGAGAGGGAAAGAGGAGATTCTTGTACGTTATAAGCTAGAGAAGGAATGATACTAAATATCATTTCCTTTATATAAATAACTATGATGGGAATTGGGTGCAAAAGAATGTTTGCTTCCGAGCAAAAAGGAAAATGTGTTATAAAGGGAAGCGGTATATATTTTGTTCAGTGCCTGCAGGATTTAATCATAACCCAGAGGTGCCAATTGTATTTATTTTATGGGACTAACATCTGTGTTCTGCAATGTAATTGGGATTTCAGGTTCAATGTGAAAAAGCTCTGTTTATTTTTCCACTATCGTAGATTATTCCCCTGTTTGTGCTAATTGCCCCTCTGTGCATGTGGTCCATATTGTCTAACTCTGGCACTAGATAACTTCATTTGTGCTGCGCCCGTCTCCAACACACCTGCAAAAACCTGTTACAGCTTTCAAAGCCGGAGATGTTTCCCCAGCTCCCTGTAGCACAACAGTCACGACTACCTGAGGCACCATCCTGAAAGATAGGGTAATTATAGTCGAATATACGGAGGCGAGGAATGCAGTGGTAGATAAAATATAACCATTTAAGTATGTGGAGCAATCTGGGCCAAATAGCGGTGGTTAATGTCATCGACCTCCTGGAATTACACAGTTATTTCTACCAGCTCCCTTCTCATTATTTAGACACATCCAGAGCTGCGAGTTTAATCTAGTTTAACAAATAAAATAGTTATTTTGTTTGGAATGAAACCTTCCTGCCCTGGATTTTGCAATCCTTAAAATACCTTACACTGGACATGAGCTGGAAAGAAAATGTGTGCTGGATAAAGTGGTATGTTTTGGTCTGGGAGAAGATTGCCTAAGAGCTGTGTGCAAGGCTAGTTCTAACTGGGAAGGAAAAAATGCCCAGGACTCAATTTTTTTGTTTGATAGTTTTTTTTTGGCTTTTGGTTTTTTGAGATACTGTTTATGTGATGGAGTTGGTTATGAACGCTAACAGCTCTCTAGGAAAAATCCAAAAGCACGCAGAACGAGATCTATGCCTGATGAATCCTAAAATTCCTTATCACGGGATTGCTATTCACTTTTTTACTCTAAAACATGAAAACGCCAGTTTCTCTGACCTGATGATGCTGCTTTGCATCATTCTGACAGCTCGAAGCAGGCTTAACGGGGCAATCGAGGATTCCATTTTTAAGGGTATAATGACTCCTGTGATAACCTGCTCTGGCTGTTGTCTCAGGGTCAGAATGTGACATGTTGACTTTCTGCTAATTCCCTGGCTGCTAGAACAGCCTTCTGGGGTCAACGGCACGGTAAAATGAGACGGGTTGAGGCTGCTGTAATTCCCACCAAGTATTACTAATGGAGGGAGGGAGGGTTTTTTAACAGTCCCGTTCGTTTCTTCCTATGGTATTTGGCAGTTCCGCAGTTTAGCTCTTTTATTCCTCTGTTCTAGAGAGCAAAGAGACACGTTTTGGAATATACGTGAGAGAAAAAGACTTCAGGGTCGGATAGTTTATGGCAGCGCGCTGCAGGGCCACCGTATGGTCATTTACACCTGTGCAAGCGCCTGAAGTCTTGTATGCAAGTATGAAAAGAGAATTCTGATGAGGAAGAGCATTTTATAAGCACTTATGATTAAGGCTATAAATGATTCCATAATGTGCAAAGCCATGCAGACTGAGGCCTGATATCTCCTTCACATGAATAAGTGATTCTTGCTTTTTATTCTGCTCAGCATCCACATTTGAGATATTTTCAGTAAGGAGCAAACACATTCTGCTGAAGAAAACCATCTATTTGCATCCTTGTAATCTTTGCACAGCTGTATATCATGATTTCTGGTCTATAGAGTTCTTCTGAAATGGATGAATCTGGGACACCTGAAAGTCAGCTGAAGATGTGCAGGCAACGGCTCTGCACGGGCTGCTTCGGCTCATTTCCTGTAATACAGGACTCTGATATGGTTTGTTGATTTGTCATTGTCAAGAAGTGTGCAAGAAGTCTAATAAATACCGCCGGGCTGCTTTTCTAATCCCCAGTGTCATCGGCATTGCCCCTTCCTTCCATCTCGTGTTATTAGTTGGCAGGTATGTTTTCATGCAAACAGGTTACGCCATGGCACTGAGAATAGGTAGTTTCTCAGCTTTCTGATTTTATGCAAGTACACATATTCCACAAATTAGCAGTTTCCCCTTAGCTAATGAATTATTTAAGTTATTTTAGGTGAAGGTACAGCAGCCAATTTCTTCTGCTTGTTTTTGTATTTTTTGCACTGCACAAGAAAGCAGAACCAACAGTTCAGGGTTTTTTGGGCTTGGGTGGTTTTTTTTTTTGGCTACTGTAACACATCACCATTAAGGTCAGATCATATTCAGGAACCTTGAAATATCTATTTGCTAATTGCTTGTGACAAGCAAGCTCAGTAAAATTGAAGGGAGTCGGCTTAAGATGGAAAACTACATAGAATTATCTGTCAGTTAAGAATACAAATGTGAAACTAAGCATCTCTTCAGGCAGGTAGCAAGCAAATAATCTCATAAGACCACTTTTCTGAAGCTGTAGTAGACACCAATTCATGTTAAATGCAGTTAAAATGGTATGCAAATAGCCTTTGAATGGCGTTTTTCTAGTGAAATGTCAAAGTTAAATAGATGGCAAACAGAATAAAAATGTCACAATACTATTAAAACTCAAAAGAAGTTCAGTACAAATTGAGTACTGGACAAAATTTTGTGCCTATTCTATTCTTACCAGCTTGGCCGTCTTCAGCAAGTAGTCTTTTAAATAATGGAAAGAAAGAGGACTACTGAGCAGTGCTTTGGGTTGCCTTCTTTTCCACCGCGCTGAAAATTTACCTCTCTCTGAAGGGCATAGCCATCCGTGCTATTTCCCATTTGTAATTTTCGAAGAAAGGCGGAGAGGGTCATTCTGAAAGCCTTTGTTTTCTATGTGTCACTAAAAATATGGATATCCTTTTGCCTTGCAGCCTGTTAATTCGGTGACAGATAGCGGTGTTATTTTTAAAGGTAGCCCACCCGGCTCTGCCCCCTTGCGAGAACACCCCGTGTGTGGGTTGGTCAGATGATAACCATGTGGAGCTTTGTGTGGGCCTTTAGTCAAATGGGCGCGAGTATCGTTACTCAAATGAGTATTCATAGCCACTACTTGCTTTATTTTTTTCTGGAGCAGCAACAAAATGGCAGAGACGACAGCTGCCACATCATATACATACACACACTCCTACACAAACTATGCTTTGTACATCAGAAGCAGCATAAATACCATGGCATGTGGCAGTTACCATGGCAACGTGTTTTTTTAATGAATAGCAGATGGAATAGGCATGTAAAACTTACATAAGTTGTTAGTAATTTGTAAGTTACTGCAGACCAGCTACTGCAGTAAACTTTTTGTTTTCACTGTTTCTATTTTCTCCACGCAGAGTGTTCAGTCACTCCTTTTCTTCCCACTGAGTTTACCCTGATCTGGAATATAGGCTATGGTGGTGCATAATAAATAGCAATGGCTAATTTTTTGGTGGGTGAGGTTTCATAGTACAGACGACACAGGAAATATTATGGCATAGCACTTTTTTGCGATTTATTTTTACAAAATTGCTTTGATGTATCCTTTAATGGTAAAACTATAAGACATTGCAAAAAAGACAGCAGCTTTCCTTTCCAGACGCAAACTCCTTCTGAGTGGATACTGAGCATTAAAAATGGGGTGGAAAAGTGAAGCTATCTGCATGAAAATTCATGTCTTGATTCACATTCTGCCTATGGTTTGTTAGGAGACAGAATTCAATAATTTACAGATCAGCAGGGAAAGATAATGGGAAGGAAAATTTCAGCCTCGCTGTAAAATTTCAGCCAGTGGAACGCTGAAAAAAGGGTGCTTCCTCAAAACTTGATGTGTGAGCTCCTTAGGAGATGTGAATAACTGGACTGATATTTACAGGCAAGGTCAGACGGGGCTTAAAATGGAGCTCCCTTGGCTCACTCACCTTCAGCATACCCCAGTCATGCCATACAGGACAAAATAAATTATGATTTAGGTTCGTGACTCCTATTTAAGTACATGGTACAAGTTAGGTGCCTACACATTCCTAAACATTTTTTCTGATCTGGACTATGCATCTTGTAGAAGAGGCAGCTTCATTAGTTCAAGAGAGGCTGGTGTTGGAAAAGGAATAATGGGAGCAGGTTCTGTCCCAAAAAGGAGAAGTTACTTCTCAATATGGATGTTGTTCAAAGGTAACACCAAATGTTCGAAGCACTGGTTTCTGAGCAGCCTCTGGGGAGGGGGTTAACAGACGTGTGTGGCTAAGATTTTCAGGCAGCTTTAAAAGAGTTTGTACTCTTCACTCTGGGCAACTACCCTTGGCGTCTGATGGGTTTCGGGTGTGAAAGTTCCCTTCGGGTCGTCCAGCTCTCAGTTACAAGAGTGGTCTTGTTCCCTGAGGCTTAACTTTTCAAACTGCCTTCTCTGTTCTTTCTCCCTTTGTTTGGAAGTTTGGTGCAGGTCTCCCTGCTGAGGAATATTCCCTGGTGTCAGTGCAGGGTTCAGGAGTGGTGGAGGCTGCCTCTTTTTCTTCACACCGCCCACTGGTTCCCGACTGCTACTCCTGGCGGTACCAGGCCTTCATTTTCTGGTCAATGTCGCTTGTCTTCTTTGTTACAAACCTGCCCTTGATTTTCCCCCTGCAACCAGTTCTCTGACTGCTCCAGCATCTCAAGACCTTACTTGTACTACATGCTGACTGTCATTGCTGCTTCTCCTGGACCGACCCGCTTATTCTTCCCGCTCATAGTAACGATGGCCACAGAAAGGCTCATTGCATAATATAGTTATCAAAAAATAGTTTTGTAAGAAGAAACCCCCTGTGTTTCTGTTGTCTCCTGGTTGGGACACGCTGGAGAAGTATTTCCAATGAACCCCATAGTGCTCAGGAATCCACGTCATCGCTTTTTCGTATTTTTATACTCCTTGCAGAGGATTAGGGCCAGAAAGAGCAAGGTTATCACAAAAGAGAAAGTAAATAAATCAGGCTCTTCTCTTTTTACTGTTATTGAGAACTCCAAAGTCTTTCTTTTATTCTCCAGGGGTATATTTTCAAAGCAGTAAAATTAAGCACACCATTCCCATGCATTAACCATAACTTAAGATACACAGGTAGATCTATGCTAATTGTTCTTTCTAATGTTCCAGGGGAGTTATAGCTAGGTAAAATGAACACTTGATTTAGGCCTTAGAATTCATAGTCTTAG
Organism: Sterna hirundo; assembly: GCA_009819605.1. Lineage (NCBI taxonomy): Eukaryota > Metazoa > Chordata > Aves > Charadriiformes > Laridae > Sterna > Sterna hirundo. The sequence goes on from CM020462.1 coordinate 3,946,219, forward strand.
AAGTTATTTTCACCCACATATAAGATAAGAGCAATTACTGCAGTCTTCTTATCTCTTTTACCAAATTAACCCTTCATTCTGTGGGAAGCTAAGTGAGAATTAAATGCTCCATCTTCCTGATGGTTGCATGTATTTTTAAATTTACATTTTATTAACAGAGTAATTGTGGACTTAAATTTTGTTTAAATGGTATGCTTCATATAACTGCTAAGTAGCTGTTATACAATTGTAGAGAAAGCTTTGCAAGACATTGAGACACTAATGGCTTTTCAACCTCAACAAGACACCTAATATAAAAAGACGTGAGAGCCTTGTAATTAAAACAATCTTCTCAGTGAACTGTTGATATAGAAAACAATCTGCTCTCCTTTACATTTTCCATATTAATTGACTGAAAAATTATGAATAGTACGTTTTGTGAAGGTGCACTTTGGTAATTTTTATGTTATTGAGAGCACTTTAACTCACAGTGCTACCACGAAGTTGTATTGAATATTGCAATTTATCAGTATTCGTGTGAACTAGAAGTATATTGTTAGACATCTCTATCACTAATCCAAGTGTCCTTCCAGAAGTCCTTCGTTAACCCAAAAGCTCTCACCAAAAGAGAGCACGTGGCACCCCAAAGATCTTGAAGACAGCAGCTGGATGCTCTGCGAGCCAATATGGCCTGGTTTCCTATGGATTTCTGGATATCTAGCAGATAGATATGCCAGTGTCTGACACAGTGTAAGCTCTTTCCTGAGCTGGAGCATTCAGGGCGTCTGCTTTACTGTGTTTTTTCCAGCATCTCTGAAGCTGGGGCTCCATCCCCTGGGGGGAGGGCAGTGAGGAGGGAGAAGGGAGTCCTCTCCCCCCACTCCTCTATTCCCATGAAACTTGTTTAACTTGGTGCTACAGATCTCATCTAGAGGGTGACTGCGTCTGCCTTGTTTCGTTGGGAGACCACATCAGCCATTAAGCCTTTCCTTTGTACAGCAGCACCAGGAATCCGTGAGCCTTGTTGCTGGGCATGGTTAAGCCAGCTGCCGTGGCTTCCAGCAGTGGTGGGTGTGGGAGCAGACTGTGCAACCGTCCTCTAAAAACCCAAAACAGGTGACATAAACCACCACGAAAACACAAAACAGCAATGAGAGCAAATATCAGACCACAGGCAAGTCCCCTCTTGACAATGCAATACCTATAATGAGGGATTATTACAGGTGGAAGGTGCGCCCAGGAAAAGTATTGGATCAGAATAAACAGAAGCCACCTTGCTTACAATAATTAGGTTCAAATGGCATGTGTGGCACAAGTAAACTTTTGTTAGTATTAAAATCAAAGATTTGCAAATCAATTAAAGAAATTGTAGCACACTCCATCAAACCTTTATATGTTTCCATGCATGAGAACATGTACACGCTGTCTTCCTATTGACCAATTAACAGCATGAGTCTCAATCTAAAATTACCTAGAGGATAAGAAGAACTGCTGTAAAATGTTTAATTAGTTCATTCATATTAAGGACTTTGGGCCTCTGCTGAATGTGAGTCATAGTCCAATTGACACCATTAAATTGTTCAGCAACGGCTTTGCAGCAGGAGTCTCGAAAGTGTCAAAAAATGTTGTCTGAGCCTACAATGTCAGCTGGGTCTTGTCTGTAAGTTTATTGTGCGCCGTGTTGCTCCTCTCCTCCTCAGGAGCAGCAGAAAGCCTTCGTGCATAATTTTGGGTTAAAACTGTTTCCTGTCATACTCTTCTTCCACGTACTTGCCGCCACGCCAATAATCGGCGTGCTATTTACTCCCCGATTATACCCGTTACAAGCTGGGCACACTTCATATGTTGTGCAGCGCGGTGTACCGGTGGTACTTGCTAACTAGTAATTGATAGTGTCACTGAAATGATAGTGGCTTTTCTTCATGCGCATACTTATCAAAGATTCTTTGTATCCACAGATGAATAGTCTCCTAGAAATGAAATAAAACCTGCCTGCTGCATTACTTATGAGGCACTCTGCCATCTCAGTAGGATCTCTGACTCTCAAAATGCTTGCAGTGTCTAATAATTAGATTTGGATAATTCTTTCTCTTGCAGGCATCACGTTTTATTTTAGCAAGTATTTCCCTCCGCAGTAGTGCTGTTGAAATTTTGAATTAGGAGAGATACAAAAAAGAGCATGTGTATGTGTGTGTGTGTATGTGTGGCGGGGGGGGGACACCCTTAAAAATGCTCCTTGGGGTGTGGAGTCTGCCTGGGAAGAAAGAAGTGTTACAAACTTCTCCGTTCTTGATGTTCAGTTGCAAAAGGAAATTAGCTCATTTGTAATTTCAGGCAGTCCCCCCATCCCAACACACACACCCCATTAATAATGAGTTGAGAGAGAAGAGATCCAGTGTGCTCGCCCGCTCAAATAGAGCGTGTACTTAATAGTCCTGTTCACACAAGGCTCCCCAAACCTGCGCGCGATGCCTCCGGGGGCTCTGCCCGTGCACGGCAGCCCCAGCTCTGTGGCGCAAGGATGCCATCACCCCCATGCATTCCACAAAATCCTTCCTGAAAAGAATAAATTAGGCTAGAAAGCCACTACGTGATTAGGGAAGACAATGCGTTCCTGCTTAGAAAGTGGCAAAATACTATTCCCGCCTGTGAATGCTCCTCTTCCGTGTAGATGCCTGGTGAAACCATGCGTACTTTCACATGCTCCTGTGTTAAAGTTGCGGGTACAAAGTCTCCTCGAACCAAATCTTCAAAGGTGTTCAGGTCTAACACCCGTCAGGCTTTGATTCAATGAGTTTCCAGAGATCAGTTGCGTGCAGGCGGAAATGGGCAACAAAACTGGGGAAGAAAACGCTGCCTTCAGCTGTGGTGGGGAGCTTGGGTTTTGGTGGTTTGTTTTGGGGTGGTGTGATAGTCCGCGTGTATCTCACTGGGAATATCTAGGTTGTTTTGTTGTTGTGGCAAACCGGTGTTCTAGTGTTTTTAGTGTATTTTAGTGTATTTGGTGCAACTGTGGGGGTGGGTTTTTTAAAATTATTTTGTAATGATTCTTTTTTTAAAGGAAGGAGCTAGATTTTTAAATAGCGGGTGTTTTGCATTAAGTTAGAGGTTACCAAACACATTGGACCGTCCAGTGCATATAGCCATCCACACTCAAATCTGCCAAGTGTGGTGTACGTAAGGAAGAATTTTATGGATTAAAATTTGCTTATTTATTCCCATCACAGAAGTTGCCACCTTGGCTGTGCTTTTTTCTTTTTTTTTTCCACTCTGTACAAACCAGAAGGGCTGTAAGCTAAAACTAGTTTATAGGGGCAGACAACCTAGACAAGACCGTGAATATCCACTGAGAGTCCTGAAAAACAGATTTACAATGACCAGGATAAAATTGCAGGGGCCATCAATCTTTACACTTTAAGACAGAAATTGGTCACCAGCTGGGGTCAAAAAGTAATTCATAACCATTACTATCAGGGCTTAGCATTATATAATTTGATGCACTCTGGGTGCTTTATTCTCTTACCCAGAATAGAGAATAGTTTTTCTATACAGATCCCCGTTAAGACATTGCAACTTCTCTTTGTGTTTGGAGAGAAGCAGGGGAAAAATGTGGAAGACCTCTTACAGGAAGAGAAAGAAAGAAAACAATTATTGACAGCAGCAAACGCAGTCAACCTGATCTCATCAGGTTTTTTTCATTCCATTTCGTTTAATGCAGACAGCTTGTGTCTCACCATTCAGTTGTACATGCGAACGCCCTTAATAGTCTAGGGTACAAGAAAACTAGCTTAATCGAGCCTACTGGTAAATCTCCAAATAGGCAAATTAACCTAAGCTCTGGACAAATCACAAATGTGTTAAAATAAATAAGAATTATAATGAAACCCAAAATATACACCACTCCATTAGAAGGGAATTCTATTCTTATGATCTTAAAATATCCCTCTAATTTGAACCATAATGCCCTTAATACACAAAGAAATCTAACTCCAGCAGATGTGTTAAATTCATGTAATGAAAAGAAGCCCCTTTGCGGATTCACCCTTCACTGGGACTCGGTTTCTCCGCCCCATCCCAACAATTGATGCAAGTTTCAGCCATAACCAACTCAAAGCGAAAAGTGAAAGCCAGCCAGTGCTGGAAGCCAATCATCTGAACAATAGACAGCATGCCACCATATGGGACAGCTCTCGAACATCCTGTTCTTACAGGCTCAGCATGAAAGCCACAAGAAAACCAATGACTGGAGAGTGTGACTGTTCCTGCAAAGAAAAAGTAAATGTCAATAAACAAGGGTGTCTTCTGCGGTATGTCAAATAGCGGTCCACCTGGAAGCGTTAAAAAGGCTGACAACGGGTTTCTCTCCCCACGACGTATTAACTTTTGCTGTGCCAAAGTTTTGTACCTCTCGATTTCCGGAAGAAAGGCTCAGATGTGTCTTCTCTCACCAGGCCCATCGTTAAAATATGGTAAAATACGTTAAAATACAGTTAATACTCTGTGCCCTGACGCTGAGATCCTCTGATTTGCAAAGCAGTTTGGTCACAGAGGTGTGAGGGGAGGGAGGACGGGAGCGGACGGCTGCCGCTTTGGCTGCCGTGCAGAGTCCCCCGTGGCAGCAGACGCGCAGGGAAGGGCATTGCCACATGCAGGGTACCACGGAAACACACCCCTGCAAAAGTCTGTTTTCAGAGGGGTCAGATTTACCTTTCTGAAGGAAAAGCTGCACTTGCAATGCTGGCAGGACTTTGTGCCCACTATAAAAGTGGGAGGAGGCGCAGGGGCCTCCTCTGAACAGAGCAGCTTAAAGTGTTCAGATAACAGGGACTAAAGAGGGTGTTAACGAAGCAAGTTTCAGAAAAATCAATAAATTCACTTCAGGTATTTGAAATTACATATATAAATGTATAAAGCATGGTGCCGTGCCGCAGCCTGCACAGAGCGAGTCATGTCCTCTCAGCCATGTTGTAAAGCGACGTTGAGGGTCTCATGAAGAGTGAACTTCTTGTATTTTAAATGGCCCCGACTCCATGGAAACCGTGATAACACCATTCCATCTGCTGAAGCAACGCCTTTTTTCTTTCGGCAGCCCCAGGGTCCAGCTCTTCTGACCTCAGTCAGAGAGAAGGTCTGCGGGACCAGTGTCCTCTGTGGGACCGGTGTCCTTAGGACTTATCTCCCGCTCTTGGATGGTGAGAGGGGAGACAAAGGCAGCTCAGTGCAAACAGTATGCCGACTGCAATTTTTTTCATTAAACGTCGTGCATGTCTGTACACAGTTTTCAACCCCGGACCGTATGGCTATCTTCTACAGCTCTGCCGTCTGAGCGAGCAGCAGGACCAGTGCTCTTAGAGAAGGGGACTGCGTTGTGGTGGGAGGGGGGTTGTGGTGCATTTTTGTAACGCTGCGTGTGTTTAGACTCTTACTAGACATTTCACACAACTGTCCCCCTCAGTGTGCGGACTGCTATGTTATTACCCCTTGCTCCTTTACGTTCTATAGTTTATGGGCATCACTGCTGGTTCCAGAGAACAGCCTTGTGGCTTCACCAGTGGAATCTGCTGCCTCTCCTGGGGGTTGTCACGTTGGCAGTGGTTACCGAGACCTCCGTGGTCTGTAGAAGATCAACAGCAGGAGTCTGAAAGTGCACTTTTAACTACTTTCTGCCTTGCCTCAGTGGTTAAACAGTGTCACTCAGTCCCTTCATGGCGGCATTCTCGAAATGTCAGGGTTAACTCTATAGCCATTTTTCTCTTCCTGAGGAATTTCTATGCATTAATAATATTTTTGGGACCAGGGGGAAGGATGCAAAGTAACAAACTGTGGTGTGCGTGTGATGAGTCTGTCTTTTAAGTTAGTTCTTTTCCTTTTTGCATTGCTCAAGTTGCAAATCTTCATTTCTGGATCTGAAACAATGTTTCTCTGATAGCTTTAAAAGTATGCCCTGTCTTTTGCTAAATACTTTATTTTACTTCTCATTTAAGCCAATAAAATCCTTAAGGAGGCTAACCGAATTCCCTGTCATTAGTCAGTAAAATTCCTGTGCATATATAAAAAAAAATACATACACACATATATTTATTTATGCATGCATTTGTATATGTATGTATTAAGTATGTATATACGTTATGTATGTATAAATGCGTTTATGTATATAAATACATATGCACGCAAGCTAACACATACAGAAGTATGTATACATGTCTACACACGTGTTTATGTGTACATATACTTGTTTAAATATGCATGTTAACACACCTAAGTTCCAAATCTGCACAGGGATACGGTGCAGTGACGGTATTGTTTAAGCACAGACTCTTGGTACCACCATTCCTACGGTGGATAAAATATACTCCCTAACTTCTGGAGTGTTTCAGTTGGAACAAGACACAGCATATGCTCTGCTTCATGACTATTTCTGTTGGTTTTTGTAGAAGAGGTAAGCACTGCCGTGTCTCTTTGGCTTGTGGGGCAATGCCAATAAGGAGCAATAATTATTATTCAGGTACTGTAATGACTGCAGTTGACGATGATCCCTTCTACTAAGGTTGGAAGTCTCATTGGGACTATCTGCATGCATAAAATATTTATTTCTGTGCCAAAGCATGTGAAATCAGTGAGTGTTAGTTCCATTCTGCGAGGCTGGTATAAGATCTTTAAAAAGTGGCAACTTGCCATGAAAAATGTGGCAGGCAGTAAAAAGAGATTTAGCAGGGGCCATTTACTGTGGGAGCAGGGCAGAGAAAACACTGACAAAAGCTGGTTGTAGAGGATGTCCAGGGAGACTGTTGGACCCAACGGGGTACTCATTGCACCCAACTCCAGTTTTGGGAACCAGGCAGAGCCCGAACATGCGGGTCGGTGGGTACCTTTGTTTTCTTTCTTGGTCTCCCTCACTGTCGAGGAGCATCTGTGGGCAAGACAGTGATGAGTGCTATCCACAGCTCTGAAAAAGAAGACTCAGGCAAGGCAGTAAGTAAGGCAAAGAAGCCGTCTTGCAAAACAGCCGTGTGTTTCGGTGCCTGCTTCTGCAGGGCTGTCAGAGGGCTGTTTGTGCAGCGAATTGTGTATCAGGCATGAGAAGTTAGCTCCGAAGATAAAATGCCATGTGCATGAGGTCACTTACTGAAAGAGATTGTTGCAATAACTGTCTGCAGTCCTCCACAGAAAGAGGTTTTTGAAGGGAGCTCACAGATCATGGGCAGCTGGGGATCAAGTCTCTGCCTCCTCTGCAAAAACAGCAGACATAAGGTCAGAAACTCCGGAAATGTGGAGAGCCATTTATGCTGCTTTAAACCTCTCCGGGCTCTGTTGTAAGATAGAAATTGCTAGAAGCTGGGCTGTGTCATTATGTAGCCAATGCTTTTGGCTTGGGGAAGACTGGTTATTCCATAGGTAGCATAAACTTATTTTTCACCAAAAAAAAAAAAAAAAAATAATGCAAAGCTGCTTATACCTTTCTTAAGGTTGAAGTAGAACAAGTAGCCTGAGAACTGGCTTGGGCCTGGTCTGTTTTAGGGTCACACAAACGCAGGGGCAGTGGCTGCCTCTCCTCACCCCATTCCAGTTGCCTGAGGCCATGGGGGACCCATACGGCTCTTTGCTCCTCAGCTTGGACCCAGCTCTGAGATCAATCTCCATGAGGATCCTTGCTTTCCTTTGTTCAAAAATCAGACCAGTTAGCCTGGAAGACCTGTCTGCACTGGTCAGCTACCTGATTTATCCTAAAGCAGATTCCCTCATAAGAACCGCATCGTTGACGGGGCCGTGTTCATACCAACACCTCACAGGGGTGCAGGCATCCCTTTAGCTACCACAAACCACTACAAATCCTGTTGGTCTCGTCTCTCACCCCTGGGATTTTTTCCATCTGATCCTGTTGCCTGTAGCCTGCACTTTGCAAACCGTGCCGCTGCCTCTGCCTTTAGCCTGTTTTGTTACAGAGGAGAATTATGGTGCTTTAATTATTTGGAAGAGAAGAAAGTTTTCCACACATCCATTTAAAATATCAGCCACATAAATGTCTCTGCTATTACAGAAATGGAAGACTTTTGTATAGGACTAAATAAAAAATTTGGATGAACGTTGCAGCCAGCCGGAGAAGAATGTCATTTAGCTGATGGAGCAAAGACACGAGAGAGATGCTTGAAATAGAGAGGAAAAACTCCCCAAAGTCTGAAATCCCACATATTTTTCTTATTTGAAGCAGTAATTCCAGGATACTGGGGCATCCCGTTACCATACTGTTCATGCTAGGATTCCTACGGCATCTGCCAGGTTTCAGTTCTTGTGCCTACAATAAACCCTTGACATTGATAAACCACACAGAGCGAGGCCCACAAGATTTCTGAACCCTGAGCCCAAACAAGAAAGCCAGGGACAAGCCAGACTGTGATTTCAGTGTGAAAGCCTTTTGTTGGTTTTCTTTCCATCAAGCAGTTCTCCCTTCAAATAATTTTGCCTAAGTGCAAACACCTAATTTTTTTTCCTCCTTAGTTTAACTAGTGTTGGTGGAGAGAAGTGTGCAGGGCTGAAGTTACAGGGTGGAAAGAATGCAGATAAGTGTCTTCGATTGGTCTCCACATCTTAGACCAAAGGAAAGTCAATGCTTTCTCTGGTGTTATCAGTTCAGCAGAAAGTTGCACGAGCTTGACAGCGCCAACTTTCTCGAACAAGGAGCGGAGCTGGGCCGATTCGTCCCACAAAGCTACATGGCAATCAACAAAATAATGTTTTTGCACTTGAGAATGTGTGACTTGATTGATAATATCTAATTTTACATGACTTTTAAACAAAACCAACAGAAAGATATGGAGACTTTTTAGGAGCAGTGGGAGAATGAAAAGCTGAATGAAGAAAATTGTGCTGCACATCATCTTGTCTTATTACTGTTAACGCCAGCAGTCATAATCAAGAGTTTATTGTACAGGGCAATCTGGATGATTAGAAACTGGATTCAAGTTCATAAAAAACATCTTGACATAAAACTCTTTTTTTTTTTTCACCAATAACACCAGGAGGCAAATTTACTCCCTCCCTCTGCAACCTCTTTTAATTCAGTGGAATTATACCAGAGATAATTTTAGCCAAGTATCGTCAGGATTCGTTTAAAATCGTATTTCAAATAAATGTACGTATGCAGAAATATATTATGTCATGGTGAAAGGTATCAATATTGTACATGTAGGTTGTTCCTTGGTCTACCATTTGTATATTTGAAACTTGGAAGAGGTAGAATATTGACAGGCCAAAGAAAAGTGCAACTATTGTGGCCAGACAGATTATTTTCTTCTAACTTCTTCCGCAATTGTAGTAGAGATTTGCTTTCCTGTAGTCACTTCTCTGAGCTTTGTTGGGATGACCATATCAGATCGAAATGAATAAATAGGAAGATATTGCTAGAAATTTGGTCACGAAATGAACCGTACCTATTTCTAGAGACAGCATCAAGACACATCAGAGGAGACATCCAGGAATTTTTTATCATTGTTTCAGTCAAGAAGATTCTCACATTGTTTTTCTTCCTACAGATTTTTTTTTTCTCCTCCCCCTGAGTCTTTTTTCCCTGCTTACTCCCGTCAACCACCTCTTGTCTCTTTGCTCTGTTTTGCTCTATTTCTATCCGGATGATGCTCCCTGCTCAGACTAACCCCTTGCTCCTGGGGCTCTGTTTTTTCCCACTTCAAAAGTGAAATGTTTCTTTACTCTCCTTAAACTGTTCCCTGCTCTGGGCTAAGCTAGTGGGGCATTGCTGAGGCTGCCCAGTGCTTCAGCCCACTTAGGTTGTGACTGCCACCTGTCAACTCGATTTTTCTTCCCCCTCTGGTGACCCTGGTGGCTTTAGTGTTAATTAAGATCATCTCCTGGTGAGTTTACCACTAGATAGCTTTGTGGGAACATTGCTGCTGCTCTTCCCCAGCCCAGTCAAAACAGCCAACAATGAGGGGAAGGGCTTAGTGAGCTGTGACCCCACCAAAACAGAAGCCCAAGGGCAGAAGTTTGCACACAGACTTGCGCCTCTGCTTCATGGGTCAGCAATGTTGTGTGGTATGATATAGACATACCATGTGGCTATCCAAGCCTTTGTACTATATATATTGCTGTATTAAAAGCATTTCATTCTTTGAAAATGCAGTCACGTCTGGGGTGGTACGTGGGTGCTCTGTAACAATGAATAGCAACCCGGTATGACAGGACAGGAAAAGAACAATACGTTGAGAAATATATTTAGAGTGCAACTTGGTAATATTGAAAATGATGTCCGCATACTCTCCTAGACCTCCAGATTAGGCATTATGTGTGATTTACACAAGCTTGAAGTACCTTTCAAATTAAATGGCTGGGCCTATGAAATGATGAAAGTCACTCTGTGGCACTATAACAGAGCTACATCATATTTATTCCTGCGCTGAAACCTTCATTTTACGAACAGTAGTTGCAGACACCACAGATGGAGATTTGAATGTGGTGTGATACAGCACATCAGGAACTAGGTAAGGTAGCTGTTTTGCAATCTGCAATTTACTCCCCTGAAAAGATCCCATGGCACTTTATCCGAAGGTAGGGGTGTTAGCCCCTGCATGCTGGATTCATTCCAAGCTCGGCTCCGTGCATCTGGATCATCTCTGTCGTTTCAAGTGGATATACTACTCTTCCCTTCACATCCTCAAAGTTTGTGTATTGTTCCTGGCAATATGAAGTTGGTATGAACACCCCAGCCAGCTATTATTTGAATTTAAGAAATAACTATATTTCTACCAGTAAGCTGCAGAGGTTGTATTTCCCCGTGGAAATAGGCACGCTTTGTGCAGCAGATGCAATACTGTGCTTCAGTTTGCACTTTTTAGCTATCCGTTTATTAGCAAAATAAATAAATAATCCTAAATCTCCAACCAGTTTCAAAATAATTTAATTTAAAAGGGGGAAAAATAGAAAAGCAAAGAAGAATTGTTCTTTTTTTCTTTCTACTTGAAGATGCAATGCCATATTGCTTTATCTAGCTGATAAAGTCTTTAAACAGCGCAATAAAGAGGTGTGCTAGAACGTGTGCTAGTCAGTGTTTTCACTGAAGAGTTCATCTGGCTCACAGACCTACCTTAAGGCAGGAAGTTAAGTTATACGAGGAGCAGACCTCAGGCTGCTGCTCTCGTACGAAGATAAAGCTCACCGTGGACCAGGGACGTTATTTATACTAGATGTCACATACGGCACAACTGAGATCAGAAATGTTTCTGTTGAGAAACCATGCACTGAACGCCACAGGACACGAGAGGCAGGCAACGTAACCTGTATATACCCCAACTTTAAAAATTCTTCATCTGTTATCAAAATGCAATCTCTCTCTTAAACTAGTTGTTTTGCACCAGAGAGGAGGGCACAGCAATGGGAGGATGTTGGAAGAGGGGGAAAAGAGGAGAGGCCTTAAAACTAGTTTTATCACCTTTAGTAATCTAGCCAGGAGAAGAGGAGCATATGCTGGTGCAGACGTTGCTGCGAAGCAGTGCCCCAGCCGCAGATGTGCACACTAGGAGCCCATGATTCACTGTTTTATGGCAAAGACACCGAAACTCCAAGGCTCGCTCCCATTTGCAAGACAAGAACCACTTCCATACATCAGGCTTTAATGACTCTTTAGGTCTTCCGCCTCTGCCAGGTGCAAATGACTTTTCATGTAGGCCAGCAGCACACTTCCCCCTCTGCCTTGTGGTTTTCTTGGGGGTTTGAAATGTGTTTTCCCCTTCTGGAGGGCCCAGTGATTTATTCCTCTTTTCGGCAGCCCCACGCTGGATCGGGGATGTGTTCTGGGGGTTTTTGGTTTGAGCGCAGTCTGTTTCTAAGATTGCTGCCGCTGCGGTGTGTCAGGAGCTGCTCCGAGCTTTCTGGTTTCTGAGACAGAGCCTGAAGATGGATGAGGCTATAAGGAAGCTTTGCTAACTGCTTTTGGAGCTCTATCACCCCTGAGTTTAGCAGGGTAACGTATTCTTCCTTCCAGTGTCAGCCATCATATTTCAGCCTAACTCTGCAGAAGCCAACAGAGAGATAGAACAGGCTGAACCAATTGACGCTCTTGCACGAGTGCCTGAGGTGGGCTGATATTCTATGAAAAAAAATTAAAGGAGTTGCCCATTTAATAATCATGCATCTTTTGGAAAACATTAAGCCCTCTCTTGTTACCAGAGAATCTTCAGAGTTGGAAGGGACCTCTGGAGATCATCTAGTCCCACTCCCCTGCTAAAGCAGGATTGCCCAGAGCACATCCCTCAGGACTGCATCCAGGCGAGTCTTGAAAATCTCCAGAGAAGGGGACTCCACACCCTCCCTGGGCAGCCTGTTCCAGTGCTCTGTCACCCTCACCGTAAAGAAGCTTTTTCTCATATTTGATGGGAACTTCCTATGCTCTGGCTTGTGCCCGTTACCCCTTGTCCTGTTACTGGGAACCACTCAAAAGAGTCTGGCTCCATCCTCCTTAAACCCACCCTTTAGATACTTGTGCACTTACTGTTGGTTTAACACAATGCAGAGATCAAAGTCTTACACTGGAGGAAGGCTCCTATTTCTGTTTAGACTTGGATGTAAATTTCTTCCAAAAAACTGAGCAGGAATTAGTCTTTTCAAAACATGGTCGTGGCAGCTCAGCGTGCGGTATTTACCTAGGCTATATGAAGACCAGTTTCAGATTTCCATTTGGCTTGCAGAGGCTTGAAGTCCTACAGAGGTATTTTTTGCTGTTGGCAATGGGGTGTTTGGTGGTGGTATGCAAATCATTTTAGGTCTGGAAACTGGATGACCAAATTAATATCCTAGCGTGTTCAAACTAAGTGCCTGGCAGAGCTGCGTTTGCAGTTATATGGCTTCCCAGACTGGAACTGGCTTGTGCCTGGGGCAGGTGGGATCCATCTCAACCCATTCAGATAGACACGTGCAAAGTTCCTCTTAAAACCTAAGTCCATGCACCTAATTGCAGCATTAGGTCTCATAATGCTTTTAAAATCTGGTCCTTTATGGTCCTCACTTTACTTTTTCCGGTGTTTATCTTGAATGATCAGGTGTTAGACACATTGCTGTCAGCTGTGAGTAGCTTTCTGGATTTGATTCTGATGCTCTAACAGCCATTGCCAGCCAAGTGCTGCACAGAATTGCTGTGCAATTTTTATATTATTAAATTCTAAGTGAATTCACGTTTACGGTGTTTGCACTCCCTTTTTGTCTGCTTTTCACATACATCCTAGCAAATAAGTTTGGTTGCAGGAATGTTTGCAGAAGCAGAAAAATTTCAAGTGAGAATGAAAAATGTTTGTGGAACGCCGATTTTGCATTCATCAGAAACCTTGCTCTAAGAAAGATCCTGTCTATTCAGGGAGTTGAAGTATGTTAGCTAGCCTTTAATTAAACTTGCTTGAATTTTGAAGATCCAACTATTCGCAAAAATCCTAACACACAGCATAGGTAGCAAAGACTTTGGGGATCACTGGCTACATCACCTTGCTGTCTCCACGCCGTATTACAGTTCACTTTCTATGCTGGCTTAGTTCCATCTTAAGGGTGAGAAGGGTTTTAGCTCCTCGTGTTCCTGCTGGGAGGCTGCAGCATTATTTGAGAACAACTAATGGTCACTCTGGGGAGAGACAGACGAAAAGCTCGGGGGAGCAGGCAGACATTTTCAAAAACCAAATTTCTGCTGCCATCTTTGCTGTAACTCTTTAGATACGGCATCATGAGCCTGTAGCGCTTATAGTCAAGTCTTTTGTTTTGAGATCCCACTCAGCAGGCCCCTGTTGACAAAGCATGGATGAATTTTTTCCTCTAACACAAAATCAGAGTTTGTTTCCTGTGAACGCTCATCTCTGTTTCCAATGAATTTGCTTTCAGCAGCTGTTTCTGCACTTTAAGTCATTGGGCCCACATTCTGGGTCCCACTTTTTGCTGCTCGGTCCCGGGCTGCTGCTGAGAGCAGCACAGCAGTTGCTAGCAAACCGTGCAGCATAATAAAGTTCAGAGGATGCAAAAGATCAAAGGGGTCTGAAAAATGACCAACTCTTACTTCTACCTTCACCCAAGAGCTGGTGTTTGTCAGAGTGCAGCCAGCTGAATTTACGCTGGATTATCCGAAGGACACGGCTCTACTTAATAATAGTCATAGAAATAAATTCCTATTCATCACACCTAGTATATCCCCACAGTAAGACAGTCATCTGGATCTGAATTTGGTCTGAAGCATGTGTATTTTCCCATTTTTTTTAAAACTTCAGATTGCATTTCCATTAACTTGTCAAGCTTGATACAGCTTCACATGTTTAATGTCCAATGATACAGTACACAACAGCACTTCTCTCATTTCCTGTATTGATCATTCAGATATCATTTTCATTGAGTCTGAAAAAGGAGTCAGAACCCATTCCTAAGCAAAATTCTCCCTCTTTCAGCCTGCTATTTCCTCTGTCTCCACTTACAGGGCTTTCCTTTATCATTGACACAGGTAGATAAATTCGTTGTGGTATTCTGCGCATTTTACAAAAGTGACAAGTTCAGTACTCAGAAAAAAAAGCAGAACCTTCTCCGGGCTCCAGACCTGAGGCTGTCTCCTTTCCAGGGCTGTCCTGTCGTCCCAAGGTACTGCAGTTTGTCAATTAATTTCCTCTTTATTCCTCATCAGTATCAGATGCAGGAAACCTGCCAGTGCTTTTTGTCTTATTGGTTTACATTAAAAAGTGGAGTTTCTCAAGGTTGAGTGGAAGATCCATTGAATGGTTCATATTAAAATGATGTTTTGGCAAAGAAGCCAAACATACCTATGGGTACTTGGTGTGTGCTTTCAGTCAAACATTAAGCTTTTGGCACAACTGCTTCCATGTTATTTTTTTATGCCATGGTATGATAACACTACAATAATACTTAAATGCTGACACAACAGAAAACCTTGCCAGTTTGGACTCACAGGCATTGGCAAGCTTTTTGTTATATTTGCAACCTAGCACTCTCTGTGAGCTTCACAAAAATGTTCATCGCTTTCAATGGAGGTGGAGGGAAATGAAAAAAAGAAACAAATTTCTTCACAAAGTGTTGAGTTGGAGAGGCTAAATATCACAACAAATGGAAGATCTGCAGCGCGTCAGAACCTTTTTCTTTCTTCCTTTCCTTGAAAGCGTGAGGTTTTTCACCGGATTTATCTCTATAGGTGCAATCCATTTCCATTCCACCATTATGTCATCTATAATTTAAATTTACGAGGCAAAACTTTAGGCTTGCCAGGGGAGCAGCTGGAGCGCTCTATTCCCTTTGCCATAGAAAATGTAGATGTGCTGAACGTATTGTGTCTGACAAGCCCCGTTGAAAGTACTCCTATCTTTTCTGACAAATATCCATCAGCATGTAATATTTATTCTTCTGTTTCAGTTTCCCTGCAAATAATTGACGGTCCCTCAGCAAGGAGTGGGTTTCCTGCTGAGGCAGCACCACCTGTATGGCTTTCCCAAGCTCACATCAGATGCTCTGAAATGGAAGCTTTCATAGGGCTAATGGATAAAATGAATGAAGCAGATGCAGTGAAATGTAGGGAAACAGATTTTCCTCCTCAAAACGGCATTGTTAGTGGCTAGCATTGCTCCACAATGACACCTTTATATGACATTTATTGCAGACACGGAAATACTTTTCAGACTTTTTCATTTCTTGCATTTTATTGGCCAAAAAACCACCCATTCTTTGCAGTATAGTGTACGCTTTAAGTGTCCTTATGCTTCCAAGATTAATTTTACTGATGTAGACAATATTCTGGATGGTGTCCTCTATTACCCCCTTAAACTAATAATTTCAGGAGCGGCTAGGTATTTTGTGGTTTCAGGTGGGCAACAGGAGTTATGCTATGGCGCCCAATCTTCAGAAAATGCTACCTATTCCACCTTTGAAAATTGGATGCTTCCCAGGAACACCACAGGTTGGTCACCCCAAAAAGAAGCTGCTCCTGTCACTCTTGGCCAGTGAGGTGACTGAGGTGACTCATGAAGGCAGGAACATTCAGGATGGGGCCACGCATGATATCAGAAGTGATGGTGAAGCTGGTGCATCAACAAAGAGCACAGAAGTATTCCTCCCCTTCCCAGGGAAAGATCAAAAAAATGGCCAGCTGTTTTCTGATCCTGCCACAGTTCTTGCAAGTCATGATGTAAACCACCGAAAGAGCACAGCTTGATTTTTCAGGTGCCAGAATTGTGTTTGCAGAGCTGGTAGCTTAAGAAATTTCAGTTGCACAGAAGCTAATGTCCTTACTGATCGTTTCTTTAAATGTAAGCGGCATTTTAATAAACGCTGTAACAAAAGTACTCAATGCACTGCCGGTGTGGCAATTACTGATTCTTTTGGGGACAAACCCTACATTCTTGTGCTGCAAATACTGCCTGTAAGTGTCTTTTATTTGTCTACCTCCGTACTTAACCCGCACAGGTAAATGTGTCCCTCGTAGCCATGGTGACAGTCCCTGCTTCCTTAGGTCATCATCTTCCTTTTAGCTCTGAAGGTCCCGCTAGGTGAGGTGTGTAAAAACGATGTCACGAGAATTAATTTTATGATTGTTATTTGTTTTACGCTAGAGATCTCAGCGAAAAAACTTAACCTAGTTTGCAACCCTCCTGTGCTAGCCCCGTGCAGCAGTCAAAGGCAATTCCCGGTCCCTACTACAGAGAGAAGCACAACATCCCAGAAATCATGGAAAATACATTCCCAAGGAAATCAGGTGTGATGAGAAGAGGGGCACAATAACAAGGCTGTGAATAATGTGATCATCTTTTTAAACATTTTAAATCCACATCTGTCTTGTTTAAGGGTTGGCCATTGTTTTATTGTGCTGCGTTTTGTGTTCTAGCAGGAATTTGTCCACTTCTAGCCATTTTGCGAAGCTGGTATGGTAACAAATATGGAGGAATATATTTTTATAGCATTGTTATTATGAAATTAAATGGTTTTTCTGTTAAAATTAAGTCTAGAAACAGACTTAGACAGACTTGGCTAAAATCTGTGAGGGATGGGGTAAAAGAAGGTTTGCCCCAGTTGCCACTTACAGTAGGATCAAATGGAGATAGTTGGATTTTTAAAAAGGTACTTCACCTTAGAGTGTAATATTCCCCGGCTATCCCATCCAGGGCTTTTCATGTACAGTGACTGCTAATCACGCTGGAAGAATGGTGTTTCCTTTGTTTAATATCTAGCAGGACAGGGTATCTTCGGGTCACTTTACAACTCAAAGCACATTCAAATATGTGGGCTGAACCCTTGTATAGTCCGAAATAAAATAACCACTGGCACTCAGCCATGGTAGGACAACTGAGGACACAGCGGATGGTCCTGACCATGACGGACTCAAGAGCTAAGGTGCATTTAAGAGCATGTTGTTTATAAGGATCAGTGGCTTCACGGAAACCTTTTCTACCATGACTGCAAAAAAAAAAAAAAAAATCCCAGCTAAAGTTTCTGAATAAATGTAGCTTAGCAAATGTGGTGTTTTCTGAGTTTGGCAGAGAGACGTCAAACATTCAGAAGGAGCTGGCCTGGAAAAGGCGATGTCCCCAGGCAGAGTAGTGAATTAAGACTTAGTTGTAATTTTTCCGTCGCTGTTACAGAATGAATTGACTGCGCTCTTCATGCTCAGGAAGGAAAGTGGTCTTTTTCTGCACCAGCCCCGAATGTTCACATTCAGCTACTCCTTTCGTTACTGAGAAGTGAAAAGGCAAAGCTTTTTCTGAACGTATTCACAGTCGGTTCTGAGGCAGAAATGAGCTCTGTGATTTTTAGTGCTTTGGATATTAGGATAATTATCAGAAGCTAATGAGTTTTTAAAGGTTTCTAATGTGAACCTATGATTTTAGAACCTCTCTCCTGTCAGAATCTAACTAGGTTACAGACAACATGACATGATCTATGGCCCATTTCTCCTAATGACTAAAGCATGAAGGTACAGCCTCTTACGAATAACGCTCCTCTACGCCCGTGATGGGGAGAAAGCTTTGGAAATCTGAAACGCAAGGCTCATGCACTGTCTCAAAATTGTTTCAGAAGTTTGTGGGAAGCTACGGTAACAACAAGCAAGTATTCTCTACCTGTGTGGCAAAACAGAGGTTTGTCAGCATTCAACAATGTTGAAAAGCGTAGTTAGGGTCAACAAAATTTGAGACAGGGAACCGCATGGTTTAAGTTGTTTTTCTTTTGAGAACTAGCTCATGCTGATACTAAATGAAATCTGTTTGGTGCCTTAATACACATGAAATGGGCCAGTGGGGTCAGTCCACTCCTTAGTGGACAAGTGCAGGCATCGCAATGTGGTTTTCCTAAAATGAGGCACCCTGGCTGGTGCAAAGATAAAATGTGAATTACTCTCTGGTTCTTAGGTATTTTTCTCCTGAACTGGGGCTGAAGCATCCTGAGAGCGGCAGGGAGAGGAAAGATACACTGCTGGTGTCTCTTCGTAAAAGTGATTATGCATATAACTTCGGTCTGGAGTGCTGTCAATTTTGTGCCTATTGAGAGTATGCTTTTTCACTAAAAAAAAAAAAGAAAAGGGGAAAAAAACCCTTAGGTAATGGAACAGTCAGAGTGGAGTTTCATCCATTATCTCTTGAACATCTCTTGAATTTTGCCACCTTTCATAACACTTGGGGAGTGTTGCTAGTTACAACTCAAAAGATACTTAATGCTGTGCCTTGCTGGTATTCACCTTAATTACTGCACTGACAGTGTTTTTGTTAACCGTGAGTTATGAAATGACAAAATTAGAACCAAACCTCATCCTCTGTCACACTCACTAAACCACCAGAATAATAAAGTGCAGAATACCTTTCCATGTCAGGTACCAGCGTATGATTGCTCAAGCTCTGTTCATTTCCGTAGCAGTGCATATAATGTATGAAGTGAGAAGAACAGAGCAAATCAAAAACAAAAAGAAAAAAAAAAAAAACCAGGAAAGAAATATCTTCTGCTCCATGATAGTTTCAGTTTTGAAGGGGGGGGGACGTCAAACAAAGTGGTCAGCAAGAGTGATTGCTCACCAAATGCGTCACAAATATGCTCATTCTGCATCATTCACTTAAAAAAAAATAAAAAGGAAAAGAAAAAAAGCTTTCTGTACAGAAATATTCAAAACTCATCCAAGCTGAATGTAACCTATATACATCCATGTAATCTATCTATATTGGACTGAAGTTCTTCGGTGCTTTGAGACTCCATTATGTTGCATGTGGTTTCCATTCTCTAGTTTTTATAGCTTTTTGGAATTTATTTTAGATCTTTTGAGACCTCTAACCATTCCCTGGCTAGAAAGATGGGGTTTCAGACTGTTCAATTTGTTTCAGAGCTTCTCATTTCTTGTAGAAATTCTTTGTGTGTTTAATTCGGTGTTAGACTTAATGTTCTTTGATTCCAAGCATTGCATCATTAACTAGCCTCTTTTTTCCTTTTGCCAGCATGTACTAGTCCTCTAGAAATAGTGTTATTTCTTAATAAAAGATAGTTTCATTTTTATTGGGATTGTTCTTTCTGTCTTTATTGGGGAAAATTTTCCCAAATTTTAGTTATTCGATTGCATTGTTTTTGATTGGTTATGGTATGATATGTTTTTCTGGCTCCATTTTTTCAAATGTGCATGGAGGGAGGGGAAATATGGACCAAGTCTTACAACCATAGGATTGCTTGGCAGCTTTCATCAATGCTTCCACTAGGAAATTTAATAGGATATGGAAAATAAACTGTCAGAATGAGACAGACCCTGCCATAGGCAGGACCCAGTTGTGGAAATAAATTCATATAAAGTTTCACTGAAGTCACCAAGGCCAAATCAGAAATGGTGCGTAAGGAGATCAAAAAAAGGCTTGCCATCACTTGTATTCTTTTGGGTTATTTGCTGACCTCTTGGGGATTCTAAGTTTGCATAACTCACACACCAAAGAGATGAAAGAAATTATTCCTGGAAGTAATGCAGAGCCTTCTTTAACTTTAACTTATGATCCAAGGGCTGGAGCACCTATCCCATGAAGACAGGCTGAGAGAGTTGGAGGGTTCAGCCTGGAGAAGAGAAGGCTCCGGGGAGACCTTCCAGCCCTTTCCAGTCCGTAAAGGAGCTCCAGGAAAGCTGGGGAAGGACTCTGGACCAGGGACGGGAGCCATGGGACGAAGGGTGATGGTTTTAAACTGGAAGAGGGGAGATTTAGATGAGATATGAGGAAGGAATTCTTTGCTGTGAGGGTGGTGAGCCCCTGGCCCAGGTTGCCCAGAGAAGCTGTGGCTGCCCCATCCCTGGAGGGGTTCAAGGCCAAGTTGGACGGGGCTTGGAGCAGCCTGGACTGGTGGGAGGTGTCCCTGCCCAGGGCAGGGGGTGGCACTGGGTGGGCTTTAAAGTCCCTTCCGACTCTAAGCATTCTATGATTCTATGATTATTATTTCTTACTATCTCTGAGTTGCATAGTTTTGGATTTTTTTCAATCATGCTTCCTTCTGCTGTGTCTCCGGATTATGAATTCAGACCTACTTTAGCTATGTTAAGCAACTGGAGGAAAGGAAAATACATTTTAGTAAGGTAAGTGACACAAATAAGGTGGTGACTAAGTTGCATCGTTCACCTAAAACCTTTCTACCCCTATAATTCTCCTTTATTGTGGTTGGAGGAATGAGCTGCTTTTTGTGTATATCAGCAGAAAATAGCAGTAGCTCTCTTCCTTGCACAACTGCTCTAGCAAGTTTGGTGCATCACACAGAGCCAGATCTCTGCCATTCCTTTTCCTTTAGGAGGATGTGCTCTATTCATAGATGCAGCAGTACCAACCTTCTGCATGTGTCTCCTGAACCTAAGATTTCCAGCTAAGGCTCAGGGATTTTTTCTCCTGTAAATTCCCGAAAAGGCGTAAGTATTTGCATTAGGAACTCATCCAAAGGCTGGCGGGCTTGAACTGATGTAACTGGCATTTTCTTTGATATCCACCATTTTAGGTTTAAAGGCACAAAGCCAGTTGGCATTTAGCAACTTATCACTGAGCAGCTGAGCTGCGGTAGAGATTCATGTTCTGTAACTCATGGCAATTCAAAATGAATCAGTTTTGCTTACTCACCAAAATGGGCCACACTTGAAATGCATTTGAGCTTCCCTAAAGCCATCTATGAATTCAGCAGGACTAACTGCAGGAACGCGAACTGCTTGGTGACAATAGATATTTGCTGGGTCAGATCTACAGATGCTGCTTGTGCTAGAAAGATTCACCATGTAGCACTAAATACGGTGTTGTCTCGATGTGCACCCCCTTTCAGTGGAAATAATCTCTTTAAGCAGGGACTATGCATATTTATTTACATCTCATACTTGTGTTGCTTTACAAATCACTGGAATACATAATCAGATACTTAATTAGGAGCGTGCACTGTTGAACAGGAAGCCTGTAGTTATTTTACGGATAGGCTCTATAGTGGTGCACTACATGACATGGATGACTGGGAATCAATGTTTCCATGTGGTGATTGCAGTGCCAAGTACACTAGTTAAACAAAAATTGCATGCTGAGACTGACCATTATATGGCAGTTTTGAAATGAAGCATGAGCTTTCTGCTCATGAGATGAGGCATCGGTTTTCTATTAGCCAAGCACACACCGGTGGCCATAAACAAACAAAGATGAGTCACTACAAATTAAGTGGAAAATCTGAAAATGAAAGCTCTCTGCATCAAGCCGATTTTCTAAGGGTGAGATACTGGCCAGCCCCAGCACGGGTTCTCCGAAAGGGGCAGGATGCATTCACCCCTCCACATTTACACCCTTGCAGGGTCCCACGGGGCTCCTGCACAGCTGCAGACCAGCAGACGTGGTGGAGGTCGGGAAGGGCGCGATTTCACACCACTGCAACTTCTGCTCCCATCAGTTTGCCAAGAAGAACTTCATATTCTTGCCTTCCTTCTTTAATTTGGTACCTGCGGGCAAAGGACATAACGTACAATGTGATGATAATGACTATCCAGGATACCCCATCATTAACAGCTGCCACAGACACCGTGATGGGGCTGCTTCTACAACACTGTCTAACGATTTGCTCGCTTTTCTCTCTGCTGCTGCAATTTCAATGAGTTTCCAGCTCAGGAGCTCCTGGGTGTCAGCCGTTTGCCCTCTCCTCTCACCTCAGTGCCTCCAGGGATGGGGTGAATGACCCCTCCGGTTGGAAGCGCTCCCCGGGGACCGTGGGGCTCTTCCGCGCCACTCAATACTTCGGAGACAGCACCCTTCCTCGAACAGCGTGACTTGCTGCCGGGTACGTGCCACATACACAAACATGCCATTGCCTGCCACCCAAGACCACTCTGCACTTCCAACCCACTTTTTCTTATTCACACTTTCAGGAAACCATTTCCAAAAGCCAGTGCTTGCCATAATTATTTTCTTCAGATTCTCCATTGTACTCTCTTGAAAATTGCTGCCTGTTTGTTCTCCTTCCCAACGGAGCAGGACAATTGGCCCCGTCTCTGATAGAACAGCAATGACTGAGATTTTCCAGAGGCGTGTTTCAGCCATGGTTTCATTTGCCTAGGACCCCCTGTTCACGTTCTGACTCGAAGATTATCTGCAGACATTGTTCACTGATAATTTTTTTGGTGGTGGTGGTGGTGAGGGTTTGGGGTTTTTTTACAGTGTTGCTTGCAAAGCAGCTCCTAGGACAGCAAGCCCTCACATGGTATGCTCACCATGCATATATTTAGCACCCTAATCTCTGCAACCAGTGCTTGTTATACTTTTCTTGACGTTTTCTGGTATGCTTTTTGACATCTGCTTGCGAACTCCTGCAGCCTTTTCAGTCCTGATATTCACTTGTTTCATCTGATGTTGTTTTCATAGTCTTTAGATATGCAGATTCATTGCTTTCCTTCAAGTCTTGTCTGCTCAGTCATACTGGGACAGTTAGTCCTGAAGGCTTTTTTTTGTTGTTACGCAGCCCCAAAGTCTTTACGGAGCATTTTGGAAACAATGATGTACTTCATTGGTATTTTAACATTATGGTGCTTTTCCTTAAGAAAAAAACCAACCAAACAAACACAAAAAGCCCCCAACAACAAACTGCAAATTATACACTAACCTTATCCTCTGAGGAGCTGTAAGGACACAAGATGTAAAGTCCTGTTTTCCTACACAAATCTGACAATGTCATGGCGTACTGTCAAAGTAGGAGGGATGGTAAAATATTCCTTTGCAATGTAAGTGGTTGGATCACGGTGGGTTTGTGTGTCCTGTGGCACTACTTGTTGTCAAAAACGACCCTTTCAAACCACGGAAAACTCCAGCATGGGTCAAGATTTCCTGACGTCACATGCATCAGATATCCCTTTTTGCCTCCTTCCCCTCCCTATTGAAGGTATTTGAGCATTTTACAGTTCTTCCACTAGTATGCTGGTGCACAACAGCAAGACACAGCTTCTCTCTTTACCTGTGTGTCTAAGCACATTTATTATGTGTGCCAATATTAGGACACTAACAAGAAAGAACTTTGAGATTTTCAATAATTCTTCTCATGTGAGTCTCAAATTACAACAAAGAAGTAAACCATTCAGCATCACATGCGGATAAACAATTAACAACAAAAGTTTTGACAAATCTGTTGCCTTTTCTGTTTGAGATATATCTGTAAAGAGATTTTGCATTTTTTCTCATTTATTTATTACTGAAAATTGTTCTGCCGTAATGTCTACAGAAGAAAAACATCACCCCATGAATCCTTAAAGTTCTGTTTGCTAAAATTGCCAATGCTTACAGTTTTCTCATCACTGCCCACACTGTAATTGACCACAAGGCATTGCTCCTGCCTGTGTACCTTTGTGCAGCCATCGTGGGTTGGCTTTTTTGTCAAGACTATCTGTGGTACTGGCATAAATGTATGTTTCTGTGATGCTGCCTGCACGCACATTTCTGTAAACACAAATTTGTGAGCTAGCTTCCATCGTTCATGCAAATCCCTAAAAACCCATCAGCAGGCAGACTAGGTAGGGCCTGGAATAATATCCAACTGAATTCCCATTTATTTACTAAAAAAAAAAAAGTCAAATACTTACAGATCTATACCGTCATATACCCTGAAACAGATTCTGTTCTCAGTTAGACGGGTCTCTGGTCGCATTACTGTCAATTTAGAGTAATACAACTCAGGTTAGTGTTTGCTAATAATATTTATAGAGCAGATGAAAAACAATCAATAGTACTGTATTTCCAGTTATTTTGCTGCATCAAATGGCCATAAAGCATGTGGGAGCTGAGGTCAAATTATTCACATGCTCTCATCCTCAAAGAAAAGAAGTAAGCAAGCTGCTATTAGCTATTGTGAGGAAGTTATGCAAAATGTTAACTAGAGATAACTACATTTTGCATTACTGTGTTAATATACAAATGAAATTAACATAGCTCTGCAAGTTATAATCCACTTCTGAACCCTGGATATCTATTTTTTTGCTTAGTTCTAGTATTGTTATTTGATATTGATCGTGAAAAGGCTTGCTAAAACAATCAGGAGATTTTAAAATTAAATTATAATACCATACGGTTTCAATATCTTGATATATAATTATTTGTTGTGCATTGTGAGTTAGTAAGTAACAGTAAAACTTGTTCAATTACACTATTAGCACCTGTGGCTAGGAAGGGGTAGACTTCGTGTAGTCCATAGAACTCACAGGCTTTGTCTTTCCCTTGAAAAATGCACCATTACCACCTTTGTTCTTGCTTCATCAGTTTATCTTCAGCGAGTTTACAAGAAGCTCGTGTTCAAAGCTCATGTTTGCTGTCTTCCAGGGGACTTCCCGCCACCCACCCAGGGAGAATTCATGGACTAGACCATGCTACAAACAAGATGACTTCGGGCAAGCACTAAAGAGATTGACCCACTGTTTTTTGTTTTATTAGGAGTCATCTGAACGCCCATGGATTTTTGGCAGCTGCTTCCAAAGGGAACACATCTCCAATAAAGCCTGTGTTACAGTCACCCTTTGAAACTCGGTGTTCAAATCGGATCAAAATTAGGCAGAATGAGTTCATCTGTCTTTCTTGATTACACTTCATTTTTTCCCACAGACACCAAGAGAGAAGATCTCAGTTTTAATGTAGGTTCAGCAACAATTGTATAGAATATCATGGAACTGAAAGCTAATGATTTTTGAGGCATAAGACACAAAAGCATAAGCAACTGGGGGCAAGGGCAATGTAAAATATGTAAGTGATCTTGCAAGGTTTTCCTTTTCTCTGTATGCTTCTACACATCAGCAGCATTTTTAAATAAAAAAGCAGTACTTTCATCTCATTCTTTCCCTATCAGAAATTACAAGTGAACTGCTAACTTGATCTTATATTCTACACAGGTAACTTTTCTCAATACTGGGCACACTGCTTTTTCTCTCCTCTTCAGAGGTGTTTAAAAATCCTCATTATTTTTTTTCCTGTTTTCAATAAGAAGGGATAACTGTCAGTTTTTTTCTTGCTTCATAACCGCAAATATTTTTACAGTTCAAGAAAATATCTGTACACGATGGTAGTTCAGACCTTACTGTATTATTTTAGGGTAGAGGTGGGGGAGGCCAAATGGAGAACTGATTTTCTACAGAAATTGATGCCTCCTTAGATCTGTAAACATTGAGCTAAAGTACTTGACTTCCTGAGGTGAAATAAGTTACTTCCAGCAGTTGCTAAGATATCATTAATAATCATACGTGCAATAAATAACAACATGCGAATTAGCTCCTAAGAGATATATGGCTGCAAATTGCAGCAACAAATCACCGCGTGTGTAAGAGAATGATCATTACTCCAGTGTGTACAAAAGCTGTTTTAACAACTGTATTCTTTATGGTGAAGCTCACCCTAATTAGCCTTTCAGATTCCCGAGGGAAACGTCTGCAGAGCGTTTGACATTGTGATGTTTGATCTAGCGGCGGGGAAGGGAGGTTTGTTTCTAAACCTAGAAAGCACGGGGCCACGAGCTTAGCTTTCAATTAGGTCACTTCTATTAATGGGGGTGGGAAGTAAATAGTCCTTTCAGGAAAATAGTTTGGAAGTAAATGAATTATTAATCAGTTTGGTATATGTAAATGTTTCACAAGATAGCTGTTTAGTGGCAGGACCATCTTATTATTAACTGCATGTGCATAAGTACACATGTGTACGCAGTAAAAAAATCACTGCTGTCTTTCTCTTTCTTCTCCTAGCTCTGCAACAGTGAGGTTTTTCCCATCGACCCACCCTGCTTACAGGGAATTTTTTAGGGAGCTGCTAAAACAATGCAGCAGGTCAGGTTTTGCTAAACCAGATACCATGGAGGCAGATGGAGGTCCGTGCTGATACAGAGCCGCCCAGTCTCTGCAAGGATCCTGGGCTGGAAGCAGTCAGGCAGTGAAGCGTCCGATGGTTGGACATCCCAATGGCTCAGCTGTAGGGGATTCGTTTCCCAAAGGAAGTCTGAAAAACAGTGTTGAATTTCTGAGCTTGCATGGGAAGACTGAGGTGCTTTAAAAGAAGGCAATCCATCACTTTGCTTGCTGGACAACCTGAGAAAATGGGCACATATAACCTGCTACCGCTCCCATAGATGGTAGATTTGAAGCAGGGTCCTTCCAGGGCTGGTTCTTGTTGCAAAGCACCAACGTTTACCAGATAGAGGGAAGACGCTGGTGGTGGCAGGGAAGATACCCGTGTGTGATGTGACAGCCGCTAGTGCATCACTCCGCAAGCGATGAGCTTGCTCATCCTGAGCTCACACCGATATTTCCAGCCATCCTAGGAGAACAGCCAAACAGCAGGCTCAGGAAGATGGGGTTAGAACATAAAAAAAGGAACAGGGTTTAAGCTACTTTCTTTTTTTTTCTTTTTTTTTTTTTTTTTTTCTGTGGGAGAGAGAGAGAAGGACCTTTCCTACTGGCTCACTGAAATTGCAACCTGCCCTTTTATTCTCATATGTTTTATAGAGAACCTAGAAACCTTTATGGAGCTATAGATTCTGCCATGATTGCAAGTTACCTGGTGTCCTTTTGTGGATTTAAGCCTGTATTTGACACCTATGTAGTATCCAGGGAATGGTTTGAGACAGCAGTGTTATTTGCTCAGGCGTTCCAACCATAAAGCCATATACCTGGTGCTTGCGACTGTCTTTGACTAAACAGATTTAAAAATCAAAGAGAAATCGTCTGGTAAGGCATGCACACATAAATCAGCACTTTTTAAAAAAGGAAGTGTTAAATAGGTTTGCTGCTGTACTGCTAGCCTATTGCTTGTTACAGAATCATATTTCCCAGAGTAAAAAAATTACGTTTTCACTGCATGCCCCGACAGCTCCAGCTCTAATGAGAGCAGTTTTAAAAATTCTTTCTAATAGGTTGACACCAAAAAAATGATGCTAAGAGCCTACAAACTAAGGAAATGCAGTGCGGTCTGCTTTTTTTTATTTATTTATTATTTTTTTTATTTTTTTATTTTTTTTATTTGAAATAACTCTTTATTCTGGAGAGAGAGGAATCATGTCATGGAAAACATTTGTTGCAATTTAAGTTTGGCTACTATCCTAAACCACTCTCGTGATCAAATTGACCCAATTTCCACTTCCCACCCCTCACCCCAGAGCCCGTCATGTTTTATGTTTATTTATTTTTATAAACAGCTGATGCAAACTTCGAAAAAGGTGTGACGGGGATCGTATTTTCATATTCCAACGGTACACAATTCCTTTAAAAGCTGTGTGTTAAATGCCACAGTGTATACAAATACAGCTCTTGTTTTCTTTGTTTTCACTGAAGGTGGAAACACCTTTGGTATTTAGGGAGGGCCTATACGTTTGAGTAAAACTGGTGTAATTGAAATGTAAGCACTGGCATTCCTTGCATAACAATTAAGGACTCATTTAATAGGTTTTCTTTTTCGCCCTCTGTTGTATTACCAATCGACGCAGCAATGTAGATTAAGTGGATCACTGGCTGCTCTGGAGATGTAGTTTTGATCCTATCTTCAGCACAATTTTCTGAAATATGCAACATGTTTGCCCAGTGGAAATGTGATAACTTGAAAATTCATAAGTCTATTATAGTGTAAGGCATAAATCCTGCTGCTGGGGAGGGACTTGTAGGTAGGCTTGAGAGAGTATCCGAGCTAGGGATTCCTTCCTGAGAGGGTCGGGTTGTAAGGCGCTGAATCAACAAGCACTTCAGCATGTGCATAAGTCCCTTTGAAGCCAGACAGACTCAACACATACTTAAGTGCTTTGCTGAATAAAGGTGGGAACTAGTGTGTTTAGCTCTTAGCACATGCTCAAGCATTTTTTTTCTAAACCAGGGCCCAAGTCACTTAAAAAAAAATAAAAAAAAAAATTATACACACATGCACTGGCACCACATGCTAGACAGTTTATGAAGAGTAAGTTTTTCCACAACAGAATCAGCAGGAACTATTATTAAACGCAGTCATGTCAATAACGCGTAGCGTGGATCTGTGAGCCAAGTGGAAAATAGCTCTTGTGCTCAGCGATCTTCTCTAACGGGGAAACGGGACTCCCCAACACCAAAGCAAAGTAGAGGCTATGGAGCGAAACTGATAAGTGGAAAGGGTTACCAATAAAAATCCAGATGCTTTCTGGAACACATGTGAGTATACACGAACCTTGAAAGCGTGTTCATTATTTAAAAGAAAAAAAATAATTATTTTTTTTCCCTTCACTTGGCCCTTTTTAGCAGTTGCTGTTCTTCAAGGTGTGCAAAGAAAATCTGAGGGGGGTTTTGCTAGCGTACAGGCCTCTGGATAATGTCCTTGCTTGTCCTTTTCCTTGTTCTTTTATGTGTCAGCAATTATTGACCTCAACCTTCATTTTTGATGAGCTATATAAAACATTAATAAATGATGAGGAAAAAAAAAATGTTGTGGCGCGTGATAAAATCACCTGTATTACAAATAAAATGTTCACTTCTGAGATTGCCATCTATTTTTACATTCAGCGCTCGAAGTGTTTAAACACAGGAGTGCTTTAAATGAAATGAGCAAGAAAAGCCATTAACAAATGGGGTTCTGTTAGAAATGGATAAGAATGCTGGTTCTGTACTCAGGACTGGTAAAATACGAGTGGGGAAAGTGTAAAGCGTTTTTTGGTGAAAATTATAAACATAGCTGCTGTGCTCTGTTTTCAAATAGAGGATTTGAGACTATAGAGAAAGTCAAGAGGAGAACTGGATTTCATGTTTTAGTAAAAGTAGCCCAGGGGACGGGAAGAGAGGATTATACAGAATATTCCCTTTCCAAAGGGAAAATCTTGCTCGTCCTTATTCCCGGCTTCATGTGTCTGTTTCTCTAACGGAGGTAGCAGCATCTCTGGGAGGAACACACCTTCTCCAGCACAGTGAAATCACAGACCCGCAGCAGCGGAGTTTATCTCAGCCTGCCGCTCTCTTTCTGTAAAATGCGTGTCAAAGAGAAAACCATTACGCTGTCGATAAGACTATGTCTTGCAAAAATCTGCAGTTTTCGTGCTACTGCAAGGCATTCTGCAGGATCTGGGTAGAGGCAAACAGCATTTGTTGTAGACTTGGTTTGTTCTTTGGAGATTTGAAAGCTTGATTTATTCATCAAATCTCAGGCTGACCCTTTGCCACATCTCAGCCTGGGAGTTTGTTAAATACAAAAGGCAAGGGCGTGCATCATTATGATATTGTCGGCGGCCAAGCCAGAGGGGCCAGCAGTCGATGTCCGGGCTGGGACTGGGGGCATGGATGGCTGGAAGGCAGGTGCAGAGCCAGGGTGGTCCCTGGACATCCAGGTGCACGTTGCACCACTGAGGATTTGTGAGGCTAAACCCATCTTCCTCACCGGAATCGCCCACCTACTTCACTGTTTTTTCCACTTCTTGCAAGGTGAG
Source organism: Sterna hirundo (assembly GCA_009819605.1). Classification (NCBI taxonomy): domain Eukaryota; kingdom Metazoa; phylum Chordata; class Aves; order Charadriiformes; family Laridae; genus Sterna; species Sterna hirundo. The sequence continues at coordinate 3,976,081 of CM020462.1, forward strand.
GCTGACAAGGTACACCTTCCTCCTTAACCCGTGACCTCCAGCTCCCAAAGAGATGGGCAGCAGTCGTGAAACAAAAGGAGGGGGCTTTTTTCAACATGAAGGAAGCAGATATATACTCTGGTCAGGGCTGCCTGAGGGAAAGAAGTCTTGGTTCTCTATCCTTTCTCACTAGGAGGGGGAGATAACCCTTAGGCAGAATCATAGAATCGTAGAATGTGTTGGGTTGGAAGGGACCTCTAAAGCCCATCTAGTCCAACCCCCTGCAGTGAGCAGGGACATCTTCAACTAGATCAGGTTGCTCAGAGCCTCATCCAGCCTGGCCTTGGATGTCTCCAGGGATGGGGCCTCCACCACCTCTCTGGGCAACCTGGGCCAGTGTCTCACCACCCTCGTTGTAAAGAACTTCTTCCTAATGTCTCATCTAAACCTGCCCTGCTAGAGTTTAAAACCATTGATCCTCGTCCTATCGCTACATGCCCTTGCAAACAGATCCACAGATGCTTCTCGCAGCTCCTTGCCCGTCCCTGGTGGCTGGTGGCAGAGGGGTCCCAGGCAGGAGGAGTCACTGTGGGACACTGCTAGCTCTTCTTCACAGCAGAGACCGAAGTGGGTGCGTCAGCCAGGTCTACAAATTGATAATATTCTGCTGTTGCCAGGCAGCACCCGCCAAAGAAATTCCCCAAAGTGGGACAATCTGGGATGTTTGCTCAGTGAGCAATTTATGGAGACTTATGCCATGAGATACCACTGATTTAGATGGGTAGTTGAGCTATACTGGAATAAGATATGCTGTGAAAAAGAAGTTATTAGCTGTGTGTGTCTTCAATGCACCTCTCCTTTTTTTTTTTTTTTTTAGAGGGGAAAGGAGCGTCTCTTTGAAGGGACAAGGGATACGGTGTGTCCTGGTGGTGTGCAAATGGATCTCTGCAGCTTGGGACCAACTCCAAAATCCCGGCCCAGCTGCGTGCTGCAGCTCAGCCCCTGCTCCCTGCCAGGATGGGACCCAGGTCATCCCCTCCACTGACTCAAGCTCCTCTGCAAAAAAGCCCTGGTGGACGCCTCAGAAGAGATCTAGGGTGCATTTTAGCTTCTGCAGGATGACCAAAGGACTGGGGTCTGGCACTGGGCCATGCACGGAGCAGGAGTTAAACACAGGCGTGTACCCTGAAAATCCATACACTTTCATTACGGATGTTTGCTGGCCAAAGTCGCTGAGTTGTTACTGGTTAAATTTGAGTGAATTAGTCTTTTCCTGAGATCTCAAACTGTATTGAAGTGTTTTATGTGGGCAAATGAGCAACACTATAGTTAACAAAGTAAAAAAAAAAATAAAAATTAACACAGTGTGTCTAAGTTTAGGCACCTAAATCCATATATAGGTTCCTAAAAATAAGTCTGGTTCTCAGAAGGTCATAATTTTTTGAGAATGAAGCTAGTAATTTAGGTAGCTAGATGTGAACTGAGGTGCCTGAGTTTAGCTAGTTGGGAAGTAACATTTTTGACCTAAAACCAAGCCCTTCTGCCTTTGGAGAATACATCCTTGCTGGAAATGCAAGAAATTCATATGTACAGTGTTTTACAGACATGTTCTGTTCTTAATTTTTCCACAAAGAAACAATGATTAAAAAAAAAAAAAAAAGTCTGTGAGCTTTTTTAAAGTAGAAGATAATTAATGTAAATCAGTCCTTAGAAACAATACAGGCTTATTTTCACATTTGTTTAGGATTAAGCTGCTTCCACAAAGTACTTCCACATGTATGCTAATTAGTTTTATAACAAAACCAACCACCCCACAATGAAGAGCGAAGACAAAAGTCTTACGAACCATGCCTTATTCAATCAACATTTATCTCCACGTTCCAGGCCAGCAGGGTCCCCTTGGGGGTTAGCTCCTGCTGAGCACCGCAGGCTCCCATTCCTCGGCACCTGACCGAGTCGGAAGACCTCTGGGTGCTCGGGAGCGGATCATCAGCATCCTCTCGGGGAACAGCAGGTTGTTCGCGTGCAGGAGGTCACACGCTTTCCTCCAGAGGGCCACCAGGGCACTAACCTTTGTTTCACCGTCCCAGCCACGCAAGAGCCAGGGTTGCAATAGGTTCATTCTTTGCCCCGTTGTAGGGTTAGTACGAATTCCTCTAGCTACTGCTTTTTCTTTTTTCGGTATCAAAAGCAAATGCTTTTATTTTAATACTGGGCCAAAACAAGACTGTCAATAGCATGTTGATACGGTTATTGCCACGGGGGAATTGTACATTCTCACCTTTTTTTTAACTTTCTCTTTGCTCCATTCCTGCTCCTGGAACCCACACAGGGACAAAGTGTCTCTGTCTCGGCTGTGATGGAGTAGCTCTTGATGTACGTGCTTGTGAACACATGCAATCCTCATGCAGTAACCTTCCATTTTTGCTGGATTGCTTTGTATAGGCCATAAATGAAATCTGATGGGATGTCCTTCTAGTATCTTTATTGTATATCTGCATTTAAGGAGGCAGACAAGCGAGGAGCTGATGGCAAGGCAGTAGCAGAGCTGCGGTAGCCTGCTGTAGCCCATGCCGCTGGCAGCAGCAGGGAAGACACAGCAATAGCCTCGCTGCCTGCTCCTGCCTACACGCTCAGCTCTGCCAACGTAACTATTTGTGTTTCCACGCTGTAAAGTGGATCACTAAAATGACTAAGGTTAAAGATAACTGCTTCTCTGGAGGGGTAATCAAAGGGAACCTTCTACCCAGCCTTGCCCGTGAAGTCAGCACACAGCCTAACCCAGCTCTTGGAAAACTGAGCAGCCCTGGCAGCCCAGCCCGGTCTCACGGCTACCTTCAGAGGTGCGCTTTGGGTCTCCCCAGATTTCTGGTTCCTTCATACCCTGGGTCCCAAGGACCCGACGGATGTGCTGCCACACTAGCAGTGATGCAGACGAAGATTTTCTTTAATAGAAACCAGAACACGGGGTCAAGCTGTGAGTGCGTAGGTGTCGCCTACAGACGGGCTACACACACCCGCCAGCAGGAAAAAGATCTAGTCCGGATGCTATCATTTCATTTTTGTTTCCTCAGGGATTTTCTTTTGTTCTTTTGTAGGGACGTCATTATCTAGGGGACCAAAGTCAGTTTTCTCCGAGCCAGGATAAGCAACTAGGCTGTGGAAAAGAAAGAGTGATGGCTGCTTTTTTCATGCAGTTTGGTATGTCACACTCATTGGTCGCAAATTTAAACCCATATGTGGGTCCTGTAGCTGCCTCCCTCCACCTGATTTCAGTGTCCAGCATGCACAGAGCATAATCATATTTTTGTATTTTGATGGATGTCAGTAATTATTAAAAATCATGCCCCACAATTGCTCTATACACAAACTGTATTTTGGATGCAGATCAGGACACATGACTTCTTTTCAGAGCGAAGAGTGATTCTGCCTTATCAGACATCTGTCGATACTGCTATTTCTGAACTTCAGTGGATGCTGCATCACACAGGCACTTTGTTTTTTGTTGTCAAAGCAATTTCTTCTGCAGCTCTTCATCTGCCTCTCTGCTTTTGGTGCCTGATGCTCTTTGCTGTGGGTGACCGGGTGGACATGGGTTATTTCCAGCACTGCAGCCTCTCTGCCAGCAGCAGGAGAAGTTTCTACAGAGCTGTTATGCTCACTGAGCTGCACATAGATATGCTCTTAATGTCTCACATAGACCTGGCCCTTGAGGTGGTTACGGCTTACCAAAGACAAATTTGGTGCCGAATACCAAAGACTGCAAAGGTAAATGGAAGGTGTACTCTGGTTCAGCGCTGAAGGGGGTCCCAGGTGAAGGGTATCAATAATAGCGGACTTGGACCCTTGAGATTTGCTCTGGGATGAATCCAGCATCTGCCCGCTTCATGCAACTTGCCAGATCCAAAATTGAAGCAATTTATATCAAGAATGGGAAAACGTTTTGACAACGGTGCATTAACATCCGTGCTTGTTGGGGTGATAAAAGCCTATAGACATAAGGGCTAGGGTCAAATCGAAATTTAAATCATGGTACCTCCATCTTCAGAAAATCAGACAGAGGATGTGAGAAGGAAGGCGGAGGAGAGCCCTTTTGAGGCTACCATCGACAACGGCAAGCTGTCAATGCAGGGTGCAAAGGCACATTTAAACAAGAGAATGCACTTGCGACTTCCCTGTATAACAAATAATGTTAGAGTGACTAAAGTTATGTTGTTAAACTGCATGTGCTTTTGTACGAAGCCGGTTCTCTTTCTGAAACAAGGGCAGCTTTTGTTAGTGTACCTTCAGCTGTTTCCAAAGCAGCATAAATCAGGGCAGATGGAGTCCCAGCCTAAAGAAGGGGTAGGGAGAGAGGTACACAGCTGCAACCCCTTTCTGTGAAGCTGTGTGGATGTGCTTCCCCAGGCTGGGGGATTTGAGAAGGGGGGCAAAAAACATCTGCAGCCCCACTAAACTTCAGCTTGTAATCTGAAACGGGAAGGACCTTTGGGTTCCTCAGGGAGCTGTATGCATCCCCATGCAGGACTGTCATAGCCTACAGTACTATAACACTACAACTTCCATGTCTAAACACCTCTGAGGCTGGAATGAACATTTCCTCTTGGCTTCCTCCTGGGAAAGTATCCTTCTTCTACTGGAAGATGAAATGAGTTCTTCCACTGCACCAATGTAACAGAAACGGATGAAGGATTTACTTCGTTCTGCACAGGCAAAACTTCACCCGACTAAAGCAAATTTTTGGCCTGACACAAACACCTGGCCCCTTCACTATTTCCCATTTTTTTGACAGGATTGGATTCCAGTCTCAGGAAAGGAGAACAATGCCACTGCCTAAGAAATTCATAGACCTACTCAAGGTATAGGTCTTTCTGTCATGTCCTGCAGGGATTTTTTTTTAATTTTTTTTTAAAGAATTAAATACTAGCATCGGTGCATAGGCTGATGTGATTTCATAGCACAACAGGAATCCCATTGCAGCTTAGAATAGTTTTTAATCTTCTACACAGTATTGGAAACAGCTGGAGTAGGGCGGACACAACCTTGGGGGAGATCAGCCAAGCAGGGCTGTAAGGGTGCATTTTCAGAGCAGTGCATAGTCATTTAGCCACGCGACTCCCATTAGTACAAATCACTAAATCACTACACACCACTTTTAAATGAAACCCCTAGAGTCACTTTCTTAAGGAACCTCATGGAGCAATTTCATAGAACAAGTCTGAAAACTCTTCATAGCACTAATATTTGCCTTAGCCCACTCGTAAAATGGTATTCGTTGCACTACTGTACTTGATTAATTAATTGAAAAGCCTTGTGCGGGTGTTTTGCACTCTGCCAGTTACATTTGAAGTCACCATTTAGGCTTCAGGTAAGTCTTTAACGGAGAGGTGGAGTTACCTATTTTTCCGTTTACCTTTATCCAAGATTGCACACTTCACAGCTTTCAGCTGTATGTCTGCGTGCATCGCTAATGAGCTGGTGGATACTTGGACACCTTTCTGAACGGACCCAACCCAGCAGATTAGGAAATATGACTATTTAAAATGGAACGACCGTTTTCATTTTTTCTCCGTGCTTAATAGTTAAAAACCCTAAACCTAAATCTTCTATTTCAAAGTAAACTGCTATCCACTTTTAAATAATAATACATTTAACTGCTTGACACATCAGCTGGAATGATTAAATTATGTAGCAGTAGAGATATCTCGGGAAGCAATGACAGGTGGTACAAACCTACCAACAGTAGTTTGAAATGGTGGAGGGGGGGGAAGCATTTTCAAATGTCAAGACGGCAGCAGCATCAGCCTCGCTGTTTTCTTGTGAAATACGGCTTCTGGTTTATACAAGTGTTTGCCGTTCAATCATCATCTCTTGTCTTTATTGTACCCTTTCCGGACCTGTTTGGACTGAGAGGAGTGTGTTTGTAGGTGCGCACATGCATACACACAGGTGACTACACGTGAGGAGATACAGGCATGCTCTTGCTTCCCTTTGTGTCATTAGAAGGATGCTGGAGAGAAAGCGGGTTTGCCCGACACTGCGCCCAGCTTAGGCAGAAGACGGCCCCCCCTGGAGTGAGCATAAACCCCTGCTGATAGGCACAACGTGGTGTTTTTCATTTTGGATCAGCCTGTGGAGAGAGAAGGACAGATGGAAACATCGTGATTTTTGCACTTCTTTCCTTGAAAAAATTGTGTTTCAGGACTTGTTAGTTAATCCAACACACCCACCCCTCCTCCCGCCTCACCCCCCCTGGGCATTTGAGAGATTTTTCCTGCAGTGAGGGGGTCTAACCTGTGTCTGCGGTAGGTCAGGATTGTGCCGAGAGTTTGAACCCCTGCAGAAGTAGTCTCTGTGCTCCTTCTTCCTCTTCTAACGCTGCTGGTGAGGGGGAACTGAAAGCCGGTTTTTCTCTCACTATTTTATTAATCCAGAAGCCGTGAATCCATATGATTTTTTTGAAGTTTACCACTTGCTGGAAGAAGTCTCTGTATCATTCTCAGTGACAGCAAGGCAGAGAAAGCCATTCCCACTAAGCTGGGGAGATATGCATAAGGAACAGCTCTAGAGTCACCCAGAATCCCCTTAGAGTACATCAAGGTGCAAAGTCACCGAGGGATAGCCCTGGGCACCGATGCTGGATGCATTTTACACCAGTGCCTTTTTGACAGGAAAGCCTCAGAGAAACCAGTTGGGGTCAGCCACACAGAAGACTTACCATTTAGCTCTTGAAGAACCACTTATGCTTGCAGGTGCTCTTGGATGTCTTTGCTGTTGATGCATCACATAAAGTAGGCAAAACCCAGCAAGGGAACGCTCCTGCGGGTGCCAGCCCTGACGAGGGATGAGGGAGGATCAGAAGGTGCAAGCCGTAAGCAAACCTCCCTGCTACGTAATTGGATGTTTACTGAAAGGCTCACACGTCTAAGTGCTTAAAGTACATTTCTGCCTTCTTCAGGGCCCGACTAACCTCTCTGTGGCTTTTTGTTGCTTTTGGAGCCATCGAAAGGCATGCCCAACAGGCCGTTGGGTGTCTCACTTCTTCAGGCTGAACAGCCTGAAATGTCTCGTACAAATGTGTTGAACTGATTTCTCCAGGCGACGATGGTGATCCAAGCTGGATTTTCCATGCTCAGTATTGAACATTACAGTTTTCTTTGCAATGTGGAGCCTATTTTTGCATAACTTGATTTATCCATCCTTGTGAATCACAGGGTTCTGAGAAGACCCCTGGTCCTTGTGGAATTAAAAAGTAATTATTCTGTTCCTCTAATGGGACAGGAAGAGACAAGTCTGGTGATTCATTTCCTATACTCTTCACTGGTTTTCCTCCTCTGAGGCAAGGGTAGAACCAGTCCTCCTTCCCCTCCATGCAAGGCTCCATCTCAGACTAACAACCATTCAGCAGCAAAGACCTCCTGAAGAAGTGGTCCCCAGGAGACTTCCCTCTTTGCAGGAAGCCCGCACGCTCTCATTAAAGCACTAGATATCACATACCCTCTGGATTCCTTTTCCCTATGACTCAAATTCAGCATCTGTGCAGCCTAAAAACTTTATTTCTGTAACTAGACACAATTGCAAACAAACACTGTAACTTAATTTTTGATTGCTTATAAGAAATCATAGACAAATAAGAATTACCTCATAAAGAGCCATGGGATAAGTTATCCATAATTGTCCAAACCTTGCACCTCCTTAACTTAATGTATAGGTATATTTTCCAATATGTATTAGACTGCTTTGATTTCTAGCATTATTTTTAGAAAATGCAAAAAAAAAAAAAAGATTTTGCTCAAGACATAAAGAAGAGGCCTTGGAGAGAAGAGGTCTTTAAGGAATTTTAAATGATTGGAAAGATCCCTGTCTACATGATGAGAGAAAAATACTACTTTCCTACTTCTCCACAGTGCAAGTTACATATTTAGTCATTTCCCTACACAGAAAATATAGTCCATTAATCATGTCAGAATACCTCATTTAGTTTAGGTCTTTATGTCTAGCAAACCATTTAGTTTAAACTAAAGATCTGTAAGCGTACTTTTTTATGTTTGAGGCAATGTCAGAAAAATCCATGATTTTTTTTTAAAGAAAGCTTCTCCTCGAATTAAAGCAAAACCTAAAAACTTTTTTTTTTTTTTTTCCCAAATTGAAATTCCACAGTATTCCCTTTAAAATAGGAAACAGTAGAAACCATTTGGTGTTTTTGAAAAGAAATATGTTTCTTAGGCTCGCTAGGCTCTGTGGTTTCCCACAGGCTGACCTGGCAAGGCACTGAAGAACCTGGGATCTGGGAGGCACTGGAAACTTGGTGAACGTCCTCGGGATTCAGGAGCCAGAAATTCAGAGCTCGCTTTTGGGCACTTTCTTAGGAAGCGCATAAAAGTCATCAGTCTTCAAGACCGAGGGTTTGGTGGGTTGAAAGGAGTCCAGAATGTGTTAACTCTTAGAATTACACAATTCAATTAAGCACATCACCAAGGAGTGAGGCCAATGCATTGGTAGGGAATCTGGGAGGAAGCTGTGATTAGTCTCCATAGATATGAGTGGAGAAAGGTGAGGAGTCAGAGTAGATTTACTAAAACCAAAAGAAAATTTTGGTACTTGTGTAAATAGGTGTAAATATATTGTTAATTAATTTTGGTGGCAGATGGTGTCGAACTATCAGAGCAGTGAAAATCAGAACGAGACTTCCAATTACACCCAAAGCAGTCAGAAAACCTCCTCGTAAATTGCAGAGCTCCTAATCATTTAATGGGACTCTAATATGGCAGCAGGGGATGGACTTGATGAACCTTGTCACCCTGTGTTCAACAAACTACTTCAGTTTCTCCAAATCAGCATTTTCCCGCAATGCTGTTGTCAGATTTTCCAAGTTTCTCTACTTATGTGACAACATTGTGGACGAGACTACAGGAAGCCGATACCAACTGGTGGAGGCGGTTCAATAGACAGTACCTTCTTCTCCACCGTAGGAGGAGAACACCCCTGCAGAGTTACACAACTTGATGAAACCTTTCAGGTATTATAGTGGTCTTTATATGCAGTCAGGTGGAAGTTGGTAAGGCTCAAGGTCTGAATATCATTGCAAGTAAGTGCGCGTAAAAGGCAGGTTTGTCAAAATTCTCTCTCAAAAGGAGCAAACTTTAGCCATTCAAAAAGTTTCATTGCCATGATCTCTGTGCACAAATTGTGAGTGCTCTGGGTAACACCGTCCTGATGTAGAGCACTATCATCCCTTTCTGCCCATGTGTTTTATTTTGCTTCAACTGGAAATAAGTATGTAGGAAGTGGAAAGGATAGGTGGAGCCATCCTAACTCGGCTGTAGGTTCAGGCTAGCTGGACACTCAGGTCAAGGATTTGGAAAATACTCCACAAAGCCCCACAGCTTACATGTAGCCAAGGGGAATTTTACGTTCATTTTAACAGCACGTAGATCTCACCCTGGTACTTTTAAAGTTTTGATGTACTACATCTGTTCCCTCCTGAGGAAATTTAAGGGACAGTTGTGGTACCTTGGACCTCTTTCTGAAAATATTGCATCATCAATTTTATCAGTGATATGCCTTGCAAAAGTTTCTAACTCCTGTGCCAAAATAAGATCATTCCTGGAGATTCCTTACCAGCAAGAATGTGTTTCCTTTAATCTCCTGAGTTCTCTTTGTCTTTCATCGTATCAGGCAACAAAATTTATCTCATTTATTTAGGCCATGATGTCACTTGGAATTTCTTGCTATTAATTTAGGATTTGTAGGATGCCAAGGCCTTTCCATTTGTGAACATAAACAAAAATTAATACAACTGTAGAAAAAAATCTCAATAAAGCAGTTTGAAAATAAAGCCTGCGTTTATCTGTGATATAAAGCCTTCTCTACTCATTCTGTTTAAGCTTTCAGAGGAGGGCAGCTTCCAAAGCTGAGGTATTCTAGTTTGCCAGTCAAGCCCAGAGGGTATATTTCACTTGAAATTATAAACCTAACAATATTGGAAATGCTGTAAGAGCCTTAACAATAACCTACCTAAATTGCTATTACATTCTCTAAAGTGTATTTCATTCTTTTAGAGTCCCTGTATGAGAGACACTAGTGGAAAGAACTTTTCCATCATTTTATTTCCCTGTCCTCAATGCTTCATCCTTCTCTGGAGTGCTCTGAAAATACTGGTCTTAAATGGAAGGGCACACCAGAGTGCCTCCTTAATCTTTCTGTTGCTCAATTTCCTGTTACGCCTTTTCGTCTCATCACAGTGTTCCCCAATTTGACAAGCAGCATTGTTCAGGACTACCTGATGTTCTGTGGATATGCCCGTATTTGGAGTAACTCATACAAATTAAAGTTCTTCTGGGAATACGTTCAAGTAATCGATGATGATAAGCAGTAATAGTTACCGGAATGACACCACTGCAACAAAAGACATCTATATCACAGTACTGGTGATTAATTTATATTATTTCTAAACTAATGAAAAGCACGTTTTACATAAGAAAATCAAGATTGCAGTCAGTGTCTGGAAGCGTTTATAACAAAGGGATATTTCCTTGTGTTGTATAGGCAATGCCTTGATTTATATGCACGAGCATTTATTGGAGCCTTAAACCTTTGCCCAAAAAGTGAAGGTGGGACAACTCCCATTGAAGTCAGTGAAACTGATCTTACGGGGTGAAACTAATGCTTACATCTTTGTTAGACACAGAACTTCCATGAGATTTGTACTGGGATTGTTTTAAATTTTTACCCACATGATACCTTTTTGGGTCATGGGGTTTTTGTCCCTGTTGTTAAATTCTTTAGGCTGTTAATGTGACCATGACCACTGCACTCTATCATGAAAAGGTCACTTCCCTGGTGCAGAAAAACTCTAAGCAGCAATAAAAGGCAGAGAATACCATAAATACTAGTATGATGCTGCTTTATCCCTGCACCTGTCATGACGGCAGATAAAAAGCAATGTGTTCCAACAAAGACCACATTTAGGAACCTGTACATCTGTGTCTGGGACAAACCAGCTAAACAAGTACAGACTGTGCCGCAGTGGCGATGGGCTGCAGCAGTGCATGACCACCTCGGCCACCTCCCCGAAGGCTGGTGAACGGGAGGGGAAGGACTGCAACTCTCAGAGGCCAAAGCCACCAAATATTAGTAATCTGCTGCCCACACAAGATGAACAAGAAACGAGTCAGCCAATTTATCACCAGGTGGCTTGGAGGTTTCTTTGTTTCTCCTTTTGTTCCTCCTATTCTGATCTAGTAATATTCATTAAACCTGAAAGTAAGAGACTTTTTTAAAAAAAAAAACAAAACCCACCCTGAACCTGATCTGATCACACTTTTGTATCTCTGAAGACAGCATCGGAGTATTACGCTCTGTCCAGGGCCAATGGCATCCTGGCTTGTACTAGAAATAGTGTGACCAGCAGAAGGAGGGAGGTGATTGTCCCCCTGTACTCAGCACTGGTGAGGCCACACCTGGAGTATTGTGTCCAGTTCTGGGCACCTCAATACGAGAGAGATCTCGAGGTGCCGGAGCGAGGGCAGAGGAGGGCAATGAAGCTGGTGAAGGGCCTGGAGAATAAATCTGATGAGGAGCTAGGCCTAGCTAATGAACAATGGAAGAGTTAAAAAACTGGTTTTGTATGTCTTTTGATGTTAATCATGTTAACAACAAATGTTTTCTCATATTTGGTCTAGACCAAATCCTTAGCTGTAATGCATGTAGTTGAAATGCGTGGGAAGGTTAACGGAAGATTTGAAGAATCCATTGATTCTTTGTTTAGCTTAAAATTCAGCCTTTTGAACAATTCAATGCAGGCTTGAGTCTTCAAATTACACTTTGAAGATGTTAAGAGAACTATCTGTCAATCTGTGGTCACTGAGTCTTCCTGATCAACACCTAATGATGCCCACGGGTCAGAGTACAACTGGTCATAATTTTGTCTAGTAATTATTTTCTTGATGATTTTCTTGGTGAAGGATGTTGCTTTCACTGTGTTGAAACATTCTTAAAAGTGTTAATTTCAATGACATTTAGGATGAAAGGACACTAAAAGGATTGTGATAATGAACTGTACTGGTTTGGCAGTCTGTGGCATAATTACTAAATTGACCAGAGAGTACAAAAAGGTACAGCATTGTTCACACACACAAAGGCAAGAGGCCTCTGAGGTAGAATACAGCCGCAGCCAGCACACGAAGAATGCAACATCTATGACTCCCTGTACCAGGCGAAATCACTCGAGGAACGAGATGGTGCGATGGCGTCATGGTCTTTTCTTGCGGTGTACAGCAGGTACGGGAACGACACGGTACTGAGAGATAAGCGGCCTATATGCTACTCGGAGCCAACATTTTGCCAAACTTTGATGAAATGCTGTCCTTTGTGTGAACTTTGCTCATTATAATGTCATTATAATACCAAAACACACCTCCATCCCGAAGGCTACCCGCCTCCAAGGTGCGACCACTCCTCTTTGAGTCTGCGCCCTGAATTTCTCGTGAACTATACCTTTAATTGCGAAGCGAGAAAAATTTACACCAATCATGGTAAAGTTACGTATGACTAAAGTCACTCAAACTCCACCTTGAAGAGATCAAAGAGTATAAAATAGCCCAAGAGAGGGGGGATAGGGAGGGAAGACTCCATCACCACTGACTTCTGGGATCAGTCGACGGGCTGAACCTCTCTTCCCCCCCCATAGGGACGCCTTTGGGTAAGATCCAACTAGAGAACTTAGAGAGACTCTCTTTTCTATTTCTATAACTTTGTTGCGCGCTTAGTATATGTAACCTTTTGCAGACAATATCATCACCGGCAATCCTAAGAACCTGTATACCTGTTGCTTAAATAAACTGCACTGTTTAAGTAGCTAGTCGTTTTAGTTTCTCACTGAACGCGACCAAAGACTGCGAGTGGCCGTGCTAGTTCAGGAGCACGACTAGACTGAAGGTGCAGTCCACTATTAGTGAATCCAAATCGTAAGAGTTTAATACACATTAAACGCGATTGGACTGATAGTGCGAATTGGGCATCACTCAGAATTTAAACCTAGCCGCACCTAGCCTCCCACTTCGGTGAGGAGTGTTAGAACGCAAGGGGGTTTATTTTCTGCCAAAACCGTTTTGCCCTCCCCCCCTTCACGCGACAGCTTTTGGCGTAGTCGGCAGGATTGCCATGAATGAATTGCTGCAAAAATATGATTGTGCCCCTTCCCAGGCTGGGAAGGAGTGGGCCCATAAATTTTGGAAGGATGAAAAGAAAGTAGTAGAGCGTATCGAAGAGTGTCGGGTTTCGCAGAAACTTAGAGCTGGGAAAGGCAAAGGAGTGATTTGTGCTGTGTTAGGCGCCTGTTTATCTTGTGCACAACAAGAAGCTAAAAAAGCCCCTGCTCCCAATCTGATTTCAGCTGTAGAATATGCAACCCTGAAATCGGAGAATGAGGTGTTGAAGTCATCACTAGCCTTTCAAAAGGAGACAGGAGAAAAATTAAGAACTCAAGTCGATAAGCTTGTGAATGAGAATGAATGTTTAGGAAACCGGAATGCTCGACTTGGGAGTGAAAATCTCCAATTTAGGAGTGAAAATCTCCAACTTAAAATGTTATTGGAAAGGGTGACTGGGCTCTTAGATAAAATGCAGCCCTCAGCCCAGGTCCAACAAATTCGTAAGTTAATGTGTAATCCAAATCCCGGAACCCAGACTGGAGATTGCTGGTCTGATAGTGAGGAGGAGGGAGAAGATGAGGACGAAAGGACTTTTACTTTGAAACCCCAAGTCTTTCCTTTACGTCCTCTGGTTAAAACTGAAACCGCAGTTGATGATGATGATGAAATCCACCCCACTGTGAGTACTGTTCCGTGGACACCAACTGAGTTAACAAAAATAAGGGAGAAATATTCAAGGCGGCCAGAAGAGTCAGCTGTTGAGTACGTGTGGCGAGTTTCTTCTGAAGGGGGAGATAGAATTATGTTGAGTGAGGAAGAAGCAGGAGACTCTTGGGGGCCGGGAGTGTTTTTAACCACTGTGCCTGGGGATCATAATTATTCCCTAACTGCTCGAGCAGCCTATTGGGCAGGTGGTATGGATCCGCGAGAGAGGGGGGAGCCGTTAGAGATTAGAGCTACAGGCTACTCTGATTTGTTTGCGGCGATACGGAAAGCAGCCTGTCTGCAAGCCATGTATAACAGAGAGGAATTTCGGAGATCCCCAATGGCAGCCCCTGTCGATCCCGATCGATTAGCTCCCCTTATCCGTGGTCTTCCCGATTGCCTGAAACTGTTTCTTGTCCACACTCAAGATCGCATACGAGTTAAACTGAGTCTATTAGAAACTTCTATACCTTCGTCCTCCCTCTGAAATTACCAACGTCCGACAGTATCCATTACCTGCAGCTGCACTTGCAGGAGCAGACGGGGTGGTATCAGATTTAGAAAAAAGAGGACATCATTAAGAGAACTCACTCAGCCTTATAACTCACCGGGGTGGCCGGTAAAGAAACCAAACGGGCAATGGCGTTTCACAGTAGATTACCGAAAGTTAAATGCCAACACTGCACCCCTGACTGCGGCAGTGCCGAATATCGCGGAAATTGTGACAATGATACAAGGAGCTGCCCATCTTTGGATGGCTGCCTTAGATGTAAAAGACATGTTTTTTATGATTCCCCTCCTTGAGCGGGACAAAGCGCGATTTGCACTCACGTGGAAAGGAGTCCAATATACCTTTAACCCTGTCGGTCAAATCAGACCGAGCAGATTTTCTTTTCTTTTGTGTCTTACAGGAACCTTGGACGAACTGTACGTGGACGCTAACCTTGACTGTCTCCAGGGAATCCTGACTTTGATCCTAGCAGTAATATTATTAGGCCCAAATTCTAAAATGACGAATTGGCAGATAGGATTGATGCTATTCAGTTTTACCTTTTTATTCCCTCTTGTTTCTACTCAAAGAGACCCAGAATGGCCATGGTCTCAAGCTTATGTTAGACACAATACAAATTAGTTGCCGAGTAATCAATGGGTCTGCTCACCACAGGCCAACTGTGATTAAAACCATCCATGTAGACTCTACTAAAACGGACAAATACAACACTGATTGTTACAAAATTATAGACTCAAATTCAGATTGCTGGCACAATTTCACTTTTATCAAACCTATCATAGTGTATTGCATTTGGGGCTACAATGACACAGAATTGTTATTTGAATTTATGATTGACTCAAATACACCTGAACATGCTGCAATAAATCCAGACCCTACACCCCCACAAACCCTCAAAGGTGCACCTACTAAGCTAACTCCTTACACTTTTGACATTGGCCCTTATGTTATTAAACACATGGGTCAACAACAGATACTATTTAATCCAACATATTCCCTCAAACGAGTAGAATTGTCAATGCAGACTAATATCTCTGCGATCAAACCCACCTGCTCACCATTCCTGAGTACGTCTTATGCAGGGTGGTCAGCATGGTTACACAGACGAACTCTTGCCACTTCACGACCAAAAAGGGATGTAGCTGGTATCTTAGGGACAGGCCTAGGAGTCTTAAATAGCATAGATGCTGAGATACTTGCCAACAAACTAGTCACAACCACTAGTGATCTAGACAAATTAAGACAGCCCCTACAGTCTTCTCTATCAGCACTGGGAAACAACCAATGGCTTTTATCGAATATCTTGCCTCAGTGGGAAGAAACAGGTGAAAAGGACCATCAGCTGATCACAGATGCACTTGGTACGACCCAAAACAATGTTTCCTTGGCTCTTAGTTGTATCCAAGCCCAATTGTGGATGCAATCTATGACAGCCGCAATCATCAGGGAAGGTGAAGAAGGTACCTTGCCCACCGAAATTCGAAAAGTAATATGGGATAACGCAATTGAATTTGAGAAAAAATTTCAAGCCTGGTGGTATCTGGTTAATTTCACCTATGATCCCATTGAGAGCAAGGCCATAGCTTTTGTCCTAACAATACGCAATGCCTCAGTATATACCATATACCCAATCATTGCGCTGGGGTTGAATCACCATAAAGCTATACTCTACCCAATAGAGCACAGAGTATGGGCACAACAGAATGAGAATAAATGGCAAACTGTTGATGTAGACGCATGCGTTCCACGAGATCAACAGGGATTCATTTGTGAAAGTAATACCCTCAAAGCGCAAGACATTTGTCTTGACACCAATCAGAATGTTTGTCACTTTGAGATACATCCCAATGAAACCCCAGAAACTATGCTTATATATATCGGAAAAGGGTGCGTTTGCATGAGGTCTCCCTGTAGTCTTGTGTTTGTAGATGACGTAGTAGTAAATATACATAATCACTCAAATCTTTGTGTTTGTAACTTTACTAACATCATTGGATGTGACTTCGATTATTCAGCTCCTGTTACGTCTTTTCAATTGCTACAATCTAATTACACATTGATTCGAGATTTGTTGCCTACCCCTATCGGAATGAATCTCTCGCTGGTGAAGAAGTTGCTACAACATGATGACCTGAAGCGACTGTTGAAAGAGGCCCAAGAGAATGGACAGAGAACTCTGATCACCGTCCATCATGATATTGAAGAAATACGTCAAGTGCTGGAGAGAGTTAAGAAAGATGGACGACATGAATGGTGGGACACTCTTTTTGGATGGTCGCCAACAGCTACTGGACTTTATAACAAGATGCTACATCCTGTAGTTGTTTTACTAATACTCACTGTATTGTGCTTCGCTTTGACAATTGCTTTATATGCTAGACTTTGGTTTATGATTAGAAGCTTAACTCGCTTGACCACTCCAAAAGATGTATTTGCCCTTGATATCCCTCACCACAAGAGAACGAGCGATGTTCCCGATCGAGTGTCGTGGAGCTTGAGTGACTGTAGTCACGGGGTGGATTATGTGGCATAATTACTAAATTGACCAGAGAGTACAAAAAGGTACAGCATTGTTCACACACACAAAGGCAAGAGGCCTCTGAGGTAGAATACAGCCGCAGCCAGCACACGAAGAATGCAACATCTATGACTCCCTGTACCAGGCGAAATCACTCGAGGAACGAGATGGTGCGATGGCGTCATGGTCTTTTCTTGCGGTGTACAGCAGGTACGGGAACGACACGGTACTGAGAGATAAGCGGCCTATATGCTACTCGGAGCCAACATTTTGCCAAACTTTGATGAAATGCTGTCCTTTGTGTGAACTTTGCTCATTATAATGTCATTATAATACCAAAACACACCTCCATCCCGAAGGCTACCCGCCTCCAAGGTGCGACCACTCCTCTTTGAGTCTGCGCCCTGAATTTCTCGTGAACTATACCTTTAATTGCGAAGCGAGAAAAATTTACACCAATCATGGTAAAGTTACGTATGACTAAAGTCACTCAAACTCCACCTTGAAGAGATCAAAGAGTATAAAATAGCCCAAGAGAGGGGGGATAGGGAGGGAAGACTCCATCACCACTGACTTCTGGGATCAGTCGACGGGCTGAACCTCTCTTCCCCCCCCATAGGGACGCCTTTGGGTAAGATCCAACTAGAGAACTTAGAGAGACTCTCTTTTCTATTTCTATAACTTTGTTGCGCGCTTAGTATATGTAACCTTTTGCAGACAATATCATCACCGGCAATCCTAAGAACCTGTATACCTGTTGCTTAAATAAACTGCACTGTTTAAGTAGCTAGTCGTTTTAGTTTCTCACTGAACGCGACCAAAGACTCGAGTGGCCGTGCTAGTTCAGGAGCACGACTAGACTGAAGGTGCAGTCCACTATTAGTAAATCCAAATCGTAAGAGTTTAATACACATTAAACGCGATTGGACTGATAGTGCGAATTGGGCATCACTCAGAATTTAAACCTAGCCGCACCTAGCCTCCCACTTCGGTGAGGAGTGTTAGAACGCAAGGGGGTTTATTTTCTGCCAAAACCGTTTTGCCCTCCCCCCTTCACGCGACACAGTCCCACAACCGATCATTGATTTTTCGTTTCAAACTGATTTTATTAAACATTCATTTTAGTAAAATGTTTAATATGTACTGGAACAATGAAAGACATAATGAAACAAAAAAAAATTAAAATAAAATAAGTACTTTTTAAAAATAAGTAATTTTGAAACTTCTCTTAGAAATCCTGGTGGCCAATTAAGACTGGTGTAATTAAGGGATAGTTTCTGAAATGAACAGCACACAGGAGAATGATGTACATGACGTTTTCCTCCCACTCACAGACCAGGCCAAATGACCTGATCAATGCTGGCGGCGAGCACGGATGAAGCAGGAAGTCGCATAGGTGAGTAAACCTCCATGTAGCCATGAAATGGTTATGACCCTACAGGTGACATAAAATGTTGAGCTGGTTTCTTCTGCCACCACTTGAGGAGGAGCCTCTGTGTTGCCACCACTCTTTCTTCCATTTCACCAGTAACTCCAGCAGCAGCAGCATCTCAGGTCCTCCCACTGTCATCTCTCCTCTGCCTGTTTGACATCCTCAAGGGAACAGCCCTGTCCTATGTGGCTTCTCATCTGGGAGTGGCCAAATACAGGGCTTTACTACCGAGGAGCAGCACATTAACTCAGGGTTCATCTACCTTAAAGCTTCTATCTTGGTCAAGCAGCTCTTCTTCCATGTTTAGCATCCAACCAGGGCTCATGCCTTTGGATTTAAAGCAGGATGCCTCAGCTGTGCTGCTTCTGCACCACTTCTGGCTTCGACAAAAAATTTGCTTTGTGCTTACTATATTTTTAGACACAAAAGGTTTTGAAATCGTAGCGGTGTTCATAAAATAGCAATTCCAATGTCCACCCAACTTTGCAGATCTTTTCATTGCAAGAGTTAGGTTGTCCCTCCATTGTTGGATGGTTCTCTCTTCTGATTCAAAACAATAAGTCCATGGTTGATTTTCTGATAATAGCAAATGGAAAAGATACATTGAATAGTGATTTATCTTATCACCTTCCTGGTGTTTAATATTTTCTCTATCACTTAATTTTTGTCTGTGGTCTTTGATGTATTGATTAAGCCAACTGCCACGTATTCATGCAGACAGCCTACTACAGGTACATTAAAAGACACAAAAATCACTTCCGTAGATGAATACTGCATATTATGCATGTGCATTTAGTGCATGGAGAAGTTTAAACTGACCTCTGGATGTTCTGGTACCCTGGATCAAACAGGGCTGTGAGATAAGTGTCTCATTCAGCACCTCTCAGGTATATATTTTACAAGGCAGTATGTATTTATCAGCCCTCGCAGCCCTTTGCTTTGTTTCTATGTCCAAGCTCTTCTCCTCTACACACCTCCAGGAAGCCTCACTCTCTTAATTTCCTGCTGTTCTCTCCTTATCAATGTGAGAAGCTGAAGAGCATCTGTTTGGGAAAAGGAAAAGAGCTCGGTACTCTTGCTGTATTTCTTTGGAACTGCATTAAAATGTCATAGCCGTATATGTATAATATGTTCCCTCACATGATCTGCCAGTTATGTAAAAACTTATTTTGCAGAATAGCAATTGTAAAGGGCTGCTAGCAATCTGGAGTTGAAATTACTTTTGTAAAAATACCATACTTTATACTTAAATAGCTGGAAAGTTTGAAGAAACTTTCTGTGCTGCAGTTTCCACTTTGCTAACTACGGACAATGATGACTGCTTATTCTTTATTGTTACACAGTATTATACTGTGAAATAATGCTTTCTTTTTTTTTTTTTTTTTTTCTTCCTTACCCTGTAAATTGCAAGTAAAGTTTTGGCTTGTTTGCAAACATTCTGATACACAATTTTGAATTCAAGAGATAACAGCCCTTAGATACAAAACGGCTTAGACGTCATGTTGAAAGGCACCTCTGATACAAGTTTTTTGAGATAATGCAGTCTGCAATTTTTTCCAGAGGATGAACTTGTATTTCCTGTTTCACAACACTATGGTTTGGAAACTGCCAGCTAGACAGACAGATTTATGTTGCTATTAGGTGTTTTAGTTTTCTGTGGCTTAATGGTATTATTTTTGGTTTTTTCTTTAGGGAGACACTTTATTGTTTTCTCTTGCATTTCCCATAAATGTGTGTACAGGTACTGAATTGAGAAAAACAATCAAGGACTTTAGGATGTGTTTGGTTTTTTGTTTGAATTGACATTGATAGCTTCTTCTTTTTCTTTCCTCTTGTTATTTAAATAACATTTGGAGGTATACTTTGCCTAAACTCCTGCTTTCAAAGGGGTAGGAGAATGCCACGCAGAGAAAAATTCTTCCCCTCACTTGAACTCAAAATTCAACAGCCATCAGGACAGATTGTTGCCAAAAAAACCCATGGATTTCTCTTTTCTTAAAAGGTTAAATATTTTACCATATTAACTTTAAAAGAAAGCCAATTAAACTTCTCTCTCTATCATGCTAACCATCATTGTGTTTTTATCAGATTTTACATAAAGGAGAAAATAGTGGGGATTTTTAACAATATTTTCCATGAAATCTGCAAATTTTGGACTGTCCTTAAGTGCCATTCATGTATATGGATTTCATGCCTTCTGACAGAGACTATGCAACCAGTGGAAGTCGTACCCACAGCTCAGGGCTATCAGATTAAACCTGTTGGTAAATGGAGAAAAGCCAGCAACAACAGTAAAAAGGTATAAACCTTATAAAACATGGAGTGTTACAGAAGAATAAATTCAGGCCCTGTATATTCACCCAACATGTCAAATTTTTTGCCTTACTCGTGTCACCTAGGAGATCAAATTAGTACATGGAAGGTATTAAAGTAATGAGAAAGCAGATCATATTCTGTGGATCGTCACAAGTCACTGCAGCCTTTGGAGTGTATCCCTCGATGTTTCTGACTGACATTAGGTTTGCAATTAGGGACATACTTGAGGACACGGTAGCGCCACATCTGCGGGAGAGAGGCTACATTTTTTTGCAAGTTCTGGTAGATGCAGGAGAGGTGGTGGGGGGGGGGGTGGCATTTGGCGCATTTTCTCTAACCGTCAAACCACGCCAAAGTAAACAGCCACATTCCTGTTGCGACTGGTGCCCCACCATCAGGACCTTTGCCCAGCCCTGGATGTCTCGAGGAGCTCGCCAGTTTGGTTAGGCAGCTTAGAAGCCTCTCTTCCCTTGTTTCATTTTATATGGTTTTGCACCGTCTGCAGCGGTACGATTAATATTCCAGGCAGCATTTCATAAAATCTTTTTTGCTGCTTCTTTGTGCCTCGTGACTGACATCTCTTCACTTCAAGGGTGATTTTCCTATCGGCAAGACGAGGACGTGCCACACCAAGTATCACCTTCAGGAACAAGCGATGTAAGTACTATAATGAGATGGGTCTTTGCAGAGCCTGTAATTGGTGACAAGGCATGGCAGCTTCGTATCAGACACAGATGTACAACACAGGGCTTATTAATGAGGCTGGAACATCACAGTCGAGAGCCTTCCAGTCACTACTAGTCAGAAGAATGTAATATATTCTGCATGTTGTTACCATGCCCAGTGCCTCCAATTTGCATCACAAAACCTTTAGGTAGGCCAATTCAAGCTAATCCAGGATGGGATCCTGCTTCCTTTTAGACGGATTATCAGCGCTCCGGCCTGCAATCCATCATTCCTGATCCCAGCTCTCGTAGACAGCAGCAACAATCATCTCAACTTGCGGATCTGCTCACTTAATTGGGTTAGTTTAGTAGCCCTCCTTGTATTAAAGTCAACTTGGAAAGAGATGTAATATTTTCAGTTATGAAGACCTAGAAACTGGCTATAGTAAGATTTGATTGTAGATCAAGAAATAGGATTTTCGTCATGTTAAGAAATCTTCATGGAAATATATGTGGAACAGATAATGAAATAAAATGATTAACAAAGAATTCTGCAAAGATACCCACATAGCAATAAGGAATCTGATTGAAAATCAGTTACTTAAATTGTTCTCTTTGAAAAAAAGGACTTTGATGATTTATTATTATTGGGGTTGTGTATTCTGGGTTTTTCTTTTGTGTGCTTTTGATATTTGTTGGACAAACACTCTTTCTGAGCAACAAAAAACGTTCAAATAAGTGGAATTTTGGTTAGATAAAATTTTGCCTACTTTTAAATAATAATAGATGACTGTTAAAATAACACACTTTTTTTTTGTTTCCTAGAGGGACGTTTTAAGAAGAGGATTTAATGTAAAAAGGGGGGCCCACCCTAAGCTTACTGACATTGTTAGTTACATTGCTTTTCATTGCTAGAAACTATTCTCCACGTATTACCTGGCACAAACAAAATTCTGTGGAAACTGTGTTAGTATCATGAGATTTGGTAAGAAAAAAAGGCCAAAGGAAGAAAATCTGATTCCAAAAAACTTTTTGGTGTCAGTCATGAAAGTCTTGGTTAAAGATTTGTCCCTGCCCCAGCACAAACATTCCCAGAGAACACTTCATAATAAGTGTATCTCTAGAGTGTTGTCAATTATATTTAAAATGTTAAAATGTAAGTTTTCATTGAAAACACTGGGGTTTTTGTTTTGTTTTGTTTTGTTTTCAAGAAGCTGTGTTGCTAAAGTGACACCACTTATGCCACCAGCAGAAGAGGAGACTGCCAGGCAGCAAGCCACTGCATGGGTTTGAATTCCTAATAGTGACTAAATAATGCTGCAGGCTTAGCTTACAAATTTCTCTTCTTTTGCTGACACTGGTCTTTCAGCCAGTAATTCAGAAGAATTACGGTTGATGCCAATGTTATTTGTTTGTGGACAGTTTCATGGACAAAGTATTGAATATTTTACTTTATCTAAAACATAGATTCACTCAAAGTAGATCTGACTTTTCTTTGAATTTAACTTTCACTTATCACTTTCCTTTGAGGCTAACACATTCAGATTTAATACTTTTTTTTTGTGTGTTAATGATTAAAATAATGACCAGGGAACTCACAGTCCTTTAAGAGGCCAGATGTGGAAATACATGTGGTAAATCCACACAATAAAAATCTCCTCATTCTTCTACTGGAAGCCAACTTTTTACTTTTTCTGTTAGTATTTTAGGGTTTTGCTTTATTCCTCTGGTCATGGCTGCATTCTTGTTGTTTAACTTCTCTTATGCTTTTAGCTAATGCATGATCCTTATGCCCTGTAAACAGTTTTTAATATCCAACCAATGGCAGAAGTGCAAAGTGTAGTGATCTAATGTTACTTGGAATTTCTCATAAATTTTTAGAACAAAATCTGATTATTTTAAATTGAAGTTTCATTAAATAATTTCTCAGTATTTTAATGAATTCCAATAGAACAGCGTCATTATCCTTTACAGGGAAGAAGTAATCGCTTCTGATGTATCATAGAATCACAGAATCATTCAGGTTGGAAAAGACCCTTGGGATCATCGAGTCCAACCATCAACTCCACTCTACAAAGTTCTCCCTTACACCATATCCCTTAACACCACATCTAAACGAGTCTCAAACACATTCAGGGATGGTGACTCCGCATGGGCAGCCTATTCCAGTGTCTGGCCACTCTTTCTGTGAAGAATTTTTTCCTAATGTCCAGCCTAAACCTACCCTGCTGCAGCTTGAACCCATTCCCTCTTGTTCTATCGCGAGTTACCTGTGAGAAGAGACCAGCACCAACCTCTCTACAACGTCCTTTCAAGTAGTTGTAGAGAGTGATGAGGTCTCCCCTCAGCCTCCTCTTCCTCAAACTAAACAGTCCCAGCTCCTTCAGTTGCTCCTCATCAGATTTATTCTCCAGGCCCTTCACCAGCTTCGTTGCCCTCCTCTGCCCTCGCTCCAGCACCTCGGTATCTCTCTCGTATTGAGGTGCCCAGAACTGGCCACAATACTCCAGGTGTGGCCTCCCCAGTGCTGAGTACAGGGGGACAATCACCTCCCTCCTCCTGCTGGTCACACTATTTCTAATAGAAGCCAGGATGCCTTTGGCCCTCTTGGCCACCTGGGCACACTGCTGGCTCATGTTCAGCCGCTTGTCAATTAGAACCCCCAGGTCCTTTTCTGCCGGGCAGCTCTCCAGCCACGCTTCCCCAAGCCTGTAGCGATGCATGGGGTTGCTGTTGCCGAAGTGCAGGACCTGGCGCTTGGCCTTCTTGAAATCTACCCATTGACTCTAAAGGACCTTGAGTAAAAAAGTGTGATTTTTCAGGACTGAAGCCACATTAAATGCTTTTGAAGGAAATATCAAAGGATTCGTAGCTTATTGGTGAACACTTGTTGAAGTAAAGGAGTTATGTGTAGCCTTTTGAATGTGGCTATTACTTTTACCTGTTTAAGCAAAGGTAGGGCAATACTCAGGTACCAAAAGAAGAGAGGAAACACAACCACATCATGATGTAGCAGACATTCTAGCCAATGCCTTCAGAAATTTAAAGGCATTCGTTATAGCTTAGTTCTTGCTTTTTTTTATTATTCCTGGAGGCCCTTGGAGGCCAAGTTGTTCTCATCATGACGTATGCATGTCACAAGAACAAAATGCAGATGCATGTCAACCCCACAAAAGAATAAGCAGGAGGCTGTCAAGCTAGCTGGTGTGAAGACCTGCAGAGAAAAGCCACTGAGCCCCAAAGAGAGAATCAGAAGGGAGCACTCCTTCACCAAATATGACCCATCTCTTCCTTGGACTAACCTGATAAATGCTGCAGAAAAAAGGCAATGCAGCTATGAGATGAAATAATTGTGGTTTTGCTGGTCGGGTCTAAATTGGCCCATTCTGATACTTCACCATTATGGCAAAAAGGTCCTGTAACAGGAGTTTTAAGTTCTTGGCAGCCCAAAGTGGAACTTGATTATCAACAGCAATCTGAACTTTGTTAAATAGAGACCACATTTATGAACGTGCTTATAACTGGGCAGTTTCCATAATGAAACTGCTGGCCAGGTTTTCAAAGCATATTAGCCCCCACTGCATGCCCAACAGGCTTAGCTGGTTTGTGAAAATCTGGCAGCCATTGCTGCTCTTCACTGCTTCTGAAAATCACTGCCGTGATTAAACGGCCATCCGTTTTTTTTTTTCCTTTCTTTTCAATTATAATTTGGAGTGGATTTTTCTATTGTCTTGGTTTTGTTCTCTTTTTGGCATATCAATAACCATTAACTGAATACTGGCTTTGTTTTAGAAGAGGATAAAACAGTCGGTGCCTTTTAGCTTTTCTGAGCCTGCTAGCACGCAATTGTTCAACTGCAAAGGCATACATTGTCCTTTGCTAAACAACTGCTTAATAACAGCTAGTAATTCACAAACTATGGGATAGGTTGTGATCTTGCAGTCTGTTTTGTAAGTATGGTCCTTTGGATTTCATCTGACTGTCACTGAAGGTCAACATAGCTCTTATGAGGGTTCACTTGTACAACTTCAAGTGCAAAACAAACCCATACATCCATGAGGGATTGGAATTATTGAAAAATATTAATGTAAGGAGTTCCCTATTATGGTACAACCATTATAGATCACTAGAATGCCTACAATGTTATACTCTGACTAGTTTGTGGGGGTTTTTTCCTCATTTTTGTTCTACTCAGTAGAGTTATGATGGAACAACCAGAGATTTTACCAGTCACAGTTGCTCATTTAGGTGCCACTTATTTTTCTCATTGGAGGAGTTGGGCATGTAGCGTGGGAAAAAGCTGTGGTATCATAGCAGAAAATGATAGTGTTATTGACCGCATGAATTTATTAATGACAATTTTGAAATGGTGACGTTTTTTAATACCTTATTCATTACAAATTGACACTTGGGGGAGGTTTCAAGCAAAATGTAGAACCAATTTTTTGCTCTGCACTTGATATTTGTTTCTTGTTTGTCTCTGTTCATTTTACAGTTCCAGTTCTGAACTTATGAACCCAGCCAAAGGCCATTCATAGAGTATTTCACTCACTACAATTCTGTCAGCAGAAGGTGTTTGCTTGACCCATTTGGACCATAACCTTCCTTTCTCAGTCACATCACCCATTGGGCAACCATTTATGCATGTTGGAAAACAGACTGTCCTATGTGTAAAGAACACCCTTGACCAGCAATGCAGAAACAAACAGAAAACTAACTGATTTAGGAGAATTTGTGATTTTCTTTTTTATACCTGTTTCCCCTGCAACAACAAAAATGCATCACGGTAATCTATAGATAGGAGAGGAAGAACCAGAATAAACAGATTAAAATTTTGCAAAAATCATGTCTCGAACACAGGCTTAAATGCTTAGACAGATGACGTCCAGAAGACTTTTCTGTTTTCTTTATTTATGCTTTAGATGAGTAGGAAGAAGGCCAATAAAAAGACGCCACGTTTATATCATTGTTGCTCTGCTCATGTCAAATTATGCCTATGCAATTCTATCCAGTGCCTGCAACAGGCTAAAATGGAAAATACATAGCTTTGGCAATTAGGAGAGAGAGTCCCACTTCCACTTACTCCCATCCAGGACAGTTTTTAACTGTTTCCTGCCCTGGTAGCAGCAGTGACAGGCTGGGTAGGACGTGTCCTCTCTCAGAGTGGACTCCCCTGCGTTTGACACGTGAAAATGACCCTGATAACTCCCCTGTGCTGAAGAAGGGCTTTAACCACTGTCCAGTTGAATAAAGGGCCTTCATTTCTTGAAAGAAAAGGAAGATGACTCCTGGTAGCTATGCAGTATTAAAATCAGAGAATATTCAATGTGGCAGGTTCCCAAACATTACTGGGTCCTTCTGTAAAGTACTGAAAGTAAAAGTACTTTTACAGCTACTGCCATAAAAAACAATAAAAAAATGTTTCTATAAACACATTAACAACAAAAGGAGGACTAAGGAGAATCTTCATCTTTTATTGGATGTGGGGGGGAAACACGCTGACCAAGGATGAGGAAAAGACTAAGGTACTTACTGCCTTCTTTGCCTCGGTCTTTAATAGTAAGACCAGTTTTCCCCTGGGTAGCCAGCCCCCTGAGCAGAACGGCAGGGATGGGGAGCAGAACGAAGCCCCTCATAATCCAAGGGGCGATGGTTAGCAAACGACTACACCACCCACACACAAGTCCATGTGGCCAGACGGGATCTACCCCAGGGGGCTGAGGGAGGCAGAAGTGCTCTCAAAGCCTCATTCCATCATTTATCAGCAGTCCTGGCTCACTGGAGAGGTCCCAGTTGATGGGAGGTTAGCAAATGGGACACCCATCTGCAAGTTGAGCTGCAAGGAGGATCTGTGGAACTACAGGCCTGTCAGTCTGACCTCAATGTCGTGGAAGGTAATGGAGCAGATCATCTTGAGTGCCATCAAGTGGCACCTACATGACAACCAGATGCGAGCCCAGTCAGCATGGGTTTGGACCCCTCACTACAAGAAAGTGGTGGAGGAGCTGGAGTGAGTCCAGAGAAGGGCCACAAAGCTGTTGAGGGGTCTGGAGCACAAGTCTTATGAGGAGGGTCTGAGGGAGCTGGAGTTGTTCAGCCTGGAGAAAAGGAGGCTGAGAAGAGACCTTATCGTTCCCTACAACTACCTGAAAGGAGGGTGTAGTGAGGTGGGGCTTGCTTTCTTCTCTTGTGTGACAGGCAATAGGACAAGAGGAAACGGCCTCAAGTTGCAGCAGGGAAGGTTTAGACTGGATGTTATATTCTTCTTCACCGAAAGGGTTATCAAGCGTTGGAACAGGCTGCACAGGGAAGCGGTTGAGTCACCATCCCTGGAGGTATTTAAAAGACCTGTAGAGATAGCGACAAGGGACAGAGTTTAGTGGTGACTTGGCAGTGTTAGGTTAATAGTTGGACTTGATGATCTTAAGGCTCTCTTCCAACCAAAACGATTCTATGATTCTATGATGCTATGAAACACCATAAAATTAATTTTTTACACAGAAAGCTGTCCCTTCCCAGGGACCACTTCTTTGTGTGTGTTGCATTTCATTTGGTGGCATCTAAACCTCCTTGTCTACTTATCTTGGGAACTTAGCCATATAATATCAAGACTGCAGAATCCTCCTTTGAGGCCAGAAGTTGGTTATTGCAATACTTTAGCACTGAGACATTTGCATATTGGGGTGGGGGAATGGGTGATATCTTTTTGGTTGCTTTAGAAAAAAAATACAACCAAAAACAAGCCTTAAATCACATAGCCACTACTTGAAAGCAGATGAACCAAATCTTGTGAAATTCTCAGCTCTTGGCTGTTATACTAGGTTCTGAGATTTGATATAAAGGGTCTTCTGTCAACAAATTTATCGCATCCATCACAGACTGTATCCAGGGGATTAGAACTTTGAATAAAAGTTTTCCCACCCCCTAGCCTTCTTCTATGCGCCTTTTTAGGAATACAAATGAGATCAAGATAAGTGGTAGGAGGCAAAGTCGGGATGGAGCTTTGTCCATTTACGTGAGATAAAATTCTGATCTCAGTTTTTGGCCTGACAGTTACTGGAATTTAGGTGGAAGTTTTCCTACCTTTAACTAACAGTTATGGAAGAATGGCTCAGGTAGCTACACAGCTGTAAAGCTTTTAGGTAAATTACAAATAATGTAGAATGAACTCAGATTTCAAACTCTTACTGGATTGAGCAGGGGGTAATTAATGCTGGTTTCTTGGATACATTGTCCTTCCTTTAAACTCTTCTTCCTATTCCCAGTACCTTAATCAAAATCTGTTGGCACTCAAAACAAAGACTGCTGTGCAGAGCTAGTGGTTCAGATGAACTATCTGCCCACATGGTGTCCACTGGTTTTCTCTGCCCTTGTTAGGTCCTGTAATTTGCTTCTCACGGTGGGAAAGGAAGCGGGGAGTGGGCAAGGTGGCAGGAGCTGCTCAACACTGCTTGCCAGAGGGGTTCTGCTGCAAAAGGAAGGAGGGAATACAGAGGAAGCAGAGGGGAAGAGAAAATACAGAAAAAAACCCCTTTTTCTTCCTGCCTGCCGGAAAAAAATAAAAGGTATAAAGGCTAATAAACTTCAGAATTCTTCACAAGAATCAGCAATTGACGGTTAGACTGTAACAATCTCCCTCGACTAACCAAAGCTCCTAAAGCTGAGTTTTCTGTCCTACATAAAGCCACGTACTGGTCCTCCACTTTCTTAATGCTCTATTACTTCCTTTCCCTTGGAATCCCATAAAAGCCCCTTTGGGAAGAAACTGGGTTGTACTGTGTTTAATAATGTTATTTTCCTTACTATTTTTATTTCTTTCAGAGTCATCACAACCTTCCTGCATTTTGTATGACATGGAAAGTCTGATGCAATGCCTGCGGAGAAACCAGTGGCAGGGAGACCCCCTCAGCCCTAAACACCTTCCAGGTGAAGATGGAGAGCAATTCCTCTTTGATACGTCAGAGCACTCTGCATTTCTAAGGGAAAATAACAAAATCCCCCGAAAGGAATGATTTTGTTGTCCCTCCTCATTCCTTAGTTCCACAATGTTCCTGAATATGGGAGACTCTCCTAGCTGTGTCGGCTGAACTGTAAATCTCAGGGTTTGCTGGGCAACAGCACTGTGCTTCTAAAGTCTTCTGCACAAGGGTCCATTGTCGAGATAGCTTTCAGCATCATCGCCTCATATCTGTTACCACCAGGAAGGGCTGCGCGTGAAAGGGACTCACCCGGCTCCTGGCAGGTCCGAACTCTTGGGAGATGGGCAAACTCTCTCCCACACTCGACAGCAGCAAGCCAGGAGCAGGACTCCTATTAAACGGCGTTTTCAGAGAAGCTGAACGACAGGTCGGAGACTATGCTTGTGCAGGCAGTTTCTTTGAAAGAGCCAAAGTGAAATGACCTGTTCTCTGATGAAAATCCCACCAGCGGCAAAGTTTTACTGTTCACCACAGTCAGTTCAGCAGACGAGAAAGGTGGGTTTTCTAGTCTCACTAGTCAGATTTCTTTGTCTGAGCACTAGCTTTTTGTAACCATAAACCTATTTAAAAGTCTATTTATTTCATTCTCATCTGCTAGCAGGTTTCTGAAGGAAGCTTATGTGATGGGAAGAAAGACGAGTATAACTTAAAAAGTTTGGTGCATACAAACTAAAGAATGAAGAAAGATTCAGATGACCAATTCTTTCATATATAAAGAAAAGGAGTTTTGCTAAATGTTGAGAAAAAGACTGAGGTGTTCTTATTTGTTGCTAAACAAACGAGGCGCTAGGACTGCTGTTGTAGGCTTGGACTTTCTCAGGACTAGCTAAAAACAAACTCAATCAGCATTGTTTAACCCTTTTAAGCCCTGACAGGACTACTGTCAGAAGCCACCCTGTCCCTCCAACATGATTGGAAACCCACATCTTAAATGGACTAAATTTTCTTCCAAAACTGACCTGAGCATATCCAACCTCCCCGCAATATTTTCCTGATTTCCAAACCAACAGGAGCTGCACAGGGTAGCCTGTCACAGTTTGCCATGGTTTTGTGAGAAAGTGTTGCTGATGTCTCTTACAAATGGCTAAAAATAATATTCTTAAATAAATCTGGGGGGGAAAAAAAGAGTCTGGGGGATTCACAAAGCTAAGACGCATCCTTACACACGGTTCAGCAGCTCTAAAACAAAAAAGTTTCCTGTCTTCACACCTACCCCCTCCCTGAAGAAGAAACTTACAGATATAGTGAATTAATTAGTCAGGAACCTAGTAAATTAACAGAGAAGAGGCCCACTGAATCCTGCCTCACATAGGCAAAGTATGTTTAATTAGTCAAGCACGTGACTAGAGCAGGACACAGTTTAACCAGGCTTTGCACAGCTCAGTGCTGGTTCTTGGATCAGATATTTTTGCAGATTTTACCACCACTAAGTGCAGATTTACACTACAACCTCTACCTCCTTACATGTGATGATGTACGGAGAGCCCCCCTCTGCCCCAGGCTCTTGTGCTCCCCTGTGGCATTTGTGGGGCAGCTCCCTGCACCGACAGAAAAGGGCTTTTACAACCCTTGGCAGGAAAATTCTTCCTGTGGGAATATTCTCTATTTGGTCTGAAAGGCTCTGATGACTTTGCTTATCGTGGCACAGTTATAGCAACAGAAACTTTGCAGGTTTGTGCTTACCTTAGAGGTTGTGCGTTTTTTGCGTTTTTTTTTAAAGTGTGCTATAATGCTCATGATCTGGTTGTGCTAGAGAAGGGTGGAGTTTTCAGCTAACCTTGGCGAAAAGACTGCACCACCTTGAAGGCTGCTCGTATCTTGTGCCTCTAGCTTACTGCATAATTTTTCTGCAATTTCTTAAGCTGCCCCTTTCATGCACAGTTCAACAGCCTCACTCCATGCAATTTTGGCAGAGAATGCAATCTAATTCAACCAGTTCCTGGCACCGAAGGAAGTTCACAGTAAACGTTGGAAAACATCTCTACGGTGATCTCTTTTGCTCTGTTAGTTTCTATTTTAATCCCATGTGTAGTTTTCAAGCTGTAAGAGTTTCATAAATATTTCACTATTCACTCTCCTAAAAAAAAAAAAAAAAGTCTCTGGCAAGAACAAATGTAAAATCTACATTTCAAATGCGTGGTATAATACTGTTTGAACTAGTGTAAAGATGGATATAAAGTTTAGGGTGACATCAAACAGTGGGGGCGCAGGCTGGGAAAAGCCCATACCTATGTGTTTGAGGAGCCACGGGGGAAAACGCGGGAGCTTGTGGCCACGCATTCAGGACAAGGGAGTGGAGGGAGAGCAAGCATGGCAGTCATACCAAGACCTTACCCAGAGGTGTTTGCCAGTGCCGATGGGTTAGCACAGAGCTGGCAGTAAGCAGACGCCATACACCGTCCTCCTGGTGCACAGCAACAGCCTGGAAGGGAGCAGCGGGTCTCAGCTGCTGTCTCCGTAGGGTCAGTCTCCTGCGGCAAGAAGAGTGGAAAAATTTTCGACAACAATAATTAACGACAGCGCATCTAAAATCATTGCGTTGGTGAAGAATTTGAGATCACATTCAAACTTAAAGTTCTGCAATTCAGCAAGGATGTAGTCCTTTTCCAACACTGGAGAAATCTTTCTCCTTCTTTTCTGGTGATTTGTGGGCCGCTGTGGTTTCCCAAACCAAAGTTTATGGCCCTGGGGTTAAAAACTGAGCTCTCTAAGAAGTCTGGTTAACTATGGACACACTGCTGCCTATACATCATCTATGATAACTTTAGAATTGTCGCTACATGAATATTCTGAATATGAAGACACATATTTTATTATGCTTTGCAAAACAGATAATTACTACCATACTTAGGAATGAAAGGCGAAGGAACAGCTATTAATGGTGTAATGATTTACAGCCCAGCTTTGCTTCCAGACAAGAAGACTCCAAAATCGCATGACTATTCATTAAAACTTGCAAGTTCATTAAAGACATGGTAAGATTTCTGAAAGTCTTATTGAAAGCCAGCGACTCCTAAGGTCCAAATTTCAATGGGAATTAGGTATATGAAATTCTTCGGCACTTCGGGAAATCCCCCAAGGGCCTGTATAGAAAACAGATAAATACTTCAGACAACTAAATGCATTTAAACAAAATGCCCATGGCTCATAACTGCCTATATGTCACTGCGGGTTTCGCTGTTTGAACTGAAAATTCTTTCAGCCCCAATATTTCTGTGTTGAAACATCTCAAGATCAGCCCTGGGTTTAGTACCTATCTGGGACCTGCCAGGTTTCTGAGGGGCTGAAGGGTCTGCTTAGGCAGATGCTGACTATTTTGCTGCAAGGAGCCTTTGGATGAAAAGCAATGAAGAGCATGTGAGAGATGGGAACAGACTAGAAGAGGGACTTGTCCTTTCTAATGATGTCTAATTTTTCGTCTTCCCCTATGTGGACAATCCTCAACGAGAGGACTTCAAGGTCTTCCATATATGGTGGAGGGACTGGTGATTTGAGTGCCATCGAAAGAGGGAAAAGGGGAAAGAAGATGGTGTCACTGTGACTTCTTCATGTACAGACAAGGTTCTTACAGCCAGAATCTGGTCTGAGAAGGAGGCAGAATCACCCACTGACTGCTCTGTCTTGAAAGAACAACTCAGCTTATCTCTTCCAAACATAAGTGTGGATGCCCTCGGCCTTTTTGTTGGATGGGTCTTATGACATCCCCTTAGCATGCAGAGATTTCATACCAGTTTCAAAGGGAGTAAGGCACGTTGTCACCATTAATTATCTTCTTCAGTACAGACATATACTTCTGGCATGTTTGAGCAAATCCAGGTCTGAATATCTTAAGACGTGACTATAAGGAAGGGTGATATAGGACTGACCAGCTGAGGTCTAGGATCTACAGCAGTCCCTATCCTCTTGTGACAGCACGGTTGTACACCTGGGTTTGGAGCTGACTGGGTATATTTTCACAAGACTTTGTTTTGCCACGGTTACACACTAGCCCGCTTAGACCTAGCCGAGGACGTTTTGCACTGCACCCAGAACAGAGACTCCACAACATCTTAAGGGCTGTTGGTTATGTTACCATTTGTCTTAAATATTTTAATTAGTTATTGCTTTAGGTGGTTGCAGAAGATACTTGTTAAGAAAAATACCCCTCCTAAAACATAGGTCCAAGTATGTGTGTGGTTATTATTTTTATGGGAAGAGATGAGAAGCTGGGTCAGCCCCGAATCAGACTGCACTTGGAGTGTCTTGAAGTAACTTCACCAGTCACATAAACTTGATTTCAGAAGAGCTTCTCCAAATCCCCCAACCTGGAGTTCTTGACGTAGCTCGTGCCCCGTAGTTACATCTCTATCACTGCAGAACTAATCCGCGGTGTACCATATTTTCAAAACCAGTGGCTTGGGAACTTTCCTTGGGGCTTCTGCAGGGCTCTCTCATCTTTGATGTTCTGTCATTTTTCCCCCCTGATTTTACATATGCACTAGAACAGAACTGGTTAGTCCAACACATTTATGTCATTAGCAGAGGGTTTGTTTTTTTATGATGAGTGATATCATGTAATTTAATTGCTGGATTTCATAAGTAGGGTTAGTGATCTCTCCCTACTCCAGATCAGTAGAGATACCACAAGGATTCCTATCATATGGTGCACTTAATTATGATAAATAAGCAGGGATAAATTAAGCCTATAAAAGGCCCAGATGGATATTATATTTGCATCGTGAATGCATGCTATGATGAAAATATGGCAGTTGGAGGGCCCCTTTGAAGCAGAGCTCTGGATCCACACTTAATCTGTATTGTAAAAAAGATGTGAACAGTAAATTCAGCAGTTCATGACAAGCATATTGGAAGATTTTGGCTTCAGCAGAGAACCTCATTTTAATTTGTGTAGAAGAGAATGGGGGTGGAAAGCTCAGGCATGAAAGGTCGGATAGGTTTAGCTGGCGTGTAATTTTTTGGTCAGTTGCAATTGAGACCTGGGTCTGAATAAAACCAGACGCACTGGTGGTGTTCCAAAGTTCCAGGAAGCCTACCTGATTTACAAGTGTATTTGTATTTGGACCAATTATGGAGTGCAGCCCCTACAATTGCTATGCAAGGTCAGGAAAGATGTGGTTCATGTTAACAATACGACTCCACTGGGAAACCGGTGGTTTTACTCACTTCTGCTCATGAATAAATTACATTTTTTAAAAATTCATAGGAGAAACAAAATCATAGGAAAAACAGCTCTTGCATTTAGAAAGATAGCTTACTATTGGGAGCTGAACGTTGCTGAATGTCCCTAAATCAAGTATAAAAATATCTTTTTACATCGTTTTTATTTATATAGAAAAGCAAAAATAGGCAGAGACTAAGAAGTCAAATTTAGTATTTACACAGCAACTCTGAGATAACAGATAGGTTAATTTCATGTGCATTTAAGCAAATAGTGTCCAATATTATGGAAAAACACTTGGAACAGAATGGGACAAGCATCTGTGACGTATATGCTTTTTAAGAACAAATTTATTTGAGTGGCATTTCTTTCTTGATTTTTCAATTTGTCTTGTAGCGCTGTGATATTAGTTATGTATTGATGTATTAAGATCATTGTTATGTATTTCTGCCCTTCCCATAAGGATTCATATAACTGTAAGTCACAAAAGAGAAAATTGTAGTTTTGGAGCATTGTTTAGCTATATTTTAAAATGTTTTCTGAAGCACTGATTCTCTTTGCATTACCTCAGCCTCCTTTTCCCAGGACAGTTCATCTTGGCTTCACCTTTTCTATCTGTTCCATGGGTTGGGGGAAAGAAGCTTCACTAAATTTTGAACATATAAGTATTCCACAACTGAATAGATTTTATGTGAAACCAGTTCAATAATTTAAGTGACTGATAGTGTGGTGAATTCTGAGACACAGAAGGATTACAGCCAGGTTATACAAATGCAAAGCAACTTTTTAAATGTCATTGCAAGGTTTATTTGGCTTGTACAGCTCCAAGGGTCCTCGTAGCACAGTATGTTTGCAGATTTTAAAAAAAAAAAAAAAAAAGAAGAAATAAAGGAAAAAAAAGAGAAAAAGCTCTGTAAATTCTTGTCTACTAAAACAAAGAGGAATTCAATAAAAGCAGAGGTGATGGATATGGATAGGCTTGTGAGTTAACTGGGGCTCAACTGTAAAATGTACATCAGACTAGATAAGAGCTCAAAAGGATAGGTGTCTATATATGTGGCACTCACTTCAAAGACACATATTCAAGTTCTTTGCCCCATTTATAACTATGATTTTTACATCAAACTGGACAGATAGAGAATAGTCTGAGAAAAACTTTCCTCTAAATATCCATCAACTTGGCATTCCAAGCTATTTCCTGCGAAAATTTTATATGACAATTTTTTTTATTCACAGGGTGGAGGGAAGACTATACCATAACTCCCTTTTACACTATTTTTTCTGAGGAAGAGAGAGTTGACTTGGCGTTAGAGCCCAATGGTACTGATGAATGATGAGCAAAGGTGGCCCCCAGAATTAAGCTTCAGACCCTCTGGCAGACAAGGTTACACTCTGGTTCTCATTCAGCACTTCCCTACAATGAACTAAGATGTTTTTCAATTCGGGGCGTTGGGCTGCTTGTCTCATTTTCTCATGTGTCTTACCCGGTATCTGGGATCCCAGACGGCTCCTGTGAAATCTATGAGGTGGCAAGTCTTTGAGGTTTCCAACCTTTAAGTCCACCTCGTTTGCAAACCCAACCCTGCATATTCTGTGATGAGCAGTTTCTGTGCTTGTAGAAAACAGTCCTCAATTTATTTCTGTCTACAGAAACTCTCTCTCTACTGAATCTGTCTCTACAGAGAGTTTATCTTATTTTGCTTTGTCCACTTCATGCCTCTCTGTGATCTAAATTTTCCCACAGTCTTCTGAACTTAAAGAAAGGAGATACGTCATTCACCACTTAAATTTTCTTCAGGCAACGCTTAGCCAGTCATTCTATTTAGCATCTCCTGCTGTTTTATCCAGATATGGAAGAGAACTAAAGAGTTTGTGTGTGCCATGTAGTGCTCAATTTAAGGCATATACCAGAGGTACATACCACCTTTACGCATACACACAGTCTCTCCTGACTGCTGGTTTATTAGCTTCCAGCTGCCAATACTATTATTTCATGAGACTCTTCTTACTTAGATGCTTCATAGGTTGAGACTGACTTAACAGTGGGAATTAATTCAGCAAAAGCAGTGCGGGTTCACTGGCAAGTTTCCTACTTAACTGGATGGTGCAAAAATTATGATGGATTTCGTTGTGGTAGTAATCTCCTCTGCCTAGACTGGAGCTTAGAGACGAAAACTGCACTTGGCATTTGCTAATATTTGTACCAGTGAACACAACTTGAACGGCTGTTGGAGCAGGGTGAGAAATCAGACTGTGGATTTTGGGCAGGCTCATGCAAGGGCAAATACAAGAAAAGCACGCAGAGATGCTACGTGTTTTTTAAGAGGCCGTGAAAGGACGTTTTGGTGTTCACTACAGTTAAGCAGTGTAAATTGGTTCAGTTTCATGAATAGACTATATTTGGCTTGTACCTGAATTTTTCATGAATTGTAGTGTATTTTATCAAGCTGTTGAGAGGGTATTGCTTCCATCAGTTCTGTGTCTGTTCTGCAAAACAAGGTAAATAATTGATTTTTTTTCTCCTTACTCGACAAAGGATTGCACAATGCTAAACAGGAACAAACAAACAAAAAAACTTTTAAGAACTTGCATCACCAAAGAAAGAAACACAAATTCCTGCCTGCAGCTCATGTCGCTACACCGGGAATATCTGCTAATAGACACAGAGTGTACAAGGAAAAAAAGCTTGTGATGGTCTTGCTTATATCAGCTCAAATGAAACAGCTATACCAACAAAAGCACTATCTTGCTCATAAAATCTTGTCTGCAGTAGAGATGTAGCCAGAAAAGAAATGCTGCAAAAAAAAAAAAAAACCAAACACAAAAATCACACTCTTAACTGACATTCCTATATGAGCAAAAGTTTGCAGCGACTCCTGGCTCTTATTTCTAGTTGCTCCTTAGGAAGCCCAAGGTCTTATGCTGGAAGATAACCCAGAGAACTGTTAATGACTCCAATTAAGAGGTGTGAATATCATTTACACCTATCTGTTCCCTTTTAGCAAGAAAGACTACAGCCAGAAACACACAGAGTATAATCCTACAGAGAGCATTTCAAACAGAAAAGGTTGAATTTATTTGAATCATACAACTCCTTAGTCTGAAAAGGAAAAAAAAAAAAGGGAAAAAGATATGTAGAGTATTTTAGAGGGACAAAAATAATAGTTCTCCTGCTGTGTGTTCTCACTTTGAAACAAATGGAAAAAACCAAGACAATGATTAAATAAAGCTCCAGAATATTGAAAATATTCTTTAGAAAAATATGTAAATACAAACAATATGTGATTTATAAATGTGAGCCAAAAATATGCT
The DNA here is from genome assembly GCA_009819605.1 of Sterna hirundo. Lineage (NCBI taxonomy): Eukaryota > Metazoa > Chordata > Aves > Charadriiformes > Laridae > Sterna > Sterna hirundo. Next base: position 4,013,810 of record CM020462.1, read on the forward strand.
TAAAAAATAGACTTGCAGATTTTTCATTGATTGCTAGCAGGCACTGGTTACAAATTTTCAAATTATGAAATTCTGCTTTAAGTTTACACCTGTAAACGAAAATATTTCTTGTTTAAAGCCACTCATTGCCTTCCAGTGTAGAGGGCAAATGCAAATGAATCCACTTTTACAAAATACTAGCATTTATTCAGGATCTCTTCAAAATGCTTCTAAGTAAATGTAGGGCCGTGCCCAGATTCCAGTTACGCGTAAGGTTGGTTGCCTAAACTTGGTATTTCTTTTTTGATTGGAAAAGTACGTATCCCAGAGAGGTCACCCATCCCATGGACCATGTCATCTATTGTCCACCATGCTGACCAGTGTCTCACTGCCTCTTCTGTCCTTCTGGCCCGATCTTTGCTCTCCATGAAGCTCTGAAGAGGCTGCAGTTCCCTTTCTGTTCTGTGTTGGTACAGCAGCTACCGCAGGGATGGTGATCCATGAGTGAGTTCCTGGGCACCAAGGTAAGCATGGTGAGTTATGCCAGCTTCTTTATTAACAGGTATCTTCAAATTATCACCCAATGCATCCCTTTTAGGTAGGTTGGTGCACTTTCATTAGGAAACAGCTTCCATACACCAACCAACTCAACGTTGCCATCACTCTAAGCAGTCTCATAAAGCAGGTTTCATGGTATCAAAGACAGGGAAAGCAGTGAACTGGCTAGGACAACAGGAGCAACCAGGAAAAGCAGGGCATGGCCGTGTGGTCTTTTACCAAAAAGCTTGTGCTTTTTTTCTGGCTTCTTAGATAGAGATTCTTTCTGTGTCGGCCAGTGCATCATTTGGGTTTCACAAGCGCACCAGCCCCAAAGGTGATTCCTCTCAAAATATGCAGATGCTACCTGGCTAGAACACAGCTGATGCAAAAACTTTGCTGAAATTGTTTCATTGCAAAGCCATATGAACAATTTATTTAAAAAGTAAAAAAAAAATACAAAAAATACAAATAAAACAAAGCAAACCCCAAACAAAAATACAAGCCCCTCTGTTTTGCTTTAAATATATTTTTTTAGTTCAGGTTAAAAAATTAGCAACTTGATATGTAAGAAGGAAAATTATGAAGAACATTTTCATGACACCCTTATTTGGGTAGTAAAGGCAACTCAATCAAATTTGAGCAGGAAAAAAGACAAACTCTTTTACAGTGTGAGAGAGTGGGAGAGAGAAGTCAATGGCAGCTTTAACGTGTCCTACCTCCACCATTGTTTAGGTCTATTACAGGTAAGCGTTGCACAACAGCCTACTACGCTTGCCTTACGCTATTGTAATTCTCTCATTTGGAGAGACTGTGCTGCTGCTGAAAAAGCTTTGCTCCTTAAAAGAGAGGCTCTTACTGTTTAATCCTGATTGTCTAATACTTTGCTTCTGTGTTTTGGGCAGAGACAGATACAAAAAGTCTTGGCACCATTCGTATTGCCCCTAATTTGAATTTCCCACCCTCTGCTTTAAATTAAAGCAGCCAGGAGGCTGCTCTAAATAATGTTTTACTTTCCACACCATTTGAGCTCCCGAAGCGGACTAGGTCCAAGCCTGATCTGATCTGCCCGCTGGCAAGTCTTTTAGGTAAAGTGCTCGTTCCCCAGCTCTGCAGGAATTTCGTGAGTGAGGGATGAGCTCGTTTCTGCCCACAAACCTTGACATCTCGTAAGCGAACCTTAAAAGCATTTTAATGAAACTGAGATTCAGCAACCTGGTTCATTAGTAAATACAATCATACCTCTTGTTTTTGATGCGTATGGGTAAGAAGATTTCCTATTTCCACTCAGGCTAGCAAAGGCAATGACTCATAGTGGTATTATTTCTGTTTAGAAAGTCGGTATATAGTGCTTATCACTGGCACATCACTTTAAAATGACTGAATTGGTAGTATTACCCGCATTCTACAGAAGATATTTGGGGCATAGGCATATCCAATTACTTATCCAAGGTCATACAGTATTTCAATGGGAGTACATAGAGATTGATATTTCTTCTGCTGACAAGGCATTTAATGTTTTAGGCTTGTCTGTATCCTGTACCACATATTTGCAAAGGAGGCATGGGGCAAAACGATCCGACAGCGAGGGGGAGAATGCTTCCAGGAGAACTCGCCAGTGTTTAGCGGACACGCTGTCACTGGCTTTTGTGGGTGCAGTGAGTTACCTCCCCGTTCGCTGGCACTTGCTCAGTCATGGAGCAGGGGAATACATGGAGCTCCCAGCAAAGGAGTAGGCGAATCCCAGCTGTGATGCCTTATGTTTCCTTGGGAATCCTGGGAAAACGGTACATGTGTTCTCCTGGAGACAAGGACTGACAGTCTGCCCCTTTATATAGCCACCGGAGAGTTTGGGGAGAAAAACCCTATGATATTTCATGACTGACTTGGATGGCTCTGACTTGGAGGCTATAGTGCTTAGAAAGTTGTTGTTTCTAAGCACCTTCTTTAAGTTTTTTGTTTCCCCCTACCACCCATGTGAAGAGCTGGGTACTTGTGAAGAATGAACTAAAAGGACCACCTGAAGAACAGAAAACCACTTAAGAAAAAAGCACAGATGAACTTTTTCTCTCTTGTGTGAATAACCTGGCAAGGTACACAGTCATATTTCTTCCTGTTCCTCTGCTACCATCACTCTTGCATTCTCGTCTGTACAAGCTTCCCTGCTTCAGTAGGAAAGGGTTTAAATTTGTTTTTGTTTTTTTTTTTCCATGTAGACTGTTCGAAACGTTTGCTGTTAAGGTTGTATCATCACCTGACAATGAAGAAGGTGGGGTGGAATTTTCTCAGCCCAAGTAAGGCTACGTTTCAGATGTTTTATTTAGGTCGTGACTGTTCTAAACATGATTCTCTTTTGCAAAAAGTATGTCGAAACATCTTTCCATGTGCTCCATTTGCGTATGAAAATCATCCTGGATGCTGTTTTTGGGTCTGAATTCATTGCTCTTAGTGTGCAGTATGCGTACTCAGAATGCAAAGTCTGTCAATCTGGGGATTTACACTGAGTTTAAGCATCTTTCTGTGTGGGTCCAGTTCAAAGCAGGACTTTTTGGGAATTTGGTCTCCAAACTGGAGCACTTTGTTTAAACATGAGGTGACGAAGCTTGTGCAACATGGGGGCTTTTAGACTGAAAAAGGAGCTAATCTTCTGCAATACGTGAATGTTCATTTGAATAAATATGGTTTAGGATAATTTTCTAGGTTATGGCGTTTGTGGTTGATTCCCTCTCTGATTTTCTTGTGTTGGAAATAAGGCATTTTGGCGCAGTAGATTAAACTAGCAATTAGGAAGCAGTTTTCTTTTAGAAGGATGTCCGTCAGAGTGCAAAACAGTAGAAAATAATAATGTTCGAAAATGTAAAAATAAATAAAATGAAGACTAGTCTCCCTTGGGTGTCATTCACACTGTGCTTTTCACTTAATAAAAGAAGCTCTTAGCATGATTTTTTCCAGTCTAAGCAGTTGGTGTTAAGGTGTTGATGGTCATTAGCAGGATCTAGAGTCAGCCAATTAGATTTATTTTTGCAGCAAATTAAGCCACAAGACTTTAGAGTCTGTGCTTAGCAGAGTCTGCTTCTGACAGGATTTTGGACAACCGTGTTTCTTAACGAGTAGCAAAACAGTAGAAAGAGAGGGTGTGGAAAGCCTCAGCCTGTCTGAAAGGCAAGTGCCTTCTAACCCCGTAGAAATAGTCTGAAATGCTGAAGACGGCATGGCAGATGAGTACGTGTCAACACAGTGACCCTCTGAGGCTGATGAGATGAGCTATTATTAATGGTTCTGAGTCAGGAGATTGATATGGGGAGTTTCTACATCAGAGGCTTGCCAGAAGTAGTGTTGTTTTTCTTCTCCGATGGAGGGAAACAGATGCCTGGGGTACCTGCTCAGTGCTTTGGCATCAACAGTTGAGTCTGGGAGGGACCTCTGAGGATTATCTAGTCCAACGCTGCCGCTCCAGTGGGACCAGGTGGAGCCAGTTGCCCAAGACCACGTCCAGCTGAATTTTGGTTATCTGCAAAAAGAGACTCCACCAATGTCAACCTGTGCCAGTGTTTCACCTGGCAGTGAAACCTTCACCTTCACAAAAAGAAGATGACATCTCATGCTTAAATATATTTTCTTGTGTTTCAATGTGTGCCCTTTGCCTCTTGTCCTGTCACTGGGCACCACTGAGAAAAGTCTATCCATCTTTTTGGTGACCATAAACTGGAGTTTCTCATACATGTCCATGTCTTCTTTGTACTGGAGAGCCCAGCACCAGACCCAGCACCCCAGATGTGCCTCACCAGTGCTGAGCAGAGGGGAAGGATCAGCACCCTCAACCAGCTGGCAATGGTCTGCCCGATGCAGTCGGGGATGCTATCAGCCTACTGTTTTCCAAGTAAGGAGACATTGTCAATGGTGAGAAAATACCTGGCAGCATCTCCATTCTGCCTCCTTCAGAGCTTCAGTAAGGACTGGTATAGAAACAAAGAAAAGTACATTTTCTAAGTAGCCAAACCAGGGAGAGATGCCTTACATCTGTGTGAGAATGAATGTTCTGCATTGAAATAGCATTTAACAACTTATTTAACTGCCAAGGATGCTTTTTTCCCAAAACATTCATAAAACTGTCCGATGTTTCTGTTAAATTGAAACAAGCGTCAATTCAACTGCTATTGTAGTCCTTATCTCTTAACTCTACTCACAAAAAAATTGCCGCTTGAGTGCACCTACGCTACATTGGGGTTGGACTCTGATGCACCCTGTATCTGTGCTGGGGTGGGAGAGGGGACTAATAGATCCTGTAATGCCCTTATGTGGAAAGAAGGTCAGCAAGGGATTACCCCAGAGAAATTAAGAAGCTGCGAGGTCAGAGGTGTGAATAGGAGCTATGAATTGCAGCATCTCTGATGGCTGATTTGGGGATGGGGGGGGTTGAGGCTTGTCGTTTGCTCACAGCTGTTACAAAACCATCATTGGTATCCTGTCAGAAACAAGCAAGATGGAAAAACTAAAGAAGGGATAAACAGTACAGGAAGTACTCTTTTTTTTTTTCAGTTTACTGACAATGATAATATCGCATTGATCATTTAGAATAATCTGGCACAGAAGGATGACACTCACATTTTATTAAATTTTGGGAGGTTATGACATCCTGCAGTGCACGTGAGATTGCTGTGAGAAATACATCATTTTGTAATTCACAAATATTTCACATTATGTGATCTGTAAGAAATATTAGCAAAGTTTTGGTAGTATGAAATCTTCGGGAGTTTGATTTATGCCTGCTCAAATATAATTTACTTAGTATGTGAAAAGAAGCTTGGGTCTGCGGCTGTGACTGGGAAACATTGGGTTCATCTGTTACCAGTTCAAACCAGTGACCTGTAGTCACTGTAGTGCTCAGACCATCTTGGTGTGGTGTGTGAGGGGATTATTCTTCTAGAGCAAAACCACCTATTTACTACTACTTTCACAAAGCTATTGAACACGTGATGTAGTTCTTCAGGAGCTCTGGGGAATGGCTTTCAGAGGGTGGATCATCTTTGGGGACATCTCTGGAAGACATTTGAACTAATCCCAATTAACAGGTGGAAGAGGCTCTGAAGTTTCTGTCTCTAGATAGGGACCCCAAATGTCCTCAGAGCATTCCTGATGGTTCACCTGATCACTGATGCCCACAAAATGTGGCTGTGAGAGTCCCCTCTACCCAGTCCTATACATAAGCTAATAGAAAAAACCTTAGCATTTATTTTGTATTTATTTTGAGGACCCTCTGATTCACATTAATTACCGAACAAAGATTTTTTAAAATTTCTTTTGGAAACTTTTATTTTCAACCCTGTGCTCATCTCACACTTCTCCGCACGTAAATTCCAGGTTTCCTTCCATCGGACTTTACCTGCACACAAGCTGTTTCAAATCTTGAAGCTCCTACCGTACTTATCTGCACTGTGCATCTTGTTTGCAGAGCACAGCATTTTTTCAGGCTGGCTTCTGAACGATTTATCTCTCTTTGTAGGCCTGCCTTTACTTATGTGCATAAGAGAGGAAAACTGGGTGACACAGCCAGGAACAGCGAATTGTGTGATTATAAATTCAGATAAATCAAGATACATGCCAAACGTACAGAAAAAAAAAAAAAGGAGTTTTGAGCCAATTGGGTCAGGCCCATACCTACAGTTTTAACAACACTTCCAGAGTTGGATCAGATACCAGCAAATTTTGAATAAAAAGGTGAAGATAATAGAGCAGTATGGTCTTTTGGAAAACCATAAAGCCATCCCTACCATTTCAGGCATAATTTAAGAGTTAAACCTGTGGGTTTCTGGAGCTGTAAAAATGCTTAGCTGCCTTGTGCTTTCTGTTGACCAAGATATTATCCATTTGGCAAAGGACCCCATCAAGCTTTTCAGAGTAATGACCTGGAAGATTTTGTGATCCAAGAAGATGTGAGACAGAAAGAAATCATTGCCAAATTACAGATTGGGCATCCAGTTATGAGAACATTTTTACATCTTCTGAAAAGTCCTAAAGTGCTTGGATCTACACGCTGCTTCCTGCAGACAAACTCATAAAGCTTGGCAAAAATTCTGCACAGAATCTGATATTCCAGACTGAGTGTTTTGGAGACAAAGTCGTGTTTGGTAACTAGTGCTTTGGGGTTTGACTCAGGAAATTATATTCCCTTTCTCCTTTTTGTTAATCTCTCCTTTCCCTCCGGGTTGCAATGAAAAAAATCATGTGGACATTGACACTGTAGATCGTTTCACATCCGATTTTAGATTTCCACCAAACACTCCCTTGGTAGTTTTCCTTGTTCTTGGAATATTTTCAGGTAGTTCTTTATAAACTCAGATTATAAATCACTGTGGGAACTATCCCATCAAGTCAAACCACTTCGTTAGTCTCTTATGCCTTGACTTGTACAATCCACATCTACCCATTTTTCTGCATGGCTTTGTGCAAGATCAGAGGAAGGAAGTTTCATCATACCCAGGTCTCTTATGTGCTTTCCAGCAGGAAGCCTTATATTCTTCCTCCTTTTCCTGCAAATTATTAGAAGAGGAGCTTTGAGCACATAATTTTTAAAGATATTCCTCATCATTTTAATTATGACCTTTACTTGAAACTCTAAAAAATGTACTCACAATCCAGAAAGTATGCTTTTGGAGAGTAGTCTCGTTGCTGAGAGTGTATGACAGTAGTGGCAGCCTAAAAAGCAAGAAAAAAAATAATCTGCAGCTTGTTTTCTTTCAAACAGGAAATACTGAAGGATCCAGATCTAAAAACAGATAGATGTTGAACTCAAATAGCACCATACTTTGCCGTCAATGAGCCGTGCCGTGAAGTGAATGCACGCTACTCACTGACATGATATATTATTCCTGCTTGCAATAGCAGGAACATTATATACGTTATCACTGGATCGGTATCACCAATGCTATCACTCGATCAATCTGAAATTCATTTCCACATAAGTCAGTTTTCATAATTCCAGAGATCCAAGGTATCCAAGATATTCCAGAGATTCCAGATATCGTTTATTTGAATGGTAATTGTACAAGAATTATGTATTTTACGTGGATGAATCAAGCATAGCACTGTATTTTGCTCATTACCTGCACATGTACACACACACTTTCTAATCAGCCTTGTACCATTAAATTATTTCTGTAAAACACTCAAGTATTTTAAAGACCAACGGTCCCATTTCCAAGGTTCACAAGTAGCTCTGTTGCTGACCATTTTAAATACACTTGAGCGAATAAGTACCTGATCCTCATTTTGAGGAAGTGTCTATCTTACCTATTTAAAATAAATAATATATCCATTTAGTCTCATGAAATGGTCATTTTAGTGTTTTTATGCAGTACTATGATAGAAAGATAACTCCAACTCAAGGCAGTTGCTCTTCATACAGCACTGTACATCCTTTGCCTGTTTTTTATACATTAAGGGGAAAAAATCCAAGCCATTTCAAGGATGGGAATAAAAACATGGAAATAGTTCTTCTGGTGTCAATAGGCATATCGGTCCCTTCAGCTTCTTGCTTTACTTAGAAGAGTTCATCCCATGTAACGCTTATTTTCCTTAAGAAAAAAAATCCCGAATTGTATTTTTGCGTGCTCCTCCAAAATGAAATCTGGAAGTACTTCTAATTCTAACAGGTATAAAGCTCTCCAGCACGGTGCTGGCTCGAGTCTGCTGTGTGATCCTCAAAGAGTCTGCTCTGCACATCATGGATGGAGAGTTCGGCAGCAGACTCTGGGAATGCAATCTGGTGGAGGTCCAATTTCCATCCTGTGTTAAAGTCAAGGGATTGCAGAGCCCCTTTCACTAAAACTTGCGGGTCTCCAAAGCTCTGCTCTGGTGCTCAGCACCTACGATCCACCGCTGGCTAACAAATTCTGGAGCTGCGTCCAAGCTAGAATTGCCAACTCATTAGTTGTAAAATGTTGGACAGGCTTCCAGCTGCAAAAGGAGACTCTGAAGAATATCCTTCAGGAATATGGGAGCAGCATGTGGAGGTTTTATTTTGCCATTGCCAAAGTACTTCTGTCCTTTCCTCTGGTCGTAATAGTTTGAAAGCTGAAGGTCTGCTCAGCTCTGATGAATGAGGATCACATAAAGCAGACAAGAGTGCTTTTGTAGGGGAACTGCCATCTTCAAAAAAAATGTTGTAATAATACCATTCCAGTTCCATTACAAATCTCTTCAGTTAAAGGCTGGTCTGGTCACCAGTCTTGTTACTCTCACATGGGTATTCTGGGGACCGCCAATGGTCCTCTTTTTTTACTTTGCCTGGCAGGCTTTGAGGTGATATGTAAATAATTATTGCTGGTAATTTTGATCAGACAATAAAGTATGGCCAATATTCCCGAGTAGAACACCAAGGAAATGAGGTTCTTTGGTTGCGAGGGCACACTCAGCCCAATGGCCAAAATAATGTCAGTTGGGATAACCATTCACAGGTTTTCCAGAAAAACAATATTGAAGTGCTGCACTCACTTTCTTTAAAAGGCATGTGTTTCCATATTCTAAGCCACCATAGTGGTTTATCCCTAGTACCAATGTTTACCTGGAATAAATTTGGAGAGCACCTGAAAAGAACTGACTTAAGGAACCACTCAATGTTATTAAAAAGAATTTTCCAGTTATCCTATATCCAAAGAGGTCCTAAGGCAGGAAAACATTACTGAGTACTGACTGATTTACCCGTCTCTTGCATCACTTTTATTTTGGTAGTGGTTTAGTGGATCCCTGCAGCAACACAGGAACCAGCAGATTAGCTCCTCTCTTGCTGATGTATAGTGGTTTTTCTGCAGTCATACTTATCACTTTTCTTAAAGAAACTCTCTCTGAATGTTTATGTATCCGCTTTAGCTGGGAGTAACAATCTTTGTGCAACTTCAAAGTGTGATATTCTATACAGCAATGTTGATTTACAGTGAAATAAAGTAAAGTGGCTGGCTCATTGCAGCTGAAATTACTAATGTCTTCTGGCTTTCTGTAGAGAAAAATGCATTTGGGACTGCATGTTTCATCGAGATTTCTATGAAGGAGCTGCCTTTTCATCCTTTGCTGTTGTAACCAAACATAACGCCGTTAGAAACAAAGAAAATGGATGCAAAGCACTTCACGGGTACTGTAGCCTGCCTTCAAGTTTGTCATTCTACCCAAGAGTCTTAAGAAATTTAATTGATATGGTAGCCTTAAACCCTTCTTAGTCCTGTAGGCCTTTTACTAACTCTAGGCCTTTTGCTACCTCAAATGCAGAAAAAAATGGTGGGTTATTTTGTGTCACCTTACAGTCACTTTGCATACGTAAAGATCAACATTATTAGAAGTCAGATCCAGAAGGCACTCTTAATTTTATCAAATTCAAAACTGTATGTACATATGTGATCACGCACTCATTCTTTGTAACAGCAACCTTTAATTATTAACTCACATTTAAGGTTTGGTCACCTCCTGCTTAATTACGGGATCAGTCACAGCAACTGAAAGTGATTAAATCTGTATAGGCAGTTGTTCTGTTCAGGAAGGAATGGGAGCAGTATTAATTGCTGAGGTGAAAAATCAAATAAATATATTTAATGACAGGCCCTGCCATCAAGTGCAGAAATACTATCACAAAGATGTGAATAATTATTATTTATTAATTCGCATTCATTATTTTTATTGTTGTTATTTATTATTACTTATTAATAATTATTTATTATTATTATTAATCATTAAAATCAGGAAGGCTGAATATTGTCATCAGGTATTTATCTACTGTCACTATTGTTTTCCCATACTTTTTTTTTTGGAGGGGTGGGAATGCCTGAGCCAGAACAATTTCAGCATAAAACGGGTCATGAGGTGTTGGTGATACAAGCAGGGTGGCTATTGTAAACCACCTAACTATTACTTTTCAAGTCAATGCCAAGTTTGTGATTTGCTGGCATGGATGCTTTTCCACATTTCCAAGCAGCCTGCACACAGTAGCAAAAACATTCAGTTGGTGTGATCCTTTCTTTTCCCCTCATGAAGAGTTCTAGGAAGAAAAAAGGAGCTGAACAGAAGTCAAACAGATTAGCTGAGAATTAAAGCAATGATTTTGTCTAGTGCCATTGTCTTTGATGCCTGGGTGCGCTGATGCCCTGAGAGGTGGCATGCCTTTTTGTGTCATTGCAGCCTGTGCATAAAATGAATCATCCACAGTTCTTTAAAAGCATTCAATCTGAACTGTTACTTCTTATCTCAAAGGGGCAGGAATATATAATTCTTGTACTTGCAAGAAAAGCTTGATTTCCCTTGGTCCGTATAATTTTTTGATAAATTCAGGGGTAAAAAAACCCCCAACCTTCCCAAGGTCTTAAAAGTTTATTATTTTGTTTCCAAGTAAATTAAAAAGGACGGAAGTGTGTGGATAAGATTGAAATTTCTCTGAATTAGTCAAGTCTAGCTTTGTATCCCAGTCTGGACATTAGGGAAAACTATATGAGAATCCCAACTGACAAATATTGAGATCATTGGACTGCTATTAGAAGAAAGGATGGCTATGGAGAGTGCCAACAGTGTGGACAATCACAGCTGAAATCAGCTCCTCACCTGTGGTGAAGTGGCTCAATTTCTCTAGCTATGCCAATTTACTCATGGAGAACTCCTCGTCTGCACACTCTAGTAAGAACCTGTTGCAAGAGTGATCTCGCTAAAGAGAGATGATTTTTCTTTAGACTGCACCACCAAGGTGAAGGCTTGGGACTGTAAATGGGTAGTGCACATAGATCAGAGGTGAACGTATGAAATAAGTCTCAGAAAATTTTATTTCTTTGTAGTTGTAGAGGAAGAGTCTTAGTCAGTATGTGTTCCAGCTCTGAAGCCTGACTTATTTTAGCAAATTATTCTTTTACAGTGATGTGTTCTTTGTTGGTTAGATTTAGGGTTTTTTTTTTTTTGTCTCAGAGATATCTCTGTCTCATGGACAGAAGCTTTTGTCCCTGGGTTTCAGCATGTCCACATGGAGGAGGTGAAACAGATTTTCAAGCGCAATCAAAATAACATTTAGCACCTCTGCTTCATGTAGTTCAGCATTCAAACTGTGCAAGTAGAACGATTCTTGTTACATCTTACACATTTCAATGAAACAGTCGCATAATGTTGTAATGAAATATTTTATCTTGATGGTATATTTGAGTAATTTTTGTCAGAAGATTTTGAAAATGTCACTATCCTGCAATGTTTGGAGGTTTTTTTTTGTCACGTCAGACTTCAGTCACAGAAAAAAATGTCACCAGAAAATTTTGTTGGCTTTATTAGTCAAAATTGTGGAAGCTGAGTCTTAGCCTGTGACAATATACTTATGTCGTTCACAGGAAATTAACCTGAGTCTGTATTTTACAAAAAACAGTCATAGAATACTCCATTAATTCCATTCTCTTCCCCAGTTTTTTTCTTAACATCAAGTGCTTAGTCCTTGTGAAAGAACAAGAGGTATTTAGAGTAAAAAACGGAAGGGAGTAAATGTATCTAAAAGCCCTGGAAAAGGCAAGAGCTCTTTGAGCAGCCTTCAAAGATAACTCATTAGCCTTTCCTGAGCTGTCATTCATAGCCGAGTATTTCAACTTAAAACATATAGAGAATGTATAGAACAATATATCTTTAATGTGAACGCATTTATGAAATATACCAGACCAAATTTTTCCAATGTAGTATTTAAAAATTTGCCATTGATCTGTACAAGCGCAAAGTCAGACCCGATGTCTGCAAGTTTTTTAAAGCTACAAACCCATGTTCTTCCTTTCACATTGTGTATTTTGCCAGCCCAACGGTGGTTTCCCACTCTTGCTGCAGCGTACTCAATGCCTTTTTTGCGCTGGTCTTTGCAGTGAACACCAGCTCCATGACCTCTGGACACAGCGGCACCGTCTGAGAAGGAAAGGGGCAGGCAGCAGTAGAGCAATGGCAATTTAGGGTCTGCTTAATACAATTTGCACACATTCAAATGCGTGGGTCCAGCTGGGATTCAGCATTGAAGGAGGTTCGCAACGACTGGAAACAAGGTTATTATTACTTCTGTCTTTAAAAAGAGAGGAGCTGAAGAGAACCTAACCTCAGCCCTGAGAAAAGAAACATGTCCTCTTAAAATCAATTTCCAAGAATGCGATATACAAAAAAAGTAATCAGGGACAGTCAGCATGCATTTACCAAAGGCAAATTGAGCTAATTCATTCTGACTGTCTTAAGTAAGCATATGAACAAGAGGGAGAGCACTGGATGCTCTCTGCGTTGACATCATCTCCCATAGCATTTGTAAAAAGAGAACAGATGAGAAGACTTAGGTGGGTTAGAAATTTGCTAGACTGTCATCCATGAAGTGGAGCAATAAATGGGCTGATGTCCAGCTGGCAGCCAGTAACAGAGGGTACTCAAGGGTTCTCCTCAAGAGTGATTAATTGCAACTGATAGGATGACAAAGAGCGACTCATCAGCAGGTTTGCAAGACCGTAGAGAATTAGGGGGAGTGGGGGACCCAAAGGCAGACCCCCATCCTCAGCTCCGAGGAGGATGGTTGGGTGGGATGATGAGCTAGGCTGGGTTAGTCTGGGGAGAGGAGCCAAAGGGATGGTCTAATAGCAACGGAAAAATATCCATGTGAACTGTTGCTCTAAAGACAGCAGAGCCAAACTTAACTAGGCAGTGCCAGACTGTCTTGGGGAATGGGCTACAAATTGTGGCTCAAGATATTCATATTGGACATCAGGAAGATTTCCTTCACCAGGAGGTAGGGCAGGCCAGAAAGTGTGACCCAGAGAGGCTGAGCAATCTTTGTCCTTGGAGATTTTCAAGACTCGGCTAGAGAAATCCACAGCTGACCTGATCTACTGCTTATGACAGCAGCACTTGACCAGGAGATTGGAGTACAGACCCCCAAAGCTACCTTCTCGTTGAAACAGTGTCACATCCAGTACACAATGCAGAAAGGACAGCTCTAAAACTATGTTTATTCTAGGTGAATCGTGTGTATCTAGCTCCTGGTACATATAAGTGTTGTTTTTCAGTAAAACAAACACACAAAAACTTGTTTATCGTCTGCAAAATATTATCTGTAATGACATTTGTTGCGTATTGTCCTCCTCCTTCTAGCTTATTGTTACAAAGATCTCCCTGGTTGTTTTGCCTTGTTTGTTACCCCAGAGTAAAGCTGAAAGCATTTATTCTTTAACAAATCAGATATTAATTAATGTAAGCAGGGGACTGGAGCAGATAATTGCTATTACGAAGTGTGAGAGCAATGATACGTTCCTTAAAGGAAAAAAACGTTCTGCAGTTTTTTGCAAGGCGCTGAGAGAAGAGAGTGGTGATACAAGAAATCTGCTAAGAGTATATTTGCTTTTCTTTATTTACAGTACAGTTACAGTATTTTTGTGCAAAATTTTCTTTAAAATTGAAAACAGCCCGGTGTTTATTATTTTCTACTATGACAAATAAAGGGAATGTAATACGTTTGAGTGTATAATAGTCAGTGCCACAAATCAGAGTCATGCCACTTCTGCAAAACATTCGGGAAGAAAATGTATTCTTAGGAATTTAAGATTAGTCTTAAGTTCATTGCTGACGGGGTACTGTTTACAACTACAGGTGGAACTGATTTTCAAATACTGGTTTTCAAGGAGGCAGGGTATTTTTCTTAAATTCACATTTTAGTTGGATTCTTCTTGCATAAATTTTGCATCGTTGTTTGTTGTTGTGTGATTCAGGGTTCATGATCAACTGTGTTACCATCATGACTTCATGGCTGAGTCACGAGAGATCACCGCTGCAAACCACACTGAGTCATTTTTTGTGATAATGCATCGTGATTCATTGCTGTTGGGCAACTTAAGAGCAGGAATTTTGCCTTTATCAATTCGTATTTTGTTTAGACCAGCCCTGCAGCTTTTACCCTGCTCTTTATCCTTCTCTAGCACAGCATATTTTTTAATTTTCATTTTGTTATTAATTCAGTTTTCTTTTAGTGAGCACACAGAGGTAGAATAGATAGATGCGTAGAACTCAAATACTTGAACAGGGGTCATACTTTAAAGAGTTGATGCATGCAGAAAACTGTACCTGTGTGAGCCAGTAGCTACTTACAGATTTAGGTCAAGTAATCACAATTTGAACAGATGCGTAGTTAACTAATTTGCATCAATAAATGCTCCTTCAGAAACTAGTTCAGAATTTTGCCAGGCTAAAGAGATGAGTGTGCAACTCTGTTCTACGGATGTACGTGTGGCTAGGACTTATGACAGCCCAGTGAAACAAATATCACTTTTTAAATCTAAAGATTTCACACCTTGTGGCATTCAGGGAAAGTAATCACCCTTTCTAGCATTTATCATACCTTTGTAGGCTAGTGGAGTTGTCTGTGCGCAGACGTTTTCCCTACTTAACTCATATCAAAAGAGGATGGCTGTCTATCTTCGTGAGAGGCAGACACCAATGAGTGGGATATGTGCCACACACAGGAGGCTTGTTAGAACATCTATCTTTTGATGCTAATAAAGAAAGAGCATACAGCAGAATTTAGGTCTTGTTTAGTCTAGTGAATAACATCGGAAATGCATCCACAGACTTCAGTGAAATGATGCACACTTTGTCTGGGCGGAACTTTGTAATAGCACCTGGGATTCTCAGATGCTCTAAATATGCCATACTTGCTAGAAATAGAGAATTATCTTAGGACAGATATCTCTATTCAAGGAAACAAGAAGAAATGTAACATTTCTGCCTACAAAACAGTCTGTTTAACAAACTGCAGTAAGGCTAGCCTAATTAACCCTTCCTCTCGAGTAGAGGATGCAAATCAATATATGTGTTTTTAGCTACTAGTAGTCTGCGATGACTAAGTAGAGAGGAAAGAACCAGATGATCTTTAAGGTCCCTTCCAACCCTAACAATTCTATGATTCTATCATTCTATAATACAGTTAATGACCCTTAGAGCTCCACCTTTCTCTAATAGGCTAGGCTGTAGCAATCCCCTTGTAAATGTACATGATTTATGAGTCAACTTTTTATTAATGCTGTAAGTAATTTTTCTAGACTTTATTTTTTTACGTTTCTTATTGACAGACTTGCAGCATTTTAATGCAAAGGATTTCCTAATGTGAGCTAGGATATCATATTAATATCCTCAAAACATCCCACTACAGTGCAGATTTCTCTGGTGTTTACCAAAAAGCCTCATCAAAGCCATTTTCGGCACAATTACTATAACCTTCTTAGTTGTGCTGTATTTGGTATTTCTGTACCATTTTTATTGTGTGCAGGAGTCCCACACAAAATTTAAAATTGTTTAAGATTATTTTTCTGTATAGTTAAATGAAAACGTTGACAGTATTTTTTTAACAATGCTTACTCTGCTGCAAGATGTGATAGGTATTACTTTAGGGTCTGTATATAGCAGAATCCTATTTATCCGCATATTTGCTGTAGAGAGGGAAATTTTTTTGTGAAAATGGATTTTGACAGCAAAGAAATCTTCAAAAATATGTGTTTATATATTATACACACTAACATATACATATACACACGCACACACACACACATATGTATATTTAGTACCTGTCACATTGGCATGACTTCTATTGAGATAATAGGGGCCTTTTCAGTAGAAGCATTTTTATAATGGAAAAAATGGCATGGTTTAGTTACCATTTATCTTTCTTCCTATTCCCTTCCCAATGTATCCCAAAGTAGTGAAACCTCACCTCTAACATATTTATGTGTTCAGTCCACAGGACGCCTGCTAATGATTGTCTTCATTAATTTGGTTTCCTTTGGTTCATTAACTTTACGTTGTGACTACAAAGATGACACTATAGCAACCCCTGTGCTTTCCAGACAGTTGATACGAGACAGTCATTTACAGTTCTTTTCATTAATGCAGTGGACCAGGACCAGTGGACACTTAATAAATGGTACAAATTGCTCATTAGTAAAATCAGCTCGAGCTTGAGCTGGAAAGCGGGAGGGTGGGATGGCGGGGAAAGAGGAAAGTAAAGGTGTTGACTTGTATTTGGTGTCTAAATAAAGAGGGGCATCCAAAGGGGAGGTGTACTGACCAGTCCATACTGTCTCTCATGTGAGGCTTTGGTTCTGGCGAGGGGGTGTTAACCTCCAGGAGAAGGGGTGCAAAGACAGCTGGAATTAAAGAGCTACCTCATCGTTTTCAGCATAGTCCATTGTGGCATGTGAATCAATGACCGAAAAGGCAGGCGTCATAAGGAAACATCTCCTTATCTCCTTGTGTTGGTTGGTTTGTTGGCAGCCTTTCTCTCTCTTCAACGTGTAAATCACAGCCGTGTATTCCTGTCTCAGCTTTACCCCCATGCATATCGTCTTTAAATTTAACCTAACACCTCCAAGTTATATTAGCGTTAGGATTATGTGTTAGAAACACACGTAACGCTAATGAACTCTTCATTTGCAAATTTATTTTAATATTTTACCAGAGTTATTGACAGGCATGCGGCAGCTCTATAAACTTATAACACGAAAACAAAGACATATTTGAAAGCTCTCTGGGAGAAAGGACTTTCTATCTTCCTAATGAAGCCGGGATTCCTGTGAGTAGCGGTTCACTTTGACAACAATTGCATTAAGATCAAAGGGGATATGAAAACCATGACAATATGACTGTATTTCATGCACCATGAGGCAGGGTTAGTGTAGATTAGACATATCATTAGTCAAGGGGATCTTTTTCCACTGAGAACTCTTGGCTGCTCAGTGTCTTTTCCTTCCCCTTTCCTTTCCAAGTCGGTATCTGTTTAAGCAGAAAACAGATTCCTTCCCCCTAAGACTATGACAGAAATAGGCTACGGATTTGAGGCTATGTCCAATCAGTGGCAATATGCATAGTAATATGTGGCACAGCTTGTGTAATGAAGTTCCCAGCATGCAGCCTGGAAAGGTATCCTCAAGTGTGCAGGGTGATTTATTTCCTCTGTCAAGAGGCAGGACAGGCAGGACTTGTCCTTCCCCACAGTCCCTTCAAGAATACTCTGTCACCCCGGGAAGCCGTAATAGCTTCTGGAAGCTCAGCCTTTGTTATACGGCTTGGAACCCTGTTTTAGCAAGGTTACTTCCCTGGTCCTTTTCATCATCTGCACTTGCTTTTAAAGAGTTGAATTGTAAGGAAGAATACCAGCTTTTCACCTTCTATTTACATTTGACTGCACGTTAGCATGTCAAATGATCGATGAGAAGGTGTTTGTGCCCTGCCCGAGAGGAAGAACCTGCCTGAAATTGGTGCGATGCGTTTAACTCCTGCCTTTTAATGCAACTACAGCATGCGGGAAGATCATATAATGTCTGCACTAAGCTGTGGAAAGCGTTCAGCCTAAACAACATTTTCAAAATGGCTTTATTGCTCAGAGGGTTTATGCGACAGCAGAAGTCTATTGATGGAGCTGCTGGATTCACTTGTGATTTTTTCACACACACACCCCGTAACTTTAATTCTCTCGTTTAGTATATTAAAAAGCTACAGTCTGGTTTTAGACTTAACCTGCCTCAGAAAGACAGTACTCGGCTTCATCTGATTTGTAAAAGTTCACTAAGTGCTATTACGTTGCAGTAGCTTCGCTGTCTAATATGCACAGTTCTAAATGTTTTTATCAGAACTCAGAAAAGATTAATGAGATATATTATCACATGAGAAGATTGAGCAATTTCTAATCCTTTCTCTGTGTATAGATTTAATACCTTCTCTCTATGCAAAACTAATTTCCCAGAGACTTCACCGCTGTGTATACAGTGCAGTGCGACTACAGTGCCCCAGTTACAACAGCTAACAAAGAACCCTCCTGCCTAGGCACGGGCATGTAAATAGACTTCTACAGATGTTTAACAAAAAGATCTTGGTTTTGGAATCCCTCTGCAGTTCTTTTAGAAAATCCCTCTTTAGACTCAGTTGTGTAACATCCTACCTTCAGTTGCAGGCATTCATGAATTTCTCACTATAGCCTCTAAACAACCAGCACGGTAATTAAGATTTGTGGAGTGCTGTTATCTCCAAAGAGGTTTCTGCCTGTCACCAACGTTTGTGTTTGTTTTTTTTTTAAGATATGTGGGGAGGAGTGCAGTATTTGTGATTTATGCAGTTTACAGCTGGCTTTTCAAAACGCGAGTTGGAGTAGCTGCTGAGCTGCGAGGACGGTCGTCCCCAGCTTTCTCTCCTATAGCACTGAAGTGTTTTCTGCAAGCACCATTGCGCTCTGCTTTTCATTTTCATAGCATTGGCAGTTTTCTAGGGCTCAGTTTCAGAGGACCACGTCCTTTTAAATGGGATATTTCTATCCCGTTTACCTACCTCTTGGGTTTTGCATGAAAGCACTTTATATGGTCTCACTCTTTTGGGAGTGAGAGAGCTTTTCTGGTGACACTTTGAGTCCCTTCCCACGCCAAAACCTCTCCGTCTTTCTCAATGTCGATCTACCAGACTACACCAAGCTCCAGAAATGTGCTGGGCATCTCTCCACGGATTTAATACAACATAGGCCTTACTAGCTCCCACAATTGCCACTGGAAAGATCAAACGTGGGCATACAATGGACAAAAAGATAGATTGCACAATGTCAGTTGTTAGGGTGCTGATTGGTATTTGCCTTTTTTTATGATATTTTTATCACTGTTTGTAATGTATATAATCTACTGTCAGCCTTCTGGCACAGAGTCATTATTGGTTTCTGATCCACTACTTCCTGTAAACCCACAGTGATTCCTACATCCTTTAGAAAGAAAGGAGCTTGGTGAACTAGAAGGAAGGTATGGAAATGTGGATGTGCGGATGTGTGGAAATGCTTGGGGAAGAGTGGCTGGAAAGCTGCCTCGAAGAAAAGGACCTGGGGGTGCTGGTGGACGGTCAGCTGAATATGAGCCAGCAGTGTGCCCAGGTGGCCAAGAAGGCCAACAGCATCCTGGCCTGTAACAGGAACAGCGTGGCCAGCAGGAGCAGGGAAATGATGGTGCCTCTGTACTCGGCACTGGTGAGGCCTCACCTCGAGTGCTGTGTTCAGTTCTGGGCCCCGCTGTACAAGAGGGACATGGAGGTGCTGGAGCGTGTCCAGAGGAGAGCTACCAGGCTGGTGAGGGGTCTGGAGACCAGGTCGTATGAGGAGAGGCTGAGGGAGCTGGGCATGTTTAGCTTGGAGAAGAGGCTGAGGGGAGACCTCATTGCCCTCTACAACTACCTGAAGGGATGTTGTAGAGAGGTGGGGGTTGGCCTCTTCTCCCAGGTGGATAATGACAGGACCAGAGGAAATGGCCTGAAGCTGCGGCAGGGCAGGTTTAGATTAGATATTAGGAAGAATTACTTTACTGAAGGAGTGGTCAGGCACTGGAACAGCCTGCCCAGGGAGGGGGTTGAGTCACCATCCCTGGAGGTGTTTAAGAAACGTCTAGATGTGACACTTCAGGGCATGCTCTAGTGGCAGAGTCTGTAGGTTGTTTGGTTGGACTCGATGATCTCAAAGGTCCTTTCCAACCATGAAGATTCTATGTCTAAATTAGTAGGTAGCATACGAAGTTCTGAGGTACTGGTTTATCAAGTTTTATCAAAACCCCTTAATAAATGGGACATGATAATACAGTTTTGAAAAATCTTTTTTTCCACGCATCTAATACAGACTTTAGCTTACATTTCTCTGAATTAGTGATGCTAGACTGAGATATTACTCTCTTACAGGAGTCGTGACATATTTACATACTTCACAGCAGATAAAAGAAATCTGTTGGTTCTTTTTGTCCCAAAAATGGGCAAAGGAATACAGCACACATTAAAAATTATTAGAAAGGATTCTTGTGGAACTCAGTTTGCAAAGTTCCATCATACTGAGAAAAAGTTATTTGACACCTAATTCATTAGGGATAACAGGATTCACTTTAGTCATGCTGTTACCAGAAAGCCCCAGGGATGTCAATTTAAATGAGGATGAAATTTGGCCCTAGAAAGGGGTGACATTTGTATCCAGTTCTGAACAGGCAGTTCTCACTGAAACCAATGGACCCTGAAGAAGAGAGAGCAGCCTAAATGTTCTCCCTTATATCAGAAATACGGAGGGACCATGACTCCTCTAATTCATAAATCCTTCACGAGTTCCTCTTGGGGAATGTGGTTCCATAGAAGGTAATGAAGGGATATATCTTAAAGTCATAATCTAATTTTCAACTTCCAGTCAGCCCAATTTCCAGTCCTAATGAGATGCTGAAAGCCTGAAAATCTGTTGAGGATTAGGGAGTGAGATGGAATTACTCAATCTGACTGCTCTAACCCTAAACATATCTAATTTGATTTTTGCTTTAAAGTTCTTACAAGGTTTGAGTAGGTTAAACCACCTTAAAAAATGAAGTTAAAAGGCATAACCATAATAAAAGTAGTCTTCTGAAAAGATTTTCACTAGAATATGTATTCTGACCTTCTCAGCTACAAATGCTGTAATATAGCATGAATCAAACTGTAAAATCGTTAGGTAAAATTTGGCTGTTGGTTGCAATAAAAATTTTCCCTGGATAACAGCAAAAGATTGCATGATTCACCCTCCTCTTTGAACCAGGAAAAACTGGTTTGACTATATAGTTACCTACTTTTGAGGAATGTTTACCTTTCTTCAGTTCTGTGCATAAATAGGCACTTCAATCCATTTCTTTTTGAGCATATCAGAAAAGTGTAATAACATAAACACTTTTGTTTGTTTATTTGTTCATTTTAGTATTGAATTAAGAACCAAATAAGGTTTACTCTTAATATATTGACTATAAATTGAACTCCTTTCCCTCTTTTGTTCACTCCAACACAAGGTGGAATCGGCAAGTTAAATTCATGGAATAAAGCAAGCCCTTTGTCCGCTAGGATTTTAGCACTTAGGTACTTCTAATACAGATTCAAAAGATGCTAATAAAGTCAGAAATTTCCCACTGGGGGTGTAATGGAATGCTTTTAAAACTTACTTTCCGTTAATGACTAAGGCATTTTTGCTAACAGCAATTTGGCTTCTTATCCCAGGTAGGGAAAAATGCATTAAACCGTAGATTAAAGTGTCCTTTCAGCTACCTGGTAAAGCCAGCTGTGGCTGGGGAGTGAAAAGGTATTTACCTGATGGCCCTGGGTTCTGGGGAGGGTAGCGGGAAGAGGAAAATCCTGCTTTGAAGAGGGCCCTTTAAACATGAATATGAATCAATAGAAAATGTAGGAGCCAGGCTGATGTAGTACACTGTACAATCTGTTCACTGCATTTGGGCTGCTAATTAAAAAGCGATATAGACAGTACTGTATGAATGCACCATAACCTGTTGAAGGTCTGTCAGACTTTATCTTCGCTTTCACATATTTGAATATTGTTTAATAAGAGGTCTTAACTGAAAGCAGAATATGTCTCTATAAAAGTGGAGAACAGATATATCAGCTTAAAATTCTTACTGCATTATGTGTGTATACGTGTGTTCATGACTTCCAGCTCCCTTGAGCATTTCTAAGACAGCCACTCTAATTCATAAGCACAATATGTAAATTTTAAATATGGGTTTTTTTTCTTGCTTCAGGGAACTGAGCAAGGCCGGAAAGTTGGAAATACAACACCTAAACATAAATGTGAACCTAGCAATGAATAGTATATCTAGAATGAAAGAACAACCACTTTTGTTGCCAGCAAATACTATTTTTATGAGGTACACATTAAGAAAAAGAGAGGAAAATATATAGTTTCTTTTAACAGTGTGTTCTGTGTGTCTCCTTCCATAACTCGTGGCATGCTTTTTCTTCATTTTTTCCTTCATCTTACCTGGCAGTTCTTGTTTCGACATCTCAGAAAGCCAACTTCCCCTCTTCTTACTTAATTGCACCCCCACTCCGCACCGATGTAGGATTAATGGAACATTTCTTACATTAACTGGATTACATTACATTAGCTGACACTGTTAAATATGAAACCTGTTTTAATAATACTGGTGATTAGCAAACCTCTGAAAGTTTGGAGATTAACATTGGAAGCTTATCTAAATTTCCAAACCCTAAGACTCCAAAAAAGCTAGTTTTCATTCTGAGGCGGGGAGGTTTGGAAAACTTCTCAGAGTGGGAAAAGGAGGTGATAGGTGGTAGTGACTCCACATGGAGGACAGATTATAAGCGTAGGAGAAAGAGGAACAAATTGTTCTTTCTGGTTTTTTGAAGTTTTTCTGATTCCCCAGAAGACATTTTCCTCTAAAGAATAACCCAGCCACTCCAGACAGACGAAAAATTATTTGATTCTGGAAACTGTTGATGGGAGATGTGCTATCCACACTCCCGAGGCAACGACAGAGGTGTGAGAAAGCCGTAAAAATTACGCGGTATCTGTCCAACGATCAGAAGCTGCAACTCTGAAGTAGACGTCCCTGTCTTTGCAGAGATTGCTTTGAGAACAAAGAGTTTCATTAAATAGTAGATATTATCATAGGGATTACAGCCAGACAGCGTGGCAGGAGAGAATGTGCTTTTATGCTACATGAAGAAGTTTTTCCTCTGGGAAAGGAGAAGTTTCAGGGTATTCAAGGCGTTCCCTCTGCCTGAAGCAAAACTACCTCCTGGTCTCTCCATTGTGTCCTGCCACTGAAGGGCACAGTGAGAGATCATCTAGAGCAAAGCTGGATGGCAGGGGTGTGGGACTAGATGATCTCCAGAGGTCCCTTCCAACCCTACCATTCTGTGATTCTGTGATTCTCTGATGTAGCAGGAGCTGTTTCACGGACACGAGGATGTCCATGAGCTCTTCCAAAAGGAACCATTTTAGAAAGCAGTGATGCTTTACAGAAATCCTTGGGTTAGGACCACGGAATACTATTGGTTTTGTTGTAATACTATTGGTTTTGTTCTAAGTTCCCTCATAAAAGCAAAAGCTTTCTGGAGTCAGCCTACAGAGATGTGCTTCAGCAGATACCTACTTGAAAATGTGGAGTTTTGAGTATCATAGTCTCTTGGTACCATCTATAATATACTAAATGTGAAGAGACTCATTGGACTGAGTTACAACCATTTTCTAGAAGCCTTGTCTAAATTAGGAGATATGAGCTTGACGTTCATTACCTGAGTAATAACTTTCACTTTCTTTTCTGATCTTTGTAAGAGATACAAAGTGTGGTGCAAAGAGTGCAGAACTGTGAATCAGAGTCTTCTCTTTTTCAGCCCCTCCTTTGATGCTGAGTTTCTACATAGCCATGACGAGCTCCCTTCTCTCTGCCTACTGTACTTTACAGAAACATCTAAGAGTTAGTTAGCCAATAACTACAAAACATTTTGAATATGGAGTAATTTGCATAAATGTGGTGGTTTTGGACTTTTCCCTACATTGACAAGGCAAGTGATGAGAAATACATCTTTGACAATAAAACAAGATGGAAGAACGGGGGGGCGGGGGAAGATAGCAGACAATGTAAAGCTGTGCTACAGTATGCAAATACCGATAAAAGTCCATGTAAAATTGTCATAGCCCATAAAATTAGACTAGATACCTTTTAAAATGTTCTTCTTGAAGATGGAATAGATAATTGGAATCCTGTCCTATCTGAAGCTGAATAGACAGCAATGGACTACATCTCTGCCTTTAAATGTATGTAAGACACTTAAAATGACAGAGAGAGAAAAGCTAGGAGCAGTTTTAGTTATGGTATGGCAGGGCGTTGGGTTGAAGCCTGGATGCTCCCAAAGTGAGACTCTGGAGGACAGAAGAAAAGATCCCTTACACTTGCAGTCCACAGAGTAGAGAAAAGCGATTATCCCATAAAAAGGAAGTGAAGGAAAGGTTAAGGCAAAGGCGTTTGTCCTTAGTTTCTGACTTAGAAGGTCCTCCTGAAGGGAATAAATAAATAAGATGAAGCAGAGTTACAGGCATACTACCATTACAGCTTTCTGCAGAAGCAGCTCCAGAGACAATGTTGTTATCAATATGAATATTGAAGTTCTATACTGTGATAAAAGTTTGAACTCAGGAACCGGAACAGAGGGAAGATTTGAAAGACTGCGTGTGGGAGGTGATCTCTTCTTTGACAGCTAAAGCAACAAACTTTTAGGTACTAGGACTGGAGAATTACTGAGACAACTCAGATTTAAATCAAGAAATGAAGAGTCCTGCAAATAAAAGGGAAGGAAAACTGGAAACCAAACTTTTAGTATATAGTGGCTGTTTCTTGCTTCATAGCCACAAAAAAGCTTAGCAACAATTTTAGAGTAGTAATGCCATGATTTACATGGCCTTGAGGACTAAGTTTTTCTTGTCTGTAGAGATAACCCTTACCAAGACTGACACATGTTGATAAGGAGATTTTTTAATTCTGTTCTTCTTCCTATCTGATTAAACAATCTTACTGTCGAGGACTGTATGTCTAACACTTTTCACAACTGCTATCTTTATTTACATACAAAATGTTGCATAAAAAAGGTTCTCTAAGGCAGAAGTCAGATCTCATCTGATCTGTGCTATAGTCTTCTCAGAACCTAGGTTAGGATAACAATGAAAAGCTGTTTCTGCAGAGTCTGTCAATAATAAAAGGCTTATAATTTTGAGAGTGAATAGAAATACAGTAAAATGTTCCCACTTGAAAGTGCAAATGTAGATTATTACCATCTCATGCTGCCATAATTATTACCACCGGCTGCAAAAGTTATCTGCAATAATAAAACTACACAGGAAACAGCACAGCCTGAGCTTCTTCACTTGTTCAGGATGAGATAGGAGAGATGTGTTTAGTGTATTCCTGGCGCTGAACTGTTTTTTTCCTAAATGTTGCCCATAGCTACTAACAAGTACCACACACAGGAGTAGGAACTATTATGTCAAACCTTTTCCACGCTCAAGTGAAAGATTTGTTTAAAACAAGCGAAAAGACTGTTTAAAGCAATCAGTCTCAGCCTGTTTGCAGCTGGCAGATCCTCCTGTGTACATGAGATTACTGATTCCTTTAAATATGGTGAACGCTGAAGAACAATATTTTGGGTTTTTATTCCGTGCGCCTAAATATAAAGATGCAAAACTAGCCAGTAGTACTTAACCTTGCACGGTGGAAATATCGTGGTTACTTCTCCCTAACACTGTTTCATATGTAGCTCTGTGTCAGCTGTGTAGTGTTTGGTAATTATATCTAGAAGCTCCAAAAATTCTGTATAACCTGCATTCCGATTTATGAAACAGAAAGAATTATTTTACCTTATAATTACAGTGATACCAGTAAAGTTTCACGTAAACCTGCAGATTATGTTTTCTCATCAGAAAGACCTACCAAAGTGACGGCGTTTCCAACAGGAAATCAAAGATTTTCACCCAATAACACCTGCATGAAACTCGTAAGTGTTCTGTCATTGTATTGTGAGAGCCCCTACATAATCTCTACATAATTTAGTATTTCTGTTTTAATTAAAAGGTCAACAGACTTCATGGAATTCAGGAATATTTACTTGATATTCATACTCTAAACCCTCTGTCAAAACTTTATTAAAATAGTGTATAGAGAGGTTGCTAGTGCATTATTATGTAAACTTCATAATCTAATCTAAATGTCAAACCCCAACACGAATATCTTGGTTTGTTTTTTTCCTTTTCATATGTCATGAAATAGGCTTTAAAAAACCCCATTCAGACCTACTGGGAGAAGTGTTCTGTAGAGGAATATTTTGTTTTCGTAGGGTTTTGTGGTTGTTCTCCCTGTTTTCTTCTGTAATTAGTGCCCTTTAATTGCTTTGTGTATAAAGTGAATAAAACAAGTCTCAAATACCATTTTTGTGGTCATGACAGAATTATGATTCTTCTTTACCATTTTTTCTAGAAAATTCAGCTGTAGCAGAATCATTAATTTTTGAAATACAGTTGTCAATTTCACCCTTTGTCTAAGGCAGTGCACCACAAGGGGTTGGGTCCCGAGCTATCAAATCAATTGCCCAGAATGTCTCACAGCTTGAGAAACAATTGATAAAACACACGAAGACCTTTTAACAAGGAGAGGCCGGGCATTATCTGGTATAATCCACATGAATGATGATGAATGTCCCCGTAGCCGACCATCCTCCCTGACTTGGTGACAAAACTGTTGACAAGCAAACACCACGGTGGACGGTTGTACTCATAGGTACTAGGATCCAAAAGCTGAACTTCAAAGAAGGAACCAAGAATGTATTTGACCCGTGGACCATATCCATCAGCTTGGGATGCATTTGACCTGCAATCAAAGAAAACTGAATCCTTGCTGTAGCTCTCTGGTATGTTTTCTTCTTGCTTTGTTGTTAGTAAAGGAAAAGAATAATATGCCACATTTGAGCCGTGACACATGAAGCATGCAAGATGTTCAGTATAGTCCTCATCAGTGTTTACACATGTGTTTGCCTTCTTGTTTATTGCGTTGTGCAGTTGTTAAAAGGTTTGTCCCTTTTAATATCATTCAGCTACTTTAAAAGTTTTATCTTCAAGAATGGATGAAATTATACAATTTTTTTCCACTTTTCTGTCATTTCCCTTTTCTCTGTGACTTCTCAAAACCAACTGTCAGAGTTCAGATGACTAATATCTAATTCCCTTGGCCCTTTGAGATTCATTTAATTCAAATTCACTAATTTGTAGAAATTACCTTTTCCCATATCTGCCCATATCTTTCTTCTTACTCTCCTTTTTTTCTTACATTAGTAGTTCTTTGCCATAAATGTTAATGTACCTGTTCTGTGAATCTTTCATCAGCTTCACAGTATATATAATAGCTTATGGTAATTTTTGCAGGACTGGAGAATTTGGTAGTGGCCTTATTTCATCTTGATTCTCTGCATTTTACTTTCTCATGTGAGCAGTTGTGACTATTGTGCTGTTTGTTTTGTGTTTTGAAGTACTGTTCTCTTTTCCAGCGAACCCACGACTATTTTGCAATAAAATATTCAAAGCTTATCACACTGGTTTTATACATTTTGTGCTTGTGAGCTAGTTATCAGTTGCATTCCTAAATGTTTACTCTAAAGTGTGATTCCAACACAAACTGAAAGAAGAAAAAATATGGGAATTAATAAAAAGCCTCGGTGTTAATAAAATAAACATAGAAATCATCCGACTTAAATACCACTGTTTTGCTGTTGGGGGAGATGCACACAGAGTGACTTCACCTGGTTTTTGGCAGAAACGACGTACAGTGGCAGCCCTGCCTGGCTGAAGAGGGGTCACCTGGGAAAGGCCAGAGGGAAGCCTGGCCATTTCAAGCAGACCCTGAGCATCGAACCAATCTATTTTGTGCCTCTCAGGTTGGCTGACCAGTCAGGAGGACACAACCGTGCGTGTGTGCCCTTTATTTTAAAATACGTGATAGCCAAATAAGCAGGGCTTGACTGCAGAAGAGCATGGTGATCCTCGCGTAGCCTGGCCACCGCCCCTGGAAGGACAAGATGCTTAATTCAACTCCCCGCAGCTGTGCGTTGGAGGGCGAATCCTGCAGACATCCAGAACAGATCCTTCACTCTTTATCTTGCCCCGCCGCTTATCTCATGGAGCAGATAGCCCTAAGTAGCTTGCCAAGGGGTGGCTGTAAGAAACAGCCATTTCTGATATCCCAAACGTCCAATAACACCATTCCACAGATTGCTTTTATCTCCCGTTCAGCGCACCACTTTGTTTGTTACAATCTCAGCAATTTGTGTATTACCCAGTCCCTTTGGAGGAGCATGTGAAATATTTATGAATGTCAAGAAAAATTCAGGAGATATATTTTGCAAGTACCACAATATGATCTGTACAGTGGAAACTTACCTTTTTCATTAGAGTTGTGCAAAATACTGCGCTTTAAATGAAACCAGCGGTGGGGAAATTTCCATTTCTGCTGTCAGAACCTACACAGAAATATGTTATTTATGCCTCGGAGACTGTAATTTTATCAATGCCACAAAATTTTACTGAAATATATATTTTTTCAGGTATTTTTTTTAAGTGAGGTTGATTGTTCTGCAGGTGAAAAGCATCAGACAGGAAATAAGACTGGAAGCAGAAGAAACTGAATTCCTCTCCATATAAACCTTTTGTGGCACCAGCCGGAGCCAGGCAAGTCTCTTTAAGCTACTCTGTCAAATTACCCTGTTACTGAAGGGACGTGTTGCGGGGTGAGGTGAATACTGTAGATTTATTTATACTTGCAGGTTAAGAACGCCTGGGACCAGTCCCTGGCACTGAAGCCAACAAGCAAGGGAAAATCCATATCTGTACTGTTAAACTCTCCGAGACTCCAAAACAGGTAGACGGCATTAAAATTTCCTCCTGGAAATTTTCTTCGCCCATGCTAACTTCGCAGCTGTAGCTAGTTATAGTTTGGGAGATGAAAGCCGTGACGCTGCTTTAGTAGCACAAATGCTTGAGGTTCAGTGCCCAGGAGCATTTCCTGACGTTGTCTGTTTTACAGAGATGAGGATGCTCTGCAAGACTAGAGCGTAGAGGCCAAATCATGCAGCAGCAGCAGGAGCTGGGGTGTTGCTTGCTGTGAAGGATGAGGTGGATGTAAATTGTTCTCCCTCTTCCTAGTGCAGGCAGGTCCGCCCATGAAAAATGCAATAAAAACCTTTTTGTGAACTGTGATTACAAACTGAAGTAAAGTGGTTGAATAATGCTTGTTGTACTCTATTTTTCTTTTTTAAATTTGAGATTTTTTGTCCCTTGCAAAGTGAAATTATTGCATTTTGAGGGTTATGGTTTTTCAAGGATTTTTAGATGTTAGAAAAAAAATAAAACCCAGTTATATCATGTAAAAGAATATGTTTTATTCCCCATTGCATATTTTTTCATGATAGATATTCATGTAATCTGGGACAAAACACACAACCAATACGTATTGAGAACTACTCTGCATACAAAATTGCCTCAAGATGACTCACCCACAGACTAAAACTACTACGTGGAAAATATGACAGCAGGTACCCTATAGTGGTTAAGGAGATCCAGGCTGCTTCTGCTGGACTGAAACACCAACTTTTGTTTAACCTATAGCCCAGAAGAGAAAATGTTCTTCTGCAACTCCACAAAGCTAAAAAATATTTTTACGTTACTTTGTTTGCCAATCTAAACTCACCACATGCAGCTAGGACAGGAAATACAATTAAAAGAACATTTTTGAAAGAACTTCTGTTCCATTACCTCTCTGTTGGAAACACGAATTTCCCCTACAGATTTCTGTTCTGTGTAATGTCTCGTTCTGGCAAAGTGCTTGTAAGTTCATACGCACCTGTTTTTTTCTGTACTTTATTATGACTATCTTTCTACTTTAGTATTCGGTTGTTTTACATACCCAAGCCAGGAAGAAATAAGAAGTTCAAATATGTACTTAACATCCTCAGAGCACAGGTTGATTTGACCTGACCTCTAAAATGGATGTAGAAAGCTGTTCCTATCAGCACCAAGGGAAGTCTTAACGGATTTAGAAATTGGTATCAGATGTGTGGGTGGGATGCAGCCCCTCTGAAGATAGCAGTTCGTCTCCAGCAAAGAAAAATATTAACATCAAAAGATTAGCAAATCCATCTTTGATCCCTAATTAAATTGCTTCCATCTGCCAGTCACCGGTGGATGCACGGAGATGCTGTAACCACTGATGCTCCACCTATTCGTGTTTGCGGTGGGAGGTGCGGCATGTGCACGGTGTCCTTGGGCAGGAGACCTCCTGCCCCTCGCTCGCATGCCCCATCCACACAGCAGCGGCCTCTCTTTTGCGGAGACCCTGTCTGCAAGGGCCCAGGTATTGCTTCGTTTAGATTAATTGGCACCTGATAACTTCAGACTAGAGAACACCTGCTGTCTGGTATGAATTCAATTGGTTTGATTGCTAGTGCCATATATCCACCTTGCATCCAGATAATCAAGTGTACTGAAGCCATATCCCCACTCCAGTAAGAATAAGGAGGAAAGGGCTAAATAGCCTCTGAAACAGCAAGCAGGACGTCAAAGTTAAAATATACTTGGCTTTGCACTGAGTTTAGTTGCCATACACCCTACGAAGAGCAGTTGCCTGGTCAATCCACCTGTATTTGCTGTCTGCCTGTCCAGCGACGGCTTCACTCCAGGCTGGCCATCTCTTGCCCAACACAGATGTCGTAAGGAAAACAGTAGAACCGATATTAACGTGTGGTGACAGAATGATTTTATATGAAGGAAAGCATTCCTGGTTTTGTTGCCCATGAACAACTTATTTCAATAATGTTCAACATTGTCCTCTAGAGAAATATCTTTTGCTGTAATATTATCCCTATTCCATCTCTTCAAGACATTTTTGTTTAATGTTTATGTACAGTAAATAAATATATATTTTTTCAAGCTGAGACAGACCTTGAAACATAATGTATCTTTTTATAGCATTATTCACCCACTCAGAAGAAAACAATTCACGACCATGGAGTTTAAAATACATCATAAAATTCACGCTTCTTGCTAAACCAATTTAACTCAACACATCCCCTGCATTAATAACTGTAACACATGGGAGTAGATCTGAAAGAATTTAAGGCTGAACAGTCAAAAAATGTGTGCACTTAACCCTGAGGTATCAGAGATCAGACAAAATCCATAACGGGTCTAGGAAGTAGATTTCGTTAGCCAGTTGGTGATAGGAAGACTCAGGGCTGCTGTCAAAAGAAGGAATATACTGACTGCAGGACCTCATGTCAGTACCATGGCAAAGTTGTCTACCTCTCACTAAGAGATGGAGCAGCACACCAGTTTCCTCAACGAAGAGTTGGCTAACTTTGTGCGTAATCTGTACCAAAAGACACCTTTTCATGAAGTCACAGAAGGCCGAATTGGAAGCCTCTCCTTGCTCCTCTTCAACTCCACATGGTTACAGATGTCCAACTGCGGTGGATGGGGTTGCATTTGTCCAGTACCTGCCCGGAGGAATACCTCCACCAAAGTGCTCCTGGGCTGAAGTGGAAAGTAGACTCCTGATCCCAAGGTGTTTCCTGAAGAGGTGTCGTGAGCAGAGACACACCAGCACAGGTTTGTAAAGGTAACTAGGCTTATAACTCCTGCTTTTCAGAAGGGCTACACATTCCAGTAGCCGGTTGCTTGTAACTGCCTTTATCTACCAGACAATTTGAACAAGGTTTTAATCTATCCAAACCCTGAAATCAGTGACAGAGTATCTCAATGTCTACACCACATAAAAATGCTGAGAACAAATTCCTTCCTCACGTAATGAAGAAAATGCACGCAATCAAAAGAAGAAACAACTTCCAATGCTTGTCAAGCTGTCTCTGTACAGGTCCCAGTTCTGAAAATATTGGCTTGTAGGAAGGAACCTTAGTCCCTTAATGAGCTGTTTATCCCCGGTGGAGCCGGCGAGGTAGGAAACGTTTTCTGAAGGACCAGTGCTCCACAAGCACATAGCTGTGAAGGGGCAGCAATAAGCTGTGACTGTAACGATGAATTCACACTTTCTAGGGGTTTTATTGGGGTGTAACACACAAACTTTGTCCTGGTCTTGTTTGCAGAACCTCTCTGGAACCAGCATTTTTTTGCGATTATGAATTATTTGGAAAACATGCTCTTTTTGCTTTTTTTTTCCCCGTTTTTGTTTTTTTTTGTTTCTGATCCAGAATTTTTCTGTATTCTGCCTGAGGCTAAAAGCAGGACATGGAGCTCCAGTATGAGAGATCCTGTGGCTATAAGTATTGTTTCTGACTTTGCCTCTGATAGTGGAAAAAAAACCAATTGGCATCAATCCTTCCCTCTAAGGCTAAACACTAGTAGTAGTTCACTTTTGTTGTCCGTATCTACAAGCGATTTAAGACTGTTTCACGCACGATGTGCTTAAACACCATCACAAATTACAGTATAGATGTGCTGAGACGTATTTATATTTTTATTCATTTCCCCCCTTTTTTTACCTATTATGAATGCCACTTGATTTTCAAGAAGAAAATAAGAATCCTGCCAAACCTCCAGGTAATCTTTAATGCTCACATCATATGCAGTCACGTTAATCATAAATATCACATTGCTAACAGCTACGCATCAGTTACCTGATGCATGTACAGCTAAATGAAAAAAACAACCAAACATTGAACAAGAAGTGCATGTACTCTATCATATGTCTCAGTGGTGAGGTCATTTATTGGAATTTCTTCTCAGGCCAGATTTTAGCATGAATAAAATAACATTCTTTCCTCTTGTATATTTAGATCAGAATACATGTATTTTTACTAAGAAAGAGTTCAGTGGGCAGGTAATTAACCTCTAAGTGGGTTTGATTCATGACCATTATTTAAGAAGAGGCCATCCTTTCCATGCACAGATATAAACACAATTTAAGAAAAAAGTCTAGAGAACAGATTATTTGTCTGCAAAAGAATTATTGTGGCTTTTTTAAAGACAGGTTGTGTTTCATAGGCACAGGCCTGATCAGGGAGCAAAAGGAACCAGCTCAGTGGGACCATGGGAGGTTTCTCAATACTGGTGAAGAGAAATGACAGCAATCAAGTCATCTCTGGTACCACCTGCGTGTGGACATAGAGAGAAACAGGATATCAGAGTGGGGTGATTCCTTTCAAAGGGCTTTACCTCCCTGAGCATGCAGCCAAAGACTGAGTCTTTATTCTGGGAGACAGGGGGAGAAGAAGTTTAAAGTCATAGTCTACAATAAAGAGCATCAGTAATGTATTTACAAAAGCCAAGATAAACACCACGTAGGGAAAACCATCGTCATAAAACTTGCAAGAATTATAGCTTTAAATGGATTATCATTTGAAAAAGATTGGAGGCAAAGGAAACAAAAGTTTTGCGTCCAAGAAGTAGTATGTTGACGTGGTCATGAAGAAGACGAAGACATGGGATTTTTTACTCGGATTTTTTTTTCAACTTTAAAAAAAAAAAAAAGAAAAAGAAAAAAAAAGAAAAAGAAAAAGTTTTTTTTAAGATGAACAAATAGGAGAGAGAATTTCAGAAAAAAAGAGGACTGTGAATTGCTGACAAGTTCAAACATGAGTGCTGGGAATCCAGCACTGGGCTTTGTGGGCTTTGGTGTGATCTTTGACCCACTTGCACTTAACCTGCATCTATGGGTCAGATTATTAAAGAGCTTTCTAGATAAAGTTCATTAGGTTAGGCATCTAAATACTCAAACATTTTAATATGTGGAATATTGGCACTGAGTGCTTTGAATTGCAAAAATTTCCATCCCTTTCTGACAAGGAATCAAACTTAAAACATTTTATCCAGGTAGGTAATTATATGCAGGGGTTTTATCGTATTTATTTTAATGCTGTATTCAGTTTAGAGGCATCTTGGTGGCATATGGTTACTTATAAAACTCATATTAAGCAAGGAGCTGAAATAACCTGAACACTGTAATACAGAGTCCTTGTGCACTGAAGTCAAAAGCGGGTCAGATTTTGCTCTCCGTTAAATTTGACCTTGGATACCGTTTATAAATATGAAATATCCTTTTCTAAATCAGTAACGTGCAACCTATTTTTCAGTTTTATTTTTTCTATTGTGCTACTGCATAGGAAAAATTTCCTTGGTTTAGATATAAGTCTAGGGCTTCAGTCAACTGAAATTGAAATTTTTGCCTAAAAAAATTTTTGCCCTTCTATTGAAGGGTCCACCTTCAATTACAATTTCTATCTCTCTGATGGAATAAAGATAAACCACATTTAGGGAATTACCACGTGTGTGTTTTTCCTGTCTGTATCCCAAGACAGGTATTCTTGGGTATTCCACAGGGTATTCTGCAGCTGAGTGGGATGCATTTAAGGTCGAAAGAAAGCTGGAGAAGAAATGTGCCGTCTGTGTAGTGTTCTCCAGGTAGCTGCACAAAAACGGACATGTTAGCAACGGGGAGACAGCTGCGGCAAATGAAATTTCCAGTTCTACTGCTGTGAAAGGCATCTGGCTGAGATGAGGACCCCAAATCAGAAAATAGGCATATTTGCTGTTTACAGACCTGGGCACTGACTTTTCATGTCCTTCTGCTGCATGACGTAGTGAAGTAAATCCTTGTCCGTACAGTGAGGGTAGAAATGGGGGAAGGAATTTCATGCTCGGGCTTGAATGTTGTGAGAGGGGCTTCCAAAATAGTTCCACATTATATCGCAACTCTGTTTGAAATGGTCCTCACTCGGAGAAAAGGTGCTGCAGCTTACTCATATAGCTACATAACTCAAAGGTATTTGGTACTTTCTGTTTACTGAAAAAAAAGATTTTTTTTTTTTAAATGACTAGTATTCCTCAAACAGCTATGTTCTTCCCTCTCCTCTGCTAAGGAAACTAAAGGAATCATTATCCTTGATACTGCAGACTATTAAAATGCTTAATTCCCAGAAAATTTGAGGAATTAGTTAATGTACTTGATGCTAATTTTGCTCACTATCTTCAAATATCGTCGTGTCTACAATACACTCCATTTAAAATGTTAAATTAACTTCATACATGTTCTTTTAACTGATTAGTTGTGCCGTTTTTAAAACTCCAATTACAGCAGCCGATCAGGGCAGAAGGGAACTTCTGGAGCCCACCCTGCAGAATACAACTTTTTATTCCGAGATATTCCAGGATGAGCTTTGCAATGGGAACATCACAAACAGTGTAGGTGATGCGGTGAACCAGAGTACCTGATTTTTATGTGCTCCAGCTGGACCTCCCTTTTTAAGCAAAATATCTCCTTCCCCCCACCCCCCGTCACTTGGACCTCTCCACTTTGCTTGGGCAAACCTTTGAAGTTCAAAGTCTGTCACGTTCTATGTGTCAGACATATGACAGGTGGGAGAGGAGGGGGATTGAACTTCAAAGACCAGTCCAGGGAAAGACTGGCTGGGGCAGAACAACAGATATCCAGAAAAAGACAGCTTATTCTCCCCAAGGGAGACAGGAAACTTTTCCAAGGGAGCACTCTCTTTCAGCTCTTTTTAATCCACGGGCAGAAAAATCATATCTAAAGAAATATCAGTGAAAACAAAGGTTCAGACAACAATTTATGGTAAGTGGTACTGTTTAAACTGTAATTTGGAAAGCCTTACCAAATGTTTCAGATTCTGTAGCTCTTATGCATATGCAACTCACCAGAAAAGAAAAGAAAAATTAGATTAAAAACTGTAAGAACAGATCTTGTTAACTAAGAAATTAAATCTTTGCATCTTTTATTGGAAATCAGGGCACACACTATTAATCTTACTTGAAGAACATGAACTTCAAAGTACTGTATGAAATGTGGTGCTTACAGAGCAACAAATAAATGAAGAGTGCGTATGAACTCACAAACAGAACTAGACAGGTTCCACTTCTACTGATACACTTGATTTTTGTCTCTTTGTGAGCAAATCGGTTCAGCTGTGGTAGACTGCAAAACTATTTGAGATTGCCAAACTTGTTTTATGTATTTGTTCCACATGCCAAGAAGTGAGAAGCTGGTGAGCATGTTCTTCCTCTAAACTCTCATTTTTCCACAAAACACTCTAACTAATAAGCCTATAATGAGCTTCTGAAGCCTATCTGAAGCTGATATCTACCTGTATCGCTTTAATGGGAGAGGTATGGTTTCTGTGTCAATGCAGAGAAGAACCTGACAAGATCATGAACACTGAATCTCGCTTATCTTTAAGAATTAATATGCCTTCTCAATTCTTTTTATGAACAATTTCACACTTCTTTATATTAAGATAAATGTCGTATCAGATACACTGGACTGCAGGAGCTGACAACTGAACTTTGCGTATCTGAACAGCCTGATCTGGATTCTCCACTTGTGTCCTTTTGCAAAGCCACTATGCAATGACACTAGTGCTGATTTCGGCTGTTGTGAAAAGCTGAAAGTTGTTGTGCTTTTCTCAAATTCATTTAGCTTCCACCTCATTCATCTTCTTTTTTCAACCTACCACTGAGAAATAAGGCCCAAGTCAACAGCTCATCTGACATTGGTGGTATGACATTTCATCTGTGGTTCCTACACCTGCTCAGTCTCCATTCACTTATGCTGTTGCCATACTCTGACTTACGTTTGTTTAGCTCATGAGGACTGTCAGAGCCACAGACTATGATTCAGCTCGGTAAGATTTGGCACGCATGGTGACCACAGCATCTGCAAAAGTGCAAATATATCAAAGACGCTAAAAATATTTCAATATTTTCATATAATTTGCCTTAGGTAGAGATTTGTTGACTTTCAAAGAGTAAGTCCTAAGAATGGCATATCAGTACAGAATTTGAAATCAAGACGATTAAATATATCCTGATTTCTAATTGCAACTGTGTGCAGGGAAATTGTGGCTGGACGGGACTTGGAGCAACCTGGTCTGGTGGGAGGTGTCCCTGCCTATGGCAGGGGGGCTGAAACTAGGTGGTCTTTAAGGTCCCTTCCAACCTAAATCATTCTATGATTCTGTGATAACATAGGGAGAGTTTGGTGAGATTCAGACCAAGCATTATGTCTAAGTTTGTATTGGGTCCCCAACATATCCTCCATCTTACCAATGTTATCAAATTATCTCCTTTCTTTTTGTTTTTTCCTTGTCTGGCTACATCAGTGCTGCTCTGAGAAACAGGCTCAAGACTGGCAATAAATGTAGTTTGCTTCACTTCCACCTACCTTTTGTCTTTCTGCCCACCTTGCAGTCTACCGAGTCCATTAACCAAGTGTATTAACCCAGCAGGTATGTTTGGATGTGCAGCGTCCTAAGTGCTTCAGAGGCTTCTCCGGCCATGCTTGAGGCAGTCTTTACAGTCTTGCAATCTGCGAGGTTAACGCATATCTTCAGAGTGGCATATAGCACAGATTGATCTGTGGGTCTATTCAGTGGGTGTCCAGCTTGGAAATACCAAGTTCCAGACCAGTTGCTTACATGTCTTCACTTCCAATACGCCGCTCAGCTGCCAATAGTGACTGACCAGTACTCCAGGCTCCTCTTATTATTTCAGTGAAATGCCCTCCATGGGCTACTGTTTCAAGACTAATTCGGAGACCTTATAGCATCCTTCCAGTCCCTAAAGGGGCTACAGGAAAGCTGGGGAGGGGCTGTTGGCAAGGGCATGTAGCGATAGGACGAGGGGCAATGGTTTTAAACTAGAGCAGGGCAGGTTTAGATGAGACATTAGGAAGAAGTTCTTTCCACTGAGGGTGGTGAGACACTGGCCCAGGTTGCCCGGAGAGGGGGTGGAGGCCCCATCCCTGGAGACATCCAAGGCCAGGCTGGATGAGGCTCTGAGCGACCTGATCTAGTTGAAGATGTCCCTGCTCACTGCAGGGGGGTTGGACTGGATGGCCCTTAGAGGTCCCTTCCAACCCAACACATTCTATGATTGTACAATTAATTCTGTTGTACTTCTGGGTTTGTGCGTGTGTGTTTCCTCTATTAATGATCTTAGAGAGTGTGATAGCTTGATGCTTCTAGATCAAGGATCTCTCCTCCTGTTCAGATAGAAGTGTATTCAGTGCTGAAGTGCTGAAGTATTTCGATATTTTTTAAGTTTCAGGAGCTATTGCAACTTTTGTGTACTACCACAAAGCTGCTGAGCCAGCTTTGCGTATAATTGCAAAAAAAAAAAAAGACAGAATCTGTAACAGAAGTTTTCAGCCCTGACACCCACCAGCTTTATTCTAGTACACTGAAACACATGTGTTCAGGATTGCAAGAGAACAAGGTTCTGAAAAGCAAATCCAGAGTATTTCATTGTAGTAGTAGGGAAAAACTATTCTTTTTTTTTTCTTCTTTTTTTTTTTTATTTGTAGAAACATGTAATGAGTCAACTTTGTTTTGGAGGCATTTGTTTCTGCAACAATTCAACAGTTGTGAATTTTCCGTGGGTAGAAGTAACTGGTTCTAAATATAAACCCACAACAAGTATTCTTGTCTTACTGAAATTATTATAGCTTTGTTCTTACTGTTGTTACCAGCCTTGATTCCTAATTTCTTTAACAATTAGAAGTAATGAAAATATGCACACTCATTTAAGGTAAGAACTTAATGAAAATGACAAAACTCAGTCCTGTGGTACACCTAGAGTCTAAGTAAGACTGCAAGTTCTGCTTATTTCATTTTTTCTCTGTCAAAACTGAATATTGAGAAATCAGCTGCCTTTTTTAGCAGTTTTCATCATGCTGTGATTAAAATTTTGTGTGTGCATCTGAAATCTTCATCTCTGCTTGGTGTAGTGCAGTAAAGAAGCTATTGAAAATACATGTTCAAACT
This sequence comes from Sterna hirundo, assembly GCA_009819605.1. Lineage (NCBI taxonomy): Eukaryota > Metazoa > Chordata > Aves > Charadriiformes > Laridae > Sterna > Sterna hirundo. The sequence goes on from CM020462.1 coordinate 4,052,492, forward strand.
CAAGACCCTAATATTATTTTTTAACAAAATAAGTTCGAATAACTATTTTTCAGTTGATCAGTAGCAGTAACAGCAACAGAAGAAGGAGAAATGCAAGCAGAGGTGCTGATTCTTTGTCAAGGTATTTGGATTTGCCTAAGTAAGTGTGCAGTGTGTATTTGCTTTGAGATTACTTGGGAAACAGCTAAAAAACACCACCAAATCTGTACACTATGGTTGCTAGAAAATTATATATTAATTAAAGAGATTTTCCATTTGAGATCAGCAGAATCTAAACCCAAAATACCATTGCAGTGGATGGCACTCAGGCTTACCAGTTAGTAAGTTTGAGGGATTTATTGAAACAGCTGGCAAATCAGCAGGAAAACGCTGATTTTGAAAAACTATTATTTTTCCAGAGAATCAGACCTATTTAGCTGCACTGTTAGAGATGAAGACAAAAACTGCATTAAAATATCATTGAGGGTGAGGCAGAAATTGAGCAAATCAACAGTTCTGATTTAAATCTGGCTGCATCCAGAGAGGTACCTTCCAATGAATCCTTCCAATTTCCTTCCAGTGGACGTGTGGTCCATTACTGGAGGACAGGACCCTCACCCTTTATAAACACCATGTAATGTATTCATTTTAATTACTCTGGTGCAGTTCATTCAGAAAAATACATCTCCAATCATTCCAGTATAAGTAGCTTAGAAATATGTTTATATTTAGTTGACAGATTTAGCTCCCAGTAACAAGAGATTTTTAAAAATTTTGTTGCACATCCCTTTTCTAATGTTCCTAAGCCATAATGGAGAGCAGGTAAAGTTTAGAATTAACTTAAGTATTTTTGTACTTTTAAGGACAAACATAATTTAGGTGAGTTTCACCAAATCTGGCAGTTGTGTGGAACTTTGAGGCCATATTGGAGAAATGGGTTATTTTCATGTTATACTCTGATCCTGTTGTGTTTTTCTTATTCTGGCTATCAATAATATGCCACAGAAATCAGAAACATCAATGGATCCTTTTGTTCTTTTTTTTTACTTCCTAATCAAACTTAGTGAACAGCTCAAAGACCCGCACCTGCAAGCTAGGAATTCAATATGTTGGAACTGACTATTATTTAAAATACATTGTATCCTAACTTCTTAAAAGAACTATAATTTCACCTCCACAACCCAAGATGCATTAAGGATCATGATTTGTTTTCTCATCTCAACAGAGAAATTTTTTAAATAATTTATTCATCAGCATGATCTCAAAACTCGAAACAGTACCTGAACTTCTGGTCTTTTATGTCAGAGAAGATACTACTACTTTTACTATCATTGCCATCCTATAAAGTTGTTATATTTCAATAGGGTATCTAAAGATACCCTATTGAAAATAGTCACCAAATGTAAAGTATTTCTCTGTATAGTGAGTGCAGAGACCCACAGATAGATCTACAAAATGATTCGGCAACTCAAGTCAAGTTGGAATGAGTTTCTAAAGTTACAGAGCAAAATTTTTCACCCCACTGCCAGAACTTATAGATGCTTTAAATCCACAGGTATCTAAAACTTAAGCCAGAATTCTTCTCACGTCTAAATTTATTCTTGTCTTCTGCATGCAGAAGGTTTGAGTTTAGTAGGCAGAGCTGAGGTGGTGAGCTGATACCTACTAAGACTGCTTGTAGACTCAAGGAAACGTAAGGCTGGAAGGCACCTCAAGAGGTAACTCAGGATACATGGGTCAGGGTAAGCAAGGCATTTCTTCTCTTTCTTCTGATAGGGGGGGGTCTTTTGTATGTCTGGACATGCTCAGCATACAGGCAGCAGACTGGCATTCCCAAAGCCATATATTAGTAGTCTGTCTTACTTTCTTCTGGGAAGCCACATTTAACAACAGCTTCTGCCTGAGTAGATTGAAATGAACATTTCTGGGGACCTTCTTCGCCAACAAAATGGAGCTTATTCTGGTGAGAGCAGAGTCAGTCCACTCTGCCAAAGCTCCTTTCCTTTGCAGATGGGCATTAGAGATTCACTGAGACTGAGGGTGAGCACGTTGCACTCTAAGCTTCATGGCTGGTCACTCTACAAAGTGGAAAGGACCTGCTAACATTTGCACTGTTCTATTAAAGATGAGTGCATGGTACCACCTCTAAAAAACATGAAGACATGTTTTCTTCTTCAGCTTTTGATGTCAGAACCTTATTTTCCTACAGCAGGAGGGAACACAAAGGAAGATGGGGGAACAAATCAAAGGAGAAAGGTGAAAGCATCGGTTGAGGTCATTTCTTACGTGTGCATGACTGTGTGCGTGCAGATGCATGTATAACATAAATGTCACAACAGCTTTTTTGATATGAGTACAGCCTGCCCAGTTTCAAGAGGGAGGGTATCCGTTTCCCTCCTTCTTCTAAGCATAGCCTGCTTCGCAGATTAATTCAGACACAAGTCCTGTGCTCTTCTCGGCATGCGGTCCGTGATGATTATTGCTCCTGGCACATGAGAGGCAAAGGGAGAAGGACTCATTGCCGCTTTTTCCTTCCCAAAATGTTGTGCGTGTGCTTGTCACAAGTGGCTGAGTGAGGTTACTGCCTTTTGGGTTGTCATAATGACTTCTTGAAATGTTTTAAAATTCATTTTGCATGTATTGCAAAAAAAAATAATAATGAACTCATGTTATGCATTGGAAAGGAAGCAATAAATAGAACACGGATCGTAATTAATAGCAAATTGTTAATCAAAGTAGTGGATTTTGGAAAAGACTATACCCATTTTCTTATAATCATGTAGCTAGCTAGCCCCCCATAACTTTGATTGTACATTTGACGGTACACCATAATGACATGCAGGGGGCCTTTTTCAACACACATTGAAATCTTGTTGCCATTTAAAACCAAATCCCCATAGAGTTCATTTGAAATTGTTTTACTTTGATAATGGCTTTATTAATGTGGTCTCAGTGGACTCGAAATGAGATTGTTTGACCATTGTAATGTGGTTTTCATAGGCTTGCAGTAAAATAATTTACTCTTGTAATGTGGTTTCCATTAGCTTGCACTAAAATCATTTCCCTCTGGTAATGGGATTCTCATGGATATTCACTTCAACTGTTTTGCCCTCAAAATGGTACAATGGGCAGCCTTGTGGTAAAGGACTCAAAGTATAGTGGCACAGCGAGGCTGTTGCTAAACCTGCTGTGTCAGACAGAGTCTCCAATACAAAGATAATACTCAGCACCACTTTTTACCTAGGTTCAGCTGCATTTTTCTTAACTGCCTTGCTGTTTCCCCGTTCTTTTTCAGTTCATCTTAATCAGGACAGTTCTGACTTCATAAATCCCCATCTAAATATTTTTCATGTTTCAGTTGCTCCTGGTTCTCAAGGAAGAGGTACAAGGGACTTAGTCACAGCTAATTTTCCAGCAGAGGTGATTTCCAGGTCAATTGTTTGACACTCTAAGGCAATACAGGGGAGTTCTGGGCTGTTTGCAAACGGAACAAAATTATCATTGCTCTACAGGGTCATTTTCTGCTCATAGATGACAGTAGAGAATAGCTGGGTTCTTTGTTATTCACAAGGTACCCTACGTTCTAAGATCCATAGGAGGGCAATAGAAATGGGATATACCGTTTCTATACCAGTCAGGCATTCTCTGACTATGGGAAAATTCACACTGGATATTTCAGACAGATACGCATTGATTTTACACCTTTCAGATATATACAGAGAATTCAAGTACTTGTTTTTCCCTTCCCTCACTCCCAGATACTTTTAGTACCTGTCTCACAGTCACTAAAATAAATATCTTTCAGTAGCATTTTGGGAGGATTTATCTTGTGAAAGTTCATTTCCTGCTCTGAGGACTGACTCTGTTTCTATCAAAATTAGAAGCCAAGTGAAATTATTCCCACCAATGCCAGAAAACATTCAGGAGATTATGATACTGTTCCACCCTCCACAGGAGGGTTAAGGACTGTCAATCTGGCACATTTAGTGAGTAACAAATTCAAACACCAGTTAATAAAAAAAAAGCAGTGTAAGGTTTCACAGTGATCTAAGCTTTTCAGAATAAGGCCAGCACAATTTAACTTTTAATTAAAGGTGGATTCAGCAGGATGTCTAGAATGCCAGTGATACTGGGAACTGTTGTTCCATTCCTGAATATCGTAGTTTGTGGTCCGGTAGGATCCAAAACCAGACGGAAGAAAGTTGCATATTCAACCGGATCATCGTATTTGCATGACTTGTGTTCATAAGTGAGAAATAAAATTCTGAGTCCTGAAACGATTATTAGAGATTGTATTATTATAAGCAAGATATTGTCATATGTTTAAAGAAAAGGTTTGCAAATACAATGAACTTGTTGCAGAGGTTTTCTACAGGACTGCACTTCTATTACTGATTTGATCCAAATAAGCATAGAGTTCTTGTGTAACTAGAAAAAGCTGATTCATTTATTTCTTTTTATATGCATAAATCCTACGCTGGGGAACAGAGAAAAGGCTGAGTTTAGAAGCTGATGGTCTGAGGAGGGAAATCTTCTTTGCTGTTAAGAAGATTTCTGTAAATCTCCGTAAGCAAATGGAGTATGGTGTCTAGATGTCTGAACTACTGATGGGACTTTTTACGATTGTAATGTAAATGATACTGGGCTTGTTTTTGATTGCAGTTAGAGTATTTCCTTGTTGGTGGAAAGATGAAAAGGAGTAGGCAGGGTCTTCTTGGAATTAAACGCAGAGAGAACTTCAGTTTTGACAAATGTGAATTTCAATACTGGTTACGGCATTAAGTTAATGAGTTATTTAAATGGATGTTTCGCTAATGACTCAATCTCGCACTCATATCCAGTAGAGCATAATTTTGGGTGGGTAGATGAAAATAAGTTTCCTGCCCCTTTATGTTTATATGGGAAAACATTTCAGTGATGTTGCAGATCTGTCTAGAAGAAATTTAAGCGAGCTTCTTAAAGCCTCATTACCATTCACAATAAGTGAACAAGATAGTGGGAGGAGTCTTATGCTTATAGGGGGGTGATTTGTGTTGTTAACTATGATAAAGGATCCTCTTTCAAGATTCTGATAACGCAGAATATCCTGGATTGCTGAGGATATATAACAGCACAGCAGAGGAAGCTTGATGAACTGCCGAGGATAACTAAGGGCAGAGAGCTTAAATGGTAGAGATGATTGTCCAGCTTTTAAGGCCAGAGCACATTAAGTAAGTTAATGTGGCTATCTAAGGACACTGAGCATGCCCAGTAAGCAGCAATAGATTTTTAAGGACTCAGAGCATGCTTTTGTGCACAGCTCCTTATGCCACATAATCCCTAAAGATGCCATTTTATGCCATCTGGCTTTTGTTGTTATTCCCAGTCAGCACTTCTAGATTGTTGGATTTTTTTTCCACTGTGAAACATATTTCCCTTTCATTTCAGAGATTTTTTTTTATTATTTTGCTCAAAGCTTATCCTGCATACCAATAAATCAAACCATATTTCAAGCATTTTTTATTTTCGCCGTGTCCGTAGATCCAATTAACAACCATCGTTAGTCACCTCTTTCCTTTCACTTTCTTAAATGGTGACTTCTACAGGTGTCCGAGAACCAATGGCTCCAGAAAGAGCTGTGGATGCAGCACGCAGATGCTATGACAATGGAGTCCATAATTCTTCTCTTGCCATTTTACTTGGCATTTCTCAGTTTTATTTGCTCACCCTTTTCCATGTTCTGTGTGTGTGCCTTCCTAACCGCTGGAGCTCAGCAATGATGGTGATCTGGTCTGGAACGAAGGAAGCACTTGGCCTCGGCCACCTCTGTTGGGGCTGGTGGTCAGGATAACAAAAAATAGTGGATTTCTAGTTTGGAGCCTAAACAGGAGATGAGTGATGATCCCAGAGCCACAGAATTGCCAACAACTAGAACGAGATGAGGCAATTCATTTGCCCTTGATATTTGCCATTTGGATGAAATTTGGTTTGGAGGGAAGCTTTTCCTATATACTAGCAAAACCCGCAGTCCAAGCCTGGGGCCTCCAAATGCTGGAAGAAGACACAAATCAAAATGTGTCATGAGTGCTTGCCTACTCCTCTGTGCCACACAGGTATCCTATTTGTTGTCTTGGGGCTTGTCTGTTTAGACAAGAGGCAGGGGGCACAACCAGAGTCTTCCGGAGACCGTGCCTTTGGGTGCTGCTCATCATGCGACGCAATCGCTCATGAAAAGCATGACTGACACGTAAAGAATTATTAAGCATTATTAATTTACCTCATTTTCATGCTGAGTAGTTTTTTCCAGCCATGAACAAAAACCCCATACAAAATGTGAGAGCACAGGCGGATGTGAATGGGGTCTGTGCCACAAAGGGGACGAGCGGCAGGAATAGAGTTGATTTTTCCCTGCACTGGCACATATCGGGGGGGTGAACAGGGCACTCGATGCGAATATGGTGATGAGCTCCTCTGATTTATTTTTTTTTTATTATTATTTAATTGGAATCCGCTAATTGAGGCAAGGGATTGCTGTTGCCGGGTAAACTCGCAAAAGATATTTTATTTAAGCATAGATACGTAATGAGGGAGAAAGCCTCAGTCGCACTTTCACCCCCTGCCCCCGCTGGAGGGTGACACCGCAACCCTTTCTCCGCTGGTGAGAGGAACGTGGGAGCAGGGGACGTCCTGGTCATCACCTGCAGGGGCAGGAGCGGTAACCAGACCATGGGCACATTTGATGGCCAGCAGCTACTGAGGAGGAGAGCAGGCAGCGTCTGCTGGAGGAGGAAGGCTTTGGCTGATGGTTGTCAGAAACGCCCTTGCTGATACAAGCTCAACTTTGTATCTAAAGATGGTTGAGATGGCTATAAACTATCGCCAACCGCTTTCCTTTCATTTCCGTGCGTTCCTGTTAGATGCCATTTTTTTTGTCAACCAAATATAAAAGCTGATGCCTGGAGGAATTAGAATATTTTTTCCCCCTTAATAGATAACCCCACTAAGGATAACAGGTGTAGTAATATCCTCTGTTGGTTTATCGTGTTTCTTTTGGTGGGGAAGGTGGATGGGGTTTTTGGTAGTCTTCCAGAGTCAGAAATCAGGGATGGCGGAAGGATTTCCAGGACGCTGGAAAACGTTGGCTTGAGACGTTCCTCAGCATCCGCAGTCTGTGGGACAGTCTACAGGCAAACTCCGCCACAGCAGCAATTTCAAATGCACTCATTAGTCAATGCACAGAGCCGTGCCAGTCAAGGCCGAGTAACCCAGATTTTTGTATATTACCCACATGTAAAGAATGCAAAAGCAGATGATCTGCTGATCAGAAATTATTTCACAGAGAACAACTTTAATTATCTAATAAACTTCAGAAAGAAGCGAGTTTCTTGACAACATTTTTGCAAACAGAAACAGAAATTAGGCCTAGATTTCCAACTCTAGTGGGACTCCAAAACTAAGGTCCTATATCCATATTTAGGTACCTGCCTTAAAAAACTTCACTTTTCAACGCACTGTGCACCCAGTATCTCACTTTGATTTGCATTCCAGAAAATCAAGGTCAAAGCTAAGCCTGACTTTCTTTCATCTTCTGCAGATTATTTATTACAACAGATGCACTGTTGCCTCTTGAGGTGTTAGCCCTGCATAGGAAGAAGTTTCGTCATTTAAGATCTGTTTTCAGTCCTCTTAACATACATTTTTTTATATAGGTGTCTAGCTGATTGGCAATTGCGTGTCATTTACTTTTGAGGTTGACAATGCTGTATGGGGTAACGAGACGAGGGATGACCCCATTAAAAGATTTTGGGAGTGTCGCAACAAGAGCTGAAGAAGCCATTTGGATTTCTAAGTGCCGTTGACCTTTGGTGTGCAGGTGAGACCTTATTTACAGCTGTTGTACGTGTCCTGCCTGGGCTGACCGTGAGGCGCGTGTTGCAGAGGATGAAGTTCAGATGCATTCATTTGCGGTTTCTGCCTGGGAGGAGGGGAAAGGAACGAGAAGTTGTATGTAACGCTTCAAGGCTTAAGTTAATGTAAAATAAATCAAACCTGAGATGGTGTTTTAAAAGAGGAATCTGGCAGTCACAGAGAGGAGAAGGTGCTGGGCCTGGAAACATATTTGTCTTTTTTAAATGCTCACTTTCAAGCATGTCTGGTTTCTAGCCCAGTTTGTATCAGAAGGGATCAATTTTTTTTTCCCCGTTTCCCTGTTCTACTTTTGTGCTGGTATTGTCTGAATCCCAGAGTGAACAGCAATACATCATCCTGCTTCAACATCTGCTAGAGCCCCCTCTCTTTCTAATCTGCCCAGATCCCCAAAGCCTTTCCCACCTGCTATAGCACCAAATGCTCATTATAGCACACAGCTACGCCCTTCACTGTCCTTTCTCCCCGACTCTCAAGGTTAACATGGAACAATGACTATTATTAAACGGGGGCTTTAACAATATAAAGGCAGCCCAAGCTGGGGAAGGGGATGGGGAGTGGGGAGGGGGGAAAGGGAGCTGGGAGGAATTGGGTAACGTGCCAGCTTTGCTGGCAGCAAAGATCTGCGAGAAAGCTGTGGCCAATTTTCCAGTCGAAACATGACTCACTGAGCAGAGATGCACCCGAAATAAATAGCTTCCCTGTTCTGCGCCCAGCAGAAGCAGGAACCACACCCTCCTGTGGTTTTGTGTCAGGGTACTGCGGGTACCGCTCCGAGCTGCTTGGTGGAGCAGCGTGGATAAAAATGGCAATTTTGAAGGAGCTGGCGGCTCTGGGGGTTTTGTTTATTGCTTGGCAAACTGAAAATCGTAAGCAATTGGAAGACGTTTCTTTTTCCTCCTTTTTTTTTTTTTTTTTTTTTTTCCCCTTTTCTTTCCCCCCACCCCCCAACTTCAAGCCATCAACATGCTCCTTCTGCTTGCATCACCACGTCCATTGGCAGTGGAGAGCCTGGCGCAGGCACGTGTGGGTTGTGGGAGGAGAAGAGAGCGGGCAGCGAGGGAGAGGGACAGGCTCCCGCGCATTGCTCTGAACGGGGACGGATTACGGGGTGCAAGGTGTCGGCCGTGTTGGAGAACGGAGACCCATCCTGAACACTGCATTCCCTTGCTTCACCCATGTTCTGTCTTAAGATAACTGGAGTGACCTGACCCGTTGGGAGTCATGAGTGGTTTTGTTCTTTCATTGACATGACCTTAAAGAAATGAAGAAAAACCTTCTTTGGCGGTGTCTTTTGGCCCTTGCAGCCCAATGCATGGACAGGACTGCATCATGTCAGAAGGACTTCAGATACGATTTTGAGGTGACTGCACATTTCTACAGACATCCCCAAGGCATGATCCTGGCCCCCCGTTCATACCACGTCCCGCATTCTGCATTTCCATCTCCTAATAGATGAATGTAGCGGCCTCCCCTTATTGCCCAAATTGCACAGCACGGTGTGGCATGTGGAGCAGAGCGAGATTTTGGAACCAACACGTCCTGCACTGGGGACCTCGGTTGTGTCTGGGCATGTGCAGTGGCAGACAGAGGGACTTGGAAAGGATGGAGAGAAGAGAATGGCTCGTGTTAGTGTTAGCTGTTGCTGTCATATGTTAGGCATCCCTGTCAGATGGCAGCTTTCCTGCTGGTCTCTGGATGGATGGAAACATGCTGTGTTTCTTCTTTATGACTGTGCTTTTGAGGCCATGTCTCTTTTAACAACCCACTTAAGGTGCATACCTGTTAGATTTAAGCACTTCATTCATTCACTTAGTTGCTCATTCCACTGAACAGGAACGGTTTCTTAGAGAATGACTTAAAAATCCATTTTTAGCTGGACCTTACATAAACAAAGCTGCACTGCATATAAATACACAAAAAAAATCATACGTGAAGGGCATAAAATATATTAAATAAAGTGCAAATTTTTCAAAGAAATGTCAAAACCTCATGCTTTCTCTTTACCACACTCAAACTCATTAAAGGTGGGTTTATAGTTACCTGAAAACTGCATTTGAGCAGTGTTCTTCAGATGAAACTTAAAACAGGCTAGCTACATACTCTAGCTGGAGCCATACCCAGCCATTCAAGGGTCAGGTTTTAAATAAAAACTGCAAGAAAGAAACTAGAACAAGTGAGGATTTGGCCCAGACTGTAGAATTGAAATCTCACTTGAGCTTGGTTGTATTTCTGCTGATGCCAGCTGAGGTTAGGCTGTCAGTTTCACGGGAACAAGTTTAGGACTTCGGTATGAGCCAAAATATGACCGTGACTCAACTTCTCTTAAATGTTTGACCATGACAGGAGTCCCACTTAAATGTTCAACCACGATGGGAGTCCCACTTGTGGGATATCTCTGGGGACTTTTTCATTCATTTTTTGGGTGAATAAACTTATTTTGTGAAACATATGCTTCATCTTATTTTAGAACATGGACAGGATAAAGGACTCTCTCCCTTTCTGTATAAATATACACACACACATACACGAAGGTTAGCGCTTATGTCTGCCAATCAAAAAAGGAGGGAAAAAACCCCCAAAGTTCTATTAAAAAAACCCCACACAGATTGGTCTGATGACAGTTGTGGGTGGCTATGCTTCAAAGATCCCATAAACCTCCTTCAGCTGCATGAGGTTTTACTGCAGTTTGGTGTGGGTGAGGGGATGTTTCCATATGCACTTCCTTTCGGTTATTGTCTTCTGGTGACACTTCCTTTATTCTGCTGAGAAGACCACCATTTCCACTTTCCACCCACAGACCTGCTCCCTGGCCTGAGTAAGACCAGTGGACCACGGTCTGCCGCAACTCATCCCACTCCGCACCACCTGCTGAAGACTGGACCACCGCGACAGGCATGACTGCTCGCACAAAGGATGCTGAGCGTTGCTCAGAGACCATGACAGAAAAAGCTACCGGTACCTAAAAAACAAAAAATGTAAAACCTGTTTTCCATAAGAGGCAATGTGCGATGCTGAAATTGTAGGTGCACGTGCTTATAACTCATGCCAAGGTTTACAGTAGTCACCGTACATTTTAGCATGCATTAAAATACAAAATGGAGAATGTGTAGAAAGACCAAGACCTGGAAAACAGCTAGCTGGCATTAAGTGTTTGTGTTGTTTCACTAAGCTCATTCAAAAAAGAAAGAAAGGAAGAGAGGAAGAAGGAAGGAAGGAAGGAAGGAAGGAAGGAAGGAAGGAAGGAAGGAAGGAAGGAAGGAAGGAAGGAAGGAAGGAAGGAAGGAAGGAAGGAAGGAAGGAAAGGAAGGAAAGAAAGGAAAGAAAGGAAAGAAAGGAAAGAAAGGAAGGAAAGGAAAGAAAGGAAGGAAGGGAGGAAGGGAGGAAGGGAGGAAGGGAGGAAGGGAGGAAGGGAGGAAGGGAGGAAGAAAGGAAGAAAGAAAGAAAAAGGAAGAAAGGAAGAAAGGAAGAAAGGAAGAAAGGAAGAAAGGAAGAAAGGAAGAAAGGAAGAAAGGAAGAAAGGAAGAAAGGAAGAAAGGAAGAAAGGAAGAAAGGAAGAAAGGAAGAAAGGAAGAAAGGAAGAAAGAAAGAAAGAAAGAAAGAAAGAAAGAAAGAAAGAAAGAAAGAAAGAAAGAAAGAAAGAAAGAAAGAAAGAAAGAAAGAAAGAAAGAAAGAAAGAAAGAAAGAAAAAGAAAAGGCCTTATCCACTACTCACACTCCTGTGAAAGGAACAAGAAAAGAGGGAGCACACAGCCAAAGTGAAGCCTTGGCTGGAAGTCTGCCTGCCTCACTGGCCCTACCTCCTCAGAGGTTTGCTCGGAGCTGCAGGTCTGGAGTCCTCTGAATACTGCAGGAATTTGGATATATTTCTTAAATTGCAATTTTGTCTCTTTTCAAAAAGAAACAAGCAAACAAATGATCTTACTTTAAATAACATAACATTGTGACACAAACTGAAATAGATCAAGAAATGCAAAATTATGGTAATTATAGATGACCTTGACACTCTCTGCCCTTTAATCACTCCATCTGGCCTCCTCCCTCTACCAAAGCCAGGAGTTAAGATTAGAGTCACCCTTCACTTTGCAAGTCTTCGATTTAAACCTCCTTCCGTTTGCACCGTGCTTTCACATCCCTGAAACGTCACGGGGCAAACATCCCGGGCCTCATCCCAAAAGCCGAGGGTCCTCGGTGTGCAGACCCCGCTCTCCGGGACTCAGACACCCCAGTACGATGGCGTGTGTATGCATACCAGTAAGTGCATGCACTGCCTTTAACTTCTGCGGGCACAGCATCAGCCCTGAGGTTTTAACTAGATCCAGTGAGCCATTGGATCAGCTCTCAGAGATCCCTCTTTATCACTGCGGCGTCTTAATTTACACTTCATTACACATGCATACGTGCAAGCTTCATAAAAAGCATGATATGTAAAATATTGAACGGTCATCAGCGAGGCACTGGAAGGGTTTAGGCACCTTGTGCACAGTGAACTCAGTACCTTTGGATATACCCAGACATATTATGGTACTGACTTAATGGCATGTTCACTTTTCTTTTTTTTTGTATGAATTTCACTTCACTGAGGAGATTGGAGGAAGGGTGCTTATTTAACGATGAGCCTCTCGACGTTTTGTTTTTTCCGTGTTCTGCGTGTGTCCTTATGCCTCCCTCACTTCCCACAATTCAGAGTTGTGCCTTCTGCAGCACACACTTTCTAGCTGTGCCGCCAGCGAAACAGAGCTCCTACACGTCGCAGCTTCCTGAAGTTTGCTGTAGTGATGCAGACTTCCCTGCCTCTACCCCAGACTTACTCCTCCGGCTCTGAGCTATCGCGGTCCGGTGCCTTCCCACTCTCCTTTTCCAAATGCTTTTATTTCATCACCCAGTCAGTCATAATTTCCACCGCGGAAGCCCGACCACTCTTCTTCTCACCACCATCTGGTCATGCACTAAAGCAAAAGCTTCTAAAATTCCACTTGCACTAGCTCCATAAACCTTGTTAGACTCTTTATTACTTACTGGAAATGTGAGCAGGAATCCTCATTATCCATCCCCACGGCGCTTTATAACATGCTAATCCCATCAAGCCTACTTTTGGGCACGGACCTAGAACCCAGAAGGAAACAAGACCTTGCAGCCATGGCCATTGCTCCTGGGGGACAGCCTCACAGCCTTTTTCCCCGCTCGGAACTGCGTTCTGCAAGTGTTCAGGTAGAGCGCCTGTTGTATTGACATCAGTCCCGGTAATAGTTGAACATACGTGGGTGTCACATTTCCCCGGCAAGGTTGCAGAAACCTGCCCTTATACTTATGCAGTGCAGTACAATTTGTGTCTGAGAAAAATCATATAATATTTATCTTGTTTGGTTCTGCAGGATTTTTGTCAGACTCGCAAGCAGGCCTTTTGGCACTCTGTGTTATTGGAAATTTCCCAAACACATGTAACAAAAACTCAGTCAGTTTAATACAATTATCAGCTTTTTCTCAGTCTGTGTTGAGTCTGTGTTTGTCTAATGTCCGGGTAGATATTTTCTACTTATTAAAATCAATAAATCTGCTACTTCGAAGATAAAGGCACATTTCTTGTGAAGCCTGCTGTACGTTGCTCTCTAACGCTGCAGTCTGTCCACTGTGCTCGATGGCAGAGCAGCAAATGAAACTGACAGTTCGCATGCCTTCGTCACACCATTTCCAAAGCCGTCTCCCAAAGAAACATCCAGAGGAGCTATGTGTCCTTCTATTTTCTGCCAGGATAAAGCATGCATCTAGGAACTTTATTGTATTCTCTTCTTAGGTATAAATAGACTGACTCCTCGTAAGTAGCATGTGCAGTGCTCACATATTCCTGGCTCTGCAGCAGATGAATTTAGACTTCTTAGGTAGAATGTTTAATCTTGTAATTTTATGTTAGTCACTTAAAATTGTCGGTTCTCTGTTTATCTTTAGATCTGACAACGTCTCCGCCTTTATTACTTATTTCACCTGTAAATATTTGAGTTGTCATTGCCTTGTATAATATTTTATTTTTCCCACTATGGCAAATTACTATTTTACTCCAAGCACATTGCCACTGATCCAACAAAATCCAGGTTTCTAGGAACATAACTTTTCACATTTTTGAGCATCTGTGGCCCCAACAGGTTTTCTTCCTCTTGTACCCGTGAGGCAACCCAGAGCCAAGCCACGCCAAGATTTGCTTGTGGATACAAAGAACACGGTATTAGTGACACAAACGGCTGCTTTGCTTTCAAGCGTACTGAGATAAGCAGATTATAACGTGTTCTGTGTGTTCTAGCCCAGTTCTCATTTTTAACTACAGAAATGCTTGGGTATGTTGAAAACGCGAGGAGATCAAATTTTTAACTTTTGAGAGAATTATCCTGCCTCCTATTCAGCAGGCTCTCTGCTAACACACTGTACTTCTTTCTTCTCTCTGACTTTATTTTTGCCCTCTCTCCCCCTCTGGCTTTCAGCTTGTCCTTTTCCTTCCTTTTGATTTTGTGCTCAAACCTCTTTCTTTTTCTTCCCTGTGAACGGCAGACCTGGCCTTTCTCCCCTTCTTAGCTTAAGGCTTAGTCTTTTTCTTCCCTTTGGCACCAGGCATAGCCTTCTGTTTCTCTCTTTCTTTATGTTGTTTGACTTTCTCTCCCTGACTTCCCACGTTTTCTAATTCAGGGTTTTTTCCCCGAGGGGGTGGTTCAAATGGCTGCCTTCCTTGAAGAGATGGGCCATCATCTCCCGCATCACCACGTCTGTCAGATGCTCTCTGCAGCTCTGGTGACAGACCTTGCTAGCCAGGCTTTCTCACTGACCCGTCTTGCGACTACGCGTGCGACGGCAGAGCCTCGGCTGCAGCTCTGACAGCTCCTGGGGAAGCGAGGACGGAGGGCGGTTCTCTCCCCACACGCCGATCCTCACACGTCCAGGTCATCCTCCACGTGTTGGTGAAGCTTTGGCGGTGAGCGTCCAGTTTCGCAATGTCCTGGAAAGGTCCTTCTCATCAGTCAAGTCACCTCCACCTCACAGCCTGTAGCATACTGCGGGGTATTTACCCAATGAATTTCCTCCTACTAACAAACACTGTGGCCGCACGCAGGAAATATAACGATTTGTTGCATATCGGCAAAGCTACAACCTTGCAGAAGGATTATGGAAAATATCGAAGCTGTTGTCCCTGAAAAGGAACGTCTGTTCCTCTGCAATTTGGTTTTTCAAATATTTTCCCCCGTCCCTCCGTGACTTTAGAGCAGCTTTCTCCCTTTCCCTCTGCTGTTGGGGAGGTGACTTTCCCTCTGGCGTCTTTTCGTCTCTGACACCTTCTCCTCCTCGATGCAGCTCGGACCTAGAGCCCTGTCAGCCCCACGCTTCCATCCAGCCCCGGCCACTTCTCTTTGGGAGATCTTCTTGCCCATCCTTTGGGTGAGGAGCACCCTGACAGCTCTGTCCAGAGAGGCGGATCTCTCTTTAATCTCTTTCCCTTTAATTTTTAGCACAGCCAGCTACGGGCCTTCTCCTGTGTTTTGCATGAGGGGAAGTAACTCGCCGCTTGGCTGTGCAGAAAGTTTCACTTGTTCTTTTCTCATTTCTTCCCCTTTCCTTCTGTCTCCCCTGGAGCAAATCCACGCTCTGGCTGCGCCTTGTGAAAAGGACATCAGCCTGAAGCTGAGGGGGACGTTTCTTAAGGGTAGTGCCATCACAGTGGTACCATAAGGAAGCAGAAATAACACAGAAAAGCCCAGATTTTGTCGTGGGCTCTGCTCCTGAGTGCTGACTCAATAGAAAGGATGAAAACTGATGTTCATTAGGGGGCCATGGTCAGACTTGGAGCCATGGCTGTGCTGAAGGGAAGTTGCAGCTGAAAAAAAAAAAAAAATAGTGTCTGGCTGGAATTACAATGTACAAAGGAATGGAAAAACACTTACTAGTCTGTGAGAACTAATGCTATGCAAATTAATTCAATTCAGCATTAACTTCATGCAGATCCATCTGCATAGCATGTTGCAGGCTTTTTAGAGGTGCTGTAGCTGTTCCAGATTGCGGAACGAGACCCCACGACTTTAGAAATGTTGACCAAAGTCAGCATTTCAAAAAGCTGGTGTGGCTGGCCTCGCCAGCCTCCTCGTGCTCCTCCTGTACCTCCAGCTGTGGAGTCACAGTATCCTGCAAAGGCTCTGGTTAGCCCGTGCCTTCACTGAGCTTTTTCTGCGTCTCTCCTGTGGATATTTAACTCAATTTCTTGAGTTTGGTGCGTCTATAAAATTTTCCTTAACAGATACAAACTTCTTCCATGTGATTTTGCATGGTCTGTGCCAAAATAGATTGTCAATGCAAACCTCAGCCTATTTCTCCCCTGAGCATATAATTTTTCAAATGCAAATAGAGCTGCTTGTGTTCATTTTAAAATATACTTTATAATTATTTTTACTTTATTTCCCCCACCCCACCCCCCCCCCCCCCCAAAAATAGAAAGCAATCAAAGAGAAAGCAGCCAGTCAGGAAAATGTTTAATTGAGTGTAATAGCAATTCTCACCAGCATCAGAATAGAGTCTGCAAAAAAACTTAGAAGCACCAGCACTTCTACTGGGTAGATTGACAATTGTCTCAATCTTTATTCACCTTATGTGCATGGCTGTCAGTATCTGAGAAGTACCAGTTTAGTGCAGTGGGAAGTGAGCAAGGAATCAATGCCAGAATTTTCAAGTTTGGGGAAAATATGAGAAATAATATCGCTTCACATAAATGTCATTTACTCTGCTGTGCTGCCTAAATTCAGTATCTAAATAAGAAAGGGGAAAAAAAAAAAAAAAACCAAAACCCAAACTCCAACCGTTCCTGAGACACAGTTGAGCTATGTTGCACAAAGGAGTCAGGCAGGGAAGGTCAGCGTTAGAGTTACTGCCTCCGCTGTGAGGCTGCCCTACGTTACGTTCACAGAAACAGTCCTTCTGCTGACCTAAGCAGGTTGATTGAATGAACAAAGGCAGCCAGGGTGGTTCTTCACCACCCTCTGCCTTCACGTACAAAGCAGCCCTAAAGCCAATTTGATGGAGTTGCTGCAGCTTTGCACTGGTGGAATGAAGAAGGTGGACCACCAACTCCTGCTCCACCCAGGCTGCTCCCAGGCAGGAGGTGGCTCAACTTCAGTTGTCCCCCATGGTCAGAGACACCCAAGAGCCCTTACAGAAAGGCTGACCATCCTCTCAGTTGTGCCTGGAAAGTGCGTACCTCAAGACTGGAGCCAAACCAAAGGCCACACCGGTAGAAGCCACTTTATCTTCATCCTTCGGGGTCGTGCCAAGGCACACCAAGGTCCCCAGCCTGAACTCACATTCCTTACGCAACTGTAAATCAAGGGGAACTCCTCTGCTATGAACCTTTCTTGCAAAATTACAATGTCAGTCAGGCCCCAGCTGCCTGCTCAGCTTAATGTAGCCCAGATATCTGATACGGGTTTCAGAGGAGGAGAACACTGCATCTGGTGCATCTAGACTGAAAAAGGCTGGCAGTAAACCTACAGGACCCACCAAGGAAAAATGGCAAAAAATTTAGCTGTGCATTTTATAGTGGAGAAGGTTTGGCAAGAGTTTCTTATTGTGAGCAAAATGGTCTACCAAGGCGAAGCGAGCTCTGTGGACCCACACTGTGCTCCACCTGATGGGAAAGACTGCAAAGCTGTGCTTCGCCTTGTCCCTTCCAAGGCCTCTAAAATAACTTGGAAAATGACTTTGTTCACCAAAACCAAGACAAAGCAAAAAACTTAATGCATTTTGAGTATTCCATCAAAGCTAGATAAAATTATCATGCAAAATACACTGTGAATGCAGGTTTGTAAAGACTCCTTAACCCTTCTTTTTTTTTTTTTAATGATGACAAATCGCTACTGCTGTAGTAGGATTATGATAACAGCTGCTCTAGCTAATATTACCACAGTGCAAGGTGCTTTTAGGAACCTTCTCTTGTGAATTATGGCTCTTTTACCATCACGTGGCTGTGGGAAATTAAAAAAAAAAAAAAAAAAAAAAGGCAAATACTTTGAAAATTGGGTTCAAAGCTTCCTCATGTTAGCTGCATGCTAAACATGGCAAAAGAGCAGCAGAAAACTATCTGAATTTAATCTCAGTCATCCTGCACATCATTGCTTGGATTTTATGTATTTTGTGTGTTTCATTTTTGTGGTTTTTTTTAGTTGTTACATATGGTACAGGACCTGATATTGTGGCTTGTTGCACTTGATAACATGAAAGCAATGGGGGAAAAAAAGAGAGTCCTGCTGAGTTTGGATGGAGCTTGTGAAATCTGAGCCTTTATGAACTGGAAAATCATCCTTAGTTTACTTTTGGGGGGAGGATATCTAAAGCTCAGGGCACCTTTATTTATGAGTTACAGCAAAGTCTGACAGAGATATCAGGTCTTAATGCAATTTAACATAACTCGCTCCTAGTTGGATGCATGATAAGCCACATGCTGGAGGGACAAGCGTGTAACTGTAGAAGGAATAGAAACTTTTGTCCTCTGCCTAGAAGAAGTGCTTTCCAAAACGTCTGTCCTCTGTGCGCTTTATATGTTCTGTCCAGCCACATTTCACGTAGACCATCTTCTAACCACTGGTAACCCAGAGAAGCGCCCAGCTTAAAGCCATTGAAAGAGTGGAACGAGAGTGAAATAATCCGTACTCCGCGTACCATAAAATTAGCAGAGGGAGACAGAGAGAAAACGCTCCATTCATCGCGGCTGGCGTCCTTTTTATCAGGTACGCTACACAAGCAAATATGGTGTTGGGCTGTCAAGCCTGAGGTCATGGCTGCTCCAGGACCGGGGCGGTTTGGTGTATTTTCGTACGCGTTCATTACAAGGTACAGCGTACAGTTAAGAAACGCGCTTGTGGCGCCAGCGTGTGATTATGGCAAGACGGGCTGACCGCGGGGAAATTGCTGAGCTAACAGGGAGAGGGGCCGGGCTGAGCCCTGGGGGAGACGAGTCTGCAGCCAGCCCCCGCGCCAGCACACCTTCTAACGGCCGAGGGGCAGCGCGCTCCTGCTTCCGATGCTCCTCGGAGAGACGGCGTGTTTTCCTAAGGAAAAAGGGAGCGCGCTGTTTACGAATCCTCTCCGCTACCCTATTTTTGAATTCTCCAGTGTGCCTGTGTGGGTTTGCCTGCGTGTGTAAATTGGCCTTCTAACTTTCTATCTCTCTGCATCGCTTTGGCTTACTTCTTTTTCTCTCCCTCTTTCTGTCTTCCCCCCCCCCCGAAAAAGTTTAAAAGCCTAACCACAATGTAAAACAAATAAAAATAATACCAAAAAAAAAAAAAAAAAATCAGCTTCATACTTAGTGGTCAACTGGCTGCCAAAATCCTTTTCAGAGTGACCATTATGTGAGGCAGGTATAAGTCAGACACCTTAAAAATAGTGACATTTTGGTCGTGGCACGTAGTCTATTAGTCTGTGGGTTTTGTTGGTGTTTTTTTTTTTTTTTTTGTGGGTCAAAAATGTCTTTCAGCCCCTCGTGAACGTTTTTCTCTGCACACAAATGTTTGCTTCCCCCCCCCCCCCCCCACTTCCCCCCCTCCGCCTTCCCGTTTCAAGCAGCCTGTTTATTCAGGGTAAAAAAAGAGAGTACAAGAGTTGTTAAATAGAAAAAGAATTTGGAGAGGGTGTCAAATGATAACCATGACAACTTAGGAAGCAATAATGAAGAAAAGAAACCCAACCCCTGAAAATCTAATGTCTATCTCTCCCAACTTGAAAAAAATCCGTCAGCTAAAAAGGACACTGCTCTGCTGTGGGCACCTGGCCTGAGCGAGACATGAGACCTACGCTTACTGCAAAGTTTTGAACAGCAAAGAGTGCTATATGTTTGTTATAGGAAGATTTCGTAGAGGTAGGGAAGAGACACAGAGATGTCCCTGAAACCTTGGGCAAAATTCTTCACCTAATTTGCTGCTCACATAGCAGCCAAAAGGAACACTTTACGCACGGTTCGAAAGTGCAAAAAAACAGAAATAAGGCCTGGCACCTTTATTTAGACATTGTTTCTTCAAACGATAACAGGGTTTTTTTTAATGTATGATTCAATTCTGTTAATAAAAGGTGGGCTGCAGTCAGAGATACCTTTGTTGTGGCCGCAAGCAGCTTCTCCCCCATCCTTTTGGGGTGGTGCTTTCCTCAGTCCACTTATACCTTTAAAACACCTTTCTAAAATCTTCTTTTGTGCTGTTAAACCCGCGGTCCCTGCCTTGCTAAGGTGACACTCCTGAGCATACCATCACCTCACTTTGAATCGACGTGTCCCCTTAGCATGGCTAAAGCAGCTGGCGATACAGGAGTATTTAAGAAAGACTAAAAATACTACAGATTAAGCCCTTATAAAAGCCTAATTCTCCATACCTGTAAGAAACCTGGCAGAATAGCCTGGCTGGCAAAGAACAGTGCAGTAGCAAGGATCTCCCGCTTACCTATTCACCCTGGGATGTGTGACCTCTAATAAGACCATCATCTTGTTTTGGGCTTATTTCTGCACATGTAAATGAGAATACACTTTACCTAACTCACGTTGTTGAGAGCACGTCCATGCCGGTATGGCATTTTGTAACCGCGAGGCACTGGAAGGACAGCATCACGGCTGTGCCGTTTCCCTCTGGGTGATCTGGAAGTCCAGATCAAAAATATACCACTTTGTGTCCCTGTTTGCAACCCGCCAAGGGAAGCCAACCTCACGGAGCATCGTTTACAAAGCTTTGAGGTCTCTGTGTGAAAGATGCTCAACAAGAGGCTGTTAACAAAAGCGGGCTCCGGGAAACTTATTGAACTGGGGCTGCACAAAATTCACACTGAATTTGGTACATGCAAATTTATTCCTCATTTTCAGTGCGCAAGGGGCTGAACAAACCTCAAAGGCAATTGAAACATCCACATGTCACCGACTGCCACTCACCTCTTCAGGCTTCTTAGTGTCCTCTTCAGAAGTTTCCTCTGCCAAGAGCACGTCCTCTGTCCCCCCACAACCTCCCTTGTTCCGTCCTCATCTCCCCTCGTGCTCTCCGTCTGCTAAAGAGTTTCTTCTGATACCCAGTCAAATGCTTTCCAGTTAGAATATTTTCAGAACCCCAAATGGTCCTTGAGGCACAGCCCTGGAAAAGGATATAGTTGTTTTGTTTTTATCAGAATTTAGCTACTTTAAAGGGTACTTTAATAGGCATTTTTGTACTTTAGGGATCCAGGCCTTGGTGCATAACTCCTACAGGCTTCAACAGCAGCTAGACACCTAATTTCTGATAGCATGTTGCATGTGTACATAGAGATAGTTCTAATGGACTACATAGAGTCCTCCAACTCACATCAATTCCTTGCTTATTCTGAAATTTCTAAGTTAGGGTTTTTTATGCCGCTCCCATGCTGGCTATTCTGGGCTTTATCTTAAATAACAAGGATTTTATTTTTAATAATGGAAATCTTAGTTATTTAAATTGGAAGTCACAATCTCTTTATTTTTCACAACAGATGCTCTGTGAATTGTATGAACTTGTGAATTTCGAAGCTTCTCTGAAGAATTCAGAGGCACAGCTAAAACTTGTAAAGTTTAACGGGATAAAAGTGAAAATATCCCTGAGTCCTGACATCTATTTGCTCTAAACGTTACTTATGTAAAAAATGCCAGGCATCTTTTTTTCCATGCATTTTAAAAGCTATAGGGTTTCATTGGTAGTGCAAACATAAGCCGTTGGCGTTATATGAAGAATGTAACCTCAGGATGGTATACAAAGAGGCCTGCCCAAAATATAAAAGAAAATAAAAATTCCTCTACCTGCGGAGGACATTGCCATCGATTAATGTGGAGTGCTGTGGGAACACCACTTTATAACCCAGTTAAACCTCAGGGTTTGACCCAGTAGCTGCTGCTGGGAGCGGCTGAGAAAGGTCTGGTATTTCTTTGTGCGTACCCACTTCCCCTCCCGACACGTTCAAGTGCACTGAAACTCATCCCTTTCTTGAACCAGCTTGGGTGTTTCGAGGCGTTTTCTTAATGAAACAGCTGCCATGTAGTTTTGTGTGCTCTTTGCATCATCTGTGTAGTATGTTTTCTCAAAGCGAAATGGTGTTTCTCCTGTGGCTGCTTCCGTACCGTACCTCCCTGGGGAAGAGATCTTCCGTCTTCGTGTTCGCCTTCAGCCCCCAGCAGGGCTGGCAAATGCCGGTTCTCTTTGCAGGGCCTCAGAGTGGGCAGAAAAGGGTGGAGGAACAGCCATGGCGAAGCAGAGGTGCAGGGTACGAGTCGGCGTGGGTCTGCCGTTTCCCCCAAACCTCGCTGAAGGAAGAAACGGGGCGGCTACAACCTTTATTTTCCATCCCCGTGTTGTTGCCTTTAATACCCAAGTTGCCCCGTGGACCCCTGCTGAATCCTTTGAGCTGTTCCTTTATTTATATAACCATTTTTTTTGCAGCGGGCTTTGCTCCCCGCTCCTTGCTGGCTGCCACGGAGGCTGTCTGAATTCCCGTCTCGGGAAGCGGGCTGGCCTTCTGCTTGCTGCGGTGAGTGGCGGGGCAAGTAAGCGCATAGCTATGGCCACTGCCATGCACGCAGCTGCCAGGGCGACAAATACCAGGAGGACCACGTCTCCTGTTACGCCGAGCCTTAGAAGGGATGCTGGGGAACAAATGCTGGGTTTGACTGTCAGACTCTCAGATGCGTCACATATTTCTCCGGAGCTTGGGGCTGTTGCAACAGCTGTTTGTAAACACTGCAAATCCAGCATTAGACCGGGGAAGGAGAATATATATATATATATTTTATATTTTTTTTCGACTTCAAGCTTCCTGAACCATCCTTAAAAATGTTGAGAATACGCTGGCATTTCTGCTGTCGATCTAAATAGCAACGAGTGTTGGCTTTCAGCTGCGCGGGCCAGTGGGCAGGAGGCTCGGTCCCCGCGTCCTCCTGTGTCGGGTGACTCATCAGCAAGTCTGAGAATGCGCATCGGGCTGTGGCTCCGGCAGGAAAACACAGCGAGGGAAGCGCTTGGGAGCTGGAGGGGATCCGATCGTGTTCAGCCTGACGCTAAAAACAAAATTAAAAAAATATAGCGCTAAAACTGGAGAGTCGCATTCCGGTGGGGTAGGCTAGGCAGCGAAGGATGGGGCTGCCTCTGATTCACAGAGGTTCATTCGGAAAAGGATAAGCATGTAAACAGGGCTCAAGTGATGTAATTTAAAAATCACATTGTCAATAGGGTGGTAGGGGCACATATTAACTCGCAGCCCTATTCTAGCTCTTCTGCAATCCGCAGGCTTCTCCTCTTCTCTCCGGGCAGTAAAAATTATACAAAACTGGATCCCCAAAGTTTCATGGGTGGGCTTGGAAAATGCTCTTTTCCCACGATGTAAATGAGCGAGCACAGGCAGGAACCAGAAATGCCGCCTTTTGCTCTTCCCAGGGGTGCTTTGATTCATGAAAATCACGATTTTTAAGTCATACCATAGAGGTAAAATGGGCTTGAAACACAGTCCTCCGGTTTTGTGCTTGAAGGGAGACTTACCAACCCTACCCTTTCAATGTTTGGAAGGATTTTCCTCAGCAGTATCTCAGTGATAAGGTTGCAATTACTGTCCAGACTGACAGGGGAAAAGTTTGAAACTATAAGCGGGAAGGACAGCTGCTGTGATAACCTAATTTGCCCAAATGAGGTAAGAAGGCCTCAACTTCATATGGTAGACTGAAAAATTTCCTGCAGTGTTGTTTTCCTGGGCCTGCCATTGCCTTACCAGCTCACAATGTAGGAAAACTGCTCCAACATTTCCAGTTGCAAGGCAATATTTTCAGTGTGGCAAATCTGAAACCAGATATTACAGTATGTTATTACATAGGCACCTAAATGAACAGCTCCATTTTTAGAGAACAAGGAGAGAGGTAGGAGGTCAGCATCGCAGAAGATTATGACAATAGCAGAGATTGTAGTTTCTGTGAAACAAATTACAAACAAATTATCTGGGATGGTGGTAGTGCCCAATAGATAGGACACTTCACATTTAACTCTATTGTTCTATGAAACATTCTTCCTGCAGAAATGCCATTGGCTCCCACCATGCTGCTGTGACGCAGTCCCAGAAGTCAAATCCATGGTTACCTGGCCAGGATGCTGCCTGATTACCTGTGCTTGCTCCTAATTAGGTAGTCCTGTAAATTTCAGCGGTAGTTGTAGTTGGTAATGTAAGACGGTGATAACTTGAGATCCACAAATCCTAAAACGATTTGGGCCACCCTTTCAAGCTGCATTAGCTCCCAGAGCTCATGGAGACACCCACGCCGGCTACCCTGTCTTAAATTCTCCAAATAGTTGAGGCAGCCTCTCCATCTGCCAAGTAGTCGGGGTGCAAATAAACAAAGGGCATGTTGAGCATTTAGAAAATGCAGACACTGCTCCTCAGCGTTAGCCAAATGCAGACATCCTGGCGAAACTGGAGGAATGAATTGAAGACTGCGTGTATATGGTTTGGTGGGTGCTTAAAAATTTATGAGTGATTCTGAGGAATTACTTTCAAAACTGGTGCCTTAATTTATATAATAAATAAAATTCTGTGTGCATATATGTATACAGACACACACACACACACACACACATAAATATATATAGGGGATATTATTTCCATTTTATGCATTACTATTTCTGGTTAATTAAGATGTAATAGCAGATTAGATATCTATATTGGTTGAACAATATTTATGTAAATTACACACAAAAAAGGATAAAATTTAACCAAAAGATTTATGCTCAACAGGGGCCTTTTAAAAGGGAAGAGTTGTAAACATTTTTCATGTTTAGTGAATCTTAGACTTTTCCAAACCAGTTAGGTCACCTTGCAAAACTTCATCTGATGGTGAAATTAGCTGCAAACTCAGAAACCTGAGCCCAAGCATACCCCAAAATTACATTAATGTTTCGCATAATGAATTGTATCAATATGCTAGCTCCATCCTTTTCTTCTCCCTGTTGTCTTCTGTCCTTGATCTTTGAGTTGTGAATCTGAACTTTTCTGATTTTCTTAGTTTTTAGCTCCTTTTGAGCTACAAAAAATTCCTCCACTGAAGAGTAACTTCTTCTTTTTCTCTGTGTTATGAAAGGATTGAAAGGAGTTAACGTGGTTCTAAACATATTTCATAAAGCCGTGATAATTTGATCATTTTTTCTTGCTTTAAAGTTGACAGTAGTTTTAGCTTTGATAGTGCCAGGTGGTAATCCAATGTGACTTAGATTTCCTATAGCAATAACATTTGGCAGATTCATTCCTTGATGAGAGGAAACCATTTCTATTTTTAGACACATTTTTTGATAGCACCATAAATATAGAAAGCCTTTCTGCTAGAATTCTTAAAAAAGTATTACACAGTATAATGAACCCCGTTTTCTATGTTTAAATAAGTTTGTTGTTGTGAAAAGGAATAGAAAGTGAGGATTGAAAAAATATCAGGAACAGGTATACTCTGCATATAACATTTATTTGAGGCTTGAAGCCAACATGGCGTTTTTCTGGATGCCCAACTCTGAAATTATTCAGAATGTACTTAATCCTCCCTTTAACCTGTGTTAGAAAATGTGAATGTACCTTGTCTGAAATTTGGTTCTTGCAGTCACAAATGCCAAATTGAGCCTTACTGGAATTTCACTGACATTAGTCGAGTTCCCCTAGACCTGACTATAGCTCTCTACCCCTGTCCAGACACCCTGCTGAAAACAGCCTTCATACAAGTAGATAAATGGACCTATCAATAAGCAGAGCCATTCATATAGAATAAGTAGTCGGGTATGCAGAGCTGAATGTTCCCCAAACAAACGACCTAATTATATTACAAGACGAGAGACCATGAAAAGTCAGAGGAGCACTGAGGTACATGCAGACACCAGATACAGTTGCGCAGGAGAGAGTAGGTCCTTCTTCCTCTGACTTCCAATACTGATGCTAGAAAAAGAGGCCTCCAGGATCTGATGCCACACACGGATCTGCCCTCTCTGCTCCAGAAGTCACTGAACGTGGCTGCTCTTGCATAGAGAGCAGCGGTGCTGCTGGCACGTCCAGCTGATGCATGGTCCCTCCCTGTGCTGCAGCAGGCGTAGCCCTAGCTGCTCGCGTAGTACACCAGAAGTGAACGTAGATCATGTTCAGCAACGCTATTGCTGCTGGATGAAAAAATACAGAAAAATGAGTTCTCGCGCACAATACAGGGGGAGGGGAAAATAGTGAGCTAAAGTGAGAGTGAGCTAAATCTTAATTCTTATGAGAGATGTCACTGGGATATTTCATTTTGTTGAATTTTGTCCGTGTTTCCTGCAAAGACACAAATCCTATTTCCTTTTGCCTGCTGAAGGAAACTTGAGGGTTGCAGTGAAGGCCAAATCAAAGGTGAGCCAACAGAGCCCTCATCGCATAAGACTAATTTCACGCCGAGTTACTTTAGGGGGAGTGTGGCCAGCAGGTAGACCGCAGAATACTCTGTCAGGTTTTGTGCACCAGGCTCAAGAGGGCTGTGAGGAAGCTGTGGCGCTCCAGTGGAGGGACACCAAAAAAATCAGAGGACATGATGCATGGAAAGAAGATGAGGGATCTGAGGTTGGTTGGTTTGGGGAAGGGGAGGCAAAGGGATGGTCAAATAACAGCTGACAACTGTGTGAAGAGCTGTTACAAGGGCAAAAGAGCCAAACTCTTCTAGGTAGTGCCAGGCTATCTAACAGAGGTCAATGGCCACAGATTGTGGGTCGGAAGCTTTGTATTGGACATTAGAAACACTTCTTCACCAGTAGGTAAGTGCTGGTTTAAAGTGACCCAGAGAGGCTAAGGAATCTTTGTCCTTGGAGATTTTCAAGACTCAGCTATGCAGATCCATCACTGGATGGTGTTGGCAATAGTCCCATTTCAAGTGGGAGGCTGGATGACCTTCAGAAGTCCCTTGCAACCAAGACTTCGGTGATTCTCTGTGTCTAAGAAAGCAAAAAAAAAACCATAGCATAGCTCAGATTAATTTAATTTACTATCTCAGAGCACTGAAGAGTCCCTTTGACTTACTCCTAACAGCTGAGTAAGATCTGAGCAAATTAAGATGATCTCAAGCTGTTGTATGTGGATCTCCATTCATCAGAAGAAAGGCAGTTCTGGAGTTAGTGCACCTTCCACTGAAAATGTTCCACTATCAAATATTTTACCGGTTTTCAGATGCCTGGTAAAAATATTGGGAAGAAGGGCTTGCTTATCTTCCATGAGACATGGAAGGTGTGGAAGACTGAATAACATCCCGTATTTTTGTTCAAATATTACCGCTCAGCAAGAATAATGCAAGTGCAGCCAGCAAAGCAGGACTTGCTCTCTCCCAGCACGCCTTTCCTGAAGAGGGATATTACCTAGGTCTATTTCTTGAGGTGACTTTTTTCACATCTAAGTCCTTCTTTCATAGTCATTTCATACCCATTCAAAAGTGGGCAGCCTTTGAACGTAGGGAGAGGTTGGTAAATCTTTGAATTTGCTGTAGAAGCAAATAGAAAAGTCACAGACTAGCGTCACAAACATCCTTATAAAGTGCTTGTGCTTCTAATTGTGCCTAAAGGAGAGAACAGCTATTGACTGTTTCAGTCCTACAGCAGCACGTGCCTGTCCTGCCTCCCTCAAGTGCACAGATCGCTTGCTGGAACAGCCCCAAAGATGCTTGTTGAGGGTAAAAAACGCATTTTTGTGTTCTTTACAGTAAAACTTGGACCGGAGTCCAGGAATTGCACTAGATGGAAGCAGTTCAGGAAGCACCAGCCCACAGAGAGCACTGCAGGGAGGAGAGGTCATCTCCTACCCTAGAGAAGCAAAATACATGTCAGCTCCAGAGCTATTTTTGTAACAATTTGCTCTATAAATAGCCGCATGAAGAATTGTCTGAAAAGATTCCTGCTTATGGTACCTCTGGAAAGTCTCTGTGGGTGGCTGGGTGGGGGGAGCGTAGAGGGACAGCAGTAGCTGGGTCAAGGTGCTCAGATGGCTTACCCTGTCATGTTGGTGTGATGTGGCACGACACAGATGAAAAGTATGAAGTATGATGGGCAACAAAAGATCGAATATAAGCTCAACGATTCCCATTCCCCTGGCAACAGACTGCATATTCTTGCCCATACATACTTCCCCGTAACCTTTTCACAGCTGAGATCATAACTGGAATGAATGCCCGTATAGGCTAGAAAGACATGACCTCTCTTGTTTACATCAAAAAAAAAAAAAAAAAAAAAGAAGCTTGGTAAATTACTCTTTTTCTTCCCATTTTCAAAGTCTTCATCTGTCATCACGGAGAGTGACTTGTCAGTTTCACTATCCTAAAGTGAATTTCGATCATTGATGAGAAATGCTTCAAGGCTAGCCATTTATTCTAAGTTTATAGGTTGACTTGGATTTTTTACATGCTTTTTGCCAGTTTATAAATGAGGGGATGAAGAGCATAAACAAATGAGAAAGCCTGAAAACCCTTAAGAGAGTCAGAATAATATTAAACTAATGAAATGACTGTATTTGCTCAAGAAACAAGTCATTGTGTAAAAACGTGAATCTCAGCTCTTTTGTTAACAACTCAAGTGATTCAGGGTTTGAATTTGGTCTTTTGTTAGTGTTGTTTTAAAACCACATCAACATTATCCACATGCATGCACTTTTGCATGAAGGTAAGAATAATCTACAGCATGGTTTTCCGTTGTCTTTTGCATTGGGTTTTTTGGGGTGGTGGGTTTTTTTGTTTTGTTTTGTTGTTGGCTTTTTTTTGGGGTTGGTTTTTTTTTTTTGTGTTTTTTTTGTTGTTTTCTTACCCCCCCCCCCCCCAGTCTCCCAGTGTGGTAGCTCCTGTTTTCTTGTAATAACCCCCGAGTTGTTTAATACATACGTATCTGATCATCAGCCTTTGTCCAAAACCAAGTAGCAGTAGCAACTGCAAATGAATAGAGTTTCCTGTATTTTAAAATTTGAAGCTTTTTTTTGGTGAAAATAACCAGCATTTTGAAAAGTAACAGCACTGACATCACTGAAACCACTGAGTTACCCGCTACTGCATCCTAACGCTTCTCAATGCACTGGAATTTTTCTTAATGCTTTCTTTTTTTTCCAGTTGTGCCAAAAAAATATTAGGGGAAGTGCCATCTTCCAGTTGAAACACGTTTTCCTGTGTCATTTCCCAGTTGAATGCCCATATAGCCCTCTCTGTGCCTTTTTTTAAGAGCCTTCTTTGCCCTAGAAACTCCAAGACAAGGTTGGCAGGAAGGTTTCTCTGGAGCAATCAGAGCAACCACAGCTCCAGCCTATGCAGGGAAAGACAGTGATGATGCTCTGTGTCTTGGTCTTTGCTTGGAAAAGCCAGGTTCATTTCATACCTCCATCATAGCCAGTTTGCATAACCTTGGGCAAACACCAAGCCTGCGAAATTAAGTTGGTCTATCTGCCAGGTGGAAACTGCTGCAGTGGATCAGATGCTTTTGAGAAAATGGGTACCTAATGAATGGGATCTACAAAAATGAACATGCCATGTAGGAATACCTTGGAGGGATATGCATGTTCTTTTGAGACTATGAGGAGGTAGTGGTCTTCTGTTAAGATTTTGGTTCTCATCCTCCTCTTGAAAATGCATGGTAGAGCCAGCCCTTTCTTGTAAAACATATCCAGAGAAGGAACAATTTTATTCTTATCTATTTATTTATTTATCTATTTATTTATCTATTTATTTATTTATTTATTTTCCTACCCATTTCATGTAGGCGAATGTTCTTGCCACTAAGGTACTTGAGAAAATGAGGTTCTTGCTCTAACTTTTAATTGGAGAGGACCCACAGCAGACCATGGAAGATAATCAGGTAAGATCCAGGCAGATCTCTTGTTGAGCCATGAGATAGCTCGTTAGCTGCTGAGTATGATTAGGATTCGGGCAGTTCTGAATATGCCCAGGTTTTTACTGGCAGAAAAGGTTCTGTTCCATGTGGGTTGGCTGAACATAAGTGGGAGGTTTGAGAATCTACGTTCTGATGTGAAGTAAGAATGGAATGGTGTCCTGGTTTGTCGAATTTTACTACCTTTTGTGCATTCACTTCTTTTAGCCACTCAGTGCTTCAGGGGTCTTCCCTGTCTGCAAAACCAGAGCACAAGCACTTCCCTGTGCCATAATGAATCGTAAGGAAAAAGGTATTTGTGTGCTACAGTAATGAGATAACTGCAGTTTCAGAAGGTCCTGTAACCAGGAGCTTTGGAAACACAACGCGGAGGTATATCACATCAGGTTGTACAGTTAGGAACTGCAGTAGAGTCACAGCCATTGCTGTCACACAAAGCACATCCTTAAAACTGTGGTTGACAGTATGACACAACCAGCCTGTCTTCTACTTTTCCTCCCTGTTCCCTGTGTGGTGCTCAGTCCATTGATCTTCCCAAGCACTTCTTCCTAAATTTAGCCCTCTTACTAAATCTAGCCCTATGTATGCATGTTCTTCACTTCTTCAGTCCCTGTGCACAGCGCTGTTGAACTCAACCAGTAGCCCATGAGTAGTAAACACTCAGAATGCATTGGGCAAGGATGTGTCACTAAAGAGTCACATAGTAAAAAAATAAAATAAAATTAATATAGTACAAAATAGCAGATTGCCTACAGATTTTTTTCTTTTTTTTTTTTTTTTTTTTTTGGGTGGGTTGTTTGTTTTCGTTGGGTTTTTGTTTGTTTTGGTTTTTTTTTTTTCCCTAAAATGATTAGTGCCTCTGCCTTTCTGTGGAGCTTTATCTAGAAATGATCACAAAACCTGCTGTGGATACGGCATTGAAACCTGAAATCAAACAAAAGCCACAATAAATTACGGGTCTCATTTTTGCAAGGCAGGCCAGGTCATTTTTCTTGGTAAATTGAAGACTGTTTTCAACTCAGGAGGGAAAGGTGACAATAAGAGCCAATGCCACACAAGTCCTGCTGGTCCTTGCTCACAAACCTTTACTTGCAACTCCCTTGATGACCCAGAATGAACTCAACTTCAGACTGAGGGAGGTGGGAGGAAACCAGCACTCATCCCAGCTGCCTTTTTTTTACCATTACTTGCTTGTCACAGGAACAAAGATCATCCGCAAGGGGGTTAAGGAGTTACATAGCAGCAGAGGAAAAAGAAAGACCTTCTAAAAATAGAAGAGGCAAATAAAATATATCAATAACTTAACATAACCCCAACACATCACACTGTAAAATGAGTAAACGAAAGCTCTTTCAAATTTTACCACTTGCTGCTACCAGTGGGTGTCATTTCCCACCATACCTCTAATCTTCACAAATGAGTTTAGCACCAAGAAATGATGCAGCTATGTAGGAGTGACATATCAAGCCGTCAATATGCCTGAATAGCCTGGGCTCAGATGGGTCTCCCTCTCTGGGGGCACTCTTACATCGAAGGAAAGCACACATGGGGAGGTTTGTGGAGCTATTACATAGGCCAAATGGGGGCTGAGTCATCTGACTGCTGCTTTTGTCACACTTTGGGTCCTCGGTACATGATTCTGCTGGGGAACCGAATCTACCAGCAGCGTTGTTCAATGCAACCAAGAGCTGGGCATCCAGCTACCTCCGGGCTCCCTTTCAATCTAAGGAAACCTAAAGTGGCTCCCTGCCTAAGTAATGACACTGCACTACTAGAAGCATTTGTAACTTCATTCAATTAAACATTTTAGGGAGGAAGGAAAACAGCAATTTGTTGAACTAAATCTGTTTTCACACAAGCAACATGTTTCCTGTTTAAAAGGCTGTGGGGAAACCATTAAAAATGTCTCCAAAATCATGCAGAGATTAATTTTTTAATATTTTTTGAAACAAGCGTTACTTTCTTAGAGATTAGAGCAACTTTGTTAGAAAGGAAAGTTATAGAATGAGAAAGTACAAAATGAGCTCAACATGAGCTACTTTATTGTGTACAATCCACTTTTCCCCTCCTTCCAATGTTTCTCTATTTGCCAGAATTTTCTACTCTTTAATGGGATTTGAGATGCAAAGAGTTTTCCAAACGTCAAGGTTTCTTGTAAACTTTTACGTTCAGCAGAGAAAACCACTACATTTGTACTTTGAAAGTAGGTGGAATGGAAAAATGAGACAACCTACTCTTGCCAAGGTGACTGCAAAAAGCTATTGAAACACATTGCAGCTTAAGTGAAGGGGTGTATCAGAAAGCTGATGTGCAATTTCACCAGAGGAAGGTGCGTGTCCATCCCCTTGCATTAGAGCTGACAGATACTCGAAGTGCTTGAAGAAAAGCACTGTGTTTTTTTGGAGAGGTGTTCCACACCCTTCTTGAACTTAATCACACAGCAAAGTGCCGTTAAATCTGCAGAAAAGGTAAATGCCCAGTGTATTAGCAATGAAGCCGCCTTAATTGCAGTGCTATAAATGCTCTACTTCAGTAGGAGCAACACACAATGGCTTCCCCTGATTACAATTATGCGATGAATACATCCGAGGAAAAAGTCAATCAGGGCAGAAGATGCTCCTCAGCCTGCTGAAAAAGACACATTTTCATTGGGAGAGAAACTGGAGTGTGACTGAAACTGAGAGCCCGTGTCTCAGGAGCTCTGCTGCTGATGCCGTATTGCACTGGTCGTGCAACTGACGGGTATCTGAATCTGTGCCGAGGTCTTCTATTTGAGGTGGATTTACAGATATTTTTCACACTATTGTAAACATAAGCTGGAGAAAATGGTCTTGAATGTTTTACGTATGTTGGTTCACTGCGTGGTTGCAAAATGATCTGAATAAATATTCAGAATACAGAAACTCGGTTGCATGATAGTTTAATTCTAAAAGTCAAATATTTTTTATTTAAGTGATTTATTGAGGCATTGCTCATCCAATAAATATAGGCATTTCAAAAACATTAATGGGAATCATACAGAAAATAAATATGCAAAATATGTAAGACTGCAAAAATGGTATAAATAGGACAATTATTTTCCCCTGGCCTATTAGTTTCATTGCATTATTTGGACAATATTAAAGCCTATTTTATTCAGGCAAAATCAATACGAAGCCAAGGTTTTCTGGATAAGGATGACAGGAATGGGCCTGAGGTCTGGAATGTGACTGGTATGGTTATAAGAAAGGCTAAATTAGCTGACTTTTCCCAAAATGAGATTTCAGAATATGTTTTCTACACTTGCCCAGTGCAGGCAATTCTCTTACATGAACTTTTAAAGGAGCAATGCGACAAAACAAAAAGTAAAATGGTGATCCCAGCCCTCACCACTGAATTCAGACAGCTGTCATTCATTTGGAAAATAGAATTAGTGGCCAATATGTCTACATGGCTCAGCAGTGAAACAGCAGTGGAAGCCCCACCTGAAATCCAGTAGAAAGAGCTCGTTGGAGTCTATGACTCAAACGACTTGTACAGCCATTTTATAGAAATCGTGATGTGAGAAACATGCGGAAGGAAACTCTTTTCTCCAGCCACGTCTATCTGTAAAGAGTCATGAAATGGGAAAGCCTTGTCTTAACTTTAGTCTTGCACTAAGCGATGATGTTAAGAACGATCACACAGTAGCGACAATTATTATCAATCATGGTCTCTATGACCACATGGATGAACCAGCTGAGACCATTGTATGAACAAAGCAGTTCAGATTGCCCCTATCCAAAGACCGGACACACAAGACCTCATGAATTTAGGCATTTGAGTCACTCTGAAGTCATAGGATTAGCTATGGATAATCATAGGATTAGACACCTACGTATATTTAATTAGCAGAACTCTATAGCCTAGGCAGACGAGGCAGATATATTGACATGGTGCAGCCCATTTGAACAATATTATGTCAGAATATGTCATCTAGGTCACTGATGTAGGAATAGTAGGATTATTTAAGTTAGAAATGGGGGTAAGAATTGCAAAGAAAAATACTTGGAGACATAATACTAAAAGGGCAAAGCAATCAGAGTCAGAGAACAGGAAGGTAGTTATAGGGCGAGTTTGAAAAGGAGAAACCTTGGAATAAAAATACTGGAGGGATAAAAGATATTTTCCATTGCATTATTTGAGTCAGATAATTACATAAGTGAAAAACGAGTGAAACTATTTTGCTTCAAAGTTAACTCTGTGTAATATTATACAGCATCATGCAGTGGTACCAGGAAGCACTGGGGTGCTATTGCAGCAGATGCAATTTTTTATTTAATTCAAAGAATGAAGAAGAGAAAGAACAGAATTTGGAAACGCCTGCATATTTTCAATATGAACTATATCATGTTTTTGTTTTGAACTTGCATACAAAGTATCTAAATTGCATTTTAAGTGAGTTTAAATTTAAAAATAGATGACGATCCTGCTGGTCAAATTAAGTGTTTTTTTTCAACCCAAACAAAATATTTTCTTCTTTTTTTTTTTTAATTTGATGCAGAAAACTGAACTAAAAAAATTGTGCCAAAAGGAAAACATTCCCAGAAAAAAAAAAAAATTCTTTTCCTCTTCCTAAACCTCAAAAGCCAAATATTTGCACAATCCTCCTCTAAATGTCCAAAACTCCCTTCTTGGCTGCTTCTGCAGCTGCTGCTACTGAATGAAGTCACATTACATTGTGCTGATGAGCGTTTCATTCACAAACAGGAAGGAGATCTAGCCTTGTAAGGGCATAACAAACAAGTTTAGTTCAGTGGGTAAAATGAACCAACAGACCACAGATTTAATTCTTTTTTTTTTCCTTTTTTTTCTTGAAGCAGCAGGAAAGGGGCTGCTGACGAGATATTTTGGAACAACTTGCTATTAGGAAGGAAGTATGAGTGGGTGTAGATGAGAAGTAACTCACACTCATATGACACACACGTTGCGAGTATGTTGAAGTCTTGGTCTAAAACAAAGGGTGGGACTGTCAGTTTAGTGATGTAGAACAGAGGGAGCTGTTTGCTTGTTTGTCTTGCTTGTAGCCAAAAGTTTCAGGCATTTGCCAGCTGGGCTGACAGAGTATGATCCCTCTGGAGAAACCATGGTCTTTGTTAAACGACCAGTAGCTTATTTGAGAGTCATCACTCTTGTGATGAGCCATGTGCCTCTCTGTGAATTTTTGTTAGTTTTATAAAAAATAAAATTAAGAACATCAGAACGCTTTCAGATATGGGAGATTTTGACTGAAGAGGCTGTCAGGATAATCCAGCCAGCTCTTATTGTCGATCACACCTTAGATCCCTAATGGTAGATCAAGCAACTGTCAAGAAATTTAAGAGCTCATCAGGAAATCAGATGGAATCTCAGCTTAATACCATAGACATTTCATGTTCATGTGTTAATCAAACTTCAAAGTCAAGACATTTTAATTCAAAATGAGAATTGTGTGATATCTTAGTATATTTGTAGGGGAATCTCTGGAGTGTCTTTTCAAAATCCAAACCTCGATAAAAATCTAGAGAAATGATCAAAAGGGGAAATAATGTTTTAAATTCTAGTTGGTAGGAAAAAAGTTTATCTTGGTTGCTATGTTAGTGAACGAGATCTATGGATGTGGCAATTCACATAGTTTAACTTATGGCCAGAAAAATGAGAATCGGTTCCAAATTAAGATGCGCTTTAAAGAAATAAATCAATACAATAAGAAGTAACCGGTGATCTCCCCAAATTAGGCACATTAAAAATAGCCAGAAAGTTCATTGCTTTGCTTGAATAACAGTGGGTTATCGTATTCTTGCTTACACTGTGGGGGATCTGAGGCCTAAGAAAGTCAGTTAGAGACAAATAGATTGGCTGTGTTTCAGTCAATAGTTAAAATGTTATTCAACATTCTTCTTTGTTTTCGAGTTAAAAACATGCTTTAAAATTAATATGTTACCTTCTGGCTTTAATCAAACAGTACATTTACAAAATTAAAAAGACCTCCTCTCTTCTTTACCTTACGCATACCCACACATTTTCTCCCAGAGGAATTTTCAATTTGAGAATCCCTGCAGACATCCAGGAACAAGCAAGTCCAAAGCTTGGAAGTGTGTTGTAAAGTTTAAAACTTTTATAAATTGTTGATAAAATGGGTTATATTTAAAAAAAAAAAAAACAAACAAACAAAAAACCCAAAAAAACCCCAAAAGTTAAAGAAATTCAGAAATACTTCTTCCTTTTCACGGAGGAAGCATTTTTACCAGATTTGGAAATGATGCATTTAAAGTTTCAGAGATGGTACAAATTAGACTTTTTAAACTAGAAAGTGTCCATTATTGCTCACAGAGAGGCTTTTAAACAAATGGAAGAAATGTTGACTGCTGTTGCAAAACATGTATTGTGTGAACTAATGAACTATACCTATGGTGAAAAGTAGTCCTTCCTTACATTTAAGTCAATCTAGATTTTGAAGAAAAAAAAAAAAAGGGATAAAAAGAATGGCCTGGATAGGGGGTCTTCCTCCTCTTCTTCCTCCTCCTCCTCCTCCTTCCCCCGCCCCCCCATTAGTTACCTGGTAGTGGTAATGTGAAAGGGATGGATTTTTTTTCTTTTTAGGGCGTAGGCAACACTAATTTCTTACATGTTCCCATTGTGTCTGAACTCAGAGGCTTGTTTATAGCCTGTCAACTCAATTGTTTAAGTGGTTGAAATTCAAGGTAAAACCTGTTGTTTATCACCCGCTGGCCATTTTGTCCTGGTGTTAAAACATTTTTGTCATTATGGAACTTTGCTATAATCCACAGGAAAAGTCGAAGTAACCCTAGCGTACCAAGTAAAGTC
The DNA here is from genome assembly GCA_009819605.1 of Sterna hirundo. Lineage (NCBI taxonomy): Eukaryota > Metazoa > Chordata > Aves > Charadriiformes > Laridae > Sterna > Sterna hirundo. Next base: position 4,089,088 of record CM020462.1, read on the forward strand.
CAGAGTGAGTTGTAACTAATGCACATGTTGCCTGAGAGCCACCTTCCAGAACCTCTAAATGCTCTGTTGCAGGCAACTTTGGTTGTTTCAAAAAGCTGGGACATGACTAAAAGTCCAAGGTGGTGTCTTTATGAAAGCTTCATGTCTGTGGCCATGAAGTCAAAAATGCGAGCTATCTCTCTACAGAGAACTTCATATTGCTGTCAAACCTGCAACACACACACACACACAAAAAGTCCAGTTTCAGTACACTGCCATGTAGCTACGTCTTTCTGCCTATTCCTCAAAAATTTTTTATATGTTTTAGATGCAGACAGAATGTTCCTGGGCCCATGGCACCAGGCACCCCCGTTATCCACCAGGATAACATCAGGACTCTCCAGATACCGCTTGGGTCAGTCTTTCAAATAATTATTCTTTTTAGTTGCAAAGACTACCAAACTCATTTATGTGTGCTTGAACATGAACATTTTAAAGAGCTTAGACATTCATTGACATTAAATGCGCTTCTATTCCACTTGCCTACAGGACTCAAGAGGTCACTGGAAAGGCCAAATGCCACCAGGTCCCGTACATCCCGAGGCTCAGACTACGCAGGTGTGGCAGCCAGACGTCCCTCCCACTCATCAACCAACACCAGGTTCAGAGGTTGGCATGTTGGCTGTTTTCACCATCGACAGGAGCTTTGCACATTGACCATGTTTCGAAAGTGATTAGTTTATTTCTAGAACTGGTACGTATTTTGTCACTTTCATTTACCTGTGATTCATCCTTCAGGATTTTTAAAAGCTGTGCTGGGCTCAGCTCCATTTACAGGTAAGTAAATTGCCTTTCTCCTTTGAATATGCAAACATGGGCCAATTTCAAATGTACAGTTATACATAAGAAAATTTTGGTCTGTAACTCTCTCAGTGACAGAGTCTTTTCTAGAGATTTTAGCAAGAACATCGAAGATAATAAAAGTCTGCACGGAGCTGCCATTGTCGTCTCTGTAAGTGTCAAACTATAAAGTCCGTGGAACTACCTTTTTTATCTCCACCCACATAATTAAGTCCTTCTGTGTAGGTGCAATCTTTCAGGTATAAGTAGCTGTGTGCCTATATTAAGTCTGTACTACATGCAAAATGTCTTCTTCTAAGGGCTAAAACATACTAGGACTTTCTAAACACAGCAAGAAACCACAGAAAAGGTAGGGCTGCTGCCTCTGTCTTTAAAAAGTTGGCCAAAGGAGAAACTTCAGTGGGAAGACTCCTATGATCTGGGGTACCAGAGTCAGCTTATGAAGGAACTCAAGCTGTCTCTTCAAGGAGAACCTTGGTCATCCTGTCACACGCTATTCATGGGGAGTTTTACACTTTTCAGAAAGGTGCCTTGCGCTTGTTGTCATGATGATGTGCCACTGGACCACAGCGGCCTGCTGCAGTTTGAGTCAACTAATTTGGGTACTCCATGCTGGAGGTCTCAGTCCTGAGTTGTACACTTTGCTCCCATAGCTGTTTATTGCAGGAGATATCAGGTTCCTTTCTGCTTCATTTTCAGACAACAACAGAAGCGTTTGCGGAAGGTCTTATCTCTGCACTAACCTTCCGTGGAGGAGAGACAACAGCCATGGCATACTCTTATGCAGGAGCAGAGGCAGGTTAATGGTATGCTGTGGTTTGTAGTGGGAGTAAATAACAGATGAATAAATACAATCCTGCAGCTCATGCTTTAGAAACCGCAAGGACGCACATCTCTTTTTACAACAAACTCAATATTGTGCATCTACAGAGCTCTGTTTTTACAAAAACTGTTTTCCTTGCCTTTTTTGGCCATATGCTCTGCATCGCCATTATTAAATTATGAAAAATAATAACTCTGTGCTAGCTTCAGATTAAGAGTGCTTATTTTGGCTATAATGCACAATAAAACAATAATAGTACAATAAAAATATTTTGTTGGGTTCCTATGTTACCTTTAATCTACAGGCCTCAAACAATTTTACTGATTATTTACTACTCTGACACGTAGGATGAGCATTAATTTTTCCTTTTTAGATATGAAATGCATGGAATTGCAAAGGCAAATTTTATTGATATTTCCATAAACACTAAGCGCCTGAAGTCTTAGGTGCCCCAACCAAGCTACTATCTGATGTTCAGGGAGTTATAACCCTTCATATTTCTGAATAAGTTAAATGAAATTTGTATTTCAGTTGAGTTTTGCTGATTTATCTGCCATCTGCCCTGCCTGAAAAAAGCACCTGTGAAGTGGTGATGGTACTGCATCTAAAACGTAAAGGAGTCAGATGATGTCAGATGACACATGTGAAGATTCTGGCTGAGGAGCCAGTTTGACTGAGATAGGTCAGATTCCTGTCTTGCAACTCAGTGAAACACCATGCAAATGAAACACACCAAAATAACACAAGATGTACTCCACTTTCAGGTGCCATCTAAATTGTTAGTTCTTCAAAAAGTGGACATAAATAAAGCCCCAGAAGTGCTGACACTGGCTCTTTCACCATTACCTGCAGCTTCTACTCAAAGAAGCCTGGGACCTGGGTTCACATAACAGCAGTCTTCACCGCTATTTATTACCATTGAAGAAAGTCCTGTTCAGACGTACTTTGCACAGTAGGAAATAGGATAAGGATTGTGTATGTGTCTCATCCATGAACAGTGCAAAGCTCAGCAGTTAGAGCTCTTGGTGTAAGGAGTCCATCAGGCATTCCACAACTGCTCAGAAGTTCACAGCCTCAGCCGTAGTTCGGTGACGGCAGAATCCTCCATTCCCTGGCAGCAATGCAGGAATATCACTTGCCCCGGTAGGTCATTACTGGCCACCTTTTTACAGCGCTTTCAGATCTGCCAATTGAAAACAGGGCATAAGAGTGTATTTCTATACACAGAAAAACAATGAACGGAAGGTCCCGGTGCAAAGTCCTGGCCCTTGACCTTCATCCCAGGGTGACCGCCCTAAACTATACATGACATCCTTCTGTCTTGCTAAATGCCTATTGTTTCATTGCACAGACTGCATCCAGCTAAAAGGATGGATGTCTTAGAGTTACCTATGTGTATTATCTAAGGATTCGATAGGTGTTTGAGCTTCCTTTTTAAAACTGTCTTCGAAATATTCTATTCAGTTATCATGTTGGAGATGACATAAGCAAATACAACCGACTATCCATCTTCTCAAAAACTTATGTACTATGCAAGCTGTGTAAATATATATATAGAGAGAGATACTTACAAAATCCTACTCTGAATCTGAACACCTTGCACATGCACATGTGCAAATAAAATTCCTGAATGCTGCAATTAGGCTCTTGTTTGTGCAATTATGTGTTTTACCTGTGAAAAGGGAAAGGATTGATGCCAAAGCAGGGGGAGCCCTATAACTTGTATTTACTACATGTTCTTCCCTTTTGCATGCTCTATCCCTACGATGGCTATTGAGATATGGGAAGTTTTGCTTCCAGTCCATCAGGTACCAATAGCAAACCTATGAAGTTGGCTACCAAGTATCTGCTTTCCCTATCCACCCCATTACAACTGGTGGTGGTGGAGTGATAGAGAGAACACACACTAATTCTGTTATGCCCTGACAGACAGTGCAGTGGCTGTCTTTCCTGCTGAACAGTTTCTGTAAATAGCTGAAGCGAACTAATGACTAAGTGAAGAAACCTGAGGAAACCAGGATCCTGCCTGGTGTGACACCTGACAGCCAGAAGGAAGCATTGTCCCTGTCTTGTCACACCACACTGCACTGTCTAAAATGAAGACAATGGGAGCTCTGGGTGCCTTGAAACACAGGAATAAGAAAATTAAATATTTTGGATAATTTAAATCTTGTTTAGATATCTAAATGTATGCAATTCAGGCTTCCTGCACTTAACCTGTCATTTTCAGTTCGCGTGAGTACTTGAGTACCAGATCTTATAATTGTTGTAGCCGTGAAGGACCTTAGCCTGGACACCTCCTGGTGTTTGAAACAGGACTTTAGCAGAGCTATTGGGTACCTTTGGATTAGGGTGTTTTTTCTTCTTTTTTCCACTGTGATAATTTTCATGGTGACATTTTTAGCCACCGGGCTGAGAATCATAACTCACTCTGAATTCTTAGCAACAAATACGATGCTATTCTTCTGGGAGAGCTGTCTCTGAAGCTTGAAGAGTTAGAAACTTCTTGCCATAGCAGAAAAGGTCTTGTTTCCTTCCTCTAAGGACAGAGACAGAAGGCCACGATCTTTGCCTGCCGGTTGTTTGGTTGAACTATGACAGCAGAGCATCAACAACGTCTGTAGTATCGACTGTCGGGCTAAAGGTATGTCCTGCGCGCACTTGGCTGAACTAGAGGGTCCGATTGACATCATAGCTTGCCTGTGGGAGAAAAGACATCAGGTTATTCTGATAGAAGGTTATTCTGTTAAACTAAGTGCGCCAAATCAGTAAATACGCGGGTTTTATTGCCATGGTTTTGAAGACTTTCAGTTTACTCTGGGTAACCCAGGGGATCAGGCAAACAGGACTCAAGTCAGTCATTTTTATTTTGTCAGAGTAGTATTCTGGCTTCTTCAAATTATCCTTACCTGTTGCCTGTTCTGTACTGCAGAATGTGGCTGGGCAGTTAACTAGCATTTACTTAACCTGGGAGCTGCAGAAAATCAGGTCTGAATACTGGCATCTGTTACCAAATCGTTACCTGTTACCAAATACCATGGGCAATATTGTGGTTTCATAACAGCTACTTTTGAATCCATCTTTTCAACATCAAGAGCATTGTATGACAGGGTTTCCAATAAACACTTTGTTACATGGATAAATTTCTAATAAGGTTCATTTTGTAACGCTGAAGATAGGATTGAACTAGGCGCTGTTTAATCAAGGATCGGGTACCACAGAAACCAGGGTTTTGTTCAACAGATGTCAGTCTGCCCTCCAAGTAAGTAATTAATTAGTTCTCCTAAATAGGATTGTGGTTGCTTCTTTATATGAGATATAAAAGCGTAAACCTGACTATGCCTGGGCAGAAAGGATCCTATGACATGTAACAAAGGTTATCTAACCTGCTTAGATTCCAGGTTGATTAATATCTCACTATGCCCATCTAATCCACCTTATGATTTCAGTTGTATAACACATTTTCATTTTATGTCCCCATTTGTGCTGTTAAACAGTAAACTTGATTTTTTTTCTTGGAGGTAACTAAACTCAGTGGTGGGTGCAGTGAACTCCTAGGGCAGATTAGGAGTTGTGCCTTAACTTGAACACTCCTGTTATCTGTTTGTACTTAAAATAATGGAGGAGACAAGGAAAAGGAGACACAGATTTTCCAACTATGGTCCTGGGCTACAATATCTGGCAGAGACAATGTCACTGTGGTTTAATTTAAAGCAACGAGTGGCACTAAGGGCATGAAAGAGGAAAAAGCATTTGACACAGAGTGGACTAACCTGACTAAGAATTATCACAATGTCCTCCTGTCTCAAATAGAATTTCTTTATCCCTGAAGATAGGAAAATGAACGAGGACTGAATTTGCCCGGATGAAATAGTCTTTTAAGATCTACTTACATGCCTCTGTACCCATAAGGTACGCCGATATTTCCCGATTGAAGAAACAGGTAACAACCCTTGCAATAATGCTCCCCTTTCTGATAATATTGTGCAACACAATACACTGCAGGTTTAATTGGAACCAGAGACTTTTGGACATTTCTACCCACTACCGATTCACATGGTGAAAGTAAATCAAGCCCTATATAAACAAAACAGATGGAAGTGACGCTAATAGTACAATGTCAGCAGTATCCACAGATTGACAGAGCTAGTTATGTTGCCAGATGCACAGAATGTTGCACTACTTGTTCCTTATAAACTAGACTTGATGGAGTATGTCAATGTCAAACTCCTTGCTGATTTACACACGAACATACAAAGACATGCACACTCACAGATACTCACGTTCCTGTGATCTATATCAACCATACCATCTGCTTTCTGCTTTGCATGTGGTAGCTAACTAACTATCCTACTGTGCACGGGTATCACTGAGTACACGCTGTGGAGGCAAACAACAGTTTTTTTCCTTCCTCTACCCTATTTAGTGTTATAAAATAGGCTCGTTAACATTTGCCATCTAGGCACATATATTCCACACGTATTTTTGAAACTTGTTTCTCATTTATATCTATGCCTTTGGCCAGTACATCTTTCCACATACCCAGAAATTTAAAAGCTTCTCTCTCTTTGTGGAAACTGTGTGGCTTTAAGCATACCACATAGCCTCCGTTTACCCCTTGGAAGAAGCACAAAACAAGGAGCTCCAGACAGGTAGCGGCACGTAAAACAAAGAAAACATTTTATTAGTTTTTGTAACAGATGCACTCGGCTGAGAGTCTACTGAAACGTCTTCATCATGCAGCAGCACTAACTGGGAGCGCAAATGTCAAGAGAAGGATGTGCTGCTTGGAGGGACAGAAAGCTGACCTAGCTACAGGCAGTGCCTAAAGTCTCTTTCTGACCCATTTCATTGTCTGGCACCTGTCATTATAACCATCTTTCCAAAAGATCTACGGAAATTACACTTACCCTCTGGTAACTAGGTAACATAATCTCCCGGAGGCTAGCTAATTGCAGCCCATGATAACCTCACATACAGCAACTGTTAAATTTTTCATTTCTTTCAAATTATTATGGATCAGTGGAGAGGGTATTGATTTGATTCATTAACTGATTCCCAGTCTGTTCCAAGGTTAATGATTACATGTATCTCAATTACATCCTTAACAGGTTATACTGTATGATTTGTTTCAACTGCAATGTACATTGCGTATCTTCCACAGCTGAAAGCCTTCTTAGCACTTGATGATTTAATAAGGCCTTTTTTTCCATTTCATTGAACATGCCTACAAGGCACAAGTACATTTGGGACAACGGGAAAAAGACAGCTTTCCCCAAATTCTTTAAAGAGCATGTGCAAGACACACTCTGAATAACAGTCTCGAAAGGCCACAGAGATGACCCAAGATTCTTTCAAGTTTAAGGTATTTGAAGATGCTTTGGACACTAGGGAAAATGCGGGCACTCCCCAGAAGAAAAAGGGAGACCTGGTCACCCAGAACATGGACAAGGCTGAGGTACTCAATGACTTTTTTGCCTCCGTCTTCACTGGTAAGTGCTCTAACCACGCCGCCCAAGTCTCAGAAGGCAAATGCAGGGATTGGGAGAATGAGGAACAGCCCACTGTAGGAGAAGGTAAGGTTTGAGACCTTCTAAGGAACCTGAAGGTACACAAATCCATGGGACCTGGTGAGATACATCCACGGGCCCTGAAGGAACTGGCAGATGAAGCTGCTAAGCCACTAGCCATCATATTTGAGAAGCTGTGGAAGTTCAATGAAGTTCCCACTGCCTCAAAAAGGGGAAAAAACCCACCCATTTTTCAAACTGGAAAAAAGGAAGACCTGGGGAACTACAGGCAGGTCAGCCTCACCTCTGTGCTTGGCAAGATCACGGAGCAGATCCTCTGGGAACTATGCTAAGGCACATGGAAAATAAGGAGGTGATTGGTGACAGCAACACATCTTTACTTAGGGCGAATTGTATCTGACAAATTTTGTGGCCAGCACAATGAGGTTGCAGCATTGATGGAAATGAGGGAAATGAGGGAAAAGCAACTGATGTCATCTACCTGGACTTATGCAAAGCACTTGACACTGTCCCACACAACATCTTTGTCTCTGAATTGGAGGGAAATGGACCACTCTATTGATAAGAAATTGGCTGGATGTTCACACTCAAAGAGATGTGGTCAACGTCTCAATGTCCAATTGGAGACCAGTGACAAGGGATCAGTACTGGGACCAGTGCTGTTTAACATTGTTGGCAACATGGACAATGGGACTGAGTGCACCCTCAGCAAGTTTGTGGGTGACACCAAACTGTGTGGTGCAGTCGACATGCTGAAGGGAAGGGATGCCATCCAGAGGGACCTGGACAGGCTTGAGAAGTGGCCTATGCGAACCTTATGAAGTTCTAGAAGGCCAAGTGCAGGGTCCTGCACATGAGTCGGGCAATCCCAAGCACAAATGCAGGCTGAGCGGAGAATGGCTTGAGAGCAGCCCTAAGGGGAAGAATTTGGGAGTGCTGGTGGATGAGAAGCTCAACATGAGCCGGTGATGCTTGCTTGCTGCCCAGAAACCTCTCTGCAACCTTGGGTGCATCAAAAGCAGCATGTCCAGCAAGTCAAGGGTGGTGATTCTGCTCCTCTATTCTGCTCCAGTGAGACCCCACCTGGAGTATTGCGTCCAGCTCTAGGGCCCCCAACATAAGAAGGACATGGACCTGTTGGAGAGAGTCCAGAGGAGGCCACAAAGATGATTAGAGGGCTAGAGGACCTCTTGTCTGAGAACAGGCTGAGACAGTTGGGGTTGTTCAGCCTGGAGAAGAGAAGGCTCCTGGAAGACCTTATAGTGGCCTTCCAGTACCTAAAGAGGCCCTAAAAAGGGACTCTATCAGGGAGTGTAGCGATAGGATGACAGGTAACCTGTTTAAACTGAAACAGGGTAGATTTAGGTTAGATATTAGGAAGAAATTCTTTCCTGTGAGGCTGGTGAGCCCCTGGCCCAGGTTGCCCAGAGAAGCTGTGGCTGCCCCATCCCTGGAGGGGTTCAAGGCCAGGTTGGACGGGGCTTGGAGCAACCTGGGCTGGTGGGAGGTGTCCCTGCCTATGGCAGGGAGTGGCACTGGATGGTCTTTAAGGTCCCTTCCAACCCGAACTGTTGTATGATCCTATGATTCATAAGATACTAGAAGAGATGATTGATTCCTCTGGTTTCATTACCTCACGACCACTCAAATTTCATATCACCTGTCTATTAATTTTTAAGCTGCGTTGGGTTACTTGACTGAAAATGTCTTTACAAATGTTGGATGAATGTTTGCCATTCTCAGTTTTCTGTGGAAATAGATTTTATTTTTTATCAGTGACACAGTGATGTCACTCTCCTCAGCAGTGCTGCAGAATCCTTTTGGCTTAGAAGAGCTCCCCAGATTTTTACACTGAGATTACTGCTAATGCAGTCATAGAAAATATTTTTTTTTCACCACACGTTACCCCTAGTACGACTTTGTTCTTGCTATTACTATCGAATTGCTGCCTGATTTGTAGCTGAGACCCATGGTGCCACGCTCTGTACAAATTGCAAATGACAGTCCCCAAGGAAATCATCATAGGAAAAAACAGGCATGGGAAAAGGGGAAAAGTTACACAATAGGGCAATAAGAGACCTGTCAGAGTAATTTAGGCCTCCTTTACCTACGGTTAAGTGGCTAGAGAACAGTAATATGATGCTTTCTCTACCTATTATTTCACTTTTGCATCCTGTTTCTTTAGCTGCATGATACTGTTGGCTTAGTTGGACAAACCCTGGGTGATGAGACAACTTTTCCTACAAGATTTAGAAATTCAATGGAACAATACTTCTCTTGTCTGTGACTCTACTTTACACAGAGATCTCGAAGTGCAAATACTCACACTGGCTACATGTCTTTGGATCAGGTAGATGTTGGAACTCTCATTTGCAGACTGCTAAATTGAGAGCTGGAGGGGCTGAGTTTAACAACCAAGGGCACAGAGCAAGTCAATGTCAGACATGAAAACGCAGTGCAGAAATTCTTGACTCTCGGTCGCTGTTCCGACTCCTGATCCACATTACTTCCAGCACTTTGCATTCTGCACGTATAAAGACCCTTTTATCCTTTCATCTCTCTCCCTCTCAATCCTTTACTTTGGAACCCCGAGATACTGTAGTTTAGTTTGGAAACTAGGAAGCCAAATGAGTATAGTCATGAGGAAAGACTTCAGTTATACAATCCATTAAATAAAACAATAGAGCTTGCAGCTGAGCTATTAAAAAGCCTAGAGCAATTTTTATTTCAATGGCTACATTTTATTTCCTCTTCTGAGTGACTGCTAACAAAGGGCTGCTGAAAGGACTGGATAAAAAGTAGACGTCAGATGCAAGATCCATGAGTTAAACAACATTATTAGATACAATTTCATAAAATCTAGTTGCTTTTCTGCTACTAGAAATCATGTCCTTTTGTCAACTTGTGGTCACATCAGCACTTCTGTTGATATAATTTGCTCCAGCTGCAGAGCGTAGCTGGCCTGCAAATCAAGAACTAGAATAGGGACAGTCAGGAATAACTCAATGGCTTGGATAATGTGCAAATCACTACGCATCTTGCTATTAGTATAGTTTATTTTCTCTCAGAATATTTGGAACATGAAAAATTTATCTTTAGCAAAACAGCCGATCTGACACTTTACTGAGAGCAGAACTGGCTGGCTAGCTTATTGTAGCACCCCTCCTCCCCTCGCAGCTCACATACACATACTCCCCCCACTCTATAATCATTTAAGTGGGATTATCATATCAAAACCCTTCATTATCTTTCATTGAATTCAGACCAAACACCTAATTTCATATATTGTTCGAGGTCTCCCTATAATATTGCTCACAATCCTCTACATTCACTTTTTAAATGTTTAAAGGAGGTTGAGAGGTTTTTTATTTCCACTTTGTTTCCTACTTTCACCCTTTCCTACCTTTTACTCAAAATGGGCAGAATAAGAAGTAGTCCATCCTCACAGTAATGAGATCCTTCAAACTCCAGCCTTCTGGACAGATGGGAACCTGGTTGGAAATGAAACATAGCACATCTGGTGGAGCACAGAATGAATGAACATTGTGCAAAAACGGAAAAAAAAAAACTTACTAAAGCAACCATTCTCTTTTGTCTCTACATGAATAGGAAGCATACAGAACCAAGATGGTGTTAGCACAGCCCTTATTTCAATCTACTTCTAAAACATACTTTTCATTTAATACAAAGCAGACAGTTGCTACCAAGAATCTGCGAAAATCAAAACTTTTTAAGTTCACATTGGTATTGGAACTTTCTGCTTCTGATAATTAAGGAATGGAAAACAATAGGAAATGCAGCTGGAAGCACCCCTGTTAACAACAGTGATTAATCATCTGTGAAAATGCTGCAGAAAGTTTATTATTTTCCAGTGCAAGTAAATGGCATACTGCCTTTGTGCAGGAAGGGAATGCCTCAGCGCAGGTGTTAAGAGCACTGCAGACCCATCGCATCAAGCTCCCTTCACCAGCCCGGACAAAACAGGCATTTCCCTCTTTAACTTACTCACCTCATTTAAAATCCCATTCACAACCAGTTTGGCACCGTTTAACACCACTGGCTTGATCTTGCTCATCTGTCCCTTCTGTCTGATTGGGATTATAATTCAGCCAATAACATGCTAACTGTGTGAAAAAAACAAATTCCCCTGATTTTATGAAGATTTTAATTCTTGGCGATGAAGACAAAGCTTAAGCTTCTCCTGGCGTTATAGAAGTGCACCATCAAACTAAGACAGTGGTTGGCTTCGCAATAATTGTATATTGGGTGTTTCATTATATACACAGTGTATATTCAGCCTGTAAAATTCACTATCACAACATAAATGGTGCACTAAAGGCCAGAGTGAAAACCACACTGGGTACCTGTGACCAATAGCTCCCCAGATTAGATGTAGGAATCCTCTGTCTTCAAGCTGTAAAGTAACAGCTAAAAAAGAGCAGCAGAGTTTTCACTCCTGACCTCCTCTGAACTGCATGTTGTCAGGTTGGTGGATTGTGGAAGGTTTTTCTTTCCTTCAGCCATCACCAGAGATAGGTCATGACTGATTCATAGTCTGGCTTTTAAGGCAAATCCTGCACTTTCTGTTTTGAAAAATCTTAGCAGAGTATGAAAGCTCTTCTTCCAGTCAACGCAACGTAACAGGGAATGGATCCTACCTCTTTATTTGACGTCAGCATCTTTCAGGGATCAGTTATCCCCATCCAGGACGAAAAATGTTAAGCGCATCTTTTGTTATTCATGTGAAGTGAACAACATCAATTCCCGGGTATCCTTTCTCCTGTGCACTTAGTTCTGTGTGCCTGCTTTATCTCATCAGCACAATAGACAAGCTCCGCTCATTAGTACCTTACAGAATGCATTTAAAAGAGACTAGAGCAGCACTGGCCACAAAGCCGTTCTGAATCTCATGAACAGCAAGGAACATTCACAGGTATGCCGTGCTAAAAGGAGTCACACAATTGCCACAGATGCTGCCAAATCAAGACTCAAAGTAGTTTTGAAACGTGAACTACTTAATCAGCTATCTTCTCTAAATTTGTTTCATTGTTTCTATCAATGAGGTATTCTTTTATTTTGTTAATAACAGCAAGCAAATGCAAAAAACCCCAAAACTTGAGCAGTTTGAATTTGGTGGTGTACAGCCTGAAGAGTCACATAGATTAGTTAAACTAGAAAAGAAAGGAGCTCTGGAAATGATTAGGCAGATCCAAAACGCCACATCTTTCGGCCTTTTGCTAGAGAAAATGTAAGACTTCCACTACCCATCATTGCTTTCAAATAAGAAACCAGCAATTTAAAAACTCACGGATGAATTGCCATTCATCACTGAAATGCCATTGACGCCTCACCACTGTATCCAACCACCAGGTCCACAGGATTACCAGTCCCAAAACTTCCCGTCTGAAACCAGAGTTCTGGACTGTTTTAGGCATAGTTAGGCTATGACATTAGCTTAGGAATGATAGCTTCTTTGTGGCCACGGAATAAAGACACCCTGCCGTTCCTGAGCCGTCAGCCTCCCAGTGTCACTGATTCTGCTGGTGTGCTTCTGCATCTCCCACCATGACGGGAGGATGCTGTGGCTCTGCCTTAGCCTTCACTTGCTCCAATCAGGATGTCTTGTTCCAGCCAGTTTGCTTCCAGAAGAAATCATCTGCTGACTTCTTGGATTGTATCTTGTTTTCAAAATACAGAGGGAATTTTTGAAAAGGCTACTAAGTGAGTCACACTACAGGCACGTGAACACCAATCTGATAGTTGGTATTCGCAACGAGATAACTGCCTTGGAGAATGTAGGGCGAGCAGAGGAAGTTGTTGATCTTCAGTAAGGCTTTTGACATTGTCTCCTGCAGCATCTTTGTAGAGAGGTGGGCGTCGGTCTCCTCTCCCAAGTAAGAAGCCATAGGACAAGAGGAAATGGCCTCCTGTTGTGTGAGGGGAGGTTTTGATTAGATATTAGGAAAAATTTTTACACTGAAAGGATTATTAAGCATTGGAACAGGCTGCCCAGGGAAGTGGTTGAGGCACCACCCCTGGAGGTATTTAAAAGACAGGCAGACATAGTGCTTAGAGATACGGTTTAGTGATGGTTTTTGTCAGCGGTAGGTTGGTGGTTGGACTCAATGATCTGAAAGGTCCCTTCCAGCCTAGGCGATTCTATGATTCTGTGATTCTATCTTCATTGAAAAACTAATGAAGTACAGATTAAATAAGTGGATAGTTAGGTGGTTTGGGAGCTAACTAAACTGTTGGGCTCAAAAAGTTGGCGTCATCAGCACAAATTCCAGATGGAGGACAGCTGTCAGTGATGTGCCCCAGACATTGATGTTGGGTCCAGGACTCTTGCACCTTAACGTCTTCATTGATGGGACAGGGTGCACCCTCAGCCAGTTAGCATACGGCACAAAACTGGGAGGAGTGGCTGATACACCAGATGGGCATGTTGTCATTCAGAAGGACCTGGACCTGTTGAGGGATCTCAAGAAGTTCAACGAGAAGAAATTCAAAGTCCTCCACCTGGGGAAGAAAGAACTCTGTGCTAATAGGCTGGAAAGCAGCCCTGCAGAGAGGGCCCTGGACATCCTAGCGGACACCAAGCTGACCATTAGCCAGCAATGTGCTTTTGCAGCAAAGAAGGCCAACAGCCTCCTGGGCTGCATTAGGCAGAACATTGCCAAGGGAGGTAGAATCATAGGAATATAGAATTGCTGAGGTTGGAAGGGACCTCTAAGATCATCAAGTCCAACCTTTAACCTACCCTGACAAAAGCCACCTCTAAACCATGTTCCTAAGTGCCCCATCTACCCTTTTTTTAAACACCTCCAGGGACGGTGAATCCACCACCTCCCTGGGCAGCCTATTCCAATGTTTAATAACCCTTTCAGTGAAAAAATGTTTCCTAATATCCAATCTAAACCTCCCCTGACATAACTTGAACCCGTTTCCTCTCGTCCTATCACTTGTCACCAGGGAGAAGAGGTCAGCCCCCATCTCTCTACAACCCCCTTTCAGGTAGTTGTAGAGGGTGAGAAGGTCTCCCCTCAGCCTCCTCTTCTCCAGGCTAAACAACCCCAGCTCCATCAGCCGTTCCTCATAAAGTTTGTCCTCCAGACCCCTCACCAGCTTTGTAGCCCTTCTCTGGACACGCTCCAACACCTCCATGTCCTTCTTGTAGCGAGGGGCCCAAAACTGAACGCAACACTCGAGGTGGGGCCTCACCAGTGCCGAGTGCAGGGGGATGATCACTTCCCCAGTCCGGCTCACCACACTATTCCTGATACAGGCTAGGATGCTGTTGGCCTTCTTGGCCACCTGGGCACACTGCTGGCTCATATTCAGCCAGTTGTCCACCAACACCCCAGGTCCTTTTCTGCCGGGCAGCTTTCGAGCCACTCCGCCCCAATCCCGTAGTGTTCATGGGGTTGTTGTGACCCAAGTGCAGGACCCGGCACTTGGCCTTGTTGAACCTCATACCATTGGCCTCAGCCCATCGGTCCAGCCTGTCCAGATCCCTCTGCAGAGCCAACCTACCCTCAAGCAGGTCAACACGCCCACCTAGTTTAGTGTCATCTGCGAACTTACTGAGGGGGCATTCGATCCCCTCATCCAGAGCATTGACAAAGATATTAAAGAGAACCAGCCCCAGCACCGAGCCCTGGGGGACCGAGGTGATCTTTCCTCTGTATTCAAAACTTGTGAGACACACCTGGAGTTCTGGGTCCAGTTCTGGGCTCCCCAGTACAAGAAAAACATGGACTTCTTGAATAGAGTCAAGTACAGGGCCACAAAGATGATGAAGCTTGGAGCATCTGATATATGAGGAGAGGCTGAGAGAGCTGGGACTGTTCAACCTGGAGAAGAGAAGGCTCATGGATGTCCTGCTAATGTATATAAACACCTGATGGAGAAGTAAAGAAGATGGCACCAGACTCTTAGTGGTAACCAGTAACAAGATAAGAGATAACAGCCACAAGTCAAAATACAATAAATTCTACTTCAACAAATTAAAAAAACCAAAAATACAGTGAGGGCTGTCAAACACTGGCAAAGAGTGCCCAGAGAGGTTGTGGAGTCTCCATCCTTGGAGACTGGACACCTTCATCTGGACATGGTCCTGGCCACAGGCTATTGGTCTAGACCATCTCCAGACATCCCTTCCAACCTCAACTATTCTGTGAATAAAGTCCAACAATATAGTCCAGGACAAAGTTTAAGCTCGCATGAGGCAAGATGAAAGTGACTTTCACTGAGTTGGCCAGGAAATAAGCCTTATCATTTGCTGATGGCATCTGCTCAGCAGCCATTAAGTCAGCAAAACATTTTCAGAAATGGTTGTCTGGATCTAAAATTCTGAAAGCCTTAATTAAGCAATCATGAAAAGACTGAGCCTAATCATCTTTAAAGTTTATTGTAAGGCCCACCTCTTAATCAAGACTTTCCCACAAAGGCAGGGCCAAAGAGCACTTGACTGTCTTGGACAGAGGAAAGAGTAGCAGAGAATGGTGGGTGAGAGAAGATGAAGGAAGAAACGTCAAAGATGCAAAATGAGAGAGATATCTTGTAGTCATAGGAATGCAATTAGAAGGGAACTTCTGTAATAGCAACTCTTTTGTTGTACACCCAGATACCATGTTTACTAGCTTTACAATTATCTTGAGAAGCAGATCAATATACCTAATTACACCGAAGAAAAAACCAGTTGTGGTTAAGTAATGTTCACAGAGACAACTCCACTTCTCCAGTCGCAGGGACTCAGACACAAGGAAACGATAACGGTTCTGCCCAGCAGCTATCTCCTCTGGTGGACGTTTCCCAAGAAATTCCCTTCTTCCCTCCATCACGCCACTCGAAAGTAGTCAGAATCAGAAATTTGGAGAAAGAAGGGTGCATCTGCTGGATTTATTGCAAAAAAGCTTTGTTCACTGGTCTCTGCAGGAGTCAGATGAGATAAAAAGCTGCTACAATGCCTAGGGATCTATTTAGGGCTGGAATGCCTTTCCCTGTAACTTGGCTGCTCAGTTTATGAAGAGATACGTGTGGAGAGAACAAGATGCCTGAATACAAACAATTTAAGTATTTCCATCCAAATTCAAATCCTCAGAACTCCTACTTAGCAGTTTTCGACTGCTAAGGCATCTAGCATCTAGCCTGTGTTTTTGTCAATAAAGCCCCATCAGTGCAAGTGAGCTCTGCTTCCCTGCGTATCTGCAGACGTGGTGGGGATGAAAGGGGCAAGGAACTCACTGCTCATGTTTTCCTTATTTCTTTTCACAAACAAGTCTCATATTTACTTATTCTCAAATTTCATCTCCTAGCCCGAACTCCACGCTATTCACGGTCAGAGGGGGAGATGGTGTCCCTAACTTCTTAGCCAGTTTCCCAGTGGATGGAAAACCATGCTGGTGGTGAGGGAGGGTTTTCTGGGGGTGGAAGAGGAGATGTGGTTTAGACATTGCAGGAAACTGAAATGAGGTCTTCCACATCCTGCATCCACTAGCCAACGAAGGCACTATGGCCTTCTGCTTTTGCTTATCAAAAAAAAAAAAAAAAAAGAAAAAAGACTGACTTTCCACCCTGGGCTCTCAATTTGGGTAATACAAATTCCACGAGGTGGTTAGACCCATGCAGGAAGGTGCTACAGCGCTCAGCGCTGTGCTACCTGACTCTTCTCCCTTTGCAGATCTGGCCCTTGGCCTGGTGAGGTTTTGTAATAACAGACACCACTTTTTTTTTTTTTTTTCTCCCCAGATTCATGCAATCAGGTCAAGGGGTAGGTCATCAAACTGCCTTTCCCAGAGCCGGACAGCTGGTAATTTGTGAAGTGCCTCCCGAGTGGGGATCAATGACTTTCATTCTGCTTTTATGGTCCTGTACTTGTTCACGTATGGATTGAGCCCATGCTTTATCATCCTTAAACAAAAATTGGCTGTAGCAGTCAGCAAAATGTGCTAGGCTTGTCCTAAGTGATAGTGCAAACACACATGCTTCTCAGGCCACCAAATTGCTAAGTCTATGTCAGCTCTTAAATGATTATCTATTATCTTCAATTTGGTCTATGTCTAGACAGAGAGTGGTAACAAAAGTATGGGCTTTTTCCACAGTTTCCTCTCTGTTTCTAAAAGGAAAACATTTTTCCTGTACAGCTGGAAAAGGTTGCTGGGAGGAGGGGGCAGGGAGGGAAGACGCTGTTTTTCAAAACGTCATTTTTCCTTCAGCATGTCATGTTTTTGGATGGCCCCTCCAGAGCTGGTGAAGGCACAGTGATCTGTAAGGTCATTTAAAAGCAGAGGATTCTGCAGCACACCCTATAAAGGCGGCTTTTACGCTGTGAATGAATGACCTGCTGCTGGGGTTCAATTTCATGGAGTGTCAAACCTCTGGTGTAAAGGTGCTTTTCCATCACTTCAGATTCAAAAGAATCTTAATGTGAAAGATGAGAAAGAGAGGACTGCCAGGTTGTGTGGCAGCTGTGCAAGTGAGGGAAATGCTTTTGCTGGCAATAGCATTTTCTTGTTAAAAGAGAAAAAAAAAAGGGAAAAGAAAAAGAAAGAACAAAACCAGAAAAAGCACCCTAAAGAGGATCTGTTATTTTGTATATTTTATGATTCAGATGGATTTCCTTTCTGTAAGCTCCCGGAGTCATCCGTGAATTGCATGCACACGTTGGGGGAGAGAAGAGCCCCGGTGACATTTTTGAGGTGCAGAGAAAGTGAACTAGAGCTGCTGCAAAGCTGCCTGGGCTAAGCGTGATCCCAGATGTGAAACAAGAAGGGTCTAGTACAAATGGATCTTGGAATGCTTTCTGTTGTTCACTCCATGTTTTGGCTGGCTTAAATGGTCTATAGGATTGTTCTCATTTTGTTTTGCCTAAAGATCCATTTGGCTAGTGTGTTGTGAGCAAAGCAGAGGTGCTCAGAGCACGAGAAGGGAAGAATTAAAATGCTCCGAGTAACAACAAAATTAAAAGGCTAATTTTAAGGAGTGCACTTGAGATTTATACAGCTGACAGACATGCAAGGAGTTAAGACCTAACTTACTTCTGTTTCATTTTCTGGATGTTTTTCCTGGAGTTTGATCCAATTACCAGAGTACGTACATGGATCTCAAGACTACAGAACTATATTCCTGCTGTGCCACTGATTCATTGTCTGACTAGAGAGCAGTCTAATCAACTTCTTCTGTCTAGGTTGCCTGCTTGGGAAAAAGGATGATATAATTATTTCACTGAGACTTAAATTCTAGAAGATGGTCTGATGTGCTCTGATTTAACACTGTATATTAGTTCAGAGAATATGATTATCTTCTTCCTATTCTGCAGGATAAACACAAGTCCCCGTTTTCCCTGAATAATTCTTAGTCATACTCCTCTTGCTGCCCCAAAATTAATACATGAATAAAGACTCCCAAATTTGCACAAGAACATTGTGTGTCACATCCTAACACAGAGTTGTCTACAGATATTTGCATGGGTGTGATAAATCTAAATTTTTACACCGTCTTAGAAATCTTTTTTTTTTTTCCTTTCCCCCCTCCTCCCTGTATTTATTATCTTAGCTGCTGTTTCTTCTCACTTCATTGCAGCACGGCATCAACTCTGAAGGCAGGTTTGCAATCTCAAGCCTGTTGTCCCCACTGAGGGGGGAGGATTCTGTCCCTGATCCCCGCTGTGGCCCCTGTAACTCCAGTGCACTGCAGCAGGAGGACTATGTTTGGATGTTTCATCTACTGCTACATGGAAAGGGCTTCAGATCAAGAAATGCTTTGGAAAATAAGCCCTTGGTATCTGTTCTTCCGAAAAAATCAAAACAAGAGGCTTACTGAAAGTCATATTATCTGAGTTACTTGGGGGAAACAAACTCACTATACTTAACTGTAAAAAAGAGAGATTTCTGAGTATTTAAACAACAGTGCATGAGAAAATAGCCTTTCATCAAACAGAAATATCAGAGCATACGGTAATAAGACAATGCTGGATAAAAAGACCGGCTTAAAAAATTTTGGAAGAGAAGACCATTTACATTCTGAGAATAGCGAGTTTTGCTTTATTTCTCCTTTGGCAAACTTGCCTGGCACATTGGTGCTGCCAATTAGGTTGTCTGATCTCTGACAGACAACAAATTTGTAGCCAGAGCGATCAGTAATAGCCAAGAATTTGAAAAAATTCTGTCTGTTTCTCCTTTTTTCATAATAGGATAGGACTTGGATTATGGTGGATCAGATTGCTGGATAGAAGAGGGTTAATGTGGAATGTCAGGGATAAGTTTATTACCAGTATGGAAGTAATGGTGAATATATTTGACCTGGAGTAGGGCAATACTAATGTTCTGTAGGAACCAAACTCCAAACAAACCGCACAGTCCTGTCCTCAATGGAAACCTATTCCTGAAAGATATCCAAAGGGTCCATGTGTTTTTACACATTGGAAACACTTGTAAAGTTTGTCATGCCAAGTATAATTGAACCGAACCCAACTGAAATTGTAACAGCAAAACCAGCAGCAGGAGAGGTAATTTGTAATTTCTTTAAAACATTTGTAATTTATAATTTATTAAACAACCTCTAAATATATACTACCAAGAGATTCCATGGCTGCTTTATGCACTAGGGTTTCTGCAGCCTGTTGTTTGTTGCCACCATCCTACAACCTGGGCAAGAAGAGTTTCAATACATTTACCATGAGGTGCAAGCAGACAATCCCAACATACGGACCTGGTCATAAATGTATTTCACAGCACTCACATGTCTGCAAATCGCTTCCTCTGCCATTGCTTTTATTCCCATCACCTTCAAGTCCTCTATTGCCCAGACGCAGGGTGAACAAGGAAACTCTTGAACTTCCCCTCAAGAGCGCATCTTCAGTCACAACTCTTTCCAGAAAGAAAGAAATCATGGTGTTTGAGGGTTGTCTGTGCATGTCAAGAAACATTCCTGACACGGCACTGGTTTTCTTTGCACTCTGGGCAGCTGCACATGAGGTCTGGTCAGGTCTGCTAAGGCTTCACATGGCCCAGGAGCTGGGTTACCATGTTCACGTTCTGCTTACATGGACGAAACGTAGACTGTGTCCAAGCAGGCCTTCCTTGCTCAGGACCATACTGACACATTCATACTTCTTCTTAGACAACTCAGTGCATGATATAGTAAGATTATAGCATGTAATTACTACAACCAGACATCGTTCATCACGTGGGCTTAGGAAAACAGTCACTATGGCCTTACATCTTTTTTTATGAACCATGCTATTATTTTCATGGCGTTTATAAAAAAATCTTCTTTTTTTCCTATCCAATCTGTGTATTTGTTTTTGTGTTTAATTTTAGTCCTCCAGTATTCTCTTTTCAAGGGCTAAGGAGCTGAATCACTATTTTCTTGAGAGATTGTTGCATGAAATATAGTAAAATATCTTTCCAGTTTCAATACTGTCTTTATGAAAGTGATAGCAAGCATAACTCTTCAAGATGCCCCTTGCATTTGCCCGTTTGGCATCAACATTTTCAAAGGATGTTTACACAGGATAACTTTAATCTGGAGGAGGCCCATTTTTCTCTAGGCAGTCCTCCCCAGCGTGGTTGTGTTGGTTACTCAATGGCCCAGAGAAGAACTACTGGCTGTAGAGAAACCTGGAGAGTCTTTCTGGGCTGAAGTCAGCTTTTGTGCATATGTTTAGCTGACATCAAGCTTAAAGACAGAGTTTTGATGTTCAGGCCCAGCAAAGAAGGGAGAAGGGACCCAGAAGTCCCTTCTGGGGATCAACCAAAGGGGAGTTTACAGTCGTGTGGAGAACCACTAAGGCATGAAGCTTGTATAGGCGGATCCATCCCTCCTACTTATGCAGGGCACCGCGAATGAGGTGTGGTGAACCCATCTGCAGGAAAGAAGCCATGTCTGAAATATGACATGCTCATACGATTCAAGCAGAAAGCAACATCTAGGTGGTTGCTCAGCTACTATAACCTAGGGAAATTCTGAGGTTTCTCTACTCTGGAGGTCAGTCTCGCCCTCTTGGCTGTAACCAGATTTGTGAAGGGAGTGAAGAGCTTCTCGTACTTCCTCTTGATGGTCTGTGGCACACCCGTGGGTCTGACCTTTCTGTTTATCAGCATTTCTTTGTACTGAGGCAGACTTTCTCTCATGGAAAGAAAAAAAAGCTTTTTTTCGGATTACGTGAATCTCACATCGATGACCATGACAACTCCTCTCCATTCAGGAGAAATGTAAGAGGCAATGAAATCTGTTTCAGAAACAGGACATGTGAAACAGTAAGAGCCATCACTGTGTGCAATCTGCAATGACCTGCACTAGGCTTATGGGCCCACGGGTAAATGTGTATGTGTGTTTGTGTATTAACACATGTATATTGCTATATAGAGAGTTCACATGGAATTATGAAAAAATAAATAAATTTAAAGCTAAGTATCCATTTTCATGGTTGTTCAACGGGGGCTGAATGGTGAAATTTATCAATTGAGTTTAAAATATATTTCAGGAACTACTATATTTTATGCACTGATGAATATCAAATCCTTTTCTTTAAATATAGACCTAACTTCCATCTCTAGGATATAGCTTGATTGGAAAATTATTTTAAATAGATTGCACCGATCCGTTCCAGAAACATTATGCTCATATGAATGGAAAATTGTAAGCACGATAACATACAGAAGAAACAAAACGGTAAGGCTGTTTGCTATATATACCCTACGAAAAACAAACTCTTGGATTTGACATTTTAAGATCCTTCTTTTCCCCTCTTTTCACCACAATTTCTGTTTTTTCCAGGCTTGTCCCATATTCTGCCCTGCTTCAGACCCAACCCAGGAGATGTTCCTTGGGCTGTATTTCTTCACACTCAATCCTCTATATTGTTACAACAACCCATTGACATTTTTTTAATGCTGCCAACTTTTGCTTGGACACGTCTGAATTGGCCAGTCTAGTTCCCCACTTGTAGGTAGGTGTATGGAAACACCAGTGCTGCTTTCCAGTCTCGTGTTATAAGTATTGAACCGTGAATGCTACGTCTCCCGTCGTTAAACCACAGCAGCAGCGTCTGTCTTGTCACCCCTATGAGGTTCTATAAATCCAGCCATTTCATCTCTCACGGACAGCGAGATGGAGTGAGGCCAGAGCAGGAGACCACATGTGTCTGTATTGTCCCTAGAGCAATTTAAAAAAATTAATAAATAAGTAGAAAGCGCTGCTGAATTCAATCATGAGTTAGCGATGGTGTAAGTTACACGTTGTGTATCTGTCGGTCAGGAAACAGGTGTATGTGGGTGTAAGTGCCAGAGCTGTTCGACTTGCAGCAACTTGGCATTTAGTGGGAGTGCAATATGAGTGTAACTTGTACTCCCAGATACGGAAGGAGGAACGGGGGGATGCAGCCAAGCAACCGGATAATGGAAGGGTTAAACAAGTTTGCAGCATCCACTGAAAGACAAATTTCTCCGGGATACTTGCATATTTCCCCTGGTTTTCTTTCTCTTCTATGCCCACAGGGTCAGATCTTCTGCTCATTTCCAGGGGGGGCTGCAGGAGGCCCCTGCTGTTGCGCTTAGCTTTTCCCCCGTTGAATTGACTTACAGGACATCTACCAGATATTTTGCGAGCAGACACGAGTTTGCTCTTCCCGTGCTCCGAGCCAGCCAGATGCAAACTGGCCTCGGACCAGGAGCCGTGTAGCTGCAGTTTAGCAGGCGCACAGCCCAAGCTAATAAGCCTTGCTGAGAAGGCAGGATGTATTTGCTCAGGCTCAGCACTGCACTTCCGCAGCTCCGCAGCCACGCTCGCCGCCGCCGCCGCCGCCTCGGCTGCGGGCACAATGAGGTCTCCTCTGCGGCTGAAGACCAGCATTGACACCGCCTTCGCTGCAGACAACCCTTATGTCTCATATACCTAGTCTGAAGCACATCATCGGCGCTTTAAATTAATTTCAAAAATTATAGCATTAACTAGTGATGTCACTATGGGAAAAAGAGGAATTGGTTGAAAGGTGTAGAATTCACCAGAATAAATTGGGTCTTTTGCCTAGGGATCCAGCGCGTTCCCGACACGTTGCTTTTTAAGACAGATGTCTTCTCAAAGATTTGATTTTTTTTTCAATGTAGCAGGCAGAGTGCACAGAGATTGGTCCAGGTTTCAGGAACCCCTCATAACAGGAGGCCAGGAGCCGTGGTGCTCCATACCCATTTCATATATACAGGGTAATCTCTTGCGCTTCCTGCATCATCTCAACAGCCTTTTGAATGTTCTATGCACTCTGGAATACTCAGGCATTACACCTGTAATCAGGGATGCTGTGGATGTAGGAAGAGCAGCAAAAAATATCTACCTAAAAATCCCCATACTGCCTCTGAGAAGGAGGAGGGAAATTGAGGGAGATCTCCAAAGGTTTGAAAATGCATATAATAAGCACTTACATTTTTCAGTAGATTTGCCCATCACTAGTCAAAGGTCTTATTCATGTATCACGTGTATTTTCCCTGAGTAAAATTGTCTTTTCTTCTGGAAGATGCATCTCGTTTTAAATTGCTGCCAACTCTAATCAAAACCACCTACGCAACAATACCAAGTGCTTTTTTTTTTTCCCACTTCAGCCTTAGTTTTTCTTTTAGGATTGCTGAAAATTGCACACAAGCATTTCAATAGGTAGGGATAAAGGAATTTAAACTAACAAGGCCTATATCCCACGAATTTGTGTTTCTGTACTCCAGCACCATTTCTGACAGAGACCTGAGCATTTATCAAATGGCTGAGGTGTTCTTGTGCTGTCACATGGATATTTTGCAGCTGCCTTAGAAACCTTCTTTCCACTGCTAGTGTCATATCAGGTTTAATCAATTTTTCTGCATGGGCTAATGTTATCGGCAGCAAATTGTTTCTAAAATTACCACAAGAATCTGTTGAGGTCTTGGTAAAGTATATTATACTGGTATGGTGCACTGTGTAATAAAGCTCTTCAGGTATTTTAAAGGGGAGAAAGTGGGATAAAAGTTTAGAGGCAGCTGACTGTCCTGCCTGGTCTAGGTGATGGGATAGGGTACGTAGCCTGGCTTCCCAGACATAAGGTGTAGCAGGGAATATCTGCATTGGTAAAGGGTGCCTTCCAGTACATGGTGTCCAGTCAGTTCATATAATGCGCCAATTTTACACATCACCTGAGCATTCAGACCTCTTTACTTGTGCTCTTCCTTTGGATTTTTTCCTGCAGTCACCACTTGCCCAGACCCTTGAGGTCTCAGAGCCCTTGAGGTCTCACAATTCTCAACCCCTTCTCCAGGCTAATGGTCAAAGAAATATTTTGAAGATGTGCGCTGGGTTTACCCTTTTCAAATTAAGCTCAAAGTGGCATTTTCTGTCCTATACTGAAGAGATGACTCGGGTTCTTCATGTAATTTTCACCAGGAGGGATGAGAGCATTCATATCCAGCCCGTGTATGCCCCAGCAGTCACCCAGCACGGACCTGAGAAGGGGCAATTTTGGCGGTGGTGAAGGATTTCCAAGACTGCAGTCCTTCTTGGGTGCTGAGGTCTCCCATTGAATTGGCCACGGGGGGATTACTTTGCTGAAAAACCAGTCGCTGAAAACCCGTGACCAACTTTATTGTGACCGATGCTGAGGGTAGCCCCATTTACTGCAGTGTAAGTAGAGCTGCACAAGACATCATATAGCAAAGCTGATTGATGGTCTCCTGATTCGAAAACAGTGAATCCTACTTTTATTCTCATGTACATTGGTTTTACATCAGTCCAACTGTATTGATGGGATGGTTACTCCTGATTTATGAGAAGAAGACAGAGCATCAGGCCTCCCTTAAGCCAGCTGTTTTGAGAACGCTCCAGAATAAGTTATCTAAACTCATTTCCTCCACACCAGTTTCTTTCCTCCTGTTTAAAAAGAATGATTGCAGAAACTGCATTTTTTTTTTTTTTTGGATTGTTCTTTCAGTGGTGTCTGCAATTAAGAACCATCTCACTAAACAAACTGTAATTACTGCAAATTGTAGTAAGCAGTGGTAATTGATATGCTTTGGTAAAGCTGGCTAGTTTTAAGATGGCCTTTAAGGACATTAAATAGTGAATTTACGACTCTAAACCATGTCTCCTCAGGTTTGAGAGTACTTAAAAGATGGAACACAGCTATTTCTTGTAGTGTAGAGAGTGGGCACTGGTAATGAAGTGATTTATGGGAAGGTACAAGTAAGTTACCATGCATCTTGTGTTCAGTCAACCCCTATGGAAAGTTGCCATATCCATAATGTGGTCTTGAAGGGGGTCTGTGTTTAGCTGTCTGTTCTTGAAACTTACTAGGAAGCAAAGAGCTTGAAGTAGCGCCATTATTTGTGGAGAAAGGCTGAGCTAGGCCATTTGTAGATGTTTTTGACATTTATTACTCATACTTCTCCTTTTTTGAACTTAAGGCCTATAAAGCTGTACTCTCAGGAAAGTGCATTAATTTTACGGAGAGAGGTTAGGAAATATGCTCCCAGCAACATTATTTGAACACTTTAAAACATTTCCACAATATGTCTCTGGGAGGTACATGGTTCAATGCGAGGCGGCTCAGCCAGGTCAACTAAACCCGGTGCATCCCATGCCAGTTGACTGAGCATCCCTCGGCTAAGCATCAAACTATCACTAATTTTCTTGTGTCATTGTCCATGCCTATACGGGCTGCAAAAGTTATGAAGTTACTGCACACCCCTTCAGCGAGCAGACTTCTGCACACCTGTGTTTGTGTAGCACGCAAACGTGGCATTAAAACATCTGTGGAGCTGTGCATAAAGGGCAGCGAGTGACAGTTAGGAAGTGCCAGAAGGCAGGTTGTTGCGTGACCTTCAACCCGTTCCCATGTGTGTAACACAACCATTTAATATGCATGTGTTTAAAAATACTAGGTTTTTTTTCACTCTGCATTTTTGTTACGTTCTTGTAAGCACTTCTGCATGGTATAACAGTGGCCACAACTACAAAAGACAGCCAGCTCTTCTCCTAGGTGTTCACAGTCCTTAGTCTTACGTTGACTCACCCTTTAGCAGCTGGCCTATAGTGATTTCTAAAGAATCTTGGTTAGGTTCATTAGAGAAGTCCTAAAAGAGATAGGCCATTAAGTCTGTGATTTCTGAATAAATTTCTAAATAAATAATTTCCCGCAATGAATATTCATTGAATAGGCAGAAAAAAAGGGGAAGCGTTTTAATCTTTCCTGAGTAATGAAATCAGAAAATCATTCGAGATGAGGAAATGACTGTCTAAAACCGATTGTGTTGTCTGGGACCCTGCTCAGTGGTGACAGATGTTTTCAGGAGCCTGAGAACACCGCAGCACAATGCAGGGGAAAACAGACACCTTTGGTTTCTTAATTCCACCTCTGATCTCGGCTTTGGTATTTCAGTGTAATTGTTTGTTTTGTGACAGAGACTAAACACAGGGCAATTCTTCCATTTTACCATTTGCTTTACTGCGGCAATCTTGGGGTCATATTCCTTCTGTTCTGATCGCTGGCTTCTTTTAAATTTTCTCTTGGTGTAAGAACATTTGAGGACATCTGAGGCGTTGTGCGCCTTCTCTTCCAACCTTAACTTCTCCTTCAAAAAGTTTTTCCCTTCCATTGGTTATCTCCTGCCTCTTCCATCATAGCTCCTTGGAAAATACACCTCCATGGTGCAGTAGGGTGCAGGAGGCATTGTTTAACAGAGCTTCCTGGGAGTACGTGAGCAACCAGTGAAGCTCCCATCGTTACCACAGCTGCAATGCTTGCAAGGTCTTCACGCTTTTGAGTGTTGTGTCAGAAGAGACTGGGAACACTTTGCTTTAACAAAGCCAAAACCTTCTTCTGATGCAGTTTTGGCCAGTACAAACTTTTTGCTTAAATCTGATTGAATCTGAGCTTCCGTGTGGCACCTGGCAAAATGCTACAGGAGCAAAATGCTACAGTTTAACCCCTATTGCCCATATGTATGCAGAATATGTAAAGTATAAGATATAATGAATGTCGGAAAAAAAGGAGCAAATTTAGAAGAACGTTGTGAAGCATTGTTACTAACACACTGCGCAATGTGTAGCTATAAAAAGTTTTCATCCTGCTCATTGCTTTAAATATACTTGAGTTACACTTGAAAGGAAGATATAATGTCAAAGGTATGAAGGATTTAGGAGGAAATGCACTGCTCCAATATATATTTGTAATCCCTGTATTTATTTTAATTATTGATTAGAAATGCTTATCGAGTTGTGCGAGTTCCAAGAGTGCTTCATTGCACAACAAGTGCTGGCTAGAAAATGTCAGTGCTGATCTGCCTCGAATCTTTTCATGTCATTCTAATCCTCCTCCAAATGCTTTCATGAGCTTCCTCTCACTCTGTGTTATTTAACTGAAGATCTTTTTTTATAAAGCCCTTTATCATGCTCAGCGATTGTTTGAGTGAGGGATCTTGGCCAAAGTATAGCATACACTCTGCAAGCACCTGAAATGCTGTGTTTGCACGCTATTAGTAAAATGTTCAACATAGTCGTGCTTGACTCAGCTTGACAAATGGACTTGTGAAGAACTGAGGGGAGACCCTAACTTCTGAGCCCCCAAGAGACCAAAATTACATCCGTCCTGCAGTAGCAACCAGTCATCATTTTGGAAGGAAGAGGACTAAAGTGAGTGAATTTCCTCAGCACGGGGTGGGAGATTCCTCCCTTGGAAAGCTGTCCTTGCTGTTGGCAGCCACGAGAAGAGCAAGGCTGACTGGCATGGCTTACCCTTCACAAATTACAACAGTTCTGGACACATACATTTAACTTGTTATTTTTGTTCACCCCCCTCTCATGGCACTGGAGATGGTTTTGTGATGCTGTGGGTGTCAAGAATGTTTGTTTGAGTGGAACAGAATGAAATTTTTCTCATTTGGAATGAAAATTAAGGCTTTAAGGGTTAAGTCAGGATTATTTTTTTTCTTTTTCCTTTGTCAGAGAATTAAATAGGCAAAATCAGGTTAAAAATAGTAATAAAACAGTTACTGTTTAGTTGATTGCATTTTGTGGCCAGTGTCACATGCAGGAAAAAAGCTCTTTTGAAATAAACAAAATCTGGCATTTTGTTGGTGGATTTTATAGCTACGTGAAAAGGAAAAAAAAATCTGAGCACCCACAACCTTCACCATGGAGGAGGTGAATCTTTAGGCTTATCTGAAAGAAGGAACACAACTGGCAATGTCTGCTTCTTGGTACATGGAAATTTCTGATACAGAAACTGTATGAAGTTGTGGGTAGTCACTTTCAGCCCAGGCTTTTGTCTGTCTTTGGATGCCTAAAGGTGTGGCTCAAAGAGGAAGCCCTGCATTTCAGGATGGTAGGAACAGAACCGTCGTGCCATTCTTGGTCCTAAATCATATATTCTTTTTGATCTTGGGAATGCATCATTCAGCCTCCATTTACAAGGCAGGGTTAACAGAGTTGATTTCTGATAAAGCAACATTTTATTAGAAAATGCCAGTTGGTGAAAACTGTACTACATCATTAAAATATTGAATTAAACTTCACCTTAACCTATGTAGCATTTTCATGAAACTGTTGCTTATACACCTGGAAAATCACTCCATCACCGGCTTTATATGTCCTCACTCCTGAGATGTGATTGGTGGACTTTTCCTAAACTGAGGATTCAGTGCTCTCAGAAAGTCCCCACAGCTAACCCAAAAAGCATTTGATCACCAGCTTGTCCTTGGTGCTCTTTGTCAATCTGCTGGTATCCCCAGATTTTGTGAGGTGGATATCCACTTTTAGCCCTAATGAAAAAGACAAGAATATCGATTTTTACTGAGCAGCTGCAGGGTCTGGGGAGCTATTTTATTTCGCTCACTTTGTTTCATTGCTCGAATTAATAGAAATGGGTTTTGTGTGATTTGGACCAAATTACACTTCCAAAAAGAAACAGCTTTTTTTCTTGCAAATTGGAAACCCAGATTTCTAGGCAGGTCTGCCTAGTGCCAGGTGGTTCCTAAATACTACTGTGACAGTAACATGTTCAAGTTGCCCCAAGTTCACATTGCTTCAGTATTTGTAGTACTCCCCAAGAGAATATTAAAGAAATACTTGCACTCATTAGCATGTGTGAAGACAGAGGTAGCACAGTTTAATTATCTAGAGCAATTGACAATCTCAGTAAGACCATTTAATTTATTATGGTATTCTCATAATTGTTAATACCATTCACAGAAATACATGGCAACTCATCCAAATCCTGAGATTTAATTTTTTTTCAGTTGAACACATCGTCATTGTGTTATACTTTATAGTGCTTTATACTGCGGTTGTGCAGCATGTGCTGACAGATATCCACAAGTTAACAAGTCTAACTAGACTGTAAGCGTGTAGATAAAGGCAACTTGGGATTGTTTGTCATGATGAAATGATTCAGATTGTTTAAACGGATGAATGAAACTGTCTTGGCAAGGGGCATTCTTGCTTCCACTTACTTGAATAAACTTCTGCACACTAGCTACAATGTTTGGTTACAGACTGACTGTGATTCAATTTGTCATGCAAAGTATTTGATCTTCAGTTTATTGTACATTTGAGATGACGTAATCGATGACAGAATGCAATGATGGTGGGCCAGGTGCATCATTATGCGGGCTCTACTTACGAAAGGACACACCTTAGAGCAGAAGGAGCAAAGGGTCGAAACTTGCAAGTCCAGCTTTGCTCAAGGCCCGTTCTTACTGACAACTAAAGAGTGAGCCACAAAGAAAGGTACACCACTAAAATTGTTTGGGTGTCTCCAAATGTAGGTAGCATTGGCATAGGATTTTTTACTGAATCTAGCCTATAAGCTCTCGGTATAGACTGCTGTCTATAAAAGGAGGAGAATATCATTCCTCGATCCCACCAAACCATGAAAACTAATATATTGAACGGTGAGAAATGTTTAGCTACTGTGGTAAAGTATGCATAGAGTGGAGGATCCCAATACTCAGTCATCACTCAATCTGTGATCCTGCCACAGATAGCTATGCTACTGCTGGTGTTTCTCTAGCAACCACACCACAATGGGGAAAGATGACCCATTGCCTAACTGTTTAGTCACACTTGGCTTGTTTATGTCATACGGTTTCAAATTTAGAACAGAACTCAGCAAACACCTACCCACTGTTAACTCTCCTAAGGTAGGCAGCTCCAATGAGCTAAACACACCAGAGCTTCCAGAGCCCATCCATAGTGAGCTCTCAAATGGACACCTTATTTTAAAATAAATAAATAAATAAATAAAATCCCATATTTCAATAAATTTCACATACTGTTCATATTATACAAGTCTGATTCTCGGGAATATCATTTTGGTGTTCCTATCAATTCATATATTGTGCCATAGTCTTACCATTTTGGCAAAAGCTATCATCATCACAAACCGTATCTATTACAGAAAAACAAGGATGAGGAGAAAATTATTATATAAAGTTGAACAATGCCATAAGAAGTTTCATAAGAAGATGATCTGCAAAAGTGAGATCCCCTAAACACAGTCTCTCAGGCTCCTCCTTGATGTCTCCATTGCAGTAAAGGAGCAAGATTTACCTTACATGCAGCAGGTTGTGGGTCTCTCCCCCAGACTTTGACCCACAGAAATACAAGTTAAGCTGAAGAAAATGCTTGATTAAGTAACTCCATTAATCTCTCAAGTGGCAGATAAGGCAAAATGGCTCTGCAGCGGTCAGCCTCATTGTCCATCAGACTACTGGATTCCTTTTCAAGGACTGCCCAAATTTCAGTGATTTTAGGCATCTGGACTGCCAGTATGTTATGAGATGGTAGAGGAAATAGAGTTAAATATGCCTAAAAAAACCTCTAACCATGCTGTTGAAACTAACTTGACACCAGGCAGGTTGAATTTTGACTGCCGCAAGCTCAGAAATACGCAAACTTCCCAAGAGCGCTGGGTGCTGCTGGCTTTCACTTGTTCTGTGCACAGACACTCGCCAAGGAAAATTCCTCTGACCCTCTCTTCACCTCCTTGCTTCAGGGCCTCTCTTCCCTTAGGGAACAACGTCAAGCTGAAATGCAACACTCAGGTTGTTGGTTTGTTTGTTGATTTGTTTCTGTGGAGCACAATGAACTCTCAGCAGTGCATGCCTTATCAACCCTGAAAATTCAGCATCTAAATGAGTGAGCTTATGAAAATGGGACCAACGGAAAAGCTGCAAAACAACCAGGAAAATTTCCTGGAGGAGCACTGAGAGGAACCTTACTTAGTTGTCTAGCCACCAGATGAGTGGAGATTTATGGATGTCCTTCTAAAAAGAGCTCCCTTTTCAACTGTCCACCAATTCCACCCAAAAGTAGTGCTTTCAGTAAGGAAAGCCCGGAAACTGTTGTCTGTTTGACGGAAGAAAAGGGAGCGCTTTTTCAGCGGAACACCCTCAGCTATGGAATTAATTTCTTTGTTGATCCAACAGAGCTCAAGTGTCCCTACTTTCAGGGCACATCGCCAGCTGAAGCCTTCCTAAGAAAAGAGAGTAAATATGATAGGTTAAGCTCTTATTCTAGGAGGAGCTGGCAGCAGCTCACATAATAAAGGTTGCCTAATATTTTCCATTATAAATTGCCTAATACTTTCCATTATAAGCACCTACTTTGAGAAGCTTTAAGTTTACTACTTGGCCCATCTTTATTATAGTTGTATTATATTAATATATATTTTTTCTTTTCTCTCCTACCTACCTTCTTTCGATGGCAAAACGCCAATTGATTTCAATGGGCCAAGGATTCCGTTGCTACATTTTTCAATTAATGTTATTAATAATTCTGTGCATTTTAAGGCCTTTATTGCTGAAGGTAATACACTTCAAGAACAGGAAGCAGGCAAATGGGGTATGTCTTGAGATGTGCATTAGTCACTTTCGCAACAAAGGTGCCGAGAGAAGTAATTAAGGCAGTCAGTACCTGCCTCATGATACAAGAGGCACATAAGATCAAAGCCTGTGGACACTTAGACTATATGAGAACGATGCAATCTCTTCACTAGCATCTTCTGTCTGTAAAAGAAACTGAGTGGCATGGCCATCTTCTTTGTTTCCCTCTATTTTCAACATGTATATTATTTTTCTGCCTGTTCATACTTCTGCTCTGTGTAGGCTGATCCTACTCTTCTATCCACCACGCTGGACTGAAAGATCGTCTACTTGAGAAAAATGGCCCTGTGTTCCAAGGAGGTTTGGTCTCCAGAAACAAGCACTGCCAGAAAATCTTTCCTGTGCTAAGAAAGGAGGGCTAGAGAAAGATGATGGGAATGAAAACTCAAAGCCACTTCATCTTTATTTCCAGGGTCTGTCCTCCTTTTATTGGAGGAACTCCCTCAGTCCCGGAAAAAAACAGCTGTATTTTCTGCAAGGTATAGTCCATGTACCCTTAGGTCTTACAAGAAATGACAGTGCCCCTCTTTCACAATTCTTCTGCTAGCATTAGTCCAATACTTCCCATGATCAGAGGGAGGCAATCACCGCAGTCCATTAATGGCCTCCTGACATGCATGAACATTCATAAGAGAATGCTTTCATTCATGGCCCATTTTAGGGATAAAGTTGAACAGACACCGACACCTCTATTTCTATATCTTTATGAAATAATGCAGAAACTTCATTGAGTAATTTTTTTTTTTTTTAAAATTAATGTCTGAGCTAGCATATTTATAGCATTCCATAAATAAAAAGACCACGAAATAAAAATAAACACAACACTTGAAAGTAAATCAGGCCAGTGGTTTGGTGGCAACTTTAGAAGTGGGTAGTGGGCATATTGTATGTATTGATGTTTATTTATGTTTGACACCCTCAGTCCGGAGGTAGGCTATAAAATATGTCATTTCTTCAGAGGTCGGACTCATCAAATATTCGGACATGAGGTTTACTGAGGTAACTGTCCCAAAGTCAGTCGTGGTAAACACTGGGATTAGAATCTACATAATTTTAAATGCTTCCGTTACTAATTCATTCCAATATTCAAAGATGCCATAAAGTGGACCTAGGTGATTGCCACAAAAAATAAAAGATCTTCATGCACGCACACACATACACACACACACACACACACAAACACGTTTAGGTTTTGTACTGGGTATTTTCAGCCAAATGGAAACCTCATGTTTGCATCCCAGACACTCTTCTGATTGTCTGTGACCTCTGACTGAAGCAGAGGCAGAACAGTCTTTCTTTCTTGCTGGAGGTTACTTTTGCCTAGCTCAGGGGCTAGATTATTATTTTTTTTTTTAATTTCCTACTATTTTGGGATTACTTTGTCTATTTGTCAGCTACTTCTTAAAAGTGCAAAATTTCACCCAATGTATTTTGCAAAAATGTTCACCAAAAAGAAAAGACATTTCATGCCTGTTCCTCCTGCTCTCCAGAGCAACATGTCCAGATTCATAAAAATCTGAATTAACCCAACTCACTAAAGATTCACCCCATTAGTGGAGAGTTATATCAATGCAGACTATGCCAGGGAAAATTGCATGCGCATTAAAATAAAACTTTCATAAGTAGCACTGAGTTTAATCACACCCATGCTACTGCAGCCCTGGGTTTATTTCTGTCACAGTCATACAGTTTTCCTAAGAGCCAAGTTCAGAGAGGGGTTTGGGTCCACAGAAGGCAGGAGGACAGGGAGAAGTCGGAGGAGACCTCGCGTTTGTGGCAGCCATGGAAAACAAAACAGAATGAGGTCATCTAATAGCTCTGTTGAAGAGAGCATAGTAAATTAATATGGCTGAAAGATGGGTGGGTTCTGTCTCTTTTTCTAAAGAAAACTTTGCAAGCAATACGGAGGGGCCAGGACAATGCTTCCTGCGACTGCCCTCCCCCGGATCTCGCAGGGTGCTGGATCAGGCCCTAATTATTTGCTGCCAGAGATGGGCAGCTGGGATCCTGTCAGGCTGCGCTTCCCCAGCAGAGATGCTCCTGCTTCTGCCTCCTCAAAAGGCCTCTTTTGCGTGCAGACAGGGACATCTTTGATCTCAGCTGGGGGTCCACTCTTAACTGCTGCTGGGAAGCGGTTTCAAATCAGCAGGTCAACCAGATCTTTTGAAGATAGAGCCATTTATTCAGCAGCTAGAACAGCAACCACAGGCAGCCAGAGGAGCATAAATTTTATGTCTGGTGTTGGCCATTAAAACAGGGCTTTACTGTTTGTGGTCTCGAGCTGACTCAGTAGCACCATTGGAGCAGCGCGGTGATAAATGCGTATTCATCGCCGTTGTATAATTTGGTTATTGAAGGACGCGTCCAGTGTGGCTGTTTGGGGGCGGACGCGTGACGGCAGGTCCATCCTGGCGCCATTGTGTCACTCGGCACAAGAGGGGCGGGAAGGGGAGGGGGCCGCGGTGACAGCTGTGATGGATCTGCCCGAGCTGCAGGAACCGACCCTTCCACAGCTGTTTATGGTTCGTACAGACGGGCAGCTCCAGGGTTAATGTGCGCTCGCCTCTGCTGCAAAAAATTGGGAAAGAAGGTGAACGTATCCATATCCTAGAATGAAACTCTACTAACTAGCTAGCAATGCTTCAGTGAACGCTTTCAATAGCACTGGATATTCTTATAACTTAGGTGATGGCATATCTGTGCCAGAAACGTGGGGTCAGATGCTCGCTTGGTCTGTCTTAAAAATAAGTTCAGTACAGCTGCATCGTGAGCATTTATCCCTTACTGCCCAGGATCGGGATATAATCATGATTTATAGAAAGAAGTGGCATTTTAAATAGTTACCGTGAAACTTCTGTTTTGATTCTTGGCATAAATGGCTTAAATGTGCAGCTCGTGAAGGCAGTCCTATATATTTGTAAAGTTCTAAGATGAGGTGGCTTCTAAGTGTGCAATATTTAGTAACAAAATAAGGCAGCTAGTCTTCTGGGATTTTTTTTTTCTTCTTGTTTATTTTTTTTTCCATGAGTACAAGCCAGATGTGAGAGCCTGAGGAAGGCTGTACTATCTTTTCAACCCTTGCCATAGGCCAAAACCATTCAGTCTTTAAGCAGATTACATCCTGTGGAAAGATACTTTTGCATGCTAGACTTAGTGTTAATCCACAAGAAGATTATAAAAACTGGTAAATGAGCAGTGAAAAAAAACCAACCAAAACCAAAAACCTTCCCATTCAGATCGTATGTTTTTACTACAATCAGGAAAGTAAAGCAGAGCTAGGAGGAAATTAGGATTCTCTGCAGGTACTGTTGGTTTTGGAAAGTAGCAAGCGCATGGCCATGTCATTAGAGACTGTATTTTTACACTCCTCGAATCCTTTAATAAAATTACATTTGGCAAGTGGAAGAACAGTGTCCCCTAAACACACAAATATCCCTTTGGCGGTTTTTCCAGGGTGATGTTCCATAGTGCTCTCTTGCTGTCTGGCGGTCCAGTTCCACCCGCGGGGTTTATGGAAGTTCAATAAAAAGCGTATTCTGATGGTGTGTAACATGAATGCAAGAAAACCTGCTGTTGTTGTGGTAAACGCAATGTCCACAGATTTATTAGGAATGCTCTCATTCCTGGAAGCGCCAGCTATTCCTATAACTCACTGCCGCCAAGGTTTTTAACCATATTCTCCTTTCATGCACGTATTGCAGAATGGAAAGCCATGTCTGCTCTCTGGCCACTGGGATCAGTTCTTCGTTTGTTATTGGATCGTATCATTTTACAGTTTGTCTTGTGTAAAGGGCAATCTAGAAAGCTGCTGAGAGTTGAGCTTCCCACGCCTGTTGTTAACGGCTAAGCTTTGTAACTGTAAAGGACTTGCTTTAAAGTTTGCATTGAAGTCATATTTTAACGCATAATAAAATCTACAATAAATCATTGAGGCAGGGAGAAAACAAGGGAAAAGGATGACAAGGAAAGGAAATTTTCTTTGCTCCTTCTCCCTGTGGGCTACTAGTATTTTTAGAAAGGACAGGCGCAGAACTGCATCAAGAGTGGGTAGAGCGTGCACCCGTTGCTGCAGCATGATGCTCCAGCCCAGCTCCGTGTACTCCACGTACCTCATGAAGGAACTGCGCAGACAGAGGAATAAGGAAAATGTTGTGTTCGTCGGCTTTTAAATCTGTATTTGACAGCCCACGTTTACTACATTATACAGCAATCATCCGAAAACTGGTTCTGGCTGTGACTTGAGAAAACTTTTGAGAAAACTTTGAGACTGAGCTTCTTTATCCAGTATCACCACAATTAGCATGAAACCATATCACAACATGCAATTACTGTGTTTAATGTTAGAGTCTTACAGTGGTAGCTCTCAAATTCCCTTCTTTTTCCTTCCCTATTTACATTTTTTCTCTTTCAGCATTTAGCTAAGTGAAGAGTGAAACCTTCAAAATAGCAAGGGGAAAATGTGGTGTGTTCATCCCTCCATATTTAAGCACTGATCTATGGGTAGAAGTGTGAAATCAATGATGTCAACAGCAAAATACTCCAAGTACAACTTCCTTTTCTCTGTTGTGCATTTTTGCATATAATCAAGGGTAGGATTACTGATTTCAAGATACCACCAAACTTTTTCTTACTAAGGTATCTGGCACATTGAGTTGTTGTTCATTTTCAGGTTCCATGTTCACATTTCCTAGATTGTAGAGGAACAGTATCAGCCGTGAAAGAAATTTATACAGGAAAACACTCTGACGTGCTTTATGTATCTAGTTGACAAAAAATAGTGTTTTATTGCAAAAAGTCCCTTGGTGTTTATGAAAATCTTGATGTGTTTTATGGTGCTGGTGTATCCCATACTTTCCACATTTTTTCATGTGGTGCTTCATTCTGGTTTGTATTAGGTTATCATAAATTGCCCCTTGAATTAGTCTGGCTTCAGAGCTCTTAACCACTGTTACTAATGCAAGAAATATTACCTCATTCATAAACCATATTTCATATTGGGACAAATTAGTTTGTTACCTCTGACTCTGTAAAGAATTCTGAAACTTTAGCACCTACTCCTTACAACACGTCGTTGTAAATCTGTCTTTTCGATATGACCTGAAGGTGCAAGAATGCTTAGAAAAGTAATAGTCTTGTGATTTTTACCTTTCTTCCCTGATTTAAGCTTTATTTGTAGATACCAGCCAAAAAATGGAAATATTGGATGTAACTGCTACAGAAATCTCAGCATCACAGAAATCTCAGAAATCTCAGAGATGTGTTTCATATTCAGATTTCATGACCAAGGTCTTATAATGAACAAAAAAACCCACTTCATATAAACATATCACATTTTTAGGAAGCTGAAATGAGATGAATACTCAATGATGGATTTTCATCCATGCACATAGATCTTTTCACATAGAATACGGCTAAGACTGCAAAAAAACTCATCTTCTGTTCCCAAGCATATAAAGATGGGAAAATCTGACCATTCCAGTTTGCATATTTATGACAAATGTGCTTTTGCCTGAAAGGTTAATCAATCATTATTAATAGCTGTTAGCATTATTTGTTTTAAACCATCACATGGAAGGTCCAGTAAAAATTAATCCCATTTTTTAGGACTCATACAATATGAAACTCATGTTGCCTGGATTGCCACTGGAAAACAAAAACCATGCAAATGATAAGCAAAGAAATAGGTAGATCTTAACTTGCCTAAGCAGCTCAGCAGATTGGTAGAGAGGCTGGGAACAGAATTCAGGTCTCCCAGTTTCCAGCGTAATGGCTTTTTCCTAAGATCAGGCTGGCCTCGAAATTCCCTTCAGGTTTACTGGACATTTTCTGAATCGGGTGTCTTGAAAACCTGTGGTTCCTGTGGGAGAGAGGAATGTTGGCCACTGCATGGAAGTCCAACATTGCTGCCCCAAAGACATTAGGACTAAAAATACTAGTTAAACCATTAAGTCCCCCTGCAACAAACAAACAAAGAAAAACAAGTGAGGGTCCAGATAATATAGAAGATTCGCTTAAAAGTATGAATTTAATGAAGAGTGCATTTAGACAGAAAAGCAGACTGAAATCTTAGTGTCTGATGAGTCTTCCTCGGTTTCTAAGTGTCTTGATCTGTCATTTGGAAACCTGTAATACACATGTAAAACTACATATTCAGCAAATGCGTTTGGACTTTTTTTCATTCAAGTGTGCTGTTACTATCATTACAAATGCAATTTTTCAGTTATAGCGCACCCATGAAAAATTTCTCAAGCTTATAATATGGCAAATAAAATCTTATGTTGAGAGTCACAATAAAAAATAAAATCAAAAAAGACTTCAGTGTTTTCCAGTGAAGTGAATAACAATTAAAACCAATAAAAATACTGAGACAGGACAATACTTGTTTGTCTCTGTATATTTATAATCAGTCTAGACAAGTATAACCTCTTGAATTTACCCACGCTGCATAGTTCGGAGTTTTGCAGGCGGTCTCAGCCCAGCTATCAATGTCAAAAGAAAATAGACAGGAACTTGCTGAAGAGTTCCACTGGTATTTTTCAGAAGATGTGGCTCAGTCTTTAACCTGAGGGTTTACATGTTTGAAAAGGAAATCAAGCATATGTCAATAGTTCCCATTTTGTTTTCAGACACAATATCATGAAGTTTTGTGGTAAGACAAGCAGTTAATGCTGATGGACAACAAAACTTTCTATAAAACAGACTAAATTTTGTTTCAAATAATAGAAATGTCTTTTTAAAAAAATCAGGAAAGCTGTTCGTTTTTTGTGTAGCTTCCTGCTTTTTTGTTGGTTGCGGATATATATCAGTGTAGGATTTTGGTGTGGTAGCTACACATCTGCATCTCAGCGCTCCCACACATCCCCTTGCAGGAAGCAGCATCTTTCCCCAAACATCCAAAAATCCGTTGGCAAGTGAAGGGGACTCGGACCCTCGCAGCCAACAGTGTTCCCTTCGGTATGTGAATAGCTGGCTTGTCCTCAGCTCCTCCAAGCAGGAATCTCTCACCTGCAGCCGAAGCAGTGCAGGTATTCAGACCCTTGTGTGAAATACCCGTTCCCAGGGTTTCTGCAAAGTTTGCACAGCACAGCACAGCTCGCTGCCTGCCAGGTGTTGTCAGGGGATTAAAATCACCGTCAAAAGCAGCCTCTATACCCTGCAGAGGGAAAAGAAGCACTTTGGTCCAACTCATTTTGCCTAATTTTCAAGGGCCTGTAGCAGAATCTTTGACTCTGAGTAAGGTGATAGCTCCACGGTCCGTACATCAAACAGGCAGAAAAGACATAAAAATGAGAGGGGGATACTTAAGCACAGCCAAGAGGGGGAGGATAGAGGAGTATCCTCAAAGCGGTTCCACAGTGGAATTTAAGCGCCTTTATCAGAACTACCAGTTAGATGTTCCCTCTGTTACAGTCCGAAAACTTTTCCTGAGAGGAAATAATGATGTGTTTTCTTCTAAAAACAACGAACAAAACAAGCAAAAACCACAACAGAAGAGTGGTTCACTAATAGCTTGAGATGTACAAATGGAAGAGGAGATGGTAGGCTCTCCATTACACAATAGCTCAGTGATTAGAGCCCTCACTCAACATATGGGAGACCCAGATTCAATTAATTTCTCAGCCTCCAAGGTTTCCAACCCATATCTCTCATGAGGGTAGCCGAACTGTCAAATTATAGGCAATTTGCGATAGGAGGGAACAATGTACTCATCAGGCTGTGCTGGAGCTGTTCCACTGGCCATTGAACAGGGACTCAGTGGGCCAGGGAGAAACAGCAAAAAGGGTCAGGATTATCCAACGCAGCGCTGGGGTCTCCAACTGAGCGCACATGCCCTCTTTTGGGATTATTTGCCTGACTTTTCCAACGGGTGTTTGGTTTCCTACTGCAACATAGTCTGCCCAACGAGAGGTGACGATGTGGCTTTCAACTCATCCAGTTTCTGTGGGTTAATAATCATCATGCATTCAGCCAGAACTCGTTTTCTTCTGCCTACAGTATCTGAGGTTTCAGGGAGGTCTTGCTCAGGCCCCTTCTGGCTCATCTTCATGTGATACAGGGCTCTACAGGAGTCTATCCAAAAAGCAGCTCCTTACCTATCTGTAAGAAATGCAGCCTCAAGCAGCAGCACTGGAAGAGGTGCGGCATTCGTGATAAATTATTTGTTTATTCTTTATTTTATTAACTCTACTTCTTTCATTACTTTAAGTTCAAGGACTTTAGTGCATATACAGTGGCATGCAAGGAATTAACAGACATATGTAGACATTGTATAGATGTTGCTAAACTGTATACAAGAACATGGAGTGAGTGGGAGATCAGACTGTATGAAATCACAGTTTCAAAACAATTTTAATGGTGGATTCCTAAGAATCTGTTTCTGCAGTGCATTTCTCTTTAGGAAAATTTATCCAGACTTATAGAAATTAAGTTCAAATTAAGTTCTCATTCTGTCACCTTTTTTGTTCGTTTTGCCATCACTTTATCCAGGTAACTGAGTGTCTAAGGCAGATCATAATAATTTTCCTTCTTTTTTGTTTATTCACTGAGCTTTGTCTCCTGAAGCAGGGCTGATCACATTGTAGTAGGACCAATCTGGTGGGCTTTGCGAGCTGTTCTAGGAAGCCATTGGGAAGAAAAAAAAAAAAAAAGAAAAAAGTTATTTATACAGTAATGCACCAGTTAACAGCCAAAAAGAAGGGGCATTATAAATATTAAGTTACATTACAAGTGTAGTCTAACTTTAATTCTTAAATAAACAACACCATACTGAAACATCTATGGATTTATTGTAAGATTAGTCATCACATTAGAATTTTAAAAAGATAAATAATATTTAAGTTACTACTTAATCAAAAGAATAGGTGTGATATATTTGAGTCTTCTAAGTTTTTCAGCCCTTCACCAACTCATTTCTAAAGTGAGTCAGGTAACAACTGTATTAGGAGGAAAGTAAATGCGTGGAAAAATGACACAGGCTGTAAACTCAATATGGAGAGTGGGAGGGGAAGAAAATTCATTTTCCCAGTTACTGTTTCATTAATCATAATATTATTGTTGGCTAATTCTGCCTCCCCTTCCCTCTTGTATCTAAAGATCTTGCACTGCTATATGATGGCTGTGCTATATATTTTTTATAGTCCTGAAAAATGACTTCCTTTTCTTTTTAAAGTCATGAATTATGGAAGTGTTGCCCTTAATTCCCCTATTTTTAAAGGTCATTTACTCATTAGGAGTCTATTAAAAACAGTAGGAGACAATTAAACATGGTTACCATCCTAAATTCTCTTGTTTTATTTTCTTCAATAAATAAAGTTTTCAATTATTAAAATAATCTTTGTTTCGGGGTAAGGCCTGGATGCACAGTATTGCTTGACTGTCTTTGTGCAGCACCGAAGGCAGCAGATAAACCTCCTGTTCTGCTGTGGGAATGACAGACGTAG
Source organism: Sterna hirundo (assembly GCA_009819605.1). NCBI lineage: Eukaryota > Metazoa > Chordata > Aves > Charadriiformes > Laridae > Sterna > Sterna hirundo. The sequence continues at coordinate 4,130,621 of CM020462.1, forward strand.
TCCTGTGGAGTCTCCTGAATGCTGTCTCCGAAACATTGCTATTATTCAGTAGTGGAAGAACACAGTGAGGATTAATTGTCTCTGAACTGCTTACTTTGACTCAGTGGCTAAACAATGCATTTGGGCTGAGTCCTTGCTGCAAAGCATGAACTTAGTTAACGCATTTTAAACAACACAGTCGTCTCGGTGACATTTCCTTAGTTGCACATTTCCTCTTTTAAGTTCTGGCTCTAAGATCTTCCAGCTACTTGGAAGATAAATAGTAAGGTACTAATAGTAAGTAAAAAAAGTAAACTACTAAATAGTGAGCAAGGAGACCACTCACGAGGAAATCAAATAATGCTTCTTTGCCAGCTCATCTAATAATATGAACCTGTGATCTCGGTATGCTTCTTAAAGAAGGAATAGCTTTGTGTGAGAGCATTCATTTTTTTAATTTGGATAGTAAATGTTTTCCTAAAGTCACTGCAGAACAAATAGCAGGTCAAAGACCTACAAGTCAACCCGGTCATCCTGTAGTTAGTCCAGTAATCTCTTTATAAGGCAATATTCCCAGATTTGCCGCTGCAGTAGAAGGGAGAGCAACACTCCACCATGACAACAGAGTACATCAAAAGGCCTTTTGGGAAGCTGGAGCTGGAAGTTTTTGAAACATTGTCTTTGAAAGCACTTTTCAAAAGTTTTTAAAAATCATTCCCTGAAAGCAGTATTTTGACATCTCTGTTGTGGAAAACATTGTGAAATCCTTGGTTTATTTCTTTGTGAAGTTGTTGGAAGTGTGGTTTGCTACCTTGCTGCTTTTATTTCAAGAACTACTGTTTCTTGGCTCTGTCTCTCGCAAAAAAATGGTCCTGTTTCTAACGTCACCTCCATTTTATACGTCTGTGATTCATTGCGCTTTGATGGAGTCACTTCTGATTTTCCCAGTGTAAAGGAAAACAGAAATCAACCTAGAGCAAGAAAAGGCTATTAAACCTGAAAGAACAAAAATCGGTCTGTCTCCTCCCTTTTTACGTATATTTCAGAAGACCGAATAGCATGAGACTCTATGTACTAAAGAACGTTTGCCCCAACACTCTTATACTACATCCATCTGAACGTGCCCTAAGTCTCTTATGCAAACTAAACCATGCTGCTGGCCATAACTAAAATCACTTCAGTACAGCCCTCATTCCTATTGCTGTTAGCAGCCTCCCAAACCTACCATCTCTGTCCTCAACCAGAAACACTTTGAATGTTTCAAACTGCGCTCTGTCTCCAGTTAGCTCCAACTGTCTTGAGAAATTAATCTCTGCAGATGCCTCCAGTGGGCATTCCCAATAAAGTGAAGTTAGTCTTGACGACTGGAACAGTGAGTGTTGTGGGATTGGAAAACGCTTAGTGGAATCAACCATAAATTAACACTGTGCGCCTTGATATTCGGGTTCAAGTACAGTTAGTTTGAGGGTGTTGGCTTACTCCTTGCTCAATATTTTCTCTGCTGCAAGCAGCAGAAACATAGATTTCCAATGGAGCAGAAGAGTTTGTGGTTTCAGTGGAGATGCAGGTAGAGGGTGGCTGGATTCTTTGAGAAGGGTGGGATAGGAGACAGCAGGCAAAGCCACTTCCCCCACTTTCCTTGTGGCAAGTAACAAGTGGCGATGAATTAATAACTTGCATTGTGTATTTGGAACATTGAATATGTCCATAAGAATTCATGCATCTTCTGCAGTGTATCTGCCGTTTGATACTCCATTTTTCCCCACACACATATATTGTAGAACGAGCATTAATGGTACTATAAGTGTGACAGAAGGTGAATGAGATGTGATTTTCTCTACACGGAACATGGCTTTGACCTCCTCTGGAGGTTTTTTTTCCATATTTGAAGATTCATACCTTCCATACATGGTTGATCACTGAACTTCCCTTTCACTACCAGTGTTTGGAAATCTCAGAAAAAAATCACTTCCTGACTTGCACGTGACTTGACAGTTGGTATATCGACATGTGTGGTTGCAGAAAGAGACACGAGTTCCTCCCTGCAGGACACAGATCTAGTATGGAAGCTTAGTCATCATCATGACCTACTGCCTCCAGCAGAGCACACTAATGCAGCAACACGTCTTCTGCAGGAGCTGGGTCATGCCCAGCTATTTCAAACAAGCACACAAGGAGATGTTCTCCACATGCAACTCAGCTACCAAGTTGTCTCACCCTCCAGGAATCAGTCCCTGATATTTTTGCTGATGGTCGGTAACTGCATTTATTTTCGTGGTCTCACCTGCACGGATAGCCTTGCTGTGAGGCACGGAGGAGGTCCTGGCAGAAGCACCAAAACTGACTGAGAGACGTTTTAAATGTGGATCTCATAAGGCCTGGGCAGAAGCTTTGTTTCTGATACCAGAACTTTATCCTTAAATGGCTGCTCTAATATTTTTATTATAAAATAAAGTAAAATGATTAGTAATCCATTATTACAGCGACACACGAAGATAGGTAGTGGTGATTTCTGCTAAAGGCTTATGCGGACTGGCAAGTGGTTGAAACACCATGATTTAGCATACCTAAATTCTATTTGTGATTTTACTGTTAATCTCAACCGTGTGTAATTGTTGTGCCTCTCTTTCTTCATCTCTGAAAATGGAAAACCAGTAATGAGCTCTTGACATCTCTGTAAGAGTTACTGTGTCTGTCTAAACAGAATTTTCTATGTAATCTATCCATCTATACATCTCTTAATATTTAGACATGCATTAGCACAGTTTGTTTCAAGCACCGGATTTTCATCTTAAAAAATTAAATGCTGTAGCACAACCATAAGTAGACACACACATTTTAATAAGAACAGTATTTGGTTGGAAGCATTGGGAGCAAGAACAAATTCCCTTTTACTAGATCTGTGCTAAAGCAGCTAAGGCTTTCATCCAAAACATGCCTCTTAAACCTATGAATTAAACTTTATGGGTTTGAACATACTATTCCTCTCACATTATTATGCTTCTTTCTTTGTCAAACATCAGGGAAGACAAATCTACCACAGCCAAGCGGAGAAAGCAGACTGGCTTTCTGCCCCCTCCAACAGTAACATTTTCTGCGCTCATATCCTGTTTCCCTGACCTTTATTAAACAATTTCTGAGCACGACCCGGTCCCACTGTCGTCAGCGTTAAAACCTCTACTCACTGCAGCACAGCCAGGATTTTCACCCTGGTGTGTTGCTCTTGCATGAGGATGGAAAATGCTCTCTGCTGGCACGGAGTCCAAAAAGTCCTCTGGGCGCCCGGCGGCCCTTTGCTGCTCCGGCGTGAAGCACCGCACGCGGGTCTGCAGCGGGCCTTTTCTTCTCGCCTTGGTGGATTGCACAACCTTATTAAAGTCAGTAAGTGTCAAGTTTTGAGCTATGGGCTAGACAATGTTGCCCAATAACCACAATTATAGTTTCCAAAATCTGTTGTTCCTCATTTGTAAATCGCAGTGATTCCTGTTGAGTGATACCATGCATGCCTGCACAAGTCGGCGGAGAACCACCTCTGGGCGGTATGTCCAGGACAGACTGTCTTTTTATGGCCTTTGGAGAACTGTTGATCCTAATTCACTGGGAGAATGAATCACTACCCACTTGACACATGCTTTTATAGCAGGTTTTGGAGTTGGATTCTCGAAAATTCGAGTGTGCATTTACCCGTGGTGCTCCTGCCCGATGTGGGCACTTCAAAACTTGAAGGCAACAGTGGAAGGGCAGAGCCCACGCACACAGAGCTTGGAAACCCAGGCCAGACGTGTGCCTCATGGGACTCGTTAGGCGAGGCTGGCGATTTCTCTTGCAAGATGCAAGATTGCGCCTGCGCGGCTCGCTAGCCAGGGAAGGCGGGTGTCAATGTGACCCACAGGAAGGCTGGATGGTGACAGACGTAAATAGAGCTATCCTGGAGGAATCCTAAGGCTCCCACCCACCCGATCCACCCAGACCACATTTGTCTCCCAGCACAATCCTGTGCTCCCTCCCCTCGGGCAGCAGCTGCGGTCCCCGCGCTCCTCTGGGGTTGACGGAGTGAGCAAGAGTGCATGAAGACATCCGCGCTAGGAGACACCCTCCCACCGGAGGTGGAGAGCATCCCATCCCTAACGTCTCAGCATCTCGCTGCAAGCCGCAGAGGCTCCGGCAGTGTGGGAATTGCGTGCCTCCAAAAATAAACCAGAAAGATCTAAGAAACTGTGTATTAAAGCAGCATTCCAGGCCCAGATACTTGTGTGTCCGGCTCCAAAGCATGGTACGGAGAGAAGGGTGTGGAGTTGCTTTGACCACCTGTCCCTGGCGAAGATCAAGACATATGATGATGGCTTATGCCAGCTGTTGTTTTCCCTCTCCGCTGCCGCTTGAATATCCCCCCGTCTGGACTTCGCTAACCTCAGACTGCCGCTGTTGTGCCACTGCCCTCGTTATTTCTCACCCTTCGCAAGCTCACCAAAAAAACCCAGTGCTCTTATTAAGCGCTGAATTCCTCCAAGTATTACATCCCTGACATAAATATTTCTCCTTCATTCCCCTGTTCCTGTTACTTTGAGTCTTTGCAGATATAAAAGGCTGGCAATAGAAAGGCAGAGAGGTGGAGGTGGGGCAGTGAATGAGAATAAAAAGGTGATCACATAGTCTTTCTGTTTCTTATCCCTCACTTTATACTTTCTGAAACGTGTCACATCTGAAAAGCGTTTTGCTTAACTCCTGTGACTGCTAGAGCGTTGTACTGCTGCCGCGCTCGCCTTGCTACGGGGTTTTTTTCTGTGTATCACAACAAAATTCTTTCAAATATTGAGGGAAAGGAAAGCTGGAAATGAACTTGTAGTCAGAATTTGTTCAAAACATAGCAGCTGCTGTCACTGCTGGTGTGCTCGAGCCCAAGCTTTCGATAAGCTCTTTGATACTGCGCGGAGGTAATCCAACCACTTTGATGCAGCATTATGGTGATCAGGCCGTGAGATACCATTATTAAAATGATCTAAGCTTTTTTAACACTTCACAGAGCGGCGGCCAGAGCCCCAAGTTCAGCACCAGGTTACTCCAGGAGCTTAGATGCTATAGTGAATCAATTCAAGGTTTCAATGTAGTTCAAATCCTCTCGTGGTGCACTGAAATAACCCACTTTCTTCCCCCTTGAAGTGCTTTGACAGGGTATTGATCTGGTGCAAATTATTTAACCCCACTACAACGTGGTGAGGCGAACATCCTGCTGCCAAACTCTCCGATGCCCGGTTGCAAAGTTCTGAGGTTTTTTTTTTTTTAATCGCCTGCGGACAGTCAAATACTTGAAAGCATTTGTTATTTTGCATGCTTGACAAATATATTCTCATAATACACGACAGATGCCAATACTCTGCAGTACTATTTTTAAAGGACTGATTAAAAATTGCTTTCATTTAAAAACATGTTGAACACGAAAACTGCCCATCTAAAATAAGACTCAGCAGTCATCATCCTACTGATGGTGCCTGAGTTTACAAACCACATCAGCCAGAGAGCTGAAGCAGGAGGAAAGCCTGAGGCTTGCTACACAGCTCTGCTGTAGCACAGGAGCCAAAGTGGGCTCCAGGTCCCTTTTTTTTGGCTAGAGCAGATTGAAAACTGCTTCCATCCCTATATTGTTGTATGCTTTTTTCTTCATTCCAAGATGTGAGTATAGCCTAAGCAATGATCTCCCAATGCGCGATGCCGGGATGCTGGGCTCTCTCTCTGGTTTACGTGACAGACGTAACCAGTTTACAAGGAAAGCACTTGGATCAGCTCCTCGGCTCGCACCAAGAGGTGACGTGGCACTTCCCTGACTAGCACAACTTCCTAATCGAATGCCCGAAATCTAAAACGTACAGCCGAGTACGATCCAAGCAATTTACAAGTGCACTGAAGTCATTCTGCGTAGTCCCAGAGTATAGAATCATAGAATAGTTCGGGTTGGAAGGGACTTTAAAGACCATCCAGTGCCACCCCCTGCCCTGGGCAGGGACACCTCCCACCAGCCGAGGTTGCTCCAAGCCCCGTCCAACCTGGCCTTGAACCCCTCCAGGGATGGGGCAGCCACAGCTTCTCTGGGCAACCTGGGCCAGTGAAGTTAAGTATAGAAGTACAAGTAGAATTAAGTAATATTATTAATAATTATAATAGTAAATATTATAAAATTAAAAATATAATAAACACAATACAAAAACATTAACAAATATAATAATAATAATATTAAGTATAGAGGTTAAAATGGTTGAATTTCAGCCACGCTTTACATGCACCAGTGCGTGCCTCATTCACGTACACAGTTCTGGCAATTACACAGATCTGCTGATTGACGCCTGTCCACGGGATTCAACTGGCTCCCGCGATTCCAGTGAAAAACTAAATCACCATTGGCTTAATTGGTCTCAGTATCTTTAAAGTAAATGCATTGTGAAGTACGCTTTATGTATGGAATACCCTTCGGAAGATGAGGCTGTATTTCAGATAGCTCATTCCAGCTTTTTAAAACACACCTCATACTGTGGTTGTGTATAGCTTCGTCAGAGAAATAAATCTTGTTCTTGATTCTGTCCATCTTCTAGAAATACAGCTGTTTGGCTTCTTTTTTTTTTTTTTTTTTATTTTCACATGATCCTTTCCTATTTAGAGACTCATTTAAAGGGTTTTGAAGTTATGAGCTGTGGAGTTGCATTGTTCTAGACACTGTCATACTGCAAAGCTGAGAGGCTGTTGTTCTCCACAATGACTCTTATTATGGAAAAAAAGGGAAAAGACCAGCAAACATCCTACGACTCATTTCCTGACAAGCCTAAATGATAATCAGAATTATCTAGTTTTCTGCAGAAAAGGAAGGAAGAGACCCCTTGGCACCCTCCTTCGTGGAAGCAATATCTTGGTTTTCTTCTTTCCAGAGAGCACGAAGACCCAGCTCTTTGCACATTCCCTGTCTTATCAGTGTTAACACTTTTGGTCTATCCTAATATCAAACCCATTTTTCTGCTTGCAGTTTCAGCATTAGTTTCCCTTATACCACCTTGGTGTGTATTGTTCAGTTGCTGCACATACTAAGGCTGTATCTTTCAGCATTTATTATTAGTTCCTCTTAGACTTAGCAAAAATATTTAAAAAAAAAATTAAAAGTTGTGATAAACTTTAAATCCATGACTGCCCAGCGCCATCTGTGATGTTAACCAGAGTTAGAGAAACACTGGCAAATACAGCAACTTAATTCTGGAAGAAAAAATTAGTATTTTAGCCAATCAGTTTTAAAATTGCGTTTCTTTGTTTGTATTTTCCCTTATAATCTCTTTACACCCAGACTGAGGACTCGGAAACAAAAAAAGTCTATCAGCAGGAGTGGTGTCAGAACGAAAAATGCTTGGGATGTGCTGAGATATTAACCGGGCTCTGTAATTTCTGAGAAACCCCACGTGGGTTCTGAGGCAAGTAAGTGTTCAACTGGTTATTTGCGTGTACACTTAGATTTTGGGGAAGAACATGTATTTTTGCAAGGGCACCCATTTTGAAGATGATCTCGGTAACAGAATAGAGGTTGTCAGCTTTTCTATTTGACTCGTTCTATCTTCTGTGATAATCAACAGGATCAGCTAGCTAGAGGCACCTAGGAATTTATTTAAGTGAGCAGAAATGCACTACCCCTTTTGCTTTTGCCAAAGAAATTGCAAAGCAGTGGAATTGTAGGTGGCTCTACTATCTTTATACATTTCTAGAGTACAGAAACACACACCGATATATACCCTGACAAGTCACACATTTCTTCCATCCATCTATAATCCTGTTATTCTATCAATCAACCATTTCTGCTTTTTCTTTTTTTTTTCTCTCCGTCCCTTCATTTATGAAAGTGATTACATTGTAGCTGGAAAAACAGGGAACTTTGAAAGTTTGTAAGAAACTAGAATAAACTGCATTTGAAAATCTGGGAAAGTCAGGAGAACGTGCAACATATTTTCCCTTGATAAAATTGTGAAAAGCACAAAAGTACTCTTGAGACATATGTGTTTCCTTCTGCTGAGTGACAGCCTTAAGGACAGTACATGTGAGAGAGAAGTTTTAGAGGTAAAAATATTTTTTCTTTTAACTGAGTAGCAGAGAATCAGGGGTGTTTGAAGCGCATGTAAATTGGTAGTACAGTCTTTGTCTTTCTATATTATTTTTCTCTTTTCTATCTCCTGTGCGCTGGTGGATTTTGCCCTTTGTCTGATTGTCTGTTCAGAGCCCTTGAACAGCCCTCAGAGCAGAATTAGAGGTATAAGGCACAGGATTTTGAGGAATCATAATAAAGACTAAAACCTGTGTGAAAGAATCTTCTGGAGATCCAAGGATATTTTATATCTGTTATAGATACCTCTACAGGTGCCCTCAAAACACACATTCAGCGTCAATCACTTCCACCACCAGCGTTGCGTAGATGAGAATTGCATGCTCACAAATCTGGGGTTTTATCGCATTTTTCAGAGCCAATTAATAATTCCGCTGAGTAAAAACACTGAAATATACAACTGTTTGCTTGCATATGATTTAAATGAAAAGGAAGAATAAGACTTATTGGGAGAATTCGGTGGAGGTGGCGGAGGTGATTTCCTTCCTCACACCTCCGATTTGGGTGAGAGCCCACACTGTGGACGGGGGGGTGGGGTGGGCACTGGCACAATGGTGGCACTGACAGGCAAAAGATGGAGAAAAAGGTCTATCAAAGGAGATTTTGGCTGAGTGAGAAGACAGGGTAATGAAACCTAAAGGAGGCTAACAGGTGTCGAAAGCTGCTGGTGGTCTGAAGGAGAGCAGAGCTTAAGCTGCTGGGGTTGTCAGAAACCTTCGTGAGAGCTGTTGCAGATGATAAATGTTAGATTTTGTAGGAATTCTGGAAGGAAGTTGAGTTGGAAATTAACGTTCATATTTATTTAAATATTTGTGTACTTGGCACAGTTAGATGGAAGGAGGAAAGGGAGATTAAGCGCGGAATTAGTGGCTCAAGTTCTTGAAAAAAAGATCAGAGCAAAAGCATTTTCATTGGAAAGAGAATCATTCACGCTGAAGCTATAGAAAAGGAAGAAATAAGAAGGAAAGAATGGATGGGGTGTTGAAGGCCGAGGTGACAGTTTTATGAGTGCAAATCGGAGATTTCCTAAGGGGTGACAGGGCTGAACTAAGAATAGTGAGGGCAGGAGGTAGAAGATGATGGATTCAAGAAAGACTTTTGAATAGGCAGGCAGGGAGTTGTGGCACACACATAAAAGCCTTCAACCAAAGTTGGATATATTGGATTAAGGGATCTATTGTTATGCAATTCTTGTTGGCAACAATTCTTTGATATTTGTTTATTGGAAGAACGTTGTAGAACTGAAAATTGGCATTCTGGATCTGCTGTGATATAGTAGCAGAGCAGATGACATGAACAGAATTTCACTTTTGGGTGCAAATAACCACTTGCTAATAAACATTTCCAAATTTGAGTGCAGCACTGTGGAATTCAAAAACTGTGATTGGAATAATTTGTTCCGAAATTATACTAAAATGATCCACGGGTCCTTTGAAAATTAACCTTGCAATTCTGCCCCTCCGTCAGCGCATCTGGAACTGTAAAGCACTCTCTACCTGTTCAACACAGCTTTGCTCGAAGAGAAATGTGAATGCTTTATACTATCCAGAGACAATAATTGAAATCCTTACATAGATTTAAATAAAATTACAGAATGGTAATGTTTTATTATTTTTTTTAGCAATTCTAGAAATTACATTTAGAATTTCCAAAACCTTTTCAGGAATCTTAGCTGGCTGTTTTCCACCCTCTAGCCTCAAAGCAAAAAGATTAAAGCAAATGGTTCAGAAACGAATAGAAAAAGGTTTTGAGGTAGTAACCAAAACCGGGCTACAAAAGGTCTCAGAGCAGCTTTATCTGCTGGTGGGTACTTGCTCAGTTCAGCAGTCACATGATTCACACATCGGTTCATGTTTTTTTCCAGAAATAGAATCAATAGAGAACAGACAAACCCACAGTTGCCAGTTTGTACAGTCTTGTGGTTTTTCTTGAGGGCTCCAGGCTTGCACAGGTCTACCAGATAATGAAGACAAACTATTTCAGTTCCTGCGTGTCCATATGCTGCTCTACTGGGTTCTAGTTATCAAATAAAAGCACAGAAAAATAAGTGGTGGTTGAAACTGTCTTGCTAAAGTTTGCATCAAGGAAAAAAAAAAATTAGTTAAAAGCCACCTTTACATTTTCAGCAATAGTCTATTTGCCATGTATTTCATTAATCACCTGTACTTTATGTTAAAAGCCTTTTAACAGAAAGTCAATAGGTTTGAGCCTTGATGAAAGCATATCATAGCACTAGATGTATGGTAGAAAATATTACGTACTAAGTCCTTTGCATTAGGCACAGGAATCTGTACCTTTCCTGCCCATGGTCTCTACTGAGGGGATGCTTGAGCCTTTCAGCAGTTTTCTCAAACTTATATGACAACCGATTTTGATCTCCTAAATATGTGTAGCACTTCCACTAAAAGAAATATTGTATTTATGTAAGCAGCAAGCAGAAAAGTTAACATATGGATGTTTAGACATGAAAGAAAATTTTTCTTCAGATGGTGAAAGTAAAATGGACATCAGAGTTTAAAAAAAAAAAAAAGATTTGCAAAAGCAATGAGACCCATTAAGATTGCAGATAAAGAGAAAGTAATAATTCCGTGCTTCTAAACCCTGACTCCTGCAACTATTTTTAGGAACATGGATACGCATTGTTTTAACACTCTTTGAAAGATGCAGGAAAAAATATTATCACTGTTATTCAAAGGCAGGAAAATCTTTCCTCGTGTCTTGTTAGATAAAAATGTTAACTAACTTTTCTCTGAATTTAATGCACTTTCAGTACCCAGCAATGTGAGGAAGGGCAAAGCACAGAGCACGCAGAAAAGAACTGGAAATCACCTTTCTTCTGGAGCGCTGGTTCACGACGAGCCCAGCGCCTTCAGTGACTTGTTGAGTGACGCTGCTTAGGGCTCGGCACCAGACTGAAATGTGCTTTTGCCTTCATATATTTCCAGGTGCCTGTTCAACACTAATTTGTGAGCAGGTACTGAAGGAGCAGCACACGAAACTCTGCGTGTTTATACAGCCACACTACGCTGTCTTCTAGCACGTGTTGTAAATGGCCTCACACCACCAGCTCCTGATTCTCTGCAAATCTTACATATATTTTAACAAGCTGACTGGTCCAGCACAGTATAAAAACCAGGAAAAGGGATGCTATTATGATTAAGTATGAATTGTAAAGAGCCTGCATGAAATATTTCCTGTGATCTGGCATTACAGAAACAGCCATCCGGTGAGCTGTATGTTCCTTCCTTTTCAGAGCCCAATTCTGCAAGTTGCTGAGCATTAAAGTACACATTCATTTCAATAAAAGCTGAAAGACTCCTCATTAGCTCCCCGCATTAGGCTTAAGGACTGAGTTCAGCACAGATGCAGGATCCCTGATAAAATGTTATTCAAGGGTAGGGAAGTTTCAGATCCTCGAATACACTTAGGCAGGTGTCTCCTGTTTAATTGATTTGAGTAAGAGGTGGACTCGGGGCCCCAGTGCTTTAATTGCTGCAACCTTAAATTATATTGTGTGGCGGGATGCTCTGAGAGATGATGTTTGAAGATGAAGGCTCGTAAAATAAGAGCTGCTCAGACCTCCTATTTTTTGAGGTACTGGTGTGCCTCTTCTCCATGTCCTTGCAGCCTGGGTTGGTGCAGTTTATGGCATTCAGGACAGCTCAATAGATTCTCTGCTCACAGTGTTTCCAAATCAGATGGAAAAAGAAAATAACAGAGATGTTTCTAAAGGACTGAAAGTCTCTATTCACTCCCACTCCAGAGGTCTGGATGGGCTCTGGCAAGCAGCGAGGCTTTTGAGTCGTTACCCAAAGCGACAGCCAGACCTTCTCCCTGCTGCTGCGTGGATCCGTTTCAGGGAAAATTCAGCTCTGCCTCTGCAGCCCCTGAGTGGAAAATGTCTGAAAGTGACACGATGCCCCGGCCAAGCGCTGGAGCCTGCAGAGGAGAGGGGGAGACGGCGGGCGGGCGGGCAGGCTGTGCCCTCCCCGGGAGCTGGTAGCGACTGATGCTCACCCGGAGCACGCTCAGTACCTGCGGCACGGGGGAGACCCCCACCATCTTCCTCCTGGGACCTTTCAGCAGACCCTTTTCTTCCCCGACTGCTACCATCGGGGCTTGGTTGACCCCTGAGCCCTCGGTCCCCCATGAAGACCTTGCCACGTCCCTGCCCCAGGGAACAGCCAAGTCCCGCAGTGTGCAAGTCTTTTACATAGACACCTACAAAGGTTTGGGGGTTTGTTTTATGGTTTTTTGGGGTGTTTTATGTTTTTTTGGAGTGTTTTCTTCTTCTTTTTTTTTTTCTTTTTGTTTTTTAGTCTTGGGCAAAAACCATGCTTATTCCCCTAATTGTTAATTGAGAAATGGTCTTCGGCAGACACAGGCATGAATTCAGTCTGACAGGTTAGAAGGAAATTTCAACTTCATATTACATGGAGTACCTTTACAAAGATGAGCAAGTGACAACATCAAGGAATTTGGGCAATGCTTAAGTAACATTTTCAGTTTTCTGACAGAACAGTTGTGATTTCCTATTCTATGGGAACGCCAAACTCCGGATTTTCATTTCAAGTCAGAATTTTAAAATCAACATTTCCAAAAATGTTCCACACAGTAGAAAGGTACTTTAATAAATGCAGCTGCAAAACACCATTCTCTTACCATTTTCTGGAAAAAAAATTAAAACGTATTCCTAAAACATACTGGCCTATCACATCAGTCAAAATGCAGTGATATATGTTAATGCACAGTTATTGAGGTAAGTCTGTCGATCAGCAGACTCTATTTGCACCTTTCTTTTATTCCTCTTTGTATACAATTGATTTGTGATCACTGAAAGCAAGATCAGAGTTTGCTAATACGTACTGTAGCTCACAGGTTCACTGGGAAGTATTTATTTCTTAATCATGTATCTCTTAGATTAATTGTTTGGGATGATCAAAGGCTCAGCAGGTGGTGGGGATGATTTAGAAACCACAAAATTGGTGTTATCTTTCTGATTGACATCCTATTAGTGCAGCATATATTTCCTGTTTGTCAGGAATGTAAAGTCTGAACATTCGGTAATAATATCTAGTAATATTTTGGAAAGGGAAACCATTGGCTGGCTGCATTTTAACAAGATGAAAAATCTTTTGATTTCCTTCTGTCAGGTTTGCAACAGAAGCTCAGCACATGTAGCCCAACCTTTTCCCGAGAAAAAGAAAAACTAGCAACAAGGCACCTGCTGCTGCTTTTTCCTGCTTGCCTTGAGCCACAGTCCCTCTCTGAGCGCTGCCTCTCAAAAGCGACCGAGCCCGCAAGGTTTTAGAGAGATGCAAAATAATCATCGAAATAAAATAAAACGAGAGAACAGCTGTTTTGAGACAGGGTTGAGGCACGAATAAACAAAGCCTGTCCTGAGAGCTTCTTTCTTTCACCTACCTCGGGATGCACTTCTCTCCTCCATTTTGGGTCAGGTTTTTCAAGATCGCGCCCCTTCTCCTGACAAGAGTAATTCCAGCCTCGGGAGAAAACTCGGAACGCAGCTGCTCGAGCTCCTTTCTGAAGCACTAGAAATTCTGGCATTTTTCTTCCTTTGTTTCCCAAAAACTCAGCTAACTCAGGACAAGCTTTACATTTTTTTTCAAGTCATTTTCTCCTTTTTTTTTTTTTTTTTTTAGAATAAAACCTTAGCTCGTCACTGTTTCATCCCGTGCTCAGTCTGAAAAAACATGTATTTTTTTTTTTTTTACTTTTTGTGATAGGGAAGCCTGAGATACATTTGTGGGATAAAAATGGGAATGAAAAGAGAAACAAAGAGAAGAAAATAAAGTAGCTGAATAGTCTGAGTGAAGGCACGGAGAGAGCAAAACTAGAAACTCAATGAACCCGGCGTTTCTCGGCCTCTTGTTTTCGATCAGCTCCCTCTCTGGGGAGAGGCCTTACTGTAATAACAGCTTTGACCTCTTTCTCTTAGTAAACAATTTGCCTTACACTGAGAAATATACATTTTCGCTGTCAAAAGCAGAACGAGCCACCCCAGGGCGTGTACAGGTCCAGAGCTAGGAACATCTGAAAAGGAAAAAAAAAAAAAGGCGAATTTCCAGGCGAGGTGCTACATCTTCCCCCATGGCATGGGAGGATGAGCAAAAGGAGCCCACTCCAAGCCATTGGGGAACCGATGGCAGGAAAGCACCCGGTTTTGCATCTCCTGCCAAACAGCCTTCCTCACCTCTTCTTCATCCCGCCAGGGATGGGCTTTGCCTGCCGCCGGCCCCTTTCCCTGGGTGAAAAGGGCAGCTTTCCAGACGGCGTTCCCTAAGGGAGCTTGCACCCTGCCAACTGGATTCGGTGCGGGAGACATCTTTGGGATGCTCAGAGGGAGTGGAGGCATGCAGGAAGGCTCCACATTTTGCAGAACTGGGGTCCCCCACGGATTTGCTGTTCCTGAGGGCAGCTGGCGAAAAGTCACGCCAATATTGAAAAACTGTAGTGGTGCCTTTCAGATAAAAAGCTGCAGTTCTGTTATTGTACCTGCCCTCTAAATGACACCTTTTGCTTAATATTTCAAAACCATAGCAGAAATAATAATGCTATCTCCCTTACAGATTATTGCAGCTGCTAACCAGCATCCCAAATTAACTTGGAGATGCTGTTTTGCTTTTATCCGGGTTTGACAAAAAGATGCCAGGAAATAACACCATCCAAATCTTCTGCGCTGATTATTTTAGGTGCACTTTAATTAGAACTTTGGTTTTTAAGACTTGCAAGATTCCTCCCTCCTCTTTCCCAATAAAATGTACATGACAATACTTACGTTTACAAAATCAGCTTCAAAAAGCTTAGCAGTAGCTGCTCGACGCTACTTCAGCCTCCTCTTAAAAAAAAAACCCAACACAATAACAAACAAACAGCAACCCCCCCAACAAGATCTGCTCTATGCTAATGCGAGGCTTAGAAACCATCTATTTGTGGGTTTGAGTGTTATTCTGTTCAGCAGACTATGAATTAATTTGTTGCTTACAGAAAATTGGGTAAGAAGTGCACAAAATCCAGGCCAGTTATCACAGTCGCCCATCTGCATGTGTTGTATATGTGCATGTTCAGGTTTGCAGGATGCTCTCCCCCAAAAATGGCTTTTCCAGGTGCACAGGGCTGTATAAGGTACACTATTTCCAATCGGCTCAGGATGGTACTCAGGTGCCTACAGCCACCCCCAGGCCACTCTGTACCATTTCTGTTGGCTCTTAGAAAACTCTTATTAAGGAAAAACAGAGAGGAGGAAGAAGGTACTTAAATCAACACCTGATATTACATCTTTCTGCTCATGCAACGGGCCAATTGGAAAAAAAAAAAAACCAAAACCAACCCTGCCTAGTCATCCGGACATCCTGAAAGACACTCAGTCATATTTTCCGATTTATTCTGATGTTTATGAGGTGAATATTTAGTGGAAAGGTAAGCTTCAAACTTAGAAGTCATTCCTGTTTCTGGGAGCATTCCAAAGACTTATGGATCTAGTAGAAACAACGCAACTCATCAGAAAGGTTTTGAATCACATCAAGAAACTTAATCATGCTATAGCTTCAGAGCCTTCCTTTGCGCAAATATTACATTTAAGCTCCAGCATGAATTATTTAACCTCCTTATAATGGTCGTGATTAATCTTCTACCAGCTAATCACTTCCAAGCCATACCTCCTTACTGCGCGTATAATTTTAAGAATAGCTCCTTTTTGCATCCTATCCCATCTCTAAAATCTATGTGCCCAATGGCCTCACCACTTCGGGAGCCTTGTGTAAATGTTAGGCTCTGTTCTCCTAAAGAAAACAGCTTTTTTCCTCTGCAACGTAAGCCGTGGTTCAGCAATTTCGGCTCACGGCTCTAGATGCAAAAAAGAGTACCGAAACCAGCCATGTAAAGGACATGCGGGTTGGTGGCAGCGGCTGCGAGGGCAGTGTGGTAACTGTGTCAAGCTCTCCAAACTGAGGATGCTAAACTATTTCATGAACTTTTACCCCCAAAAGTCTGAAGTTGACTGAACTTCTCTTTTGTTCCCTACTGCATTTAATTCCCGTTTTGCTTTGCCCAGTGCTGGCAGAAAGAGTGAGTTATCTTACCGCTCCCTCATCACATTAAGTGGCTGCACAGACGTCTCCTGACTCTTCCCTAACATCTAGCAAAGTTCCCTCTCATTAGGATCCCAGCCTAATTTCGCAGAGGAGACAGCTCACTCATCAAAAGTCTGGAAAACTAAAGATCTCTGTGCCCCGTGGGGATGCTTGGAGCCTTGCATCAGTGGCTATGAGAGCCTGCGGCCGCTGTGCGGTCCTCTTCGCCCCTAGAACTGGTGAGAGATGAACGTGCTACACCTGATAGGATCTTTCCACAGCAGAGACAGAGCCATCACCCGGGAGGGTACCAGCCAGTGTTTTGCTCTGTGAAAATATTTCCAACTACTTCAGTGAGACTTAGGTTCACTCCTCAACTCCCAGCTTCTGTACATTTATCTCTTTGATGGGTTTAGGACGCAAATGTGGCAGACATATGGGTTTTGTTCTTTTTGTTTTAAGCGGGTGGTTTCTATTAAAATATTTTTGTTGGTTTTTTATATAATGTTTTTATTGTACAGCAACCCACCGTGTCTCAATGGGGAAGCATTTTATATGTTCAGGCTTATTAGCAATACTTATTATTATTTCAAAAGGTTGGATTGGCTCATTTGTAAGCTAAAGGCACAAAGGTATTATGTGCTCTGTTTTTTATGAACTTTAGGTTAGGAGAACAGAAGACGAATAGTGAACCGAATCATGAAAAGTCAGTCTTAGTATTATTATGCATAAATAGCAGTATTTATGGAAAAAAAAAAGTGTAATTATGTATAAATAAATAAAATCTGCCTTGAAATGAATGCCATCAATAGCACTATAATAGAGAGAACATTTGAAACCTGGGTCCTGTTGTGCTAGGCAAACAGAGGACATAGCCCTTGTTCCTAAAACGGTTGTAGGAGTTTGGAGAGAGAAATGGGAAGATATTGATTCCAGGTCTTGCAGGTCGCTTTGACACAGGACCTGGCACAGCCCTGCTTCACCGATCTGGGCTGTGTGCATGTCAAGGGACGTTGCGTGCCGAGGAGGAGGAAAGGAGAACTTCTCTTCTCCCAGGTGGATAATGACAGGACCAGAGGAAATGGTCTGAAGTTGCACCAGGGCAGGTTTAGATTAGATATTAGGAAGAATTACTTTACTGCAAGAGTGGTCAGGCACTGGAACAGCCTGCCCAGGGAGGGGGTTGAGTCACCATCCCTGGAGGTGTTTAAGAAACGTCTGGATGTGGCACTTCAGGGCATGCTCTAGTGGCAGAGTCTGTAGGTTGTTTGGTTGGACTCGATGATCTCAAAGGTCCTTTCCAACCATGAAGATTCTATGATTCTATGATTCTCCTGGTTTGGTACATTGGGAGTCCTCACAAATGTAGTCTCTGCACTCCAAAGAGGAAAAAAAAATTCTTCTGTCTCGGGTCTGATCATTTCCACAAAGGGACAAAGAAGATGTAGCAACTCAAAGGGGCTCTTGATATTACGCAACTTTAAGCTTTTCACCGACTACCATTTAGGCAGTTTGAACAACCCTTTGTGTCCCTCATTTTCCTTGTCCTTTTAGGACAAGTGGCCAGTCACGGCAAGACAGAGCCTTCTCCAAGCAGGATGCTAATGACATGATGCTAATGTTTGCTGACAGCTCCTGAAGGGGTGCCTTTTTTACCCCTCACAATAAGGAGAGAACTTAACTTGGCTGCTCTTAAGAGAAGTCCCTGACTCTTTCAGCCTTCCCTTTTGTGCTGCAGATGGACAAGCTCAGAAAAGACTCAACATTACAGGTGAGAAATTATTAAATAGGGTGGATAATTGAGGAAACTGGGTGTGATTGTCAAACCTGATCTTTAAATCTTTCAAAAATTGTTTCATGTAACAGACTTGTAAATCTTTTTACATAATTTTTAACATTATCCTATTTTTATACCATTTGTATATTTTTAATGTAGCATAAAAAGCTACTTTTTTTTTCTTGCTTTGCTTTGTGAAAAGCCAAGCCAAGACCTAAACATGGAAACCCAATCCTAAGTGAACTCAATAGAGGAAAATGCCAGATATTCAGATTTTTTTCGGTTCATTTTCATTAAGAACCAAATCCTCAAGTGTCTCTGCAGGCAGAAATGATTAATGTTCTATTCTTAGGATGAATGGAGTCTAATTGACAGAGAATCAGGCTTTCACAAAGTTTGACAGCAGCTTTTTTGTTGACCTATACGTAACATACCTTCTTAAAAGAAAAAATTAGTTTCTAAGTTCTGCTTGAAGCAAATGATTATGTAAAATTGTATTATACCCGTTCAATTCATAAAAAAATGCATGTTGTCAGGGATTTCTAGAGGCTCTTGTACTGGCATGGTGACAGTCAAGCTTAACTGTAAAATACTTGTCCCACCGCACCATGGCATGGCTGCCATTTTATGCTGGAAGAGGTAAACAGATATCAGTAAGAATATTGCACTAAAACACCAACCTGGTGAATGGATCACCCTATACATTTTGATTTTCTTAACTTATCAGCATGATATAGAGAAGGGTATGTGACTGAAATGCAGGTATTCTGTTTTACTTAAATTTGCCATCTTACAGTTCTAGAATGCAAATTCTGCTGTATAAACTCTATGCAGATATTCTGCTCAAATCCAAGAAAGCCGTAACTTCCCTAAGCAATCTCAGTTGGTTGTTTTTCCAAAGACAGGCTGAAAATTTCATGTAAATAACTTTTTTGAAATATTATCAGTGTTGTGAGATCATTCTCTGCCATCTTATTATGAGTCCCTCTGAGACACAGAAATTAAGGCATAGGGAAAAAAAGGTAAACTAAACATTTTTAACTTGAAAGATGAAATTGAGTTTATGTAAAGTTTTACATCAGCTCTTGATTTACCTTTTGATGATCCATGCTACAGACATTAAATATATTCGTGCATTGAAGCTACCATAAGTCACTTATTGCAGCATGTCTGTATTCAGTTGAATCAGAAGAAAGTACAGAATAAACCTCCCCCAGCCCAAACTACAAAAAAGCTAAGCAAACTGCAGTGAAAATAGGGCAAAATAAGTAGCTGCTACCTAGATTGCCTTACCACCAAGTTGAAAAAAAAAAAAATGGACTAGGCAGAACATTTAACAGCAAATAGTAAGAAAGGGATAAAATAGGCCAGCTGAAATAATGAGACTAGCAGCAGGCACTGATGCCACTCACTGAGACATTCCAGTGGATCTCCTCCGGGATGAATTTCTACAACTGAGGAGTTTCAAGCAAGAGAGATCTGCCTTGGGGCTAAGTCTGAACAAACCCAAGGACTGTGAGCACGTTGGCCCCAGCTGACCAGAACTGCTGCTTGCAGTTCAAAAGTGTTATAAAATGAAAACTCTCAGAGCCCTTGGCTAGAAAGATCTTCCAGCTTAATATTGGCCTTGGCATTCAAAAACTTTTATGCCCTTCTTTTCTGTTTCTGAGGGAAGACTCTTGCTGCACTTGAAGACCTTGTTCCCTCTGAAATCAATGGCAAAACTCTCACTGGCTTTAATGGGAGTGGGATCAATATGGCAACTCTTTTGCCTCTGACACTCAATTCAGATCCTGTTCCTCCTCTGTAGAATAGCATCTGCACTCATTAGTAACCCTACTTAAGGAAGGTACTTCAGAGGAACGTGTCTTTTTTCTGAGAGTGGCAGAATTGGTTCCAAATCAATCTTTTAATTTCAAAATTGTTTCATTTTTTTCCCTTCTTTAAGGGTTTGATGTCATGAATTTGTATTCTGGGTCGTGGGAGAAGACAAGCCCTTATTTGTGTCCATTTCCCCTTTTACCCCTGCATTTCTCTTTTCTTGAAACCCTTTCAGATTCCTATCCACTCAGTTAAGCCTAGCTATGGATCATGGCATCATTATTATTCCTCTTTCTTCTTTTAAAAGGTAGGAATTTTTACAAAGTCTTTGGTGGGTTTTCCTGCTATGTTGCCCTGGTGAGCATCTCTGAAGTCGCTTAGTCCCAGAGATGGATATTTAAGAGTCTAACTCCACTATTACTCTAAATCCTGCTGAAATCAAATGCAAGTTAGGTACTTGCATAATATTTCAGATCCGGTCCTTATATCAAATGAAAAAATTAGGCTGTTTCCTAACAACTTACTGATAGGCTTCACATCAGCTTCTTAAAAAATGCATGTGTCTGTTGGGAAATGAGTGTGAGGGATGGCTTAGGCTGTTGTCAACGGAGCAGCAGGCAAAGTAGGGTCACAGTCCTTCAGAGAGGAACGAGACAGAAGGAAGAAAACAACATATCGTCAGGTTTCTTTTCTACTCACCAAATAAAACCTCTTTCACCCAGAAAAAAGTCTGCCTGGTGGGGAAAAGAGTGGGGGAAAAGTGATTCTCAGTGCTATAATTTCTTTACCCCAGGTATCACACTCACGAAGATAAAAGATGGCCAAGCAGGAGCCAAGAGGAAGTGAAGCCAACCCTCCACTCCCCAACAGGCTCCTCAGATCCGGGCACGCCAGATGTGTGGTGTGCCTTCTGCACCGGAGCGCAGCCATTCTCCTCCTCCTCCTCACCTACGGCCCTAAGGTAGCCCTAAGCCTCAATACAGCTTTGCCTTTTGGCTTATCACCAGCCCCAGCATTGTCTCTTTCAAGCCCCAGTTTGCCAGCTCTGTGCTATGTGGTATTCTCAGGGAATTGAGCCTGAATCTATTACAGTCAGAGTGTAAGTTTTTTTTAAAATCTGGTAATATTTAGTAAAAAAAAAACCAAACTAGAAATGTTTAGTAAAAAAAAAAGTAAATTACACGTATTTAGTAAAATTCAGTAATTTATGAGTGAGAGCCACAGACAGGCGTACCAGCTATAAAGAATCAGGCCATAAGAGAAAGTCCAGATACCCTTGGTGAACAAATGACCACGTGAGCCTCCTGTCCACTTTCAAAACCCTCGCCTTTGTGCGCAGCGATTTTCTTGCAACACTTATTTCTCCTCTTACTTTCCAGCATAACCACACTGCCGTGTGGTTTCCACGCAGCTGGGGCTGCGCGTGAAATACGGTGCCATCGGACATGAGCCAGGCTGGCAGAATTGGGCCCTGAGTGAAGAGAGCGAAAGTGAAGGGTGCAGGCTCCGTGCCGCTAATCTGTCCAGACAGGGAGGCAAAGGGAGAGAGAGATAGTTTGGCCTTCTATATTTAGCTCCAGGTTGGCCATGCTATCTGCGTGCCATCCCTGAGCCGTGGGATTGCATCCATCCAGCCTTCTTGGTGTGGCTTCTTGCATCGTCAGCCTTGGTAAGAGCATCCGAAGCAGATAAGTAGGAAAACCGGCAATAAACACTTACCCCAGGGATACTCTGACATCAGTCGCAGCCCTGCTCACCCAAGGGGCACATCTCCTGTTCACAAACGTGATGACAAGACCCTGGCTTGTTTTCTGCCCAGCTCATTTTTGGAGGTGAAAGAGCACACATGGCAGGGAGACGCTAGCTCAAGCGGGCTGAGTCGCACCAGCTGGGAACAGCCCTTGCTTCAGGAGCATCTCAGGAGTCTCTATATACTCCAAAAGCCCAGGGCCGGATCTTTACCTGGGATCTGTGAAGAGAAAGAAGGGTTTCTAGCTTCTCCCCGCCCTGTCCCGGCCACCGCAAGGCTGGAAACCAGCCAAGCGGAGCTTCCCGGGGAGTAAGGGGGCTGCTCCTGCCACTTCAGTCCTGAGTGGCAATACCCACATGAACGAATTAAAAAGTAATAAGTTCAACGAGTTTGACACAATCTATGGATTCAGAAGTAATTAACAGGGATAATTAACTTTAAAAGGGAAACCAGATGATTTGTAAGGAAAAAGTAGAGAAGACATTCAGTATTATTTATCCAACTGATTCCCTTAAATAGATTAGCTTAAACTTCTGTTAGCAAGTCACTGTACCAGCATCAAGCACATCTGCTTTTTCCCTGTCCCTGTCTGCCTGGTTTTAGACTGTGCTTGTTTCAACACAATTTTAGGAAAGCTCCTGAGCATTCTCCAAAAATCAATCCTTCATTGAACAAATATTAACTGGACCTGTAGCTGAAGTAACTGATGTATAGACTCATTAAAGAAATCATTTAACATTGTGATTGTTGACCCAGTCATTACATTAACTTTATGCTGTTACCAGGGCTGGCAAGATGCTAGTATCTGAAATCCATGTTCAGGCAGAGGATTTGCCTTCTTTTCATAGTACATTTTTTTGTATTATGGCCGTATAGATGGATCTCGGTTATGGACCAGCTTTCACCTGGATTTGCTTTTATATCCCATCTCTAAGTTTCTGGAAAGGTCAAATTCTCCTTCATGACTTTTTTTGCCATAGAAGAAATTGTCTGAAGTTCCTCCTAGAGGTCCTATCAGTTTTTTAATTGAATGCTAACAATATCTAGAAACACGGAAAAATAATATCCAGAATCTCTTCTTCTAGCAGCGTCCTGTCTGTTTCTACATCCAGCATTTTCTGATTGAGGTATCGTCGTCTAATCAAGTCTGTGATGATGAAATTTTGTACAGCCCATCTGCCAGCAACACCAGAATCCTTATTTCCTTGATTTCTATTCCCCTCAAAATATGTTTCAGATTCGGCTTGTCTCTACCTCTCCTCCGCTCCATTTTGCTGCTATCTGTGGCCACTGGGGGACCTTTGAAAGTTAACACTAAAACATTACATAAAAACACTATTTCCTTCAATTTTCATCTCCACTCCATTTCATTCTTTTAAGTATTATTATTTTGGTGAAAAGCAGCTTTTTGGAAAATCCTGCCTTAGTGTTTTGGGGTTTTTTTCCATAATGTGCTTTTATTTAAACCAGTGTGTGGATGCCACATATGCTGATCATGGCCTTAGAAATATTCATAAGACATTTTCTTGAAATGAATGGGAATTGTGGAGGAGGCAAAATTTGATGATTTCCTTTTCTTAGGCTATGCTTCTTAGGGCAGTTCACATTTTTTACAGTGTGCAGCCAACGAGGGTGACAATATCAGATGGAAAATGAAGCAATTGCCAGATATTTTCCATCTCAGTTAATAAGTCCCCTGCTCTGTGTCAGACTGAAGCTTATACCAAGGGCAGGCAAGGATTTTATTTTATGCTGGAAATATATTTCTAGTGTTCTTTAAAACAAAAAAAAAAGAAGAAGGAATTTTATGAGCTATTCAGCCTTCATACTTTTAATCCTTAAGTTCTTTCAAAGGATACCATTGGTTCAGGGCCAAATATTGAGCGACTGCATAATCGGAAAACAAGTCCAGCCTGGAATAAGTACAACAGAACAAAACCTTTCGGCTTTGGACCTTCTGTCACTACTTGGTATAGTGACACTGTGTGAGATTTAAGGTACTGAAAGGTGGCCAGTGCGATAATTCAAGATTTGAACAAGCGTGTTACTTGTTAGGTGAAACTGTGGGTATTTCATGGGGCTTTACACGACTGTATTACATACAAAATAATGATATATATGCAAAACCTAAATCCCATGACAAAGTTTCTGACTCACTGAGTTTTACACTGTTTCCTGTTAAGAAATGCTTCCTTTGTGCATGTCAACAGTGCTTTCAGTTATTATGTTCGGTTTGCTTTTACAAGCTTCAAAAATAGCTTCCCATTTGTTTTTTTCCCTTCGCTTTCTCCATGCTTTTTCTTAATCTATTGATATGGTAGTTATCTACTTTTGGAAATGAAATGTAATATTAAAAATTATATTTTTTAGTTTGTCAAAGGTATCAGGCATTAGCTTTACTGCTGATTTGTCCAATATGACACCCATCATGTGGTATGTTAATAAAAATCATACTTCACGGACTAGTGTAAGTGCCCTTTGTTCTTGCTTGTTACGGACATTAGAGGGGAAAAGCACTGCAAGGCTCAGATAAAAATTTCAACAAGCCTTTGGTTCTCTAAAGGCTTCTCCTTTTCATTACTGCTGACTTTTGACTTTTTTGGGTTCGGGTTTGGGGTTTCTTTGTTTCTTTCTGCATTTTTTGTGCATTTACTACTTGTGGAAAGTGCTGGATTAAGAGCTTTGGTGTATCTGTCTACTACTGTTCTCAGTGTCTCCACAGGAAAATACAGGAATCTGATTTCGGATATGCTAAAGCCAGATGTAAGCCCTTTTTCCCCATCACGTTTTTCCCAACGACACAGTGAGCAGGTCTCTCTCTAGCTCTTGACAAGCCTACAATTGCCTATGGTAGTGTTCAGCAGACAATGGACAAACCAGTCTTTTGATGTAGATGGGCCCAGATTTGCTCAAGACAGTTGGATTACTGACATTTTCAGTTTGTCTGAGAGAGACAATTTGGAGAGAAAGAGTATGTTTCATTACAGCCCATTGGCTGCAACACATGGCGTTACAAATACTGCTGGCCTCCTCCAAATACACAGTGCATTTCTGCAGAAAGCAGAGACATTTTCAGTGATGGCAAGCAAGATCCTTTGATCTTCCCAGATCCTTCGGTCTGAATCTCTAGTATGTAGACCTTTGGTATTCGTGATGTTTTAGTTGTGGTTTTTTACGTTATGCCATTACGAAGCGCAAGAATGGCAGTAGTGGAATATCCATAGTTGCAGCAGGAAATGTTAGAGCTTTTCAGTAACACAAGTCCCTAGATATGAAATGCTTCTTTTCTCTGTGTTTTTTTAAAGGCTTTGAGGTCTGAGATTAGCCTATCCAGAATTTTGTACAAGAGGCACAAAAGCCAGCTACTAAAAACAGATGTAGGCAGGTTAACATTCAGTTTAAACCAATTTATAGTCCACATCAGAAGTGAAAAACTTCGAAAGCATCATTGGCCAGATGAGTGTTTTACTTACAGTACAAAGTACTTCTTGTAACAAAGATGAGACCTACGAATACTTGAAAAGTTAGTACTGTTACAGAAGTAAGAGAATGCAAGCTAAACGAATAGAGGTTGTCATCCTCGCAGCCAAGCAGACAAATTTCCCAGTATCCAAACAGCGTTGAGATTGCAGCTAAGAGTATACAAGGTATTTTCTCTGCCAGTTTGCCAAAGTTCACATTACTTAGTAGTCTGGCTTAGCCTGCGGCGTTGTAATAGCTGATGATGGTATGGATGAATGAATTTGTTAAATTCTCCATTGCCTTTCCGAGTAAGTTTGCCTACGAGGCTTTAACATGGATTCATCAAACACATATTACAAAAGCAGCGTGGGACTTGAATGCTCAATTGTAGCTGATCTGATACAGATGAATCTTATACATGAGGAAACCTTTGTGCTCTTTCATTTCTCATACATTAACTTTAAAGTAAGCAGTAGGAAAATGTCAAAGAAAATAAAGAAGGCAAAATAAGGTACTTAAGGCTTAAGAAGTCAGCTTCTTTTCAAAGTGATGCATGGGTGGTACTCTGTAAATTCCTGTTTGTGAAGAAGATTTGTGTATGCCTCCCATGTACCATTTTGAAAAGATACCCTCAGTCTTAGAACATTCGTATTTTTCTTTCATTAAGGAAATGTAACGCAGTGAGTCACCTATTGAAAAGCGGGCTACAGAACCACCACTGTCAAAGCCCAGGGCTGTTGAAAAGAGGGACTGCGCAAGTGAAATATCACAACGGCAAACTGCAGAAGAATCTCTCTTTCTTCCTCTCTCAACTCGAAATACAGATATCCGTGCTTAAAATCTTATCTCATTATTGATATTATTATTATCATTTATTTATTTGTACAGCTCTGCAGCTTGCTAGGTACTTTACGTGTGGGTGAAATGCACATTATCTGCCCTAGATAACATGCTATTTTTCTTCTCTGTTATTATTTTTCAAATTATTCCACGAGTCACAGTCTGTAGTTACTGTATGCCATTAGCTAAAATTTCAAACATCATAAACATAGAATTAAGATTTCAGTCAGGAAGAATAAAAAGATGAGGTACAGTTGAGTCAGAAACTGTTTGTCTCTTTGCAGATAAACACCTTAATAATTAGCATTTAGAGAAAAGAACAAAGAGCTCAGAACTAGACTCTAATGTTTAATCACTTGTTATACACAAAATGCATTGTTTAAACTGAATTTTAAAAAGTGTTGATGTTTAAGGGTGAGGTGGATACTTGCTCAACTCAGCTGCATAAAAAAGCAAGCTTAGCTACGGGCGCTGGTCCCAAAGGCAAAAAAAATGGATCACCAAAGGGAGGTGAGAATAGTGCGAAGCATTGATTCTGCCACCCAAAGCGCCGCTAAGAAACGCGATTCGTTGCAGGATGGCATGTAGTTTGCGGACTGCTGCAATTCTCTTGCCATCAGTCCCAAATGGCTCATGCCGGCCAAATTATGTCTTGCTAAACTAGCTCCTAGTGTGACCTTCATCAACAGCAGCGGGGAGACCCCCTTTCCTCAGACCCATATCATGGACACAGTTCAGCCCGAGGGACAGGGAGAAACTCAACCCACCAAATAATTTTTGCCTCCTCGAGAAAGTAGGCACAGGTGTGTGCCTACTGTGCAGACCGGCTGTTAGGACCTGTTTGTTAGGATGTGTAAGAGCTAACATCATTTCTAATTATTTTTTTTTTCTCTACTGGGGATTTAGAGGTTTTGTTCTGTTTTGGTTTGGGTTTTTTCTGTGCTTCATCAACATAGTTTGTGACACTTAAGTCATAATCAGTTATTCTTGTGCAACATATTTAAAAGATACCATAGTCGCAGCACAATGCTATTATTACTTTTCTTTTCTTGCTGCCTCCAGAATGGGACTGCCTCGCACACAAAAAAAAAAGCCAAACTCTTATCTTCTGAACCTCAAATGCGGTTTTCTGGATGACAGTTTAAATTACCACCATTTTACTTCTTATCTACATATACCTCTTAGCTATATACACTAGATATTGGAATCTATATGCAAAGAATTTACTATTGTAAAAATGTTGCCATTAACTATTATGCTAAGCTGGAATCTAAATTGCACTAGAAAAAAATATATATCAAGCCTAAACCAATATTGTCTTAGGAAACAAAAAAAAATCAACTGTTTTATGTCAAGTGATGTCTGGGAAGACAAAAGCTGTGCCAAAGTGACACCACGGTAACTTAGTTTCTCGTATACGGCTCTTATGAGAGATTTCAGAGCTACAGCCCGGCTACGTCACTTACGAGGCATGGTAAGAGCATTACACCTTATTATCTTTGGTATAACGAGCTGACCCGACACCACAGCTCCCATGAGGACCTACCCCACGGCCGGGTAGCGAGGAGATGCCTGTGCAAACCTTGAACCTGCTGAGGCTCCCCTAGTCCTATTTTACTTGAAACAGCCTTCAAAATGAAGCAGCACAAGTCCCATTCTAAAAGCGGAAGAGATGCACAGCGCCATATTCCCCGCTGGAGACAATTCCCATCTCCCTGCTCTGCAGTAGCCACATGGGGCTAGTGGGGAACAGAAGAGCATCCATAACAAAGATGCACAAATTCTACCTCAGGACCCTCTACACAAGCATGGGGACTCTACAGGCCAATACAGTAAGGCATTTTCAGTCTTTTCCCTACTGAAGAGTTGCACAAAACCAGTGGGAAATAATGGCAGGTGCTTGGCAATAGTAATCCCTTGGAGCATCTCATTACCGTACAGCAGAACAGATGTAAATGTCATATATTTATTATGTATGGAGTCTTTTTGTGCCCTAGAATATTTTTTGTACAGGCTGGAAATAAAATATTTGTCTATTGTACAGGAAGTTTTTCATCGGTAGACTTGAGAAGTTAATGGAAAGACCTTTTCGGGCCTAACAGTTCCAGCGGCTGCATGTCCACAATCTCATCAGTATGTGAGTCAGTTCTTTCATTAGTACAATTTAATACTCATACACAGAAACAGTTTTTAAAAATAAGTAAATATAGTCCATAATAAAAGCCAAATTAAGATATAAAATTAAGCTGAGGCAATAAAATATTAGTTTGTCCCTACATACTCACCAAAAGAACATTACTGTATTCTATTTAAAAGCATGAGATATGGAATAAATATTGTCAAATATTTATGTCAAATGTTTAAAGAAGGAAAACCTCTCCTAATACTTTTTAATTTATATGTTTTCTTTTCACTAGTCCTTTAAAAATAGTAACCACAGATTTTGTAGTCTGTCTGGACGCAGAAGATTTATTAGTGCTTATAAATGTGAAGAGGTTTCTATTACTGTATTCACTATTGCATTTAGCTTCTTGAGTTGGCTATTCTGCAGGTCAGATTTCAGGAAAGGCAAATATCTTTACCCACAGTTTCTCTATTTTCGACAGTCATTGCAGTTTTTGTAGGGTGGGGAAACAGCAACTTCACAAGACCTTCCCCACGGCTCAGTAGGTAGTTTCCCATGCAGTCTCATAGTTCAGAGCAGCTTTTTCGGTCTGCCTGTGAAGTCTGCTTCAAGATGTTGGTCTTGAAGGGTAGTGGAAGACACGCTAAAGAGCCAGTTTTCTCATAGGAAATACAGTAGTTCACCATAGGGTGATATAACACAGTCTAGCCAAACTGTCTTCATCATGTATTTTCCAAACTGTCTTCATGGTATATTTTACTTGTAAGTTACATTCTTTCAATCAATAAATACATACAGATACCATCTTACCCAGCCTTCAATCATGTGTAGTAGTATTTCTAAAAATTGTCATAGCAAAGGCCTATTCTGTTTGTAGTCATCTATACCATGAGGAGAGAAACCATAAATCCTTTTTCTGACTTTTATAGGGGTTGGATTCAAATCAGTGATGCAGTTGCAGCTAAATTGCTCTCTTAGGATAGAAATATTCTGCCGGAGGACTTTGAAATTGCTCTGTTCATACAGATGTCAAAGCCATAATAGGGCAGGTCCCTTTGACCAGATGTCAAAAATACCTTTTTACCAGGCAGCTGTGTCATCTATTCTCCAAAAGCGTAATTTGTTTTAGAGAAAAGTTATTTCTAAAAGTTTTATTGGCATAATAAAGGCAGTTTATCACATAATTCTGTAATTCGTCATATGCATAGCACTGTTTGATGAATATATATTTTCTTGCCAAATACTTGTATACTTGCCAAAGTTTTACAGTTAATTAGATATTTGGCTTTATTCATTGGCTTCAATAAAGTTACCCCAAAGATTAAATTGGCCCAATGTTTACAAAATGCTAAATAAGAGCTAAGTAAAATGTTTCCTAATTAGGGGTGGAGGCTGGGGAGGGGTGTCTTGTGGGCTAAGTTCTACTATTAATTAGACAGAAAATATCAAACTCGCTTTTATATTATGAACCCGACTCAGATTAGAACCAGGGCTTGAGAAGCATTCCTTGATTTTCTGTGAGCTGAGTCCATTTAATTTTCATTTTCCAAACCAGAACACATCACTTTTTAATTTTATTTATTTTTTCTCCTAATTCCCCATTTTTAAAATCTAATTTAAAACTCCGTTTAAAAAAGTAAAATGTTTGGGAAACTTCAGAGGCAAAGAGTTGAAATGGAATGACTTGAACTGGCTGTTCTGCAAAAAAAGCTGAATTAGAAAAGCAGATTCTGTTTCTGGCATGGGGTGGGCATAATGTTATTTGAGCAGAGCTTTGGAATAAGGAAATAAAATGGCAAAGGGCAGGAGAAGAAGAATTAAAAGTCTTTGTATAACAACCGTTGTTTACTTTAAATGCAAAGGATATTGTTTTGAACTGAATATTGTGTTAAGTGTTAAGCCAAAACTGAAATTATATGAATGGAAAGAAAGTAAAGACTTTGACTCCCTGATGAATTTTTTAAATTCCTGTGGAAAGTTTGATGGCCTGTCTTTCTCCTTATAAATAAACTATAGTGGTTTTAAGACATGTGTTGAGTCTTGGTTTATTTAATTCAGAATAGCCAGAAAAAAGGGACCTAGTAGGTACTACACAATATATTGACAGTAAAAGTAAACTGTGGCTCGCATAATACAGCTAGCTGCTTATGCTAGAGAGATAGAGGTGTTCATATATTTCTACAAAGGAAGCTTGTGTGTATATGGCACTTTTTCAGCAACTCAGGTGGAGATATGCCGTATGTTGTCTGGAGCTCCTACGTCGCAATGACAGTTCCTAGTGAGGACACATACTCACGGCAGATCGAGTCCTCTGCTTTGTGTGGTTGTTGTTTGTTGGGATTTTCCCTTGTCCCTTGGTACCTCTTCTCTTTAAATCGTAAGGCTACTGGCAAAGGTAAAAATTTTCTTCATTTCAACATGGTCAAATTGCCATGTTGGCGTCACCAGCTTTGGGGTCAGTGTGGAGTGAGCTGCGTTACAAACATAGAGTTGATTCAAAAATATTGAGGGAGGTGAGACCCTAGCCCAGGTTGCCCAGAGAAGCTGTGGCTGCCCCAACCCTGGAGGGGTTCAAGGCCAGGCTGGATGAGACTTTAAGCAGCCTGGTCTGGTGGGAGGTGTCCCTGCCCAGGGCAAGGGGATTGGAACTAGATATTCTTTAAGGTCCCTTCCAACTCTCACCATTGTATGATTCTGTGATATAGGTTATCTATTTTTTCTGTTCTTTCAGGAGTTAAATTATGTTTATCTGTCAAATATTCTACTACCTGCTATTTTTATTCTTCTTTTGCTCAGTAGGTTCCCTTGCTTTTTAGATTTCCTATGTTTTTCCTGCCTGGTTGAACGTATTCTCTGATGCCTTTAGTACACGGGAGCTTGGGGATTTTGGGGAGCATGCCAGAAAACACACCCTAAAAGGAAGGACTGTACATATCTCCCATGGATGGACAGGTGGGAGGTGCGGACTATGGGGTCAAGAAGGAGAGCTTTGACTCCATCTCCTGCAGTTCCCCATGAAACGTCTTCTAGCAATGCCGCTCAACCTGGTTCAAGTTTTTCCACCCCGAGCATCCAAGGCTCCACGTGTGCCCTGCCGACCCCCACCACCCCACTGTCGTAGGGCTCTGTGCAGCCGCGCAGTCATGCAGCTGAACCAGTTCCTCAATACGGCTCTCCACACAGCTGCACGAACAGCTGCACAGCCGCAGGGGAGGGAGGCAGTGGCGTGGGTCAGCGTGGGATGGTGGCCGGGACCGCCAGCAAAAACCTACATCCTTGTCTGGGAGGCAGGGTAGTTGATGCAACGTGCAACCGGTGGTAAAGCAGGCAGGACAAGACAGTGTGAAACAAGGGATGAGCATGATTAAGACCCCTACCACAGACTCGATTTGTCACCACATGCCAGTTCTGGGGAAATTTACACATAACTCTCTGCTGAGGCTTTCTGTTTAATCTTAATCGAGCTCTTGGGCCTTACCAGCTTCCTCTTAACAAATCTTGGCACCTTTGATGTTGTTCCTTAGACACGGTTACCACTGACCAAATTATTTTCTCCACCATGCCCTTCCTTGGAGACAAGGATGGAATGTTGGAAATGCAGTGCAGAAACAGTTGGTCTTTTCTGTCAAGTGGTAACAAGAGGCTGGGACATGAGAGTTGGCCTCACTAGCAGCAGAAAAATAGTGACAACAAAACCCTAGACATTAATTTTTGCCTCTGTTATCCACAGTATGTCAACAAACTTTACTTTCATTGAAATACTTCTTTGGAGGGACAGCTCTGCTTTGGTTATCCAATGTGTAGTGACTCTCCTCCCTTTGCTTTTCCGCCAGATTTGTTTCATACCTCATCATGGCATGACATTGGCTGCTTGTCCCCCCACCTCTGGTGCTTCAAAGATCTATTTTATGGTTTTGCCAAAGACAATGCACTTTTTCCAATGAGGCAGTGGCCTTATGGAGTCTTGGACTATGTAAAGTTCATATCCCCACTCACGTACAAAGACAGGGATCCTCCCTTGTTCATGATGTACCACTGAACACCACCAAAGGCTGCTTCATGGAGAGGGGTCTTTTCCCAACAGCTTGCCAGGGAAAAATGTCGTCAAGATTCATGGGATTGAGTTTTGCTTTCTACAGAAGGAGAATATGACCCATACCACATGGATGGACCACAGGACCGACCAGAGCTCCAGGGCCACGGCAGTGGCTTCAGAGCATCTCTGGAGGAAGAATAATCTTCCTCCTCTTTCCCTGCAGAGCAGACAGAGGAGCAAACAGCCTGTGCTGGTGGGTTTGCCCCTAAAAGCATCTAGCTCCTCTGTGATTGACAGTGATAGCACACGTACTTTGAAAGCTCTAATGTTGATGATTAAGCCTTAATAAAAGCAAATAAGGTGGTGTCTGTGTGTACCCCAGTCAGCCAAGCAGATATCTACCTGGCATCTTGTAAATTAATCTGGGTGTTTATGCTGTAGATCATGATGAACGTGTTGCTATAGCAACCTACATTTCTTCCATTTTTTTGCTGCTAATTATCCTAACATCACCACCAGCTACTAAATCTTTGAATTCCTAATGAAGGCGTGTGGAAGGCAGTTTCTTGATATATCTCTCTTACTGTATCAGCAGGATGAGATAATTAAAGATTAATGGATATTGATTATTTAGGGTTTATTGGAGCCTTCCATTCTAATACACATGTGCTTGTGCGCCCAGAGGATCTGCCTGATTGTGCTTGGCTCGTTCCGACAATCTGCTCCAATTGTTGGCAAAATCGTGCTACGAGAGTGCACTTTCTGTCAGATGCTCAACACTCTGCTCCCACAGACTTCAAGCCTTTGCCAGCTCGGAATTTGGGCCCCCGAATTCAGCTCTCCTCACTAGCAGAGTTGTCACAAGCCCTAGGAGCACAACCTGTTTTTCTCTTGGGTTTTGGGGAGTTTCTTTTTTTTTTCCTTTTGATTGTTGGTTTGGGTTTTCTTTTAAGGGGAGGACAGGGAGGTGAGGATGTTTTTGATTTTTTTTATTTCGGTCTTGTTTTGTTTGTTTCCTCAACTGATATGGTATAAAAGCAACGTGTTGTTACCATCTTGGAAGGGTGAATGTTCTCAGTCATTGCTGACACACTCAATGGAAGTTGTTGAGACTGTGAATGTTGGAGAAGACATTGGGCAACAGACCTCCCTCAAAGGCTACTGCTTCAGGCTTTTAGCAGACTCAAACACATCTTGAAGGTGTTGCCACCACAGCTTCAAGTTTTTTTTGCAAGGTATTACAACTAGATTTTTTTTTCCATACAGCTATAATTTTGTTTCAGCGTTGTAATGTCAGGACCAAAGCTCCTCAGGATAAGTCTTCAGTATGTGATTCTTCATCTGACCTTGGTAAAATCCCCTTTCCTCTGGAAATCCAGCATTGCTCCATGAGTTGCCATCTGTGCCTAATATCACCCAGATATTTCAGAGTTGCTAAAGTCACTTAGGGAAGAGAGGAAACATTAATTGAAACAGGAAAATGTACATAGAAATGCTGCAACTTTGATCTTGTCCTAAGAACACAGTAAGGGAAGAAAATGTTCTTTTTATTTTTTGCCTTTGAATCTGACTTTTCAATACTGGTTATTCCATAATGTTTACTTATTTTTGTACTTAAAAGCAAGCTGAAATACTACTATGAAAAGTGCTCCTTAGAGGGTTTTGTGTATAAGAATCTAACTGATTGGAGGAATAAGAAGAGACAGAAAAAGTGACAGCAATCAGGAAGCCATAAATTCATCAGTCCCTGGTTTAGGGCTTTTTTCCTTTGTTTACATCATAATTAAAGCTCTGCTATATGTTGTTTTTATTCCTTATTTAACGTTTCTGGCTCCTGTGCACACGTATGATGGCCTGGATTTTGTTCCTCATTGAGTTTTGCATTGGTGTAAAATGAGAGTAATTCCACTGAGAGCACTGAGATTTAGATCAGAATCCAGCGTAGTAATTCCATATATTAAAAAGCTTTACAATTTCTACAGAGTAGTGGTAAAGGAAAAATATTGCTGAAAGAAAATGTATTGAAGAGAATTTCTTCCTAGCCAAGACCTTGGATACCAGTTTCAGCAAAGGGCAAAATTGCATTATATGTTCCTGTAAATGGAATTTTGATATACAAATGCTAACAGTCCCTTAATTAGTGTTTGTAGCAGTGCAAGTTGGAGTACACGGGTGTTTAGGATTTATATTATGCCCACCTAATGTAATTACTTTCTCTTATATTCAGTGCAGTAAGCAATAAAATAATTAGGCAGCTTTTCAAATTTATCAAGGTAGCAGTAGAAGAGAAACCTTTTGTTCCATTTTTACTGTGTGGATCCTGAAGGCTGGCAGCACAACAGTGATTCATGCCACAATCATGGCTTTAAAATCCTTTTTGCACAATGAGCCGATGAAATTTGGTGTTCCTTCTGGGTTTTCTGCATATGGAGATTAAGTACCTTGTGGAGCAGAGGTCAGAACAAAGGAAAAAGCCCAGTTCCTCAAAGTGAACAAAACAAATTAGAGCCAACACATTTAAAATAGACGTGTTTTTTTCTCCATGTACAAAAAAACATCTCTCACGTATCTATTGTTTTCCTTAACAGCCATATTAGAGTAACATTGTGAAGCTATGCAAGCTATGAATTTTAGCCTTATACAGATCTTACCAGGCCATCAACTGCATGCCCTCAGCTAAAAAAAAAATCAGGAAAATCAAATTAGAGTCACTGAAAAGCTATATTGAACCTGAGTGCTAAGTTTTGATCTAAGCTATATTTATTTCAAACCTGGAACAAGTCACTTTTGGGTGGAAATGATGTCTGTCTCTGTTTTTGCATACCTTCCACCATAAACCAAGAAAAGAGTGTTCCAGCTGAGTTTTGCTTTGAGTTTCTTAGTTCATATGAAACTCAAAATGAAACTCTTGATTGTGTGAACCAAAACTGGAAAAAAATGCATGCAGCTTTAGACGGCATGTTGCTTGCAGAACGACTGTGTCATCACAAACATTAAGGGCAATGCTTCGGTTTTCCTAGCATGCATATAACAGGGAAGGGGGGAAGATATTCTTATCCCCTTACATTTGTGGTGAGCTCCTGTGCAAAAATTATATAGGATTCCATTCACCTCCTAGGTGTAAGCTCTGGACACCTCGTAAATACATCCATGGGATTTATGCATAAGGGAAACAACTCTGCCATGCTGCGAAGCTAACAGTTTCACAAGCTTGGAAGTGATATGCTACTTCAAAGTGCAAGCCTGTTTTCCTCACACACATTTCCAAGTACATTTAGAAGCAATTTGTCTGATATATTTTTAGTGGACATGCGAAAATGACATGAGAAAGGATCAATTTTGGTAATAATAATTCCTCTCGCCGCTCCATCCACCTCCATATACCTCTCTGATTTCTCTCACCGGTTCAGGCACTAGCTATTCTTACTCCTCCCACTGATTATCATTCATATTATAATGTCACTAAGAAGCCCAATCATACATCAATCGAAAACCTGTCTGCCTTTAATATTGGTGAAGCTTAAGGTGGGCTCAACAGAGGGGAAAAGGACTGCCCAGGGCTGTTAAAGCCAGAGGATATCAGAGTTCCTCATGTTATGTCCTGTGGCAGTATATATCTCCACTATAAACCTATAGGAGTGACGCTTCCTAGAAACAGTCTGCCTCCCCACGCCCCTACAGAGCCAAGATGTCTCCAGTAAGTCAACTCTATGCATCATCTCCCTCTGCCTTCCCAAATGCTCGCCCAGTGCTGGGCATCCAAAAACTGTATTTGCCAGAAAACATGCTAAATAAAGCTGATCCACCACTGGAAAAAAAAAAAAAAAAGGGAAGGAGGGAAAAAAAAAAGGGGGTGGGGGGGAAGAAAAGGAAAAGAAAACAAAGACCCATCCTAATCGTGTTATTTATAGGTTCAAAACTTTGTGCTGATTTTAATTGAAGAAACATTTTAAACATTTATCCAGGCTTTCAAAAGCACGTATTAGTCATTGACTTATATATTCTTCTACATGTGCTCAATATTTAGGCAATTTACTATTTTTATCTTAATTAAGACAGATCTTCTCAGCCAGCAACAGGCTAAGTCATCTGTACTGTCATAGCAGTCAGGCCGCCGAGGCGCTGGATTTTGAGATGTGTCTGCCTCAGTGGGAGGGTTCCTAGAAGAAACATTCATTTCTGCGCCGCTGTCGTTTAGAAAGGAACGTTTGTAAACCTGCCTCGCAATGAAAGGCTGAAGAAGCTGAGTCCACCCAGTTTAACAAACAGAAGGTTAAGGAGCAAAATCCATGGAAAAAATGTGAGGAAGGGGTTTTCAATCTAGCGGAGACATGACAAAACCCTTGTCACTAAAAGCTGTTCAGGGTAGAAGAAGCATTTTTTTTCCCAGTCATTATTTTTTCCAGATATTATTCCAGGTCACTGTCGTATGATGTTTGTCGGTCAAAAATGGATATATTTTGAAAGACTTACACCAGGTCTTGTGTATGTTTTGGGAATGGATTCTGTGGTGAAACTCCAACGCTTCTGGGAGGATTAGATGGTCATGGTGGCTGTCTGTAGCTGAAATCTTTATACAGCCATGTCTATTTGCAGCGTCAGGTGTTACGTCTATTTAATACGCAAATACTCTGATATCCTAAAGAAGTGGTCTGCGCTCCATCTGAAACACTTTCATATTTTACATATAATCTGGATAATATAATGTGGAGAAACAAATTTGACTGCTCATCCTTCAAAATCAATTCTGGGCCTCTAATGAGGAAACAGGCAAGTTAAATTATGCATGTCCATATATTACCTGTTCACAGTAACATAAAATCATCAGCCCAACAAAAGTTACACATTTTATCTGATTCTTTTTTTCCCAATTTACCAGAATATTCTTGACAAAGTGAAGCTCATGGTAACATGTCCACAGACTTTTGTAGCAGAGCATAAACTTGTGTCAAATCTAAAACTGTTTACCTGGCTCTGGCAAGCAAATTTCTCAAGTTCTAGAGATTCAATTTCCTCATATAAATGCTTTGGGATCAATCAGAACTGGTGGAGTTTGACAGGAACTCCCATGTAATCGTTAACGTTCCTGAACTTGTGCAGAACACACCGCTACAAAAAAATTAATTTGGGATACTTTGGTAATTGTCCTCCTGACTCTTACAGAAATAAATAAATACAGAAAGAAAACAGTAGAAAGAAATGAAGAAAGAAAGCTTTTCCTGAATATCAAAAGAAACATTATGGGGAAAATTACTTATTGCTAAATACTAAAGAAAATCGCCGTGGCAGAGGGGTTGGAACTAGATGATATTTAAGGTCCCTTCCAACCTAAACCATTCTATGATTCTATAAGTTTTTATTGCATTCAGAGCAGTTCTATTACTCCATTCTCTTATTCATTATAGGTACAAAGCCTCCCCTGAAAAATTCACTGGAATAAACCATATTAATGCGTATTTCCTCTTTAGTTCTTCTTCTTCTATCTTGCACGACAGAGAAAGCCGCGAAGTCCTGTGGCTAATGGCATCTTAGAAAGTATGGGAGGCATTTCCCAGATTGGGCCTTTTGCTTTTCTAATCCACCCTCCGTGCTTCCATCTGCGGTCCTGAAGCATGTGGCAAACACAAAGCCTCCACAGAATCTTGCACAATCGCCATCTCCCCTATTTAAAACTCCAGTCACCCTGTTACATCTGTGGCTTCCTTCAACCTTCATTTGCACCCTATGTTTAGTCACAATCCTTACCATCCAAAAGGAAGATGATGCACACAGCTAGAAACAATATATATAATTATGCGCGTGTGTATATGTATATATACACACACACACGCACATGCGCACATATATACACATTTATATATATATCATTTATCTCCAGTGATAACAAGTATAGCAGTTTTTATTTTTTCCTACTGTTGCTCACAAAGAAGACTACAGGGAAAAACAGTCCTGAAATTGCCAGAACATAAGTTAAACAACACTATGTTTTGTTATAAAAATACAAATTGTTTACAGCAATTTATAATATGCAGATATGTTTTAAATGGGCAAATCCTAACGTTGCCTACTTGAATTCTAGCAGCTAAGTATAATTCAGAACTACTTTAATTTTCTATTATATTCATGCTAAGTGATTTTCATGCACATCAGATTCAGTATGCAGCCTGAAGTAGCAGTGGATAGAGAAAACTAAAATCCTTCTAGCTGGTACTGAGAGATAAAGAAACTGAGGGTTTTTTTAATATTAGAAGTAGATTTATGGTAAAATTAGATGATGGGCTAATCCCTAGACACTATACACACTCCCTTCATAGAAAGGGCTCTTTTCTCCAGTCTTTGCATATGCTCATTTAAAATGTCTCCTCAACTTATCAGTCTCTGTCTAAGCAAAATGTGATCAAGTGCAGGAAGTATCATGAACTGACTATTGACAGAGAATACCCAAACATCTATATCGCACAGATTTTACTGCATCCAGGCCCAATTTTGTGGTCTCATAGCGAATGTTACCACTGGAGTAAGTAAAGCGGTTCTTGAGATCTCCATGCAAACTAGGGAAGCCCCACTGTTCTGGACAATGCATCATAAAAAGAGCTGGATGAAGTCACAATAGCGAAAAGCACAAATATAAGGGCTCTGGCACTCTGCTGTTGGGATAAAAGATCTTTTGTGGTAAAAGTCTCATCTCACTGAAAAGAGAGGAGGGAACCGTTTACCCCATAAGGGCATTTCATCAGGAGAAAAAGAGACATCTGACTATCAATGTGTTGATTTTGTTTGTATGAATAGTTTCACTATCGATGTTACTAAAAGTACTAATATTATTTCTGGGGAGACTCTAGGCTTTCATCAGTGGCTAGATACTGAAAAAAACCCACTTCACAAAGATTTTTTTACCCAAAGTGCCTTACCAATCAATAAAATCAGGTGAGGTTGCCCTGTGAGGAGCATTCAATCATACTCTGGTGGCTTCCAAAAGCATTTTTACTTTTGTCCTTCTCAGGGACCCAGCCTAGGAGCCCATGGACGGGCTCATTTTCAGTGTGGTCGTTGGGAACGCCAGCATCAACACCTGACGCCGCAGAGCTCACGGAGCTCACCAGGGCAGTAGCACCTGTAACGGGTGCTTATTGTGATGATAAAGATGTTGGAGTTTTCTATTGACCCTAACATGACCACAGAAAAAGCATATTGCCACGCTGTTCTGATCAAAAGAGTCTTGAACTTTTCGGCGATGATAAAATCAAAGCTGCTGCATGCACAGAAATGACATCTTTTTTATGTATGAATGTAACTGAAAAAACATTTTTCCAGAGAGGCTATACTATCTTTTTCTGAACTTTTATTACAGGAGTTCTGTACCTATCATTTTCATATGCTTCCTTAACCAGCAAATGATGTGGTAAAATTGTGGGTAGTGGCAGCATGAAGAACAGAACCATTTTAATTTGTCCCATCTGGCATATTAACATTAATAAAAGATGTTTAAAAAGAAATGCCTTGAAAGGCTTTCACCTACTGATTTAACAAGATAATAAGGAAAGCTTGCAATCTGCCACTAAATATAACTGATAAGAATAAGAGTGAGTTTAAAACGATGATAACAGAGATTAACCTCCGAAACACTGTTATAAAAAGGAAAAAAAAACCCTGCTGATTGCAACATATGAACATTAAAACTGGCAACCAAACTGCCTATTATTTTTGGCTAATAGGGTATATCCGAGTACAGACTATCGCCAATTTAACAAACATTGCGAACCATCGAGGGACTTTACACCAATCAGGTCAATGCGAAGACGGAGCATTCCTAACCCCATAATTGCCCACCGAGGGTACCCCATGCTGGGGAATTAACTGCTCTTTGATTGTTCCATTAAAATTTAACCAATGAATCGTCCTATTTTCAGGCTGCTCTAAGGGGGAAAGCAACATTTTTAATTTGTCTAAAATAATTATACCATTACTTATTTTCGTTGTTTGTACTCCAGTATTTAAACGTCCTGAGTGGTTTGTCAGAGGTGAAGAGGGTCGGCCGTGGAGACTGGTACCGATAATTTCCCCACACTGTCCCGCTTAGTCCCAGATTTCAGGCGTTTGTGCCCAAATTTAAATTCAGCGAAATAAATTGAATACTCAGGATTTTCACAAGCACAGTATCAAATTTTGTGCTACCGCCCCTTCCCCCGGCAACCTATTTTGATGCTAAAAATGGGCTCACTCTTCTCTCTCTCTCTGTTGCCTGCCTCGGAGCCACCTTTTCACCCCTGCCTTGGTCTGTTTCTCAGAGCAAAGAGATATTTTTTCCTTTCATTGTTCACAAAAGAGATTTGTATTTAAGTCTGCGAGAAGGTGCATGCTCAATTTTCATTCCCAGGAAAACAACAGTTGGTATACGGTATGTCTGATACTCCAAGAGCGAGATTCACCTTCTGTGTTCCCAGCTGGGATGAAAGAAGCTGGTGGCATCCAAGTACAACTTTTGGGGTCATGGAGGTGTGCAATAAACCAGTAGTAAGCATTATTGGCCAGGCTGATATGCCACACTCACCTCTTATGCATTACTTAAAGGCATTCCTAATGCTGGCAAACAGCTATTTTAATTCACGTTGAAGCGAAAGGCAAGTTTCTGAGGCAGACCCAAGTAAGTGTCACAGCAGAGCTCAGCCGGTGAAGCAACAGCCTGCCCTCCACGCTGCCCCTGTCGCTCCAGACCTTGTCCTTTCTCCATCAGATTCTTCCCATCCCGCCAAGCAGCTCTGTATGGTTTGGACCTGCAGAAATGGGCATGTGGACA
This sequence comes from Sterna hirundo, assembly GCA_009819605.1. Taxonomy (NCBI): domain Eukaryota; kingdom Metazoa; phylum Chordata; class Aves; order Charadriiformes; family Laridae; genus Sterna; species Sterna hirundo. The sequence continues at coordinate 4,171,426 of CM020462.1, forward strand.
CGAATGATTGGCACGTCTTTCCAAAAAACCCCACGACGCCCTATCAGGAAACTAGGGCTCAAGATGCAGGAGAAAATTGTGTGAAAAATACCTGAAACTGATGTAAATGTCAAAATATTTTAAAATATAATAATTTCCATTAGCTATATAAATAGAACAGCAAGAAAAAAAAAATGACAATGGCTGTAACATAGCTGTGACAAAGAGACAGTGAGAAGTAATAGCATGTATCACTGTTTACAGAAATAATGGGTTTTATTTAGCATATCTATTTTCAACGGGTTAGACAGTGTATGTATTCCAATGTGTTCATGTCTCCAAACTGGGGATCACATTACAGAATATGACAGATGATGAATTAGGGAGATGGGACAACAACAAGACAAAAGTTTATTAAAAGGGTAAGAGCTCTTAAAACCAGACTCAGTCTAGACAAATTATGCCAGTGAATGCACGAGGAAGCTGCAGGAAAATCGCAGAAAATATCAGAAAGTTTAAGAGATGTTTTTAATGCTTATTCAATGTAGGAAAAGACTATCCGGGCTATAAAATGGCTGACAGCTGACGTTGCCGGTTATTTAAGGAGCGTCTGAAACACAAAAAAATGATGAACTTTGTCCTTCTGTTTTACCTCTGGTGGTAAATATCAGCCTACATCTACCCATCCACGTCATGATGTAGACGTGTAGAAAATATGACAAGTGGTTCATGTCAAAGGAGAATTCCTAAAATCAAGCAACATCCTTAATTGCTCTGATGGCTTAGGTGCTTTTAAAGACATTTTGCAGGTGGAGAAACAATGTTATATTTTCATTTTTTGGGAAGTACTTCAGGACATCATTCCCTTCATCAGTTTCTGAGTTATTTCCTTTTTTTTTTTGGGGGGGGTGGTGGTGTGCTTTCTTTGCTTCTGTATTAAAACGTTGAAATGTAGGCCTCGGATGCCTTTTCTCTCACCACACCAAATGTCTTAGTTCATTGCTACCAGTGGTAACGTCATCACGTGTTTTGCTTTACAGCAGATGTTACTATCTTCCTGTATTTTTAGCACTTGGGTGTCTAAACTTGTCTAAGCCTGGTTAAACTATGTGATGGCAGAACTCAAGCAGCCACCAGCATTTTGATCGTACTAATGTTCCCACCACCGCTACCACCAGAGTAGATTTACTGAAGTTAATTTGTTTGACAAGTCCAATGAATTAGAGAAGCGATTTGTCATATAGTGTCATATTCCTTCGCTGCGTATTTGTACCTTGCATAACAAAACGGGAACGTGGTCCAGTTCTAGGGCTCCATCACCCACCCCCTCCTCCTCCTCAGCGTCGCCAGCACTACCCAACACCGTCATTCAAAAAGGTAAACACATTTTATTTCATAACATATTCCAATATGTTCAAAATGTATTTTGACATGTTCTTCTTCCCTAGCTATGCCTATTTTCTAAACACCCTGGCACATTGTCAACACTGCTGATTCACTGTGGTCCTTCTTTGATTGCTGTGATATCAATTAAAATTGGAAAGATGTCACAAAGAACTGTTGGGGAGGGGAGGGAATCGCATTTATGTCCTACAACACAAATGTATATGCACATCTGATTATTCACAGGATTACAAATTCATAACGTAAATTTAACCAAGGCTTACATACTGACAGTTGTGTAACTGACAACCAAACCCTTAAAAATGCTGCAAAGATTTGACTCAGTTACATAAATGAGCATAGGTGAATAATGAAATACTGACATAGTGATCTGCCCATTCCTCTTTTTCTTTCATACGAGCCTTTTTGTTAAAGATACGGGAAACGTATGACTAGAAGACACGCTGCAATTGTCACCGATAAAATAAAATAAATGCCCACTTGAAGAACATGTTAGAGACCTCTCCCTGTACTCTTTAAATGGAGATGGACTTCACATGGAAGTTAAGGTGGCCAAAGAACTCGGGACTCTCCCCTCTCTAACAGAATATGGAGGGGGTTTTGAGGCATCATCTAGGCTTTCTGTTCATGCAAGCTTCTCTAGATCCAATGAAGTCAACGGAGTCTGACTTATTAGAAACAACTTACACTGTAGCCCGCAGTGTTTTTGTCTCTCAGAAACGTTTTCCGACATCAGTCTGATTACAGCAGTGGAGCAGAAAGTTTTCCATCCTTCATCAGGTTCACTGATACAGTTGCTATTAACTCAAAGGGCTTAGGTGTGATACATGTTGTGTCATCTAAGAATCTGCATGTAGATGGAAAATGGGACTTTGAAGGCCAAAGTTTGTAAACCTACTGCCTATATACATACACTTTTCTTTTTTTCCTCTGAAACTTTATTCATTGCAAACACTGTTTACATTTAGTAAATCCGACGTCATCCTGCTGAAGAGCAGACAGAACAAAGTACAACAAGAACATGGTGGTTGTTTTGGAGTTGCTGACCTGGAGTAGACTAACCTGGACTGAAGGCAATTAACACCTACATGGAAGCCTCAGACTCCACATAAACTCGGGCTGGGGAGAAGAAGAGTGTTTATTCAGACCTTGGAGGCTATTGTATTTTTACCTGTGCTTAGCAATACTGATATTACCACACAGCATTTGATCAGTGCATGTTCGCAGCGTTTGTAATGCAGTTATCCCTAGAGCACGCTGGGACCTGAGCACACCTAAATACGTTGAGGAGCTGGACCTGATGCTTAGCATGTAATCCTTTATAGTAGTCCAAGCTCACAGCATTTAAAATTAATAGCTGCCGCTTACGGGCTGAGATGATGTCCACGCAGCCAGTTGTTTGACTATTTATGTTCAACAGCATATCCTCAATCTTAGGGGAAGGTAAAAGATATAAAAATAATTTATATATATATCACTGTCATTGTAGATTTCTCTGAATAACATGCAAAAAAAGCTAAGCCTTCCATATTCTAAAGCAATATAATGAAAACATAAAAAGTTGGAAATGGCATGAAAATGCTTGTTTGAAGGTGGGAGAATTTAGTTCCAATATAATCTTCATCTGACTTCATGAAACAAACTTGAAAATGGAGGATGGAAAAGAGCTCCACAGAGAACAAATCTTCTTTCACCGGGATGTTGCAGCATTTTATTTTAGTTTGAAAGATGCTACAAAATAGTCTTGATCAACTGTTTTTTTTCTCCCCTCCCATAAGGTTCTACTTTAAGACCTCCATATGCTCAATTTTAATAATTTGCTTCCAAAACCCAGGAATGATTCCAAATGTGAGTTATGGAAATATTATGCTTTTTATTAAAAAAGAGAAATCCAAAGCCCAGGTACCAAATCTTTGAAATGCACGGCACGGAAAAAAATATTTTTAATTGCATTCACAGATTCTGTCCCTTTTCCTCTGGAAACAGAAACTACTGTAATAATATTGCTGGAAATGCTATGGGGAAGCTTCCTCTTGTTGCAGTGTGGTTTTGTGAGTCAACTCAGTGACTGAGGATTGCTAACCACCACTTGCCATGCAGCTGGCACTTGGGTTCCTACTGGGAAGGGGTCTCTGCAACGGTGAGCTGGGCAACTCGGATATTTTGTGCTGGGAAAAGAGGCAACTGCTTTTGCAAAAGTAATCGCTATGTTAGGGAATTGGGAAGACACTTATGGAGAAGGATGAAATTTCTTGGGGATTTTTTTGTATTAGGACTAAGCACTACACCATTGAAGAAGACTCACTGGGAGTGGAGGAAGAATCACTGGGATCACTGTTTAAACAGAAAAAAAAAAGAGACTTCATTAACTTTGAGTACACTGCTTATTGAAATGTTCCACCTACTAGTTTGTCACAGCAGATTGACATACAGCTCCAGGGTCTAGATACAAACTATGGACGAAACCCTCTTCTCTGGGCAAAGGAAGACTACTTGCTAAGCATGTCCCATACAGCCCAGGAAGGTTGCTGAGATCTTGCAGAAGCTCTTGATGTTGACCCCATAACTGAAGTTTCCAGGACCAGGAGTGGGTGTTTCTTAACAGCCCTCCTCTGGCTGAAGAAACTCTTTCCTCTGCGTGGTGTGCACCACCTGTACTTCAGCCATCTTCAGTCCCTATCGGCAGATTTGAGTGAGTGAGGGTATTTTGAGTGACTATTTTGCAGGTCCAGACCTGTCCTGTAGCAATGCACCTACTGCATGGAGGGAGCCAGAAATTAGGGATCCAGTGCTGGAGAGTGTGCTGTGTTACAGTACACAGCCACTGGCATCCCAGCCAAAACATGTCATTCATCTATACCAGTGGAGAGTCTTCTTCTGTTTTACATTGCTCAGTGCATACAGGAAAGGAGATAAGCCAAAATTGCATGTGGATTTTCAAATAAATGAACCCACTGCCAGTATTTCATATCATGAGCAAGAAGGTTTGTAAGATGAAAAGTGCTCTAGAAATCCATTTTGGGGGTCTGGGCAAGCTAGAATAGCCATCTCCTGAAGACGTCAATGGGAGGAATATCAAGCTGCTGCTGGTCATTACAGTAATGATGACAGAAACGACTGGAAGCTGGAAGGCACCATCCAGAGCTTGTTGAAATCAGTGAAAACATTCCTAAAGACTTTAATAGGCTTTGGCTCAGTCCTGGAGAGAGCGAACGGGGAAAAGGGAGTTGTTTCCGAGCGGAGTCAGAATAAGGGAGTGTAGCTGGAGTGAACACATATGTTCCTACCATATGGGTGGAGAGCTCTGGGATTTCTGCCATATTGGTCCTGAAGTCAAATACAATTTGTTTTTCTAGTTTGGATAAACTAGATCATCAAGTGAAGAATATTTAACTTTAGATGAATGCTGAGCCTGGTGTCTTCAGAGACCGATTTGTAAACCCATGAGCCCGTCTAGACTGTGAGAAAGAGAGTATATCCTGGACTGACTGGGATTGATCCATAGTTATAATTGAAAAGCTGAAGAAATCTCTACCGACTGCTGCACTCTCTTTGCCTGCATTTGTTATTTTTAAAGAGATCTGATTCACTTAGTTTTACTTTCCATAGATGCAGAGGTCACTTCTCAGTCATTCTGTAGGAATTGTACACGTGACACTTTCAATGAAAGGGAAGGTTTAACTAGAATCATGGATTATGGATCACCCATATAGAGAAATTTGCAGTTCTACTCCAGTGAAGCACTACATTTATTTACTTAAATTACTGTTGGGACTGATGACCAGGTAACTTAGTTATATGTGTCTTGTAGCATGTCATCAAGTTGGTGCCCTTATAATAATTATTTTTAATTATTTCAGGGCTAATCCTTGCATTCAACAGGTTTTTTGCCATTGGTAAAGACTAGCTAAGAACTTGCACTTTGTTCAGTGTCTCATTCACGGTTGATTTTGGGCCTATATAGTTAGTAACAGGTGAATCATTAATAGCAAAAAAATGAATTTTGCAAGTCCAGAATTTCTATGCTGAAATATACCAGAGCTCATAGAACACTAAATCTTATTATTCTGAAAGTTCTCCAGTACTCATTTCTGTAATCACCAACATAAATTTTTTCCTGAAATGTTAAAAACTTCCTCTGTGTTTTCAGATGGGAGGTACTGCAACGATCACTCCATGTAATGCTAGTTTTGTATTTTTTATCACGCAGATATATACAAAGATACATGAAATTTTAAAAAACAATGTTGGTAAAGAAGTTATTCACGCTTTTTCAAAGCCAAAAACTTTGATTCAGTTAGTGAAAAATCTCAAATGGTTCTTTAGTTGTCTAAGACAGTTTATTTGCCTGCGTATAGATGAACACAGGCTACTACTACTTCAGGTTAAAAGAAGATGTACAGATTTGCTTAGATTAATTTAGACATAATTCAGATGGACCAGGGTGTTGTTTGAGAAAGTGATTAGCACGAAGATTACTAGCCGCAAATGCATTTGATTGACATGTGTTTCAGACTGCAATTAATTAACAATATGTTTCTCTTATGTCCCCAAGAATTTTTACACATGACAGTGAGCATACAACTTTAATTCAAACAGCACCTCTGAGGTGGGATGACCCGAATAGTTTCCACCCAGAGGACTATTGCATTTCTCTTCTGATCCCTGCCAGCTGGTCGCGGAGCAGCAGCCACTTACTCCTCACTTGAGGAAGGGTGATAGGTAACAGCTCTGGTATCAAGTGGGTGGGGGGAGAGAAAAAAACAAATGCATGGGCCATGCAGATAACTCTGGTGACAGTAATAAGGAGGGCTGATAACATGACACAGAGAAGTATAAACTACTTTCAGGGAACCTTGGTGATTTGTTGTTTTTTTTTTTCCTCTAAAAGTGATGGTCTAGTATGTTTTCTCTCATTGGGACTGCGCAGTTTTATGCTAAATATAGGGTTGACAAGCAAAGTTGAATAAAAGCCTAGACCAGCACAAGACCTCGTTAGAGAGGATTTTATTGTGCTTTCTGCTTTCTGGACACAGCAGAGCACCGGTTTGTAAACAGCTCATGAAGCATTTGATGGCTGTGTGGAGAAATTTGGATTGGAAACTCTCATTTTGAGTTGCTACAGTGTGCCTAAAATCTATCAAAACGGCACAAATACTCCTGATTCAGTGCAAACAACTCTGTGGCAATCCCAGAGGACTACGTAGGAGGGGTCTTCAAGTGGACTGCTCCAGGATGCAGTCCTGTCTCGAAAACATGCTTCTTACCAAAAAAACATTAGACATCTACAAAGCAACTCAAAGAATTGCATCACCTACAAAATAAATAAAATGTAGTGTTACTCTACATTCTTATTTCCGTTTCTCCCAGCTGTATGAACATGGGTAATGCCTTTGCCTTCAGCAGGAACTTTCTAGATTTTCCGTAGGAGTCTTTTGTTTGCAGACAGAGAGCTCTGTCTGGGACAAGCTGGTGACTAATGGGCTTGCTATTGGGGCAGCCAGTCCCAGTTCCTGCACTTTGGTTGTTTAACGCTTCCCATTATGAAAGATACTTGCAAGCTTTCCTGAGAAGTTTGAGAAGTCTTAACACCTCTTTTGGAAGCCGGCGCTTGGAGTTTGGCAAGGAGAAAGCCTCTGGGCTGGAGAAGAGCCTTTGTCCCAGATATAAATATCTGAGATATAAATATCTGCTGTGGTTTGTCTTCCTCAAGAAAATTTGGGCAGCCTGTCAAAAGAATAACTGCACATGAATAAGCTCATCAAAGTCCAGACCTCTACTGCCGCCAGAGCAGTAGCAGCAGCACTATGTGCTGCAATGGAAAAGCATAGATATGGCCTGGGTGCTCTAGCTGGGGTGGGAAAACAAAAGCAAAGAGGTCCAGAGCTGCTCGGCCCATGCTCTGGACAGATAAGATTCTTTTAGTGGATGCTGTACTGGAACGCTAGGTTGGAGAGTAGGCAGAGCTTGTGGGCTCTGTGTAGACACATCCCAGGAATTGGTCTGGATCCAATTTCTCTGTGCTGCTGCTTCACTTCTGGCTTTGGGGAGGGGAAAAGAGGGAAACACCCACAGGCAGGTTCCCTATGGTGAGAAACTGGAAGAGGAAGAAAGAGAAGTGTCGGGTTCATCATCAACATACAGATATGCGTTATAGCACAGGTTTTGGCCACACAATAACGCTATGTTTTTCCACCATACAGCTTCTGCGTTCAGTGTGTGTGGAACAGAATTAACGTCGCAGGTGGTCCCATCAATCTGATGTTGCTGAGTGTCCATGGATCCAGAGAGACATCTCACTGGAAAGGGCTCGGAAGTCCTTAACTGCCACTTGGTTGGCCATCAGAGCCAAGCAGGAGATACCTTCGTTCAACATCTTAGCCAAAGCACAGCTCTTCCAAAAGAACAGCTCTCCTAGTATTACACTGCAATATTAGCATTGGATCTGAGCCCAAATCCTGATGTGGGATTTAACTCACTATTCTGGCCCACAGGCAAAAAAGTAATCCTGGCAATACACTTTAAATGGGCTAAACAGACATAAATCCTGGAATTATTAACATGCATAGTATCCAAAACTGTCCTAAAAATACAAAGCCTATACGCCTCTCATATTAGCACTAGAAAATATTCATGAAAGAGAAGCCAGCCTGTGAAAGCTGATATTTTATCCGTATATATAATCTGGGTTTTTATGCTTCTGCTGTTCAGTTTTGTAAACAGCTGGTAACCAACTGTAATTCAGATTTGAACCTGATAACTTTACTTCTCTTTACTCATTAGATAAAAATAGCAAAATTGTTGGACTGTATGTTCTTAAATCAAAGAAAATATTGAAATTCACATATTTCTCCTCTTAACATAACCCTCTGGAAATGCCTTACATAACCATGTAATGAAGATTACAACTGCATTGTCAAAAGGAGCCCAGTGCTAAAATTTGTTACAGAGACATTAGGGTAAGTGTTCCCAATTGTGAGCAGGTGGTACAAACACGAACCCTACTGAGATATAATGAGATGTGTATACATGGGAAGTTTAGGAACCTCCTGTGCATCTTTTTGAAAATGACATAAAACAACTTGCAATTAAACTCTATTTGATGCCAGATGAGAAACAAATGTTTTGGGGAAAGTAGTTTTTAATACAATAATAATTCACTTTACATGTGCACGCCAGCAGCTTTGCATGCTACTTCCCCAACCAGCAAGAAGCCTTACAGTCATTCAGCGGGGGATGAGATCTTCCATTTCACATATCTTTACAGGGATATTTCCTCTGAATTGTTGCATTTGCAGAATGGCAACAACTCAATGTGCCAGGTCTGCTTTTAGGCTGCTCTAAGACCCCAACCAGAGGAGCACTCCAGTAGGCATTTAACTTTAAGGACACCAGTATTGCTCTAGTTAAAGCAACAAAAGGAGCTCGGTTGAAGCCAGAGGGTGAATGTGCTTTGACTTACTGAAGTCTGAAGGTGCAGGACAAGCCATTTCCACACTGGTTTTGTGAGTGAGATGCAATGGGAGGTGTCACTGGTGTTTCCTACAGAACTGGTTTTCTTCTCGTTCAAAAGCATTAAAACCCCACAACACATACCTACAAGTGGCATCTACGATATGCAGGGAGCCACCTCCATTTTTCAAAATACGCAGTTTTTTTCTGTCTGCGAGTGAAATTCCCTGCTCCAGTGGAAGGCACAGTTCCTCCCACCCAATATGAATATACCCAGCGGGGTGCTGCACTCCTGCTTACCAGTGCACCACCTGTAAACGCCAAGTAGGAGTTGATGCTGTCGTCTTTATGTTCATAGGGCATATTTTAGTCCAGTCTCTCCATTGCTTTCCTAAGGTGGGAAAATGAGTCTAAAAGAAATATTGAATCTGGTTTTGTAAGTTTCTCTGGCACTAAAACAAGATAACTGACACAAAATATGTATACAGGGCCAGTCTCCTGCACTAGGGAACTGCATAACCACAGTAAACAGTGAAATTAATGGTACGGTATTGCAGCTGCCACTTGTTTCTGCTAAAAGTCTTAGAAATATTAGTTTCTGTAACGTAGCTTGTAACTAATTGGAAGAAGTGAAACAAAAGACTAGGCAGTCTGGTAGGTATGTTGACAAAGGATTAAGGATTAATATGTTGTTGAAAGGCATGCTTCAGTAAGCCACATTTTTCCGTTAATCCCCTGTAGATCTTTGTTATATTTTCATGCTTGTAGACACTCCTAAATATCTGGAACTTTTCTCAGCAGCGTGAAACACTGAAGGAAAAGAGATGAGAGGCTGGAAGAAGCTTCTGCAATGCATCATTTGACAGGAAGTCAAGTTATCAGGACGAAGCCGTATAGGTATCAATCTTACACCCATATATGGTGTACGTCCTAGTTACCATACAGATATGAAAGGGCCATTAGGGCCTCTTATCAGCTGTATATTGGTGTAATTAAAGGGTTTGATAGCATTAACCTGAACTGTGAAAGTCTCCAGACAATGCACTCTATCAGTCATCTGACCCTTGAGTTTAAACAGCTACAAGAAGACTTTCTCCTCTGCTTTCCAAAGGACACACCGAGCTTCTGAGTTCAGTGGCCTTTATAAGGAAAAGCCTTGATTTTTTTCCCTTAAAAGCAAACTGTTCTTTCTAATGTAGCCTTCTACTTCAACAACCGCAGCAAAAAAAAAAAAAAAAAAAAAAAAAAAAAAAAAAAGGGAATCTTTTCTTCCCCAATATATTGCTATATTTTGATTAAGATCTAATGTAGCGTTCTGTAGAATTTATGGGGTTTTTTTCTTCATGTGTTTTAGTAGCTGTACCATGTTTTCCATTTTAGCTCATGTTGTTTTGTGGTCAAATGACATGTGAGAATTTAGTAACTGTATGTATTTCTAGGGTCCTTTTTAGCTTTTTGCCTGTATACCCAAGAAAGGCTGATTCTTTTTATCTCACACTTAGAAGTTTGGATTTGATCTAGTAGCCTAAACAATATCTAGAACTAGGGATTTAATTGCCTTTCTGTCCTATTGTTTTGCAGGGGGTGCTAAAGAAAGCCTCTAATTTGCTATCCCAAAGGTTTGCTGAATTTACAGCAGAGATGATGGGGAACAACAAAGCTGCTAATCATCAGGAAGATCTAATCAACATTTTACTTTGGGGAATTTGGATACACCTTAAATTCTTAGCAAAGACTAATTCATGTTCTTGTTTAAAAGCAAAATTGAAAACAAAAACCAAAACAAAACAAAACCAAAAACGAAAAAAGAGGCACAAAAAACCCCAAACTCCACCAAAAAAAACACCAACTAAAATGGGCCTGCTGAAAATTGTCCCTAAAGGGATTTTTAATTTTCAACTATGACTCCTTTTGCATCCAAAATTTAAATCACTTCCATGGAAAATAGCTCTTTCAGTATTTGGTTTCACACACTGTATTTTTAAAAGACTGCCTGAAACAGAATAAATAATGCAAAACCATTTCCAGTTCAGAAACTAGGTAGCTGTCTTTGGGTAATTCCCACTGCGGTCATCTCACTCCTAGTTTATCATGGTCAAAAGTAACCTGAGCCTATCCTTCTCTGAGTCGGCCACACCTCTACAACACCTTCTTATCTAAAACTCTGAACAGTTCATGAAATTCCTAAGGAATCTTCTAAGTCTTGCAAAATTCCTTTCTTTTATTTTTTTTTCTTCTTTTTTTCCTGTTTCTATTATCTAGCAGATTAATGTTTCGTGGCATTTTGCCCTTTCTACATCTGTTGCATTGTACAGAAAGTCCTTTATTTATATTACGCAAAAATATCTACACGACCCTGCCCCCAAAATCCCACCAAAGGCTGTAGTCCTTGATATATGGAGGGAATACCAAATTTTCAGAAATACTCTTTTCCTCCAGACAACTAGAGTCTAAATATCATTTACCAAAATCCCTCTGTCTATCTGCCCATCCTTCTGTGTATCTATCTATTTCATATTCATATTAGACACAGTTCTGACAGGAAATGTAAAGAAAAAAAAAACTGGCAGAAGTTGTTACAGCCAGATGTAACGTATACTTTTTCCATATATAGTAATGCAGTAAAAACATAATTTAACTTTACATTAAACTAAACATCATGTTTAAATTTTTCTCTAATAAAAACCTTACTCTAAATCAGTTACTATGAATCAAGTAGCATGAAACTTTAAAATAAGAATTTTAATTCAGCTGGAAAGCGATGAAGGAGACTTTGGTAAACATTATTGTTATCTGTGCAATAGGCAACTTGAATGTTTATGAATGAATCTAAATTAACTACGCTAATAAACAGTTTGCATGGTCTTACAAGATTGGGAGGGAATCATCATGTTGCTCTCAGCTAAAATGTAATATCTGTCCTACAGGATAACTTTACCCTCATTCTCTAAATGGAGCCTAAATAAGCTTGCCTTAGGTGTGGGAGAAGTGATATTAAAAAATTTACCCAAATGAGTATGACTGTATCTTGATCTTGCAGCTAGCGTGGAGGAATGATGTTTTGAATAGTGAATCTGCAGTTAAATAAATGAATTCTAGTGATTTTGATGGGCTTTGGGTAAGCCCGTCCAAAAGCATGTTTGCATCACATAAGCACAAGTGAATGATAACAAATGTCCTTTAAACATGGGTTTTTCCTCCTTTGAATGTACACTATATGACAGCCAAACTTATTCCAGAAAAAAGCATTCAAAATAAAGTGAATGTGACTGTTGAATCTGAGTACCTAAGGTGTTTGTCAAAATACTTGATAGCAAATGTCTTTAGACAGTTAGGGACAGAAACCATGCCATGAGACTTATCTTCAGATTACAACTAACCAATATAATTCAAGGAGATCTGAATATGCATAAAGAATCATTTGCCATTCGTCTGTCATGCTAAAGAGATAATTAGTGAAGAATATTACATTAAACCATTAGCAGGAAGAGAGTTGGTGTTCATGTAATATTCTTTGTATTGGGAATTTTTTAATAAACGCCAACGTTTACACGTGAAACTTTGGCGTTTACTGGACATTCTGAGTACCATGTAGAAATGGAAATCCTTGTGGAATTATCACAACTGTAATTGATAAAAATAGAGAAGAGACAAAGCTCATTGGAGTTCTCCCAAATGCCACCACGATGCAGGCAGCAAGAAGCAATGAAGCCCTTTACTCAGACTGTTGCAAGTGTTAACCACTGAAGAGGGAAACGGGCATTTTCTCTCTTGCCACGTGCTATTAAGATTTGGTGTTTATGTGCTTGCACATTGGTTGGTTGGTTGGTTGGTTTAGCAGTTATGAAAACTTAGCAAACTTCCTATGTCAGGTCCTAGGAAGTACTGACTGAGGAGCTGAAATATTTCTAGTGTCTCAACCAGAAATATGCTACAACACACACAATACACTACGCTCCAAGTAGCGATGGAGTACATCTGCATCAACGCAAATCCTGCAGCAATGAGTGGGGCTCAATGAAAGCCCATGAGAACAAGATATATGTCATAAAAGAATTTAAATAACAAGAGTAAAAGTATTTTTATTGCCCAGGGTGGGTGGCATTATTGCTTTAAAACAATATATTGCTTCACATAAATTAGTGTTATCTTTGTCAGCCTCGACGCCGGACTTAAGGAATAAGTGAGGATATAAATTTTTTTCAGCTTATGCTTTTTCTAGAACTAGAACTCTCCTCTAGGAGGAGGAGAAGCCATAGAGTTTGTCTGAGGCCAGCTTAAGTCACTATATTTCTGTTGATCTGAAGCTGACCTCATGTTTGAGGCAGTCATTGCACTACCATTACCCAGGACTAAAACCTGGCCAAGAGATACAAGCTGTTTAAAAGGCAGCAGTTTTTTAAATAAAAATACATGAAAACAACATCAACTGTAACTTTTAAGAAAAAAAAAACACAACAGAAATGCTGTAGCAAATACTCTAAATACTTTGTGTCTGGTCCAGAATCATTTTAAATCTGGAAATTAGTAGTCTTAGGGAAAAAAAGAGGAATTAGGGAAAATAATCACATATAAAAAGTATGATTAGAATCATTTAATATTCTAGTTACTAAAGAGTGCTTAATTTTTAAAACCTCCCTGCTGTTTATCACAGTTAATAGAGAGACGTATGAAAGCAAAAATGAGGGTGTCAATCCATTATACCCATTTTGTTATCAAGACTAATCACCGTGTGAAATCCAGGATTGAAGAAATGATGCTAATTTGGGGCCTGCAGAGAGAGCAGCTACACAACGTGCAGCTCCCATGGACCGCAGGCCCGTTCAGGGTGGGTTGAGGCGGAAAGAAAGTGGTGCTGTGCTTCAGCATCTCAAGTCAGGGGGACTAACCCGGGTAACGTGAGTCAGAGAAGCCCTCAGGTTGCTCCAAATTTATTACTTTGCTAAAAATTTGCTCTGGGATTTTTTCTTATTCTAAGACTTCTAATTTTTTCTTTTATTTGGCTGTGCCTCCTTTTTTCTGCTGCCGATGCACAAAATGCTGTTCCAACACATCTGGGAAGGCAATACATTATTTTTTGCTTCAGTAGAAGAAGCCATCATTGGTTTTAAATTATATGTTCCTTGGCTCGATTTTTATATTTCAAGGTAACTACAGATAAAAGTATCATAAGAACCTTTACATAGCTTCCTACTTTGTGCCATTCTCACCTTCTCCAGAACTGGCTGCAAGGTGAAGCACTAATAAAAATACATTTAACTTCTTAATTTCACCAGTTCACTAGTAAGCCGTGAACGTCAAATGTTTTAGTCATATTCATGCCTTTTAAGAATACGTACCATTTTGCATTCAGCCCTCTGTACACACAACATAATTCATATTAATTGATGTGCAGAAGAAAATCAAAGAAGTGAAGTTTGAGGCCTAAAAATGTTTATACTGTTTGGTTGAAACCTGTCTGGTTGGTGTCTGATAAAGATTTTAGAATTTTCAATGCAAAACATAATATATTGTAGTACTATTAAAGCTGCTACTACTACTCGTAGTAATAGACTATGAGGAAAAAAAGTCCTCAAACAATTTCTGGTGAAATCATTAAGAAATTAATTATATCTCAAAGTGTTTTCACAGTCTACAGGCATTTCTGATATTGAATTATTTGCTTCTGACTAGAGATGAGACCAAAGCCAAACACGAAATCCAAGCCTTTGAAATCCATCTTTGCTGCTGACACCCCCTTATCAGTTGCTCCATGCGGTTCTTTGTTGTGGGTTTTTTTCATGCGTGGTGTGTCCCTTCAGGAGGTAATGCTCCTGACTTTGCAGGGTGGCATGGGACTGCCGGGAACAAAAAGCTGCTTCATAAAAGATGATAGAGTGGTGAAAACTCTAGCTTTGATTTCTCTGTCAGTTTGCATGAGTAAGGGCTGGGGGATCAAATCAGTTTGGGAGAAAGATGTATCCTAGATGCAGTTTAATCAAAACCTGAAGCATGTACATTTATGAGTGTCATACTTTCCGTAAGTTCATTTTAGACCTAAAAAGAAAAAAAAAAAAGAATACCAAACAATTTTTTTCATAACCCCTAGAAACAATGCTCAGCCCATTCTATGTCTGAATACAAAAGTGTCTAGGAAATAAGGGACTGAATTCTGTGATTATAACAAAGCAATTAAGCATTATGGATAACAGAACTGTTAGACTGCAGATCTCTTAGCTACAGTTCAGAAGCAGCACATCAGTTTCAGAACTGTGAAGTCTGAAATATGTCATATGAACATTTTGGGGGCTTAGTGAACCTACTAAACAGAAAAAAGATATTTTCCACAATGTTATTCTAGTCGTATGTATTTTACAGGAAATGTGAGAACACTACTCAGTTGGATGGTGATTCTGGTTCTTGACCTGGCATCTCTCGAGATGGTCTTCATCACTAGCTGCAGGGTGAGGAAGAGTGGGTCTGGAGACCTATAACCCCACAGAGCAATGTGGCCTCAAGCTGGACAATAACAGACATGTACTTTGAATTTATGCTTTCCTATCTGGCTGAAACTGGCCGATGTATATCTTTGAGGCCTATAATTTTAAAGCCAGGAATGGACTGTTATGATTATCTCATTTGACTGTAACACACGTGACGAAAGCTTATCCAGTAATTCTCACATAAATCCCAAATAATTAAGCGAAATTCCTCTATATTTTAGGCTTATTCATCAGCTATTTACAGTAAAGTAAACCTTTGGCACTAGGATTTTGATTTCCATGCAGCAGGATTTTTAGTGACAAGAAATTTCCTATTTTTGTTCTCACAGAGCTTGCCACTGTGGAATCTGTGCAAAAAATGGAGGAATTATTTAACCATTGGAAATGTCCTGAAACCAGAACATGGTCTGAAACCCCAGATGGCCCTAGGTCGGATGGCAACATGATTCAGTCTAATAAGAGTTCACCCCAGACTAGTTACAGCATGGTTTGAGATTATCATTGCTTTGGTGATGATCTAGCACCCTGACCTCTTCCGAGGGGTGTTACTTCAAGAGGGACTTCAGTTGTCACACACATGAGACGGAGAGCAGCTGGCATCGCCGAGGAATGCCATTTGCTATCATAGTCTGAGGTCTTCCTGATACAGAGATGTCTTCTTCCATACACCGATAGGGCCTGGGAACTTCTTGCTTGAGTTGGAGTTGACAGTTTGCAGACCAGAGGCCCAGGTTATGTTTTCAGCACTCACAAGGCTCTGCTCCCTTTGATGAGAAATACGAATCCCAGCATTTTCCAACTATCAGCTCCAATTGTTTATAGGGAAAGCATGGATAGTGGGCTATGGTAACACTACGCTTTCAACTTGCCATTGAAAAGATTTCTATGCAATACTAAATGAGTTCCAGATTTACAATTCTCACAAGATAAAACCAGCAACAAAATACATGTGTGTGCTTCACTCGGGAAGGGATCTCATTCTGCCTCCTCTGTTCCTATGCTCTAAATCCTAGTTTTGTACTCCCAGCCGCACCAGCAGATTGGGCAGACATCTACCTGCCTCCCAGGTTTCTTCTCAGATACTGACCATGGTGTACTGGGTAGCAAACATGAAGACCAGCTTCAAAGCTTCCCTGAGATGCTGGGTAAATCTTCAGATGGCAAATTTAAAGAGAGATCCATGTTGCCATGGCTACGCTTCTGTTAACTCAAGCAGGCGAGCTTGGCGATGTCAGTGTGATCTGCGGTGGTATTCTTTCTTCTTGCGGACGTACTTTTGTATCCCTCCCCACGCCAAAGTGCATCACAGCATCTCCAGTCAGATGAGAACTGGGGCTGGAGCTGGGTAGATGCTGGTGGAGAAGTGAGTAGCAGGAGACGCGCATATACCCAAATGCACACTTAGTACCTGCATCCTTATACAAACACAGCAGTGCTAAAAATTATACTAAGGCCAGTCAGACCATTAGCTTTTGAAGGGCTGAGCTATTCAGCTTCGATAAAAGCAGTTTTCCATCCTTTTCTTTTTGGGGGTCATTTCAGTTAAAAGGCTCCAGCTACGTGCGTTCACAAAAAGAAACAACATGTTCATTTCCCCGCATTCAACGCTTACAGCTTTCTCTCTTCTTATTTCTCTAGAGTCAAAAGTACAGTTCCTACCTAGCACAGAGCAAGCAGGGAGTCCAACTGCCGTTGGGACACAGGAAGGGAAAAAAGAGTCATCTAAAGTAGTAACAGTTGCATTTATTCATTTAAGATAATGGCATCTTGGATGCTCATCACTCTCAGTATGTTTATGCCACACCGACACCTCAAAAGCCATTAATGACACTCCAAAATGAGCAAGAAATGTAACCCATACAAAAATTAGAAGCAGCACACAAAAATATATTCTCTTGTTTCAAATACTCAGGAATTTTTCCCGAACCACAGGGTAATACCTGTATCAGCAAAGAAGCCAGGAGAACAGGAAAGGTGCATTTGAAGTAAGAGTCCAAATTAAAGCGGCAAGTGAGCAAATACGCGCAAAGAGTTATTTTGTATTGCATAAGAAAACAAGCTGTTTAGCACTAAACAGTCTTCTGAGGCTGCTGGACCATCGGTATTTTAGGCCACACTATTTTCAGGTTTTGACATACACAGAAGAGGTGCTATAACAGGCTGTGATGGGAAGACAGGTTTGGTCCACCAAGAATAAATGTTCATGTCCAACAGGTGGATTGCTGTTCAAGTGCATGAAACTGTTGGCTCAAAATATTTTGCCGTAAAAATGTAAGTCCCTATAAAACAGGTTCAGTGAAGAATGTGGCAAAGGTCTGTCACGAGCAGGGTTGTTGTAGTGGAGTTGGTTGCCAGGCGCTGATTCTCTGAGCCCATTTTGCTGTTCACATCTGCCCTCAGTGGGCTCAGAGGGTCTCATGATGCACCTTTTTCTACCAAAGCAGAAGGTGAAGGTTAAGGGCTGGCTACTGTAAAGAGTTCCCTGATCTCACAGGGATATTCTTACAATCTCTAATTTGATTGCTTAATTAGAGCCTAGTAACCATAGCACAGTGTGTGAGGATTTCCAGTTCAGCTTTTATTTCCTGTCAAGTGCCCCATTCAACCTCTACTGAAGGCAATGGGAGTCTTTGTCTTCGGCTTCATTGACTGTTGGATCAGTCCGTAGTATATCCTACTTAAGAATCCACAAGCTTATATCATCTTTAAAACTGGTTAGGCACTGTTTAATGGATCAGTAATGGCCAAGGGCAGAATAATTAAAGCAATATCTCAGTGGACTTAAGGAATTAGAAGAAAATGGAGATTTATGGAAAAAAATTCATTGTAAGAATGAAAACGATTTTCCTGCAATTGATCTGATATGCAGATGAGTGCACCTTTACTCAAATTCATCCCTCTCCTCTCTTACTTAACAGAGGACTTGACCCCAAAGCCATTAAAACACGGGAAAGACAAGTGTAGGTGTATCGGTAATAATTCACATCCTTCTAATTCCACATTCAGTTTCCTTATTTTCCCATCTTCATCAAATACTTCTTTTGGTGAATAACAGTAATGCCCAAAAGTGTGCATCTTTGAAGTGCTGTTCAAATATCAGATATTCCTGTCCCACTTGTATTACAATGTTGTGTTTCAGGAGTATGGTATTTGACGTGGGACTACACCAGCATTTAGTTCTTACAAACAAGAGGAGAAACTAAAAACAGTGAAAAAACTCTGTGAACTTATAAGCACAGCATCCGCACTGGTGTGGCATTGTGATTCCTGATTACACGAGGATCAAAGCCATGGCAATATAGCGTGTACGAAATATGCACACATTAGATGTGCACGCATGATGTGTACACATGAAATCACATGCTCACATGTGCCCATATTGCACGCCATGTTTTGGGCAGCTTTTGAATACAACTGAGGCCTTAACTTCAAGCCATTGATGGGTACTGGAGGGGTTACTGACCAAGGATAATTCTCCCACATGGCGACTGTGATGTGGGTAGTGACTGAATGACATACAATGGTACCGTGTTATTCAGGACATAGAAGATGGTGTGGTTTGATGGAACCTAAGTCAATACAGCTTTCAAAGCACAACAGAAAAGTGCAATCACCCACAAAGACATGCTTTTCTTCCAGGGCTACAGTATTCCTGACTGCCAGATAAACCACATAAACCAATCTGGACCAGTCTGGAGGAAGCATATTACGTTGTCATACATTGTATCTGGACTAGGCTTTTGCACTCTTTTAATCTGTTTGGCTTCTCTAATCTACTCCGCTAAAGCTGGAAGTTTCTGAAGAAAATAGTTTTAATTTCAAAGGCTGGAATGAAGAACATACTTTGTGCTGCCAGTCATGCCAGCCATTATTGATTGATTTGTGCAGTAAAGAAAGCTTAAAGTTGTTAATTGCTGTTTTCTGCTTGTGTGTATTTTTATGGTGTGAGCTAACGGCAGGAAGAGATGAGGATGGTTCTGCTGAAGGCCGAGAACAGTGCGGACTGCTAAGCAGTAGCATGTGTGAGCAGAAATGAATGACTGAGAAAAGAAGATCTAGCGAGATGTAATTAGCTTTGAACTACAGCTTCCTCTTCATTTTCAGTCAAATGTGTTCAGAGGAGTATGTGTCTTTTGTTGGGAAAATGCCAAGTAAAGACGGGTGGTAGCATTTGCACGGCGGTGGAGAATGAAGCTGAGCAACATTTCTAGGTTTCATTCCAAGATATTTGGACAAACACGAAAAACATTTTGAAAGTACTTATGGGCAGAGATTTTTTTTTTTTCCCCATGTTAAAGTTTTGCTCATTCTTAGAAAATTTTTGTTCTGCTCTAAAAGACAGGACACGTATTTCCTCAAAAAAACCCAAAAAATCTAGAAAACTCTAAAATAACCATTTTTCTGTTTTAATTTTTAAAATTCCAGTGGCTTTAAATGAATGTCAACAAGGAAATATGCAGATGGTCATTCTGATTGTTTTCTCAAACAATCCAGAGAACAGAGTATTCGGTGGCTATTTAGGACTGCAGTATTTCCTTCCTTGGCTTCTCCATATCCGAATCCCCTCCACACTGATTCTATTGTACTTAACATCTCCCATTGTTCCTCCTTATTCGGGAGTTTTATTTCCGCCCATTGAGTAAAATGACTCAATAAAAGGAAATTTTGAATAATATAATCTTTTTTTTTCCATAGGAAATTATTTGCCATCTCTTGGGCCGAGGTGATTTGTTTTATTTTGCTCCATTAATCAGAACATCCTGTTCAATCACTGGAGAAAATTAAATCCTAAGCAGGATTCAGCTGATACCACAGTGTTTTTCCAGCTGTGTTCTCTCTCTCTCTCTCTCCATATCCTCACCAAGATGCCTTTCTCCCAGATGCCAGTGGATTTCCCTTTGGAGAGAGGCTTTCAGGAATGGAAAACTGTTGACTTCTGTTCACTCCATCCCTGACATTTTCAGCTGGGGAAAAGAGAAGACAAAGACCTTTCTACAAATCTTGTAGGATCTCCTTGTTCACAAGGCTTCCCAAATACAAGAGATGCACATATTGATGTTATGAGTTGAAATAAATGTTCCAGAGTCTCTCCATCCATGAAGATTTACAAATCCGGTTAAGCCAGTTGCATGAGTCATAACGCTCTTAAGAGCAAGTGGTAGCAAAGAAAATCTTCTGTTCAATTCCCTTTTGACAGCAAATGCACTGCTGTGATGCACCACAATGTTCACACAGCCTCTGACGAGTGGTTTTACCATTCCGAACTGTTTAAAACACTCACATTCATAAAATATTAAACAACTTTTCTTTCTCCTGGAGGAAAGTAGAGGGAACCTTCCTAATTCATTTACAAAGGTCTGACTCGGCTGCCACACTCATTGCATTACTCAATCAATTCCTATACATACAAAAACTTATTTCCCGCAAAATATGTCCAAATTAATTGTACAATTTGGTGTAAAAATACATAAAATCTATTGCATATAAAAGGACACATGGCATATGTATTCTGATACTAAATGTATTTGCAAAGTATTTTGAATTGTTTCCAAGAAATTATATGTGGATTTTGAACTTTTTCAAAGAAGCCAAGCTCTTTAACCAATAACTTTAGGTAATCTTATTAAATATATTTTTTAAAAATATATACCATCTAACTACAAGCAGAGTTTGCCTCTTAGAATAAACTCAATGTGTTATATGCTGGCAGTAAGTGAGCGCTCTTATTGCATGAGTTAACTGTGTCTAACTTACCATGGCACATGACGTTATGAGTCAGCTCTACAAATCTGATGTATTCTCCATAAAAACTGAAGTGGGAAAGCATATTCCCTGTCTACATACAGGAATTCATACACCTAATTCAAATTTCTCTTCTACTTTATATTTTATCCTTGTATGTTGGCTCCCAGGCCATTTTCTGTGACGGCTCGCTGGCATCTGGATGTATTATTCCAAAAGACAGCAGAACTAGAGTCTTATTCCCATGGACTTCTGTGAACTAGCCAAAATCAGAGTTGCAATGAGTTTCAGGCTGGAAGGCTCTCGGTCGCCAGGTTCTGTCCTTCCTCTTTGACTTGCAGTGGTGTGATGGGTTATGTAGGACTCGACCAGTGTTTTTAACGAAAGCTTGGCACCTGGACTTTATTGTCACCTATTCGTTAGCCGTGTATGGTGACTTTAGCTGTATATTTCCATTTACTGTACTGTGAAAGTAAAGCTCATTTCTACCTCCTCCTCATTTATGATTTCTTACACACTATGAGGTCTTCTCCCATATTACAACAGAAGTAGCCTTTCTTAGTATGATTGTTATTCTTCAGAGTATTAAATTAACCACTTTAATCCCATGTTGCTAGCAAATTTCAGGAAATTCTGTCTTTTTTTATCTTTCCTCCTTTCAGAATAAGAGGGAGATTAAGGTAACCACCAAAGATTTCAACATTTGGCACATTGGATTAAATCAAAGTCTCAGCACCCAATGAAAGGAAAACAAGAAAGTAAATCTCTAAAATTTACACCTTTATTATATGTTCATAATTAGAATTGTGCTTAAAAGCATCAGCTGGTTTAGTATGTGCACACTCACCTAAATGAACAATTAGCAGTAACAGACAAGTGTGACCAGTCCACGTCTATCTGTGAGGCACTAGATCCCAACAGCAGCTTTAGAGGCACCCACCAGCTCTGTGCCCTCTGCCTGGTGCCCGTTAGCAGTTACCCATTTCTCTGCTCAGGTGTGCTCTGACGTGCTTCTCCACCCCTTCTCTTATGCCAAGTCTACCCACCCTGCAAGGAAAAGGGGCCCCGCTATTCCTGAGGGTGCTCAAAGACTGTTCACTCATAGTCCTCTTGTAGAAAATATTTCACTTATTCAGAATTCAGCCTAAATAATGGATAATATTGCAAAACATGACAAACATATGGCCTCTTCTCACTGAAAAACTTCCAGCAGGTCTGTAATGTTAAAAAAATTACTCTTGCAAGATTATTCTCCTTTTTTGACTGTTCCTGAATCCTCAGCACAGAGATCCTATGTGAGTTACTAGGACTCTACATTAAAGTAAGTATTCTTTTAAAAATAAATTCAAATTAAATGTAATCCCTTTAGCTTTGCCACTTTTCAAGAGCAAATGTGTAACAACTCTACAATTAGCTGCCATTTCTTCTCTATAATATTAAAGGAACTCACAGATCTTCAGTTGCCATTGAAATGTCTCTGTAAACTGTGCAACCTTTCACACAAAAGATAATTATGAAAGCGCTAACATTCATTTGACCACAACCAATAAATAATTTATGAACTGGGTGTTTGAAATTATGCAAATATTATAAATACTTTTTGTTGCCTCTACATCTGAGTAAGTATGATTCAGAAGAAAGTGTGCTATGGATTAATAGATTCAACATTTAGCAGATTTGCATTTTTACAGTGTTCTTTTCTTTGCTGGTTCCTACTATCTTTAGTATCATAGCTCGGAAAACAACTCCTGACAATACTGTCTCTGAGTGTATTTGAATATCCTGGCATCCCTATTCATCAGTCTCTTTGATGCTTAAAATATTTTTGCCTTCCGTCCAGAGCTTTTTATAATGGGAGAGAGAAGTGCTAGCATCAAACTCACCACAAGCCTTTTGGACCCTTACCTCTTGTATTTATATTTTTATATATATATATATACGCACATATATTTGATTTATGTACTGTTTTGTAGTAAAACTAGTTCTGGTGCTGCTGTGAATGTAATGCTAGCCTTTGCCAGTTTGGCTATTGTTATGCCTGTTGCCTAAGTACTGAAAGAACATTGATTAATATATTTTAAAACCAGGATAGACCATTATGGTCAACTGGTCTGACCTTGGGCATGGTGCAAGTTGTGGAGCTCTCCCCAGTAATATTCCTGCAACAAGCCCAGTCATATATGACTAATAAACTGTGGTTGCACTAATGACATTTTTTGGCCACCATCCTCTAACCCACGGTCACGTGGAACAAAAGCTCACGCGAATTACATCTGCGCAGAAGAGTATTAGAGTTGAGAGCTTAAGTTTAGCAAATTCGCCTGTGCACTGTGGCTTATTGCAACGGTGAGGGAGCATTTTCTATGCCTTTGCAGCATTATGGATAATTGTTGTTTGATCTCTGGCCTTCAGTCACAGTGACGCAGTGGGGTTTTGCATTCTGGTTGTCAAACACAGGAAATATGCAAAAAAAAAAAAAAAGTGCACTTACGGTGCAGTTTGCTAAGAAATCTGACAGAGTGTTCTTACTTTTTTCCTCCCAGAACATTTGTAATTTGCCTCAGCAAAATGACCTTCCAGTTCCAAGCAAATGCTTAAAATATATACAAAGGCTACATACATTCATCGTCCTGTGTAATGCATTTGCTGCCAAACCCCAAATCACAGGAAACATATGTAGTTTCTTCTTCTGTTACAGCAACGAAGAGTGAAGCTGCAAGAACTGCTAAGGCTTCATAAACTATTCGAGTGAGCCTGTGCTCTGCTTCATGTGACCACAGGTCTTCTGGTTGTCTTTTGACAAATCCATAAGAAATTCATGCCTCCATTTGGTTGGTTTCGTGTTCCCAGCCCAGCTGGATCCAAGATTCAGTGTGGAAATCAGTACGGATGCAAAATGGGCTGGCGTTGAGGAAATCGTTCACACACAACCCAGGATACTCCAGCTTGTGAGATCTGCCCAAAAAACTGGGTGACAGGAGTGTAGTATCTCTGCTTTACATAAACTTTCCTGTTATGCTCCTCATCCAGTGAAAGGAGGATGCAATGACATTTTATGAAGAAAATACTCCAGCAAAGAGAAAAAACGATCCATGGAAATATAAAATTCTCCTGCAATAAGAGCTTCATTTTTTTTTTCAAAGCCTCTCGCTGACTTCTATAGGAGCCAGCGAGCTCCCCATACACAGGACGTTCGGTCTTTTAACTTAGCAAAGGTCACCCCTCTGTATGGAGAAAAGCACTAAGGACAGAAGCGGTCCCAACGAGTATAAATAGTTTTCAGCACACATTGGGCAACTATTTGGAGAACAAAAATAGTCTGTGTGCGAGGCTGTGGGGGTGGGTAATGGTAGCACAAGTGCCAATTCAAAGCCAGAGACTGGCTGACCTAGATGGGCTTCCTGACCTTTTTCCATCCTGAAAGCCTCCCCGGTCCTCGCTGGACTGGAAGTCGTCTGGCTGTAATTAGGGGTGGTTGCTGCTTTCTCTGGCTTCCTCCTCCTGCACATTAGTTGTGTTTGGCGTGAAGCAGCGATGTTTGAAGAGTGCTCGTGCCCCCCCCTCCAGCATTTGGTTAAGCCAATCAGTGGAAAAAATGACAATACTGTCTGGCATGGAATACAGGTGTTAAAATACCTTTATTAAAATAGAGGAAATAACACCTATTAGGAAGTGACCCTGAACTCACACATTTTATTATGGGTGGGAGAAGGCATTTTCCTTTCAGCATACTGTAAATGCTCTTGTTTCTTTCATGGTATTTAACAGTAGGAATGGGTGCAATCTGTTTTTATTGCTTACAATTTTGTTGTAGACTCATGGAGTGCTGAGCAATGACTTAGCAGGTTCCTTTTTTTTTTTTTTTTTAAATTTTTTTTTTTTTGGGGGGGGGGGGAGGGGGGGGGGTGGGGGAGCGGAAATTTAGCCAAATCATAAAAACAAACTTTAAAAAAACCTCCACTGGCAAGTTCCCAGCAACAGTGTGTGAGGTTGTTCCTGTAGAGCTATAAAGATGGAGGAGAAGAAAAATCATCAGTCGGACAAATTTGAGCTCGACGACCTTCTTGGGAGTTTCTTCAGAGAAATGACATTCTTCTCTCTCAAGCAGGGACGGAGGCGCGCAGGAGGAGGGAGCGAAACCTCACTCGTGCTCTTCTGAAATGCGTCCTCGGTGCCGGCTGCGTGCGCGCTGAGCTGTGGGTGCAATCATGCATATCGAGCACCCACAACCATACAAAACCGCTTCAAAAGCGTCGTCAGTGCCCGCTCCTCCATCCCCAAATGAAAAGCACACTGGGTGATTCAGGATGTGTGTTTCTGCTCTGGGCTTAAACAAGAGAGCATTATTTCAGAACGGTCCCAAAAATATGTTCCTAATATGCGGAGATGAAAGAGTATTTCACATACAAGAGGAAACATTAAAATGTCCGTCCATTTTACTTCACGTTGTTAAACACTCAGGCTCTGATTCAGGAAAGCATTTCAGCACGTACCTAAGTGCTAATGCCTGAACTGGAAGAATCAGACCATCCAGGAAAAGGAGATACAACTTGCAAACACCAGTTAGTGTCTGTTTATTCGTGTGTACGTGCGTGCGTGTGTATGCAATTCACCAAGAAAGTAAAATGCGGAAATCAATGATATTTAAAAGACCAGGAGAAGAAACAAGCACCAAATTAGGTATCATTTTTGCAATATACTTTTAATCGGAAAAGCAAGTCTAATTTTGGCTGAATATGAGATACTAAAGAAAAAGAGAAAGCAATTCTGCTCCACGTTCAACCCAGGAAGACACCGCTGTGAAAAGAGCATTCAGTGCTGCGCAACCCATCACTGGAAGACGTTAGTGAATGCAGTAGTGTTCAGAAAAAAGTTGCCCGTGGCTTTGGGGGTGAATTGTTTGCTGAAGGGAGGGGGTTAAAGAGCTTTGTGATGGACTTCTCTGTTGATTACAGCAAGGCAGTGAGGTTAAGCACAACCCTTTGCCTTGCAGCTGGCACCTTTGCAAGGCTCCACTGCAGCCCGGTGGGAGAGTTCAGCAGGGAATAATAGTTATCTTGCAAACTAAGAAACGGAAAAATGGGCTGAGAGACCCGTTGCCTGCCTGGGGGAGACAGGAGGGAGAGCAATGGAAGAAGGTCAGGGCTACCACGGACTGCTGAGGAATATCCAATATATTTTTGCGTGGATAAGCACAGCTAAGGTCAGCCTGGCCCTGAGAATCAGGGAGACAGAACCAGGCCTCAGGAAAACGGCGCTCCAACAAAAGGGCTCCAAGCTTTTCAGGATGTGCACATTAAGAAATACATATTTTAGCGTATTTTCACGCTTCTGTTTCTGTAAATGGAAAACTTTAATGATCATTCTTTCTTTTCTTCCCTGTTACATAAATTCTGCATTCAGCACTGTTTATAGTACAGGCGGTTGCTTCAAAAGGGACTTTCAGGTTTGTTTTCTGTTTTGGTGGAAACTATGCATACACTGTGAAACGTTAGAAAGAGCTAGAAGCAATGGTAAGCTTACCATGTACTGGTAGACATACCCGTGCCTGTGGGTCAGAGAGTCTGGGGTTTGTGGGTTGGGGGATGGATTTCTTTCCTTTCCTCTGCCAACCTCTGAGTGACCCTTTCTTGCCAATCCCTGTTCCTCTGGCATGATTATCGTTATGCTTACCTTGATTTTTAGAGTTTATCTGTGGGAATGTAACGGAGAAAAGATGATTCGTGATCAAATTTCAGATACCTAGCTGTGCACCCGTACTTGCAATTCTGTGCTGCTCAGTTTTGTTTCTTTATCTGGTTTCCTTAAGCCGGCACCTCCCTGCAAATTGCAGTGGGTTCACTTCTTCAAAATGTAGCGCATGAGTAGAAACGCTTTATTCTAGGATTTCCAGCCTTTCCACAGCTAACCTAGATGTACAATGACAAAAAAAAAATCTTCAGTATAAAATGCTGCCAAATGACCTCACTCCTTCATTTAGTCCAAAGGACCAAAGATTTATTTATGTATTTTTATTGTACCCTCATTTCTGTAGTGGAGAAAAGAAGATATGATACAGCATAAAATTTATGGTAAAGTACAATGTATAGTCTGCAAAGGAAAAAGCAACTTTTGGGAAGATGAATTTCCCTAGGTTTCAGTGAGATAAAATAGTGTTCTGAAAAATTGACTAGCATGTTTTGGCTGTGAGCACTAGAAAAATACCACAAATAAAATATTTGCATGGCTTATAAAACACTCAAGTTGAATATTAAAAGCATCTGTTTTCAAGGAATATGCTGTAATTAAAAGGACTAGAAGTGAATCAGAATTTCGGATTCCCCAAACATTAAGCATGTCATAAACAAGTCAATTGATTGGTTCAATATACAAAGTAATGGATGGACTGCTACATAACAAGGAAATCATTCTCTCCCGGGGCTCTGTGCCTCACAGAAACCACATCAGTAAAGTAGAAATGGTTCACTGGCTTAGCCTACCCTCCAAGATTGCATTAAGCTAGATTACTACTGCAGCATGATATGGAGGATTATTCTGTCTTTCTCTATGTGGATTTGTGCGTGAGTATGTATGGGTCCTGAAGCTTCATATATTTCAGTCCTGAAGGGAAGCCAATGTAGGAATCCAAGGTCTACGCCGTATAGGCCTTATTTAGCATCGGCATGGGAGGTAATCTGGTATATGGGACAGCAGAAAAAAAAGTAATAAAAAGAAGAAAAAAGGCAAAAAACAATAGGGTAAGTATAATTATAATAGAGTGAGGGAACTCGATGGGTACTTTGGGTTGTGTCCTGAACCCCTGCTGCTCTACAAAGAAGTGCCAAAAATCAATGAAAACCATCCTTTGACATTTTCCTTGCAGCTCTGACACCAACAACATTTGAGGACTTCATTAGCAGCAGAACTGGCACGTGATAATGGCAATGCAAAGTGTTTTATCATTGCAGCACCTGCTACCTGCGGGTCTTCTCTGGCTACCCAGGGTCTAACGCACGCTTCTACCGGGCACACTTTGTGGAAGGGAAGTTGCTTGCCTTTTTCCTCACCCATGAAAAGTAACCACACTGTCATTCAAAGTAGTTTCCCTTGCTTCTGGTCAGAAGAAGGAGACGTGTTCTTCTGGGAAATCTCCCGTTTTAGGAGGAAACAGCAGTTCTGGAAGCAGTTTGGGTTTTTGTAAGGATTTTAGGATACTCTTTGAAAGGACAAATCCTGAGCGACACGCAAAAAAAATGAACATCGTTTCAAGCACGCGTCATTTTCTTACATGGGTAAATGTGCAGTCTGCGAGTCACCTAGGCACTTGCGAGCCCACCTTCTCCCACCTTAAGCTTTTCTCCCCGTTCAGCCTTCAGACCTCTTTGCACTGACACTTGCGAATATACTTGAAGGACACAAAGGAGAGTGATTGAACGAGAGCAACATACATCCCATTTAGGTTACTCTAAACCTCTGTTGGCTGGCCTGCCAGAACCTCGGCTGAACCCTGGGGACCCCTCGATCCCAGCAGAAACGTTCCCTTTCTAGTTTATAATCACACCCTGAGCTCCGACAGTCTCTTCTTGCAAAACTATTGGAAAGCCTCGATTCATTTCAAAGGGATCTGCCCTCAATTTGTTCATCACAGCAATCTGAGCATTCAAACAGCAAGAACGCAGCGCTGCTGCTTGTATGCAAACTGTGAAATGTAATGGGAAAAGGGTTAGCTTTCGTGATTGCCATGTTCCTAGACCTAGTCCTGGCAGCAGCCATTTTAGCAAAGCACTGGAAAAGCAACCATTTTGCTGAAAACTGTTTTCTGTGGCAACAGAGAGAGAGGAAAAATTCATTCTTGCTTTGATTTGGAGTTAAAGAAACAAAGGCATATTAAAGGATTCAGGCAGCTCATAGTGCAAATATAGAGGCTCTTTGCCTTCTCAGTAAATTTCAGAAAGAGTCGTCAGATGTTAGTGTGCAAAGAGAGCAGCTAATTCCAAAATCTGTTTAAATTGTTCAACTTACGTTAGACTTGAAGGGATTCTGCTTCTCAGTGAACTCATCCTGCCAGTATCACAGTTTTTATACTACACTTCTAAACGGTTGTTACCAGCTGTGAGATTATAATGAGTCCATAGTGATTATGGAGCCTGATCCAACTTCTCATTGAACTTAGTGGCAATCTTCTTGTTGACTTCAAAGGCAGTTGGACCAAGCCCTAAGTTAGGACTTCAAAATGTCAAGTCCTGTGAAAATTCCATTGTACGAGCCAATGATAAATGCAAATGCAGATAATGCACCAAAGAAATATTAAAGTTGAAGACTTAAACCCCCCAAAAGCAAGAGGACTGTAAATTAATCCTATCATAGCAAATTATCCCAGCCCTCCTGGGTGGCACTTGTAGGCTACATTGCAGTCACTTGCATTTTCTTTATTGAAATTTTAATTGTATTTCTTTTTTTTTTTTCCTATTTTCACTGATATTAAACAATATATTAATTGGCTGCTGTGCAGAGCTTTTGATCTGGCTGACCTTTGGAGCATACCAAGTTGTAATGATAGCAATCCTCCTCAGCCCAAGCAAGATCCGCCTGAAATTCTAATGACAACTTTGAGCTCCTTCTCCCTGAGCTTCTTTGATGGCGTTAGCTTGACTGCCAAAGGGAACAAAGCCTTTTTCATGACACACTATTCCCTGCAGAAGCAATGGAGAAAAAGATTGTTCTTGAAACTGGAGCCTAATGTGATGAGCAAGTATTTACTCCAGAAATTACTTTGAGGAATAGATGACTACTGCAAATGTGCTGAGACAGTTAAGGGTTTTCAGAGTCAGCGTCTGTCCTGCAGCAAAATTGGCACTTCTTTTTAAATACGTGGGAATGCATTTTATGGAGAAGGGCTACGACATAGGATGCCCAGTCAATTGACACCTGCCCTTCCAGGCATGCCAGCACATCCTGCCATCTACAGCCACCTACACACCAGCACCTCAGTCCTCCATCCATAAAACGAGAGAAGAGCACGGCGCTACTTCTCAGGAGGCTTGTGAGATTAATGACTTCGAATCCTATAAGCACCCCGGTACTGTGTTTAATTGAGCCACATTAGTAGCAAAGATAGATTTGAGGCTTCTTCCCGGAGGTTCTGGAGAAGAGAGCACAGCATCCCAGTCTGTCTTAAAGCACTAAAGGAAGGGAAAGGGTCTTGTCCTAATGTTCGTTCCTAGCTAAAAATCTGTTCTTGTGGTATATATCAGCACAGTATGTGCCATTGATAAATAATTTTTCTTGGCAGTGAACCAAAATGTTCAAACTTTTCAGGTCTCTCCATATGATGTAAGTATTTCAACAGGCTAGAAAGACATGCTGTTAGAAGGCCATGCATGACAGGACATATTAGCAATTCATCTGCAAATTATTTGATTTCGTCTGAACCCTGTTCTGATTAACCAGGGAGAAAAGCATGGCATTAGATAGAACATTGCTTGAGACTGAGGAAAGAAATGTATTAGATAAAATCCTCTCCTGCCTTTTCTTTTTGTTCCTCACTAGCTCTTTCTAAAGAATATTAGCAACTACACTGGCATATTATGTTCTTCTGACTCTTTTTGTACTTAACAGTGTGCTAAACAGCGTTACGAATAAATCAAAGGCTAACAGATTTCTACCTTTTAACAATAACAAGTTACACTTGTCTTCTCTTCTATTGCTTTCTGAAATCTAGATCAATTGACATCATCTTTTTGTAAGTATAAAAGGCATTCTGTCCTCCTTCTCTGTTTGATATCCTTAAGCTATTATTATTATTTGTTTGTATTACAGCAGTGATCAAGCCTCAGTCAAAATCAAGACCCACCATAATATGCACTGAACACAGCACAGCAGCGTATCAAACACTCCTTTTTTCTAGAAGTTTATATTATAGTAACCGGCAGAAATGTTATAAAATAATCCCTATTTTAAAAGTAGGATAGCAAAGTGTAGGTCTTTAATGATATTTAGGTGTTTAATTCTCTTTGCACAAGGAAGCTGTATTTAATGCTGGGGTCCACAGGCTTTCATTTGTGTGCCACAGGTTGTGAATACACGGCACAGAGACAACCCGGAGTAGTTGCTGGGTACTACTTGGAGGTATTTCAGATACAAAGATTAATATGTGTACTGCAGCCTGGTAATTTCTGATTCAATGCAATCCTTTGCTCTGTTTTGAACAATGACACACTTGGTGAAAAGCTTTTTTTCCTGTTCTGTCTGAAAAGCAGCTGGATTTCAGTAGTTGTCAAATACCTTCAAGAAGCTGGGCTGCAATGTTTCAGCAGTTCACGGAAAGTCTGCAGCTAGACTGGACGTGGACCTAGATCATCAGCCCTGGTGACAGGAGCATCTTCTTAAATATTTTCCTGATTAACCTCCTCTATTTAACTGACTCGAGGTAATTCTTCGTAAAAGATCAAATTCTGTCTATCATGTATGACTAAAAACTGTCACTCAAGCATTCAGAAACCTGCACGTCTCCTTCGTCTTGGAGGTATGTTATTTTATTACTGATTTTGCTTAGGAATCCCAGTTGCTGCTGGGCATTTGTGCTGTTCAGCTGTTACGGCGTTAGGGGGGAAGGCAGAGAAGCATGCGAGAGCCAAGGTTTAGGGGCACGGGGCGCAAGAGCAGGGGCGTAAGGTTATGGAATGACAATGTCAGCCATGTGGCAGCTATAAAGCACACAAAGTACCTTTCTGCTCAGGAAAGCCGCAGTGACACGGGAACAGATGTTGCTTACACTAATCGCGCTGAACTGGGTGGTCAACTGCTAAAGGGCAAGTGTTGCGTGAGGAGTTGCTCGTTACGCTCGTGCATCAGAATTTTTTATTTCCTATAGCACTGCCTTTGATTAATTACTGTTCACTTCGCAGAACCAGAATGTGATTTGGATGGACAGAAACAAGTTTCTCAAATCTCATATATGAAGCTCACATGATAAATTTTCCTCCAGCTCTGTCTGACAGGAGCTTCAAATCTAATGAGACCTTTCTGAGATTTCATTGGCAGCTACTTAAACTCAGAAGGCAAGGGAAAAGAAGTGGTGAAAGCAGGCTAATGTGGAAACTTGATAGAGACATTTCAGAACTGTAGTGGCGTATCACTCTCCATCCTTAGCATTTCCCACAGTGGAGATGAAAGGAGCTTGTGCGAATGTCTGTCAGGCAGAAGAAGTTGATACGGTGTATATCATAACTCTGCCCTGCCAAGCATGGCCATGCAGAAGGTACGTGGCCAAACAAATGCAAATTTTTGAAGAAGAAGGAGCAGGCAGGAGCGAAATGCGTCCCAAGTCTCTTCCTTCCAGCTAGACCTTGGAAACGTGAAATCAGGGAAAGACTGTGCTTTTACGCCAACTCACCAACCTGTTGTGTCGGGGTTCATGAGGGTCTGAGGAGCAGCGTAGAGCATCCTGGCTACCATACGGCTCCCTTGGCCCCATCCGAAAACCTTCAGGATGGTGCTGGGGCATCCACGTGTGCAGCCTCTGCTGGATGCTCCTGTAGGTTTTCAAATGGCCTGTGAGCAGGGCACTCATCCCTCAGACTTAGTAAAGCGAGTGTTTGCTGCTTTTCCGATTTGTTTTGTGGCACAAAACACACTGTTTAAATCTCTATCCAAACATATAAGAATATTTTAACAATGTCAATACAATATGCAGAGTATGAGCAAGCTGGTCCTTTACTGTGTAACCGCTCGAGAGCATTGCTACTGCACCTGAAATTGTCCCTTTACCATCAGCAGAAATCTTTGCCTAAAAAGCTTCATTTCTACACGACAATATCACAGGACAAAGAAATATAGCAAAGAGATACATCCGAAACCAAGATTAATTACCAATGCCTTGTAGATTAGACATGAGCCTACGATCTGGGAGGTTGGTCTTCAGCTTCTGCAAGCTTCCTGGAGACCTCGAGGAAGTCTCTATTGTTTATATGATTTTATCCCTTTTAGTGAAATGACAATAATGTCCTCCTCATCTTTTGCCTTGGGTATTTCAACTGTGAACTCTTTGGACCCAATGCCTCTTATTTCATGCTAGTACAGTAGGACTCCTATTTTCATTGAAGTTTCTTTGAACTTCTATAGCTTTATCATTTTCTAGCTGTTACCACAGGTCTTTTTTCAACGTGCACCTTAGCTCATACATAAACTCCTGTCATTCTTTCAGTGCTTCCTAAACATATTGAACACCACTTTTATGATTTTTTTACAGCCCTGTGAATTTTGTACTAGTATTCAATTATCTGAAGGTCATAAAAGAACCAAACCTGGTCTAAAATATCAGCATAAATTGTCCTGGATTTACATTTCCTTGAACTGTGTGTTTCGAGCAGAGCTAAGTAAATGTGATCATTTAACGTTCAGGGTATTTGCTTTTTTCAACACAGTTACTTTAGCTCATATCTGGGAAGGAAATAATAAGAGACAGGTTACGGCAAGTTAATTTGTGGAAACATAATGATAGAAAGCCTGTTGACAATAAAAATCAAGTTGGAAAAAGACCGTTTCTCTTTCAAAGAAAGGATGTCTACTTGCAGATGCTTTCAGATATTTAAACTGTACCTTCTCCAGCCCCTGGCCCACTTTCAAAGAGCTTTTAAAAAAATGTCAAAGGAAACAAAGATGTGTTTTTCACGGAATTTGACATTGTACGTCCCGTACGTGGTAAAGGAAAAATGTCTGCTATCTACTTGAACCTTTTTCCTGCTGTGTCAGTCTGATGAGAAAAACTGCATCTTGAAGACAAAAAAAATAGGGGGTTAAGAACAACACAAGAGATTGATTAACCCTGTGCTGTTATCTAGCAAGTGTCAATACAAAATGCTACTGGGCTCCTGCATTGTTTCCTTCTAAATTTCCAGTCTCACACCTGTCACATCTCAAGATAACTATCCATCACGGAGTCAAAGTGGCAAACAACTGTGTGGTCCCTTGATAAGGAATAGTGACACAATTTGTCTCCTTCTCCTCCCACAGATTGCAACTAATGGGCTAACAGCAGGTTACAATAGCACAAGATGGATTTGAATGACTGTCAGTGCTAGAAAGCAAGCACAGCTGCAGAATAGCCTAAAGAAACACTTCAGTTTAGATGAAAATCTGAAGCAACGTACAAAATTGAAACCTAATCAATCCACTTTAAAAGGATTTAATGGTAGTCTTAAAAGTTAATTATTGCACATATTGGAGGGTTATTTATGACATGCTCTACCCTGTTAATGGCAAACTATTGCAGAAGCCACGACACAGCTCCTGCACAGCAAATAATATTACAGTGGAAGCAAGCGCAATAAGACAGAGAGTAGTAAAGACTACAAAATGCCTGTCTGCGATCACGTGGCATTTTCCAAATGGATTCCATGGCATGACATTTAGAAATGTTGAGTTTGTAGCATGAAAAGATGAAATCAAAACAAGGTATGAGTAACGAAGCTAGGAACTTGGGAGCAAATTCAGCTCTGATTCAACAAAGTTTCATTGGAGCTCATTTTATTTAAGGTTAGAATGTACATCTTCACAACAATAACTTCTTGAAATTTTTTCAAGCCCTCCCCTTTCCCAAACTCCCTCTGCTAAATATTTATGAATATAAACCTATATTCACGATGGGGAGTGGTGTGCCAGTCAGACAGGCCCAAGGAACGGCATTACAGG
The DNA here is from genome assembly GCA_009819605.1 of Sterna hirundo. Lineage (NCBI taxonomy): Eukaryota > Metazoa > Chordata > Aves > Charadriiformes > Laridae > Sterna > Sterna hirundo. The sequence continues at coordinate 4,206,156 of CM020462.1, forward strand.
GGATTGAGAGGTAAAGCACATTTCAGTGATTTAAAAGGAAAACAGCTGCTACGATAGTTACCCACAAGCCAGAAATTACAGATGCAGTAAATTCAGTTCTGAAAAGAAAGCCTGGTACATTAAGGTATGTTAAATAGGGACCGAAGGTAGTCAAATAACCTTAACTCGCTGCCACAGTAAGACCGTGAGAAAACCCCTAAAACCCAGTCTAGCTTCACAGGTAACTTTTTTTTCTTCAAGCTCAGTCCAGGATCTGGAGAAGGAGCCAGAGCAGTCGTCCTGGTTTTCAGGTCCCGAGCTGAAGCAAGCCGCCTCAGCTCCATGAAGACCTTGACTTGGCTCAAGGGAGGACGTGCCCCTCGGCATGTCTCTAAGGGAGGCGGGAAGGGGTTAACTTTGAGGAAGAAAGCGAGACCCCCGTTAATATGGGAACTTGGTGCCGCTGCTGGATCTGCCTCTGGTCCTCCTGTTCTTGGTTGCCAGAGCTCTGTTCACCTCTCTTTTCAGCCTGCCTTCAATTTAACACCTTCCATTTCAGACGAGGGCCGTGTTGAACAGAAGCCAACAACATCTGGATTGCATGATACTGACATCCATGTAGGAAGGTTGAAGGCTTTAAAAAAAATCCCCAGGATGGCTTCACACCTGAAAATGATTGTCCTCCATTTACTAGTCACTCTCTCGCTCTGATGCCTTTTGTTCTCAAACTACCAAAAACTGCAAATGAAAAGGGTTTCCTTGGGGAAAACAATGTAGTACAGTTCCCAGAAGTATTCTGCTCATGGAGCATGGACTGAGGCAGAATATTACCAGGCTGCGGAGAGCTATGAGATAAGCAGATGATTTGGGCAGGAGGCTCGGCTTGTAACCTGTTGTGAGAAAAAAAACACAGCCCTGCCTATTTTAACAGTGAGTAGCGGAGTAAGCCAGCACTTTTGCAATGCATCATTGCAGGGAAAGAACTGGATGACCTTGAAGAGTGAAGATAGAGGAATGTGATGAAATTTAATAGTACAAAGTGCAACGGCATGAACTTGGGGGCTAATAGCGGGAATTCCTGCTATCAGCTGGAGCTCATCAGTTGGAAATAATACAGCGGGAGAAAGACTTTGGTAGACTAATTGCGCGTTGCATGATTATGAGTTAGTAATACTGCGTCCATAAAAAATGCTAGGGTGAGATATTCCTGTAGAAATGCAGAAGTATTCACTCCATTGTGCAAAGCACCAACGAAATTACTTTTGGACTATTGTCCACAGTTACGACCAGCCAGGCAAAAGGTTCACCGGGTCCGGCACGTGAAGAGGGACAGCCTGCTGAGACAGAGGGGGAAACCAAGAGCCTGTCTCACGAGCGGGAATGAAAAGGGTCTGGCTTCTTTTAGTTTGCAAAACCAGGGCTGAGGAGGGATATGACTGCAGTCTATAAATACATTAGTAGTAAAGAACAACTGCTAGTGAAGGACAGCGTTGGCACAAGAACAAATGTGTACAAACTGCAATGAGTAAGTGTATGCTTGTAATCAGAGGACTATTCCCAACCGTTAGAGGATTCTGCAAACTCTTTCAGTAGGAGTAGAGAAGTCTGCAAACCGAACTGTATGCAAATACAGACATTTTTACATGTTTCCTAAAGTGACTGCATGACCTAAACACATAATTAGGCCTAGACCTAGGGCAGCAGGTCCTAGACCTGATGGTCCAGGAAGTACTTTTCCAGGGATAAATCCACTAACCTAGTGAACGGGAGACTGAGACCTGTGATCGCAAACCTGAGCTTCACACCTTTGCCAGGTCGCGTGCTGGTATCACACAGATATAAACCAAGCTGCACCCAGCTATGTTTCACTGGGCAGCCGCGGCTGGATGTGTCCTCCAAGAGCTTTACAAGTTGAGCCGGTGAGGGGAATAAAGGCCACATATGGGTTTCCTTTCTCCAGCACATCCCTTCCCACTTTCCATCCATATTCCCTCTATTCTAAGTGTGTGTATTGAACTTCCCAATAGTCTGAAATTACAGCAAGGGTCTCCATTCAATTCAGCTTTAACTGAGCCAAAAAAACCTCCTGAGAGACGATAATTTTTTTTTTTTTTCCTGAGTCCCACGGTACGTTACAACCTCAATTCACTTAAGGGTGCTTCATTTAAGATTTCCTTGGTGCGTGCACTCAAAAGTGACATCAAGGTTCAAGCCCTTGCTTTCTTTTCCATACCTACTCAAGGCAGGAGAAAAATGTGACCCTGACAAAACGGGGAGAAAAGAAGTGCCTTTTTGAATTAATCTAATAAAAATCTACCGCACTGAAATAAAATCAGCAACGACTTTCCTGTGTGCCCTTTCAACACCACGCAATTCTACCTTGTCTGGGTAACGTGGTAGTATAAGCAGATTGTGTAAAAGTAACCAACCCTTGTTGGGACAAATGACATAAACAGTAGCCGTGCTCTAACTCTCAAAACTAGAATTAATGCTTCATGTAAGCTGTGATGATATCTGTCTGAGAAATGGCAGGAGCATGTGATTAAAAAAAATGCATCACAAAATTTTAAGGCTTAGCATGCCAATTTGACCACCTGGTTTTGTTGGAATTATTTCTACCATTCCATATCGCAGAGCAACTCCAGACAGACAGTATTTTTTGACTGCATGCAGAAGTCATAAACAGCTTTTTCCCCCTTTCAAATGTCCGTTTTCTCTTCCCCCAAGCTGGCAATAATTATTAACTCATACTGAAAAACTACCTGGTTTAAAACCTGATTTATTTCAACTTTACATAGCTAAAAAAGGTATTTTACATCACTGGGGAAGGTTCCCCATACGAGTCAGTCTCTACTCACACCTTCAGAGGTGCACAAGAGGGCACAAGACGTTAAAATTATATTTTCTGTTCTGTCTGACCTATTTTGTTGGAGTTTGTTAGGGCAGCAAAGATGTTAAGATGCTGTTTCCAAGAGGAGAAGACAGGCGTTCCTATTTTCTTCTGTGTCCCAGACCCTCATCTGAGACAGGAGGACGGACATAAAGCACACGAGGCCTGTGCGGAATGCACAGTATGGATGTGTAAAGACAACCTGCATAAGTCAATTATATCTTTGCTACGCGTGACTAATGTGGCTATCTATCATACCTTCTTTCTGACAAACCTTCATATTGCGCCCGCTATCATTGTCTTTCCTTTCCTTTCAGATATTTATGCCCGTAGCGATAGCCGTGAGAACCGCTCGGCACAACAATTACAGGCACATGAGTTACGTTTTGCACTTTGTTTGATCAACTACCTGTTTTATAGACAGGATTAGAAAATTTATATTATGGTATTAGGATTTTATGTTCCACTTTTCTGGACAGATGTTGAAAAACCATAAAAAGGGGATTTTTTTTTTTTTTAAGTGTTATTACTGGTAAGCTATCGCAGTGTTAACATCGTCTGTATTGTAGCAACGGAAATCCCAGGAAAGCATCTTCTCTTTCTGTCTCTTTCTCTCTTTAAATTTTATTTATAGCCCTGCGAAATACTTGCATCCACATAACCCGCCCTTGCCGACTTGCCAGAAGATTAATGATATCGCAGTGTTCTTGAGGACAGAAATGTGTCTACCACCCTGGCAAATAATCCTTCCTTTCGCAGGTTAAAAGTGGGACAGGACCCGCGCCGGAGGGAAAGGACGTCGTGCCACGTGGAATTGGCACAAGAGCAGCTGTGTCCCGCCGCCCCCCCCCTCCGCCCTGCTAATTGCGACAGGTTCATCAGCACTTACACTCTCGTGCCTCACCGGTTGTTTGGGACAGGGGCTGGGTCCCCCTGGGCAGCGCCGAGGATGCGAAATAAATACCCCGTATCACGCAGGGGAGGCTGCGCCGCCGAGAAAAGGCACCAAAGGGACAGCCCCCCCAGAGACATGCCTGGTGGTAGCAGCACACCCGCCCAGAAAAAGCTCACAGAGGGTCCCAGCGTGATTTTTTTTTTTTTTTTTTTCCTCTGGGGGTCATGTTGTCTAATCCCTTCATGCAGCTTCCCTGCAATAAAATACCTGAAAAGTGTATTTTAATTTTTTTTATTTTTTTTTTTAAACCCTGTAGATTTTTCATGGTGGGGAGGGGTTAACTTTTGCTTGTCTGAGAATAGAAGGAGAATATTCTTGTCCCTTTTCCATGTTCTTGTCCCTTTTCCATGTTAATAGTCCCTGTTTTTTCTTGCGGATGGTTTCATTTAAAAAAAAAAAAAAAAAAAACAAACCACTTTTTTCCTGTCCTCTTTGTTGTGAACCTGGTTCCAGTTTCTGCCTATCTCTCTCTCGCTTCCTTTGACCTTTTCCTCTCTGCTTCTCTCTCTCTCTTCTTTGTCCATGTTGGCAATAGTCTTTAGCTTATGCTCTTTTATGAACCTTCTGCTTCTTCTCGTTTCAACTCTCTGGACCTGATTTGCAGCTGCTGTGCTCTTCCTACAGTCGTTTACACATGTGTGACACAGGTGTAAAATACCACCATTTTCGTTTATGCTGCTTGTAAATGTCAGCAGAAGAGAAAGGAGAACCTGTCCTTCCCGGAGTGAATCAGCAGACTTTCAGGAGTGTCAGATACATATGAGCAAAATCTGTGTGAGTCACCAATCACTCCTAATCCATGCCTGATCTCTCACAAACCATCTCATGCTATTGCTTAACCCTCCAGCTCTCCATTGTTCCCAAGGGCTCCTTTAATCCAGATTTTTCTTTAAACGAGAGGATGTTTCACTTTGATTTTGGGGATACTTATTTTTTCTTTTTTTTTTTTTTCTTTTTTTCTTTTTTTTTTTTTTTTTTTTTACAGCTTCCAGACCTCGGGAGAACTGAGCTAAAAATACACACATGGAGTCAGGTATCCACGTGTCGCGTTTACCCCCTTGGACCGCGAGCAGTGCAAGAGCAAGTTTGCAAGAGCAGACGGAGAGAGAAAAGCAAAACTTTGCGCGCGTATTTCCCTTTAATGAAAGAGGCCGCACTGCGTTTTGCTTCGTTCTGGGGCTTTTTCTGAACTCATCGAAACACCTGATGACCTCACAGGACCAGGGGTTTTGGTGGAATTCTGAGTACTTTTGGGTCAGATGTACTCTGGGAAGGCTTCCTCATTTTTTAAGCTTAGTTAAGAAATCGCCTTTTTTTTTTTTTTAGGAATAAAAAAATAAATGCAGGAGTTGAACTGTTAAGTGACAAAAGCCCAGCACCAGACTGCTTCGAGTGCTGGTACCATCCCCGCTCTTGCCTTCCCCGCTCCGCAGCAGGAACACGAGCTATTCGGGAGGGTTCAAGTACGCGGCACCCTGCCCTCTGCTCCAGGTCTGGGGACAAAACAGCCGGAGCAGGGCTTAGTAACCAAACCCAGCAGCCCCCAGGTTACATACCATACAAGACCCCGTTATTAGCTTTTTTTTTTTTTTTGCCTCCGTTTCATTGTCAAGCTGCAGCATCCCTTCAGATATTTAGCTGCTGCACGTTTTACCGCAGGCTGCTTTGCAAAGCTGCTCACTCCTATGTGTGCCCCTGTGATAAATTTTATCAGTGCTCAGCTGGAGGGTTTCACACGAGGCAGCTGCACAGTGGCTTTTTATCTGTCATGGCACCCCGCATCCAAAATGCAACAAGTTGGGATTGGGGTTTTTTTTAATTTTTTTTTTTTTTTTTTTAACTTAATTTATGTTGTGGCGGTTCTGTCTGTAGATGTGGAGTCAGCAGTTTGCGCTCCCAGAGGAAGCTTACGTGGAAACAGGGAGCCTAGCCACAAAGTAAAATATGTCTGGGATAAAAGCAACAACAAATCATAATTAAAAAGTATTAGCAGCTGCCTGCTTCTAAACAGCGAGGAAGATTTGATACCTGCTTTCTCACTTGTCTCACCAGTCGCACTCATGGTATATACAGCTGTCTTAAGTGTCGTTTTCTCTACTTTTTAATTCACTCATTTTAAGTAAAAACTGCTCTGAGTAACAACTCAATTTAAAAGGACTGCTGACCAGAGAGACAGTGTGGAAACTCAAAACTTAAAAGGCATTTTGCCTGTGACCAGTGATGGCTTAATATCTATCTTCCTGTCCTATATTTACCTCTTTTTTTTTTTTTTTTTTTACATCTTTGTTTGAATTTGTTTCTTAGCGCTCCTCTGGAAGCTTTCCCATCAATGGCACTTGTCAGAACATCTATTTAGTGTTTATTTCTTTAGTCACTCTGTTTTACAGTTCATAAATTAAATCATCTTCCTGCGAAGTTCCCTGAGGTTTGTCTGCCAACAGGGATATTTCAAACAGGATGAATAATACCACATAGTAACTTCCCAGTGTCCATAAGAGAGAATTTTAAAGATCATCTGCAGGATTAATTTCAGTTTTTCAAGCTGCTTCAGTTTTCTTCTAAATGGAAAAGTTTCACTTACAAGTGATTTGTTTCAAGTTTCCTTTCTTAAACTTCATCACCCAAGAAAGTATATGGCAAGCAAAATTTTGCCAGCCGTTCATCCGTCATCCGGATTTTAAGGCAATGGCTATATAATATGCTCATCACAAAGGAAACAGCTATTTAAATAACAACAATTTATTTCTATAGGCCTCACACAAATGAACAATGGTTGCTAATATTATTTTGAGATTCCATCAGATTTCTGAGGCCTCAGTATCACTGAACTGGGAAAAGATTATCGTCTATGTACTGCAACTCTGTAATTTAATAGAATTATTTTTTCATGGTTTGCTCACTATTGATTTTTAAATTGGATTCCTCCTACTGCCAAATTTGTACACCTAAGAGCTGTTATGGCTCTGAGGTAGTACACTAAAATATATATTCTTCAGGTACCAATATGTATGTGTGTGTACACATAAATATATTTAACTCAATAAATATTCCTTTAAAATACCTCAATATTTAGCCTATCCTAGATATGTATTTACCCAGTCTACCTCCCATGTTTACCTAAGTGATTAGAAAAGTCTCTCGGGCAAACAGTGTAGGTTTTATAACCTTCCATGGAAGTTTCTGTAAATTTGCTTTTTGAAGAAAAAGCTCACTTTGGCTTCTTACTCTGTTAATTTCCTTTATTTTTTTTCATATATAAAATTTTCCTCCTTGTCCTTCAAGGGAAACCGAATAAATAAATGAAAAAGTATTCCCAGTGTCCGCATGGTGTTGGACCCGGGTTCCGCAAGGGATTTAAACTTAAAAAAAACCTGGCCCTACTGACTGCAGGGGGAATTACCATGTGCTTAGAGGAAGGCTTGTACTTAAGTCCCTTGCTGAAGCAGGAGTTGCAGTGATCGCTTTTGCTAGCGGACAGCAAATAACTTGAGAGCATCGCATGAACAGCAATGGCAGAAAATTAAAAATTAGGAAAGTTGCTGGAAAATACAAAAAAAAAAAAAAAAAAAAAGGATGTCTTTATTCAAGGTTTTGGTCCCCTTGTTTAGGTGTAGATGCTTTAGACACGGAGCCTTGGCTGATTCGATTGATTTTTGATGCTCGTCATCCTGGAGCCATCCTTACTTCCCTATCTAGTGAAAGTAAGTGTATACCCCGTGGGGAAGGACAAAACTTAAACAAACCAAAATGTCTCTAAACTAGCACCAGATTGAGCAAATAAAACATGGGGGCTTGCTGTTCAAAATATGTTTAAGCAGGAATTGTGGGGAAATGTGAACATATATAGTAATGAACTCACGGTACAAAAGCGGGGCTTACCGCAATTCAGTCTCCAAACAATAGCATTTTTTGTGTGCTTGATCCTCAGAACTGCTGGGCACTTTAAACAGTTTCCATTGACTTCTAGGGGAGAAGAAAACAGTCAGTACTTCACAGGACCGAGCCACATGTTCGGAGCGAGCACACAAGAGCCAGCCAGGAGCTCCAGCCAGAAATGCTGGCTGCATCTTGTTAGCCGCAGCAAGAGCTTGGATATTAGACCTTGAGTGCTGCGCCTATTGTGAGCGTGGAGAAGTTACAGTATTTATGGAAATCAGCCTGGAAACCTTCCCTGAGTTCACCTTCAAGCCCTACCAACTTAGATTATGCAAGTCCTGTACGATACTTTGAATAATTATGGACAATTAAGGGATATGAGCCAAATCTGAAACCTTTGCTTATTCCTTTCATCAATAAAATGCTCAACATGGCTCAGATGGAAAACAACAGGGGAGAATCTGCATCTTATGACAGCCTTGTTTCTTAGTACTCCTTGGCAAAGGGTTTTTTAATAAGCTTGAGCGTATCAACCTTTGCAGGTTGTTGCAGAAAAGGCTTAAATGTCCCTAAAAACTGACCTTAGGGGAGAAAACAAAATTTTGGAAGACATTGTTTGCAGAGGCCTCAAAGTAAGCACTAAAAAATGGGTTCTTTTTTTTTTTTTTCCTCAGCATCCACAAGGTGCAGTATCTATGAGTTGCAAAGGAACGGTTCATTAATTCAGGAACTTATGGCCAAACTTG